>OY728142.1:354321891-355521891 GCA_963277665.1 Viscum album | reverse complement strand
GGTTCATGTGGTCATTCGACTAATAGAATACCCATGATTATGTTTTATTATGGATTTATTTACTCATCTCATATTCTTTCCATAAAATTATTCTTGTTTATTATTAGTAAAGGCGTGTGGTTTCAATTATTTACCATGCTTAATATTTATGTCATTTTCCGCTGTATTAATTAGCCTTACTGAGCGTCTGAGATCACCCCTTTCTTATGCTTCATTTTCCCAGGATATGAAGAAGTTAGTTTTGAATGACCTGCAGGCATAATCTAGGAGGCTTGGATGTTTTTGATGAAATATATTTGTGTTGTATTTCTCTTCAAGCTGAAATGTTGAACTTATGTATGAATATTGTTTCCAATAATACTATACTGATCGGTCTTTCAAGACATGATTTCCTTCTGATCATTCCAATGTTATGTAATAATTCACCAACTCTGGGTAACTATGGTCGGGGTGTTACACTTGGTATCATAGGAAGTTTAGTACAAACCTTGGAAGCTAGATTTAGATAAACTATGATTAGAGCACATAGACCTAAGATGGACTTTGAGGATTAGTATAGAATAACTTCCTAGAATTTTGGTATTGTAGAAATTTTGTGAGTTTTATGAGCAATACATCCCTGTCTTGATACGAGTAGGTAGAGGTGGCTCTGGCACAGATGTAACTAGGGGTAAAACCCGAAAACACCACTTTGAGCTAGACTTGAACGGGAACTAGTGCACGACAATGGGCCTTGTTGCACTCTGGGTTATGACACTCCCGGGGGATATTCTTAGGATAATTCTCATTTTCTTTACAAACCATTATGAAGGGTTTATGAGTGTATACTTCCTCAATGAAAACATTTTTATGATTATGGATTATATCCATAAACTATTAAATTTATGTTAAGTGTTTTTCAAGTTTGGATTTATGTGTTGCAATTCATAAACTAAACTAGTGTATGCCATTGTTTAGAAATGGAACCTAGTGAAAGAAATAGAAACTGTATCATTGCACGCACTCCATGTAGGGATTTCCCTCCTGCTCAAGATAACTATAGTGGAGCTAGTGATACAACTGGTGCTCATCAGCTAATCACCATACTGGGACAACTCACTCAGGTTATGAATAATAACATTACCCGTATGGAGCACCCATATCCACATCATGGAGGATCAATGTTAGATCTCTTCATGAGGAAAAAATCACCAACCTTCAATGGGGGTACAAATCCACTAGTAGCTGAGCAATGGATAAATTCCCTAGATAAAATATTCCATGCCTTTGGGAGTAGTGAAAGGGAAAATGTTATCATGGCAATTTACCACCTCACTGGAGATGTTGATCAATGGTGGTCATTGATTCAAAACAAAAATATGATAAAGTATAAAAAATGGAATGGAGGGAGTTAAAAGAGCTTTTTTTAGAAAAATACTTTCCTCGTGACCATCGAGCAGATATGGAAAGGCAATTTCTGAGACTGAGACAAAAGGAGGATGAGAATGTCACAAAGTATGAGGCTAACTTTAAAAGGTTAGTGAGGCATGCTGCAGATTATAGACGTAGCCCAAGAATTAATATTGATCTTTTATTTGATGGGTTAAAATCATTTCTCCATCAAGCATTAGTATCACAATCCTTCTCATCATATGAAGATATTGTCTCATGTGCCATCAAGACAGAAAAGAAATTCTCTAAGTCTTATGAATTTAAATCAAAGTAAGAGAAGAAGAGATCTACTGAGCACTCTGGGAAAGGAAATAAGGAAACAGGGAAAAAGGGAAGAATTTAATTTCCACCTTATGATAATTGTGGAAGGAAGCACCCTGGTACCTGTCTAAAAGGAAAAGGAGTATGCTACAAGTGTGGACAGAAAGTCCATATAGATTGTTATTTTAAAGGAAAGAAAGACGCTACCAATGTTCAATTCTATAATTTCGGAGAGATGGGACATTATGCAAATGAATTTCATAAGCGTCGGGGGAACTTACCTCAGAAAAGGCCAAGGGATCAAGGCCAAGATTATGCTATCACTACTACAGAGGTAGAATCTCTGAAAGACGTGGTGGTAGGTAATTTAATGGTTTCCTCAAGTTTAGAAAATGCATTATTTGAATCTGGATCATCGCATTGTTTCATATCTTCCCAGTTTTCTAAGAAAATTAGATATTTCCAATTTGATTTAACAAGGGAGTTGTCTGTTAAAACTTTTAAGGGAAGTATCATTGCAACAATGTTTTTTGAATCAGTCCCCATTAGAGCATATAAATGTTCTCTATCTACTGATCTCATCATCATACCCATGACTGAATTTGATATAATCCTCGGTATGGATTGGCTTTTGGACCATGTTGCAAAAATTTATTATAAGAAGAAAGAGGTTACGATTTTTGATGATGATGATAAATAACACCTTATCTTTAGATCAGAATCTTCACCACCTGATTCTTATCTAGATCCACCCCCAGTAGCTCAACTAAATTCAATTATCGGGGAGGAAGAGAATGAAATAACTATGGGTGAGGAAAGGAATGTTAAAATAGAGGATGTACCTATTGTGAGAGAATATGTTGATGTCTTTCCAGAATACTTACCTGGACATCCTCCAGAACGAGAAATTGAGTTTTCCATTGATTTAATTCCTGGTTTAAGGCCAATATCGAAGACCCCTTATAGAATGGCCACTGTGGAATTAGTTGAACTAAAGAAACAACTAGATGAATTGAGTAATAAGGGATTTATTCTCCCTAGTGTTTCTCCATAGGGAGCCCCTGTCCTTTTTGTTAAGAAGAAAGATGTATCTATGAGGTTATGTATCGACTACAGGTAAATCAATGCTATAAAAATAAAGAACAAGTATCCCCTACCTCACATTGATGATTTATTTGATCAACTGCATGGAGCTCAATACTTTTCAAATATTGACCTTCGATCTGGATACCATCAGTTGTTTGTGAAGAAGGAAGACATTCTGAAGATAGCATTTCGAACCAGGTATGGGCATTACGAGTTTACAGTAATGCCTTTTGGATTGACTAATTCACCCTATGTATTCATGGATAAAATGAATAGATTTTTCAAGGAATATCTTGATGATTTTATGGTGGTATTTATTGATGATATCTTGGTATACTCCAAAAGCTACAAGGATCATGAAAATCACTTGCGTATTATCTTGATGACTCTTAGAAGACATGAATTATATAGGAAGTTTAGAAAGTCTGAATTCTAGCTTCAGGAGATTTCTTTTCATGGACATATTGTCTCTAAGGATGGAATCTCTGTTGATCCTTCTAAGACAAGAGCAATCTAAGAATGTCTGACACCAACAAGTATAACTGAGGTACGCATTTTTATTGGTTTAGCAGGTTATTATCGACGTTTCATCCAGAACTTTACTAGATTGGATAACCCATTAACAAAGCTCACACGTAAAGGGGTTAAATTTTTTTGGAAAAAAGAGTGTGAATATTTTTTTGAAGAATTGAAGAGAAGATTAGTCAATGCTCCTATATTGACTCTACCATCGGAGAATGATGGGTTTGTTATTTGTAGTGAAGCATCAAAGAAAGGAATTGGTTGTGTCCTTATGTAGAATGATAGAGTTATTTCCTATGCATCATGACAACTGAAAATTCATGAGCAAAACTATCCTACTCATGATCTTGAGTTAGCTGCTCTAATCTTTGCTTTGAAGATTTGGAGACACTATCTCTATGGTGAGAAATGTGAGATTTATACTGATCACAAGAGTTTAAAGTATATTTTATCAAAAAAAAAAGAACTCAACTTGAGGAAAAGGAGATGGCTTGAAATACTCAAGGATTAGGATTTCACGATACACTACCACTCGGGGAAGGAAAATAAGGTGGCAGATGCTTTGAGTATAAAGGATCATGTAGTTTTGAACAAGATGAGAGTTGAAAAGTATCCTATATACATGGATCTCGTGAAGATGATTATGGGAATCACCATGGAAAGTGAAACATCAATACTTTTTCAAATGGTTTCCAAACCATCTTTACTAGAAAGTATTTAGAGTTCTCAGACCAATGATAAAGAGTTTCAAAAGAATATTAAAGATATGAATGATGAGAGATTGAGAGACTTTGTGTATGAAGAAGGAATTTTGAAATTTGGGAAGAGACTTTGTGTTCCTGATATACTTGATCTAAAAAGGGAATTGTTAGATGATGCTTATAGTTCCAATTTCTCTATACACCCTGGGAGCATCAAAATGTATAGAGATTTGAAGGAACATTTTTGGTGGGACAACATGAAGAGGGAGATTGCTGATTTTATGTTAAGATGTATGGTTTGTCAACAAGTGAAAGCTAGAAGGCAACATCCTGGAGGATTATTACAACCTCTTCCCATACCTGAGTGGAAATTAGATAATATTACAATGGACTTTTTCATGGGACTACCAAAGACTCCTAGAAGGAACGATGAAATATGGGTCATTGTTTATTGTCTTACTAAGTCAGCACATTTTCTTGCTATAAGGGAGGATTGACCACTTGAACGTCTAGAAAGACTATATATTAATGAAGTTGTGAGACTTCATGGAGTACCCCTATCAATTGTTTCTGATCATGATCCACGTTTTACTTCAAGATTCTGGAAGAGTCTTCAGAAGGCCTTGGATACTGAAATTTGTTTGAGCATTGCCTACCACCCTCAAATGGATAGAAAATCAGAACGTACTATTCAAACCTTAGAAGACATGTTGAGATCTTTCTCACTTGACTTTCAGGGTATGTGGGATCAATATTTACCTCTGGTAGAATTTTCCAATAACAATAGCTTTCATTCAAGTATTCGGATGGCACTGTATGAAGTGTTATACGGAAAGAGATGTCGCACACCAACCTGTTAGGATGATGTTGGTGAAATAAAATGCGTAGGCCCAGAACTGGGGGAGGAAATGATGAAAAAGGTGAAGTTAATCCAAAACCACATCAAAGCAACTCAAAGTAGGCAGAAGAGCAATGCTGACAATTGAAGGAAGGATTTGGAATTTTAGGTAGGAGATCATGTTTTCTTGAAGGTATCTCCATGGAAAGGTGTTATATGTTTCAGTAAGATGGGAAAATTGACTCTCAAGTACATTAGACCATTTGAAATTCTAGAACGAATTGGGGTTGTAGCTTACTATTTGGAAATGCCACCAAGTCTCTCCAAAGTTCATGATGTGTTGCATGTATCACTATTCAGAAAATACATGCATGACCCAACGCATGTACTCACCTATGAGGAATTAGAACTGGAACCCGATCTGTCTTATTGAGAAGAGCCTGTCAAGATTCTTGATACAAGAGAACAAGTGCTGAGAAACCGGACGACTCGTCTGGTAAATGTTCTATGGAGAAACCATAAGATGGAAGAGACAACGTGGGGACTCGAGGAACTTATGATGAAGAACCACCCGAGTCTTTTCATGCAGTAGTATTCTATAAATTTTGAGGACAAAATTAGTTGAAGGAGGGGATAATTTAACACCCCAAGATTCCACGGTACGCTTCTCATTGAATAATACAGTAGCGTGTGTTGTACGCAACTTCGAGTTCTAACACACACCACAACCAATCAAACTAGCCATTATGAATAGTAATACCCACTTTTTGAAATTTTATACATTTTATCTTTCAAAATGGACTTAATTTTTGGATTTGGAATATAGAAATTATCTTAGGGTGAATTTTTGGTATTTTTTCGAAAACTTTCAATTTTTAATGAATAGTGAAAATCACTAAATTTTAATTTAAAACAACTTTTTTAATCGAAATAATTTAAAGTGATAAATTATGAATTTGATTGGTTTTAAAGTATATTTAGAATATATTTTTACCATTTAATACAATGTTGATAATTGTACATAATTTCACATTTAAACCGCACATAAACAAGTGTCAATCTTTTGATAGTTATTATTTCTTAAAAACACGCTTTTTGTTTTGACAGTGGGAATAAATTTTAAATTAATTTATGTCACTTATGTGTTTTGAATTTAGAAAAATGGATTCCATATTTAGAATCAGGAGTTCCAAATTGTGTAAATAGGTAACTTTTATTTTTAGACATTTTGAATAATTACTTCGGTAAATATTTTATTTACCATGGTTAAAGGGTAAATCTGGTAAATAAGGGTAAAAAATAATATTATAATAATAATAATAAATTACCCTAAAATGTGTCATAACCCTATTTGTTGAAACATTTCCGACCATGGGCATCTTTGGCTCTATTTTGGGACCCCATGGATTCACTTTTAATTGATAATGACACTTTATATTAATTAAGTTAAAGTAAATACAAAAATGACATAAGCATATATCTTTTAGAAAAACAATTTTTAAATAATGTTATATATGTTATATTTTCGACTATAAATATTCATTATAAATATAAAAATATTTCCTACATAATGGTATTTTATTTATAATTTTTAGAAATTGAATAATTAAATTTATTTATGATACAATAATGATGCAGTATTTTCCTTATTAATGAAAGAATCAAATAATTAGTATTATAAATGTTAAAATAAATATAATTTGAAAGCTTTTATGCCATAAACGAATTTTATTGGTTAATATGACATGTTATAATTGCTTAAATGAATTTTTTTCGAATTAATAAAGTTGTTAAGACTTTAAAAAAATCAATTATTAAATATTGTCAAAATTGACATAAATGAGTTTTTAAAACAAATATTATATTATTAATTGATATTGTATTCCTAAAAATCTAAGGATCGGAAAAAGGACTTATATAATGATATTTTTGTCATTAATGGACCACTTGGGGGTCTCTTGGAAGTATATAGTAAGTTTATTGACCATATTATATAAAAATACAAAGTGACATGGTAAATGTCAAACAATTTAACTAAGAGTTAAATATAAATGATAAGGTTAATATAGTGACCCAAACCTATCTAAAATCTATTGGATGAAATTATTTCGACCAATACCCACCTTAGAGTTTTAATAATCCACTTTGGAGCCATTAGAAACCGAATATAAATTTATTATAAATTAATACTTTAAGTTTTTCCTAAAGAGCCCCTCCTCCCCCTTATAAAAGGACACCACTTATAACCAATTATTCATACCATCAAAGCCTTTTGGTTCGGCCAAACTCTGAACAAATACCCTCTAAACTATCCTACCTTAATCCTAGAGTCCTTACTTTATTCATAAATCCAACCTAAGGATGCCTTTTGATCAAATCCAAAGGAAGAACCCGAAGAAGAGGTAATGTTTTCACCACCCCTTTTTAAGTTCCTTTCTTCTTCCACTTCTTCTTTCTTTGTTTTTTCATTTCTAAAATAATAAATCCAGTATCTTCTATATACTTTGATGTTATTATAAATATTTTACATCCATATTCAGTATTATATCCTTCCTTTGAATGACATGTCACCATACGTGCGTACGTTTGGTCTACCGTCTCCACGTCGTGGTGTAATTGTTATTCAATACATTATTATTTGGATGGGTATAATAATGATGTTTAATTCATGTATATAATAAATATAACATGATAATTATTCTGTATATATGATATAACATACAATTATATATTATTTTAATATCAAAAAAATGATATTGTCACTCCTGCGTACGTACGGACTACCGACTCCATGAACGCGATGAGATTCATTCCCCATCGTATCCATTCAAGTATAATTATCATTTGATGATTATAAATATTGTTTAAGGAATTTATATAATTCTGTATATGAATAATATACAACCTATACAGAACAAACATGTCTTATGTAACAAAACATATAAAAGAAAACGAGTAAGTTAACACCCGAAATGACGATAATACTAAGATATTATTAAAAAAGCAATGTTAAAAGATCATATATGATATCATATTAATGTATATTATTCTTGTATAATTTAATAACAATTATTTCACCATTATACATGAGGTTAACCTACCCTCAACCAAGGAAAAGTGCAAGGTAAGGGTTTATTTCACAATCTCTTCATTATCTGAGGTTGTTTATACGTAATTATCTACTGGGACCTCTTTATCATCCACATTCATGTTTCTTAAAAATGTATTTCAAAACATTATTACTATTTTATATACTATGGGTTAAATTGATTTATACCCTTGTTGACTTTTTATAAGATTTTTATAAAGGAATCTTTCCGTCGTTTTCCAAACAAGTTACTTTTTTACCTTTTCGGTAAAATTAAGGTAATAATGATTTTTTAACTTATACAGTGGGTGTGGCTATTTTCTACCATTATAAACTTGTCAAAGCTTCCCTTAAAATCTTATAAGAATATTTTCAAATTAAATGTTTTATTTTATAATTATGTGACTCTTAAATTATTTCAAAATAGAAAGAGATATTTCTCTAAAAAAGAGTTTTGATTTCATCTATGTCAACATCCTTTGATGGATTTTAAGTTTATTTGGAGTTGATTTATTATGATACAAAACATTCTTATTGTATTGAAGTTTTTGTGATATGTTTGACTATGGATGTTCTATTTTTATTCCATTCATGATTTATGGTTAAAGTATTGTCATTTCGTATGCTAGTTTTAATACTAATGTTTATGATATGTTTAAACATTTTCATATGAGGAATGTATTGGACTTAGTAAGTGATGGGTGGAGCCCACTATAGCTCCTCGATGCATCAGTAGGTCTCATGAGACAAGTAGACCTGGAATTGGTTGAGGCCATTTCCCATTTTGATTTATGGTTTTGGACGAGGCCTTAATCATTTTTAGACGTCTTGGTCAAGGCCTTGACAAAATGTTGCAGAATGTCCGGCATTATACATTACCTCATTATGGAAATAATATTGATGGTTCATGTGGTCATTTGACTAGTAGAATACCCATGATTATGTTTTATTATGGAATTATGTACTTAGCTCATATTCTTTCCATAAAATTATTCTTGTTTATTATTGGTAAAGTCTTGTGGTTTCAATTATTTACCATGCTTAATATTTATGTCATTTTTCGTTGTATTACTTACCCTTAATGAGCGTTTGAGCTCAACCCTTTTTTATATTTCATTTTCCTAGGATATGAATAAGTTAGTTTTGAGTGACCTGTAGGCATAATCTAGGATCTTGGATGTTTCTAATGAAATATATTTGTGTTGTATTTCTCTTCAAGCTCTAAAGTTGAACTTATGTATGAATATTATTTCCAATAATACTAAACTGATCAGTCTTTAGAGACATTATTTCCTTGTGATCATACCAATGTTATGTAATAATGCACTAACTCTGGGTAACTAGGGTCAGGGCGTTACAGTTTTGTTCATGATTTTCATGACTAGCTTCACATATAAAAGATTTTAAAAGTAAAAATGTTCCATTCCAATGGACTGGGGAATATCAAAAGTCTTTTCATGATCTTACCGATCATCTTACATCAACACTGGTCTTTTTTTCTAGAATAAAGGGTATGTGGTGTATTGTGATGCTTCAGAATCTAGGTTGGGATATTTCCTCATGCAGGGAGATCATGTTGTTAATTATAGATCAAGGTAGTTATGGTTTCATGAGAATAACTATCCAACACATGATTTGGAGTTAGCTATTTTATTCCATGCTTTGGATACTTGGCATCATTATCTCTTTGGTGATAAATTTTCATTGTTTATGGATCATAAGAGTTTGAAACACATTTTCTCACAAAGGGGTTTGAATCAGAGACAAAGAATATAGATGCATTATCTCCAAATTTTTTACTTGGGCTTTATGTATACACTAGGTAAAGGAAATTTGGTGGAATATGCATTCAGAAGAAATTTGGATTCTCAGTTAGAAAAATAGACTTTAGATCTGTGAAAGTTGATGTTAGTGACAGCTGACATGCACTTGGATTGTGAATACCGAGGTAGTGCAGAAGTTTTCTTCTTGGTTTCTTTTGTTTATGATTCGGGGTAGATGATTAAAGAGGAATAGAAATCTGATTTGGAATGTTTTTTTATGTGTTACAAAATCAATGGTGAAGAGACCATTTAGGGATGGAAACTTCATGAGAGTTCAGTTTTGTGGTTTCATGATTGGATGGTCATACCTTTGGATTTTTAGGAGAAACTTCTTCATTCTTACCACCATTCGATATGGGTTGTTCATACCGTAATATAGAAGATGTATAAGGCATTGAGATCATGGTTTTGGTGGGTTGGCATGGAAAATAAGGTTTTTGAGTTTGTTTCAATATGATTCACCTATCATCATGTTAAAGTAGATAACTAATGGGAAGTAGTTATGTTGTAGTATTTACCTATTCTTATTTGGAAATGGGAGAATATAGCCTTGGATTTTGTGACAGGTCTCCCAATAATGGTTCGAAAACACGGTTCCATATGGGTGATATTGGATCGGCACAAAAAGTCTTCCCATTTCATCTCTATTTGTGAATCTCATATGGTGGAGGACCTGTATAAAATATATATTTGAGAAGTGGTAAAGAGGCATGGAATACCAGTTTCGATAGTCTCGGATTGAGATATGAGGTTTTCATCTTATTTCTAGAAATATCTATAGAAATCCCTTGGTAATTATATGACCATGAGTATGGTATATCATCCTCATATGGATGGAAAATCTAAAATAATAATAAATTTTTTTGGAATATATGCTTCGGGATTATGTAATGGGTTTTGGTGGCTCATGGTAGGAGCATGAACCATTAGTGGAGTTCTCGTATAACAACAGTTATCAGGAATAAATAAATATGACTCCTTTTGAATCATTTTATGAGCATACTTGTTGTTATTCACTTTGTTGGATAGAAATAGGTGATACTTCACTAGTTGGGTTTAGCCTTATCCAAGAGACAACAGAGAAGATTTGGTTGATCAGGAAAGGGGTGGAGATAGCTCAGAGTCGTTAAAAATAATATGTAGATCATCATTGATAGACATTGTCATTCTAGTTGAGTGATCATGTGTTCTTTAAAATCTCTCCAAGTCTTGGGAATCATTGTTTTGGGAAGAACGGAAATTTATCTCTTCGATACATAGGACCTTTTGAGATACTTCAATGGGTTGGTGAGGTGGCATATCATTTGTATTTTCCACCATGATTTAGTGTAGTGCATAATGTGTTTCATGTATCTTAGTTGAAAAATTATAAGCCTAATCCCGACCATGTGATTTAATTAGATCACATTGACCTAGAGTTGGATGATTCATTGGTTCAAGTGCCAATGCAGATTTTGGATAGTCAAGAGAAAGTCTTGCATGTAAAAAAAATCGATCTAGTGTGAGTTTTGTGGAAACATGGTCAGATTCCGGAAGAAACTTGGGAATAGTAAATGTAAATGGTTGAGAAATGGCCTGAAATATTTCATGTAAATGGTGGTTTTCTACTTTTTGTGGACATAAAGGCCAATGGTGTGGAGAATGTGGCACCCTATATTTCAAGAAATTACCCCTTTATTTATATATTTTATGCATGTAAAGTGTTTGGGTGAATTTTGGGAGGGTTTGGAGGACTTTTGGAATTTTTGGGGGGATTTTATGAATGTGTGAATTTTGAGCATGGCTAGTAGAAACCATGACACACCACCAGGAAACCATGAAAACTGAATCAGACGCTACTAGGTAGGCGCACAGTTAGGTACATGGTTTGGCCAAGCTGTGTGGCCACCTAGGATAAACCTTTATTTTCAGGAGAGGGGAATTTTTCATGGTTTTCACATAGTTTTCTAACCATGAAATCCAACTATGTAAGGTGCTTCTTGAGGTAGGGGAATGTTTATGGTTAGCACACAGTTTTCCTAATCATGCGAGCTAACCATGAATGGCTAAAAGTTAGATCAAAAAATTGTGTATCTCCCCTAGTTTATCCTTTTAACCCATCATTTTTCATATATTATGACCCAAACCCAATTTTCTCCTCCATAAAATGATTTGGAGACTCTTCCATTCAATTTGGGAGTGGTCCAATGGCAAATCTTGTTGTATTGAAGTGAAGATTCATTGGTAAGACTCGGTTATTTTTGGTTTTTCTTAGATCTCCTCTTCTTCCCTCTCTTAGATTCATAGATATAGTCCATTAGGGATAGATATATAATATTGTATGCCAATAATGATGATATTTGTTGGTGTTGATGTTAGGGAATGAGATATAAGGTGGGTTTTTGTAATTTTAACCCGTTTTGTTGAAGAAATTGTTTTGTTCTTTATTTACACCATATTTTTTGAGGTAGGTGGCTTCCCTATTAACTCCTATTATTATAAATAGAAGTATTGGTTTCAAATTGTTTAAATTTCTTGGAATTTATTGTGAATTTGTTGTGAAAATCTTGGTAGAAACCTTATTTAGTGATGTTTTGTGAAATTGTGGAATTTTTGTGCAAATTTATTTTTTGAATGATTTAAAATGATGATTTTAAAAAAATTTGTTTAGTTATATTTATGGAAAAAGGTTTTGTGGAAATTTATTCAATAAAAAAAATTATTGAAATGGTCTGGCATAATTATTTTGGCATTGTTTTGGAATAATTATTTGGTGTGTGTTCATTTTAATTGGCATGACCCTATGGAAGGGGCGTGTGCCATTGGGGAACTAGTATATGGTTACCTTATAAAAACTTGGTAGATCAATGAGAGACCTCTCATGAGTATGGAACTGTCACCTGGGCATGCATGTGCAGGTGTATAGATTGGAATGGGTTATTCCAAATGGGTTTGTGAAATGGTTTGAAATACTTGTTTGGTTTCTTTCTATGGAAACTATTTTGTTGAGAAAATGATTGGATTTGATATTAAATATTAAAAATATTTTAAATTTTTTTATATAAATTTTGTTATATAAATGTTCTAACATGTTCTATCCTAGTGAATTGAGTAGGGAAGTCATTTGTGGAAAACTTACTAAGTTTCATTACTCACCTCCTGCATTGGAACTTTGGTGCCATTACATATATTTTTTATTAAGACACATGAAAAGGTAAGGTATCTCATTTATTTAGTTATTTTCCATGATGCCTTGGTCATTGTTGTAGAGTTTTATCCTGGAGTATGTTGGGAGCTATGTAATTATGTCTCTAGAGTCTTTTAATTTTTTGGTTTTGCCTTCTATTTTGTACTCTGGTATTGGTTTTAGTTTCCACATTGTACTCTAATATGGGTTATAGTCTAGCCTGAAATTATTTCCATTTTTTATTAATTTGAGTTGTATTATACTTTTTTCATGAATTATTTAGAGTTTTTTTGGTTATAGTATATTGGTTGTGTTTTTTTATTTTCAAATGGAAAATATTCCCCCATATGATAATGAAGCTCTTAGAATTTATTTCTGGCCTTTGGCATCTTAGGGATGTCGCCTAAGGTCAAGTAAAAATTTCACCTCGGCTCAAGCTAATGTGGATGAGCGGGATGTTACAATCATTGTGTTTTCCTTCGGTTATCACTAGGTTGGGGAAATTCCATATTAGAAAATAGGGAAATCTAGTGTCCAGTTTTGTCGGGCCATTTGAGATAATAAAGAGGTTCGGTCTAGTGGAATACCTATTATCCCTTCCACAATGATACAATGCCATGAATGAAATGTTTCACATGTTTAATCTTTGGATATATCATTATGAACCTTCTCATTGATATATGTCAAGGATGCAGAACTTTGTGTAGATGTATCCTTTGAGGAGCATCTGACATGAATTTTGGACTGTAATAAGAAGTATCTATGGGGTAGGACTATACCTCTAGTTTTAGTGAAGTGGTAGCATGGGCGTGTTCAATAGGATACCTAGTAAATACAATATGATATGTGGGAATAGTGTCTATAATTGTTCACTAAGACCCCATAGTGATTATTAGATAATCTTAGAAATGAGTTATTATATGGTGGGGAGGTTATAATTTCCATCTTTTTTCAGGTATGTCTCTCTTTGAATTTTTTCATTAAAGATATTTTGTTTTCATTTTACTTGTCTTTAAACCTTCTTAGTTGAGTCACATTCAGATATGGAGAGACTTTGTTAGGTAAAATGACCTAAATTTAGGGAATGCATATTTTTTTGAATTAATGGAGTCTGGGTATAAACATGATAAATGGTCTTATGAAGGTCTTCCATAAGTTTGGAAGTCTTCAGAGGTAGTTTGGGATCTTATTTAGAGTTTTGGGCTTAAAACCAACTACAAGAAATTTACACATCATTTATATGTATTGCACATTTTATAACAGTCACCAAGAATATGTCCTGAAATGGATACAGGCCATAAACTGGTTACACACTATGAATCTACATTACACGATGTGTAATGTTTGGGGAGGGTTAAATTCACTTGAGGAAATTTCTATTTCTATGTAACTCAAAAATTGATAAATACATGACGTGTAAGGAATACACATCATGTACTTCTCAATACTAATGGTTTTGTGAGGGTAAACGTGTATGATTTTTAATCTTCATTTGGTGTAGCTCTCTTCTCTTAATCCTAGGTAATTTCCAAGAAATTTTGGAGTTCCTTCCTCTATTTTGGATATCCCATTCAAGAAATTGATCTTTAGTGAGGTTTTTTTCTTAGGTTTTTCATTCTCTTCACTAGTTCTCCAATTGTGGTAGTGGAATCCCTTTACTATAGTTATTTTTGGAGTTAACCTAAAACCTTTTTGATCTAGGTTTATTCTTTTGATCTTTTATACCTTTCTTTCTTATTGGTGTTACCCATTGAAAGCACCACGTTAATTGATAGTTAAAGGTAGGTGGTATAAATCCCAACCCTATAGTCTCTTTAATTTTCAAGGAGGTGTAATATTGAGATTTGTGCTGACATAATGTGAAATTTAATTAATTTAATGATGATTGATGAAAAGACATGTGTGGGATTATTCCTTGGATCCTTTTGGATTCAATGGTATTACGACCTGGATTATGGCTACCCATTGGGTGAGTGGTGCAACATCTTGAATTTTTAATGAGGTACATAACCTTTAGTTTTTAGTTTAATTGCTTGGAATGACCAAATGTAAATTATTTATGAGGTTATAGAGGAAATGAGGGTTTCTTGGGCTTGTTCAGAGCCGAGATCCCCAAATTTTGGAGGAAATAACTAGGCCGCACATTTAGTAAAAATTTTGTGTCCCAGTCTGCATGGTTAAACAAACCACATGGGGTGTTGTAGGTATCTACCAAGGTAATTTCCTGGGTTGTGCATGGTTTGTTTTACCATAAAATTTAACCCATGAAGGGTGTGTTTCCTAGGCAGAGGTGGATGTATGGGTAGAGCACAGTTTGAAAAACTGTGTTCCCCCAACTATGTAGGCCACTATCCTTAGATAGTATATTTTATATAGTTGGTGCATGGTTTGGCTAACCATAAAACCAAAATGTGTGCCTCTTTAAAAATTGGGTGAAATGACCCTTTTCCCCCTCTCTATTTATAACTCACCCCTTTTTTTATTTCTTCTCCCATGTATAACATCCCTCACCTACATAATCTCTCCTCCACAAGACTAAGCTAGGATTTTTTATATATCCTCTATTTGAGATAAAAATCAACCACTGTTCATCTCATCAGATCCCTCTTTGTAATCTATCCACTCCTCTTCCTTCCAATCATTGTTTATCGCTCCATCTCCAGCATCATTTTGGTGTGAGATCATATGCTCTATTTTTAGGGTGTTCATTTATTCTTCCATTTTTTTCCAATAAAAATCAAACCAAGGGCTTAAAATAGATGAGGAGAGTACTAAATGATTAATTTATGTGGTCTAGTTCTTTTACCAAAAGTTTTGATGCTTTATAAGGTGCGTCATTGTGCCGTATGCCAAAACTTTCCAGCGACACCTCCTAAACATTTAATTAATTTAATAAATTGATGTGACATGATTAGTATACTCCCCACAACCTACGATCAATGTTGTAGGTTAACCACCTCAATGTGAGATACCCCTATGGGTGTTCTTTTCCTTAAAACACTAATATTCCCCATGTCTTGAGTGAAATTAAACCAACCTTTTAAGGTGTGTATTTTTCCTTCGTAGTGGTGATGATACATTTTCTTACATGGTGTGGGTTACATGCTAGTTAAACCCTTATTATTATATAAATCTGAGGGCGATACAAGGTTATTAACTTAAAGACACCTTGGATGGGCTCATCATGATTTATAATTGGAACTTTTATATAAAAATTAATGCTTTGGGAGCGATAATTGGATTCCTTATAGGATGCCTTGGATGGGATCATAAGTGGATGTTATACCTACCCATGATTGATACTGATTCCCTAGGAGAGTTACCTTGGATGGGCTCAATGGGTTATATGGTCATACTAGGCCATGAGAGATACTTATTCCCCTATGTGGTATACCTAAGATGGGCTCAGAGGGTCATGATTTACACCAGGATGAGAGTGATACTTGAGATTCCGCTTATGGATTTCCTTAAAATGACTCTTACAGGGGTGGGTATTTATAGTTCTCTTGGATCAATACTTGGTTTCCTCTTTAAGGATCACCTTGGACAGGCTTAGTATATCATCTGTATCAAAATCTAATAATTATTTATATATATATGAAAAACTAATAATTCCAATTTATTAAATCTTAGGACACATTCACCAAGCCAAATAACATGCTTGGGTTCAGTCCCTTATTGATACTTTATATTGGTGAACCATTAATTCACCCATATTATATTTGTACAAGTTTTCCATGGTTTAGATATATTTGGATTAGGAATAAGTAGTTAGTGTTGGTCGGGGTCCCATAAGAAACCTAGTCTGATGTGGTTTATTTATTTATTTATTTACCTTTACCTACACACTGCTCATTTTATATGAATAGACCATATATTTCTAGACATATTTAGTGGTGTACTACTGTGTATATCTCACATTCTGTTCAAGATTACTATGGTACCTAAATTAACTTTATGACTGTAATTGAGAATAAAGGAAAGTTACCAACTTCCGATGTTTGATTTTTAATACCAGTTTGGAGTACGATAGCAGATGATTGGGTCGATTATCGTGATGCTAGTGGAAGAATCTTTTGGCCCTTTTTCCTTTGTTTTATTATGTTGTATATGCTTGTACCCCTTTATCCCATGTATTTCCCTTTTTTTATAGCATCATGGAATGATCATAATTTTTGTATCTAATATTGTTTTAGTTTCTACATGTTAGTTTTATTGGATGAGTTATTACTATTCCACTACTTCTGATTATTATTTTATATTTACAATGATTATCATTATTACTACTACTATTCTACACTATGATCATGAAGAAATAGTCTACCCCACAAACACACCTTGGGATCTCACTGCTAGTCGGTAGCCTCTGAAGTATGGGTAGGTGTTCCTGAGGTCATGTTCCCAACCATATTGAGGAACCACTTAGTGGATTTCATGTTGGGACACTACAAAGTTCTATTAGAGTTTTTTATACTTTTGTATTACTTTTTGGGTATTAGACAGAAGACTAGGAATGTGTTGGAAATTGGTAATGAGCATGTGCCTAGTAGTAGTTAAACCATGTATAGGGGAAACCCAAATTACTTGGTATGGGATATTGTTGTTCTGGTTTGTTCCTATTATGGTTATATTAATTTCACCATTGGTTGATGCACATATCTTAAGACATTATTACGATTGATATTATTATTATGGATTTCCTTTTTTTCCTTGGCCTGGTATGGAAAGGAGGTATTATCTCATGCATCATACTAGGCACTTAAGGATTCAAATATCATGTATTATTCCATGACATATTTATATTACCATGTTTATTTCCTTTATTTCCTGTGATTTATGTGAGTTATTGGATTATTATATATGAAAACGTGCTAACGTTTCTTTCAAGGATGACATAATTGGATTAATTAAAGTGTATACATCAATATAAATGTTTTTTACCATATAGATTGATGATAGAACCTTAATTAACCATTTATTATAGGTTTGATCCATGGACCACTAGTTCTATGGGCTGAAACATTAGATGATTTTGATTACATGAATTCTAATTGTAATTTATAATGTATGTACTTATATAAATTGGTAATGTTAATTCATTTAATAAAATAATTTTACATGACCTATTACATCTTTATGTCATATTTAAGGGTTAGGTCATAGTTACTTGATGCACCAATTGAAATTTATAAAGAATATGGGATTTTATAAATTGGGAATGGTGACACATCTAACTAGAATATGATGCCTATATTCATATAAATAAGTATGTAGTCAAATAAATTTAAATTTTAAATTAAATGGTTGCAACTAAATGGTTATGCCAATTAAAAAGTAAATGGTGTTTTCCTCTATACCTTACAATTGACACTTCATATACCAAAACCTCTATTGTGTTATATGAGACCTTGAACCTAACCCAAACTTAGTATTGGGTAGTAGGTAGTTTTGGGATTTATCCCTTCTCTCCTGGTCCTCCTCTCTTCTGCGGCTTTGCCTAGGGTTTCTTCCTGAAACCCTCAGATTCAGAGTTGGAGGCATGTCTATGCGGCGTCCTTCTTACTCTTCTTTTTCCTCCCCTCCTCTCGCCTCCTTCTGCTTTCTTTCTTCGCGTGACTCCTCTGGTTTTTTCGGTTCATTGTCTTTCTTCTTGGGCTCATGGGCTCCTGTTGATGGTTTTCTGTTGTTGTCACTCACAATTTCTCCTTTTGTGGCTCTTACCTCATGATCCTTAGGGCCTCTTCAGGTCACATTTGGTTTTGTGGTTTAAAGAGGTTTTGTGTTTCACAATTTAGTGGTCGATGAGCCTCATGGTGCTACACGGGTCAGTCTACCCCTACTTTCGAGGTTCCCATTTTTCTTCCTCATCGATGTTTGTTGTCTTATAGTGTCCTCAGAAACTCTACTACTACATTGACCCCACGTTTCACTACTCCTCTCCTTGTTGGATCTGGAGCGGTGGTAACATTGAAGTTTTGGGAGGTTTAGTTCAGTGGCCATCAAGGTTCCAGGCGCGTGTCCCCCGATAGGGGATTTGGTCTTTTAGTTTTCTTCCTCATGCATTCAGTGATGGTTTGTTTGCTTCTTATCAATGGTCGATCTGATGTCTGATTTTTGGTGGTGTTTCGATTTGTGGATCTGGTTTGTTTTTTCTTCAGTCTGGTTATGGTGGTGGTCGTCAGGTTGCTCTCGACGATACTGTGGTGATATTTATACTCTTCATCTCTGTATTTTCAATATGGTTTTTTATGATTCTCTAGGGGAAGATGATAATTTGGTGTGGTGAACTATTTCACAGTGGGTTTGGTTTCCAACGATCTTAGGTGATCGGTTTTCATGGTGGTCAGAAAGTGATGTTATGGAAACCCTGATCTTTTATTATAAAATTAAACATAATTTATTACATAAACTTCACTTGATACAACATAGAATGTTGAGAGGTCTATTGTCTTTGGGGATTATGATCATTACATAACAACTTAAAACATAAAATACAACATCTTTATTGAAAACTTCCTTTACATGACCACTACATTCCCTCGTACTTAGCATTGCATGCGATTACCTAAGGACATGCATAAGAAAAGGGTGAGCTATAAATCCTAGTAAGGGAATAATCATGGAATAAAATGAGGAATACAATACATGTTAGAAAATAGGAATATCAATATTGCACAAGAGAAGCATAAACATAAAGGCATGATAAATCATCATAATCATAACATGGAAATGTGGCAACAACACTTAACATGGAATTAGCATGAACCAAGGCTCATTACACATGGAGCATGAGTAAATACTCATTGCACATTAAGCACAAGTAAAACCTAGTTTCACTTGAATTAGTATGTGTAAACACCAATTGCACATGACTTATTATGATACTATACTTTACCCAATGCATTGGAGCGCTATAAGGGTGCACCCTTCTTAAACATTTCATTTCATGCATAAGTGTGCCACATGGATCATATAACATGGAATCATAAAACATCATCATTTATTACATGATAAAGAAATTTGGAATTCATAAAAGAAACTTTATAATCAATAAGTAAATGTTCATAAAGGTGAATACCCTTGATAGAGAAATGGGCATGGTATTCACTACAAAATGGCATTGTCTTGGAAAATCGGTGCAATTTCGGCAGCGTAACGACGTGATGTAAGAATTCATAAAAATGGTTGATGAGAGAGAAAGGGTTGTATCATCATATTTACATGACATGGACAGTAAGGGGGTCATATATATACATTTCCCAAAAAATTTAATAGAAATTATATTCATGATACAAAATAATTTCTTGAATGTAAATGAGGAGAAAGAAATTCCTTTCGGAATTTCGGCAAAGTAACAGGTGCACATGGGAGTCATTTAATGAGAGATAAAGGGGTATCCCATAATTAAAACATAAAAATGGAAGTATGGGGGTGGTTTGAAACCATACCCTGACATTTATAATCGAAATTAAAAGGGAATAACAACATTAAGAAAATTGGACAAAAATAAGAAAGGAAGAAAAAACCCTTACTTGGAAGTATGCTTCCAAAGGCTTGAGAGAGGCTTCTTGGGAGATTGGGGAACCTTGGGAGGATTATAGAGAGATAAGGGAAGAGGTTGGACGAACTCCAGAGGCTTTGAGTGGGGAGGAAGTGGAAACATGGGTGGGTTTATATTGGAAAGGTGAGAGAATTATTTATTATTTAGGTTTGGGACCCTCACATTAAACTAATCCAAACCACAAACCATTCCATGGTTTTTGCACATATTTTTTAGAAAAGGGAAGTGTAAAAAAAAATTTATAAGGCCAAATTCCTAACTTTTTAAATTAATGGGGTTTCTTATGTGTAGGTGAGTCACAATCCCAAGGAAAACAATTTAAAAAGACAATATGTTTAATAGATTTTTACGGGTCCTTTAATGCTTTGTAAAATAAGTCAAACAAACCCAAAATCACATTATTTTAATTTTAAAACATATATTGGCCGAAAATAAAGCTTATTTTATTTTATTACATCACGATTGGGTCATTATGATGTCATAAAATACATTATATATTTAAACGGTATTTAAATTTTACCCAACAATTTGACTGTCTCAGAAAATTATGTAAAATTCAACATTGGATAATTTCAACGTCCTGATTCTAGAAATAATATTTATCTTATCTAAATAATTTTCTAAATATGTTAATTTTCACTTTTAAAATAAAAAGCGACATTTATCAAAAATTCACAGGTTTTGAAAAAAATGGCTTTCAAACTTTAATAAAAATTACGATTGCATTTATAAAATTATACGACCGTTTATATTTGAACATTAACTAAAAAAATGGCATTCTTATTTGAACATTAACTAAAAATATTATTTGTGCTTTAAAAACTATTTACAAGGTAATAATTATAAAATGAAAGTATAATAATTATTATATAAAAAAAATACTGTGCATAACCATAGGGATAAGGTCTTGTTACATAACCCCTTATAACACCTGCATAAGACTGAAGAGTAAGGTGAGCGATGGTGAAAGACTCTTGGGGTGGCTCAGATAACATTTCTTGGGTGGTAATCTCTATCAACATTCATTTCTATCATAGGCGATCCCACTCGAGCTTAACATATTCAAGCCTATCTTGGGCTTGGTCAAGAGTGAAGCCCAATTATGCCACCTCTTTTCCATGCTCTGACAAATGGTCTTCATATGGGGCACGTCTACTGGATGAGGTCATCGCTTCCTTTGTCTGAGTAAATTGGATTTGTTAAATCCCTATATTTATACTAATCATGTGATCACTGTTCAACGACTATATTAGCAATGGTCACAATTCTTAACATAAAACCAAAGAATTTGGCATTTTATATAAACATTTTACATAAATAGAAATTTAATTAGATTAAGAGGGATTTCCATTTATGAAAGTTTGGGTCGTTACAATCTTCCCCCCTTAAGAAATTTCACCCACAAAATTTCCTTTTCCTATACTAAAACAGATGTGGGTAACTCTACTTCATCATTTCCACTGATTCTCACGTCACTTCTTTAAACTTGTGGTTTTTCCACAACACCTTGATGAGGGGCATTGTCATATTTCGTAGAACTTTTTCTCTATGATATAAGGTCTTCACTGGTTTATCCTCATAAGAAATATTGTCCTCTAACTATACCACCTCTAGAGAGAGTACATGTGAAGGGTCTGGTATGTACTTCCTTAAGAGGGATACATGAAAGACATCATTCACCTTGGCCATGGTAGGTGGAAGTGCTAGTCTATAGGCCACATCCCTGACACAATCAACAATATTGAAGTGACCGATGTATCTTGGACTTAACTTCCCTTTCTTTCCAAACCTCATGACCTTATTCCATAGAGATATTCATAGAAATACCATGTCTCCAACTTTAAACTCAAGGTCTTGTCAACGATTATCTGCATAACTCTTATGTCGACTTTGGGCTACCTTGATATGCTGCTGAATGGTTTTCACCTTATCCACCATTTCTTTGACCATTTCTGGTCCAAGAAGATTACGCTCACCGACCTCATCCCAACACATCAGTATTTTTCACCTTTTCCCATAAAGGGATTCATATGGTGCCATTAGGATGCTCAAGTGGAAATTGTTATTATAAGAGAACTTAACCAGAGGAAGATGTTTATCCCATCCTCCTTTAAATTCCATTGAGCACACTCTCAACATTTCTTCAAGTGTTTGGATAGTATGCTCATATTGGCCATCAGTTTGAGGATGATAGGCCGTACTGAAGTTCAATTCAGTATTCAGAGCATGTTGAAGACTCTTCCAAAACTTAGAGGTGAATCTTGGATCTCGATCAGACACAATAGATAGTGGTACTCCATACATCCTTACCACTTCCCTATTATATATATCCATGCCAATTGATCCGATGACAAATCCTCCCGAATAGCAATGAAATGTGCATCCTTTGTAAGACAATCCACAATAACCCAGATTGCATTGTTGCTTTTGGATGTCTTCAGATGTCTAGTGACAAAGTCCATGGTGATGTTCTCCCATTTCCATTCAGGTATGGGAAATGGTTGTATCATCCCCTTAGACTTCTACCTATCTTCCTTCACTTACTAACACACCAGGCACTTTGATGTATATTCAGTGATCTCCTTCTTCATATTATCCCACCAATAATGCTCTTGGAGATCTCGATACATCTTTGTGCTCCCAGGGTGGATAGAGAAGGTCGAGCTATGTGCATCATTCAAATTTTCCTTATTCAGCTCTGGACTTGATGGAATACATATTATTTTCCCAAATCTCACAATTCCTTCTACATTAACATTAATCTCTGAGGATTTACCTTTTTCGATAGCTTCCACTTTTTCCTGAATTCCCACATCATCCTTTTGGGCATCCTTTAACCTTTCCAAAAGTGACGATTGAGAAATCATTTTTTAAAGGATTGATGATGTTCTCTTCTTTATGATTCTCATGTACATCTTCATCGAATCTAAAAATATTGGATCCTTTTTAATTCTCATCAATGATAGAATCACTGGGTATTTTCTACTTAGGGCATCTTCCACCTTGTTTACATTCCCAGGGTGGTAATGGATTGAGCATTCATAGTATTTGATCAGCTCTAACCATCTTCGTTGGCACATGTTCAACTCTTTTTGTGTGAATATATACTTGAGGATTTTGTGGTCCGTATATGCCTCACATTTCCCACCATAGAGATAATGCAGCAAAATTTTCAAAGTGAAGATCACTACAGCCAACTCGAGGGCATGTGTTGGATAGTTCTATTCATGAACTTTCAATTTCCTTGAATCATAGGAAATGACTGTCATTTTTCATCAACACACATCCCAGGACATTCTTTGAATCATCACTGAATACCATAAAAAGTTCTCCACTTGTGGGTAAAGTGATTATAGGCACAGGGATAAGCCTTTTTTTCAAATCCTTGAAGCTTTCTTTGAATTCATCACTCCAAGAAAACTTTACCCCCTTCTGAGTTAGCTTGGTAAGATGGTTGGACAGTTGTGAGAAATTTATCAAAAATCGTTGATAATATCTAGCTAACCCCAAGAAGCTACAGATATCAGTTACTGATGTTGGCATCAGCCATCCCTTAATTCCATCTGTTTTGGAGGGATCCACAGATATCCCATTGCTTGTGATGATATGGCCCAATAATGAGACCTCCTTCAACCAGAACTCACACTTGTTGTACTTTGCATAGATATTCTCCTTCCTCAAGGTCTCTATACAGTTATTAGATGCTCCTCATGATCCTCCTTGGTTTTGGAGTATATCAGAATATCATCTATAAATACTACCACAAATTTGTCAATGTAATCTCTAAATACTCTATTCATCATGTCCATGAAGATTTCTGGAGCATTGGTGAGTCTAAAATGCATTACTATGAATTCATAGTGCCCGTATCTTGTAAAAAAAGTAGTCTCGGGGATACCTTCCTTCTTCACCCTTACTTGATAATATCCTGACCAAAAATCCACCTTGGGGAAGTATTGTGCTCCACGCAGCTGATCGAATAATTCATCAATTCATGGGAGAGGATACATGTTCTTTATCGTGATTTTTTTGAGCTCACGATAATCGATTCAAAGACGCATTGATCCATACTTCTTCTTGACGAAGAGGACTGGTGCACCCCATGGTGAAGCACTTGGGCATATAAACCCTTTATCCAGATTCTCCTGTAGTTGTTTCTTTATCTCCACAACATCCATTCCATACAGAGTCTTGGATATTAGAAATTCCCTAGGTATAAGATCAATTGAGAATTCAACATCTCTTTTAGGAGGAAGACCAGGCAATTCCTCGGGAAACACTTCAGTAAATTCCCTCACAATAGTCATGTCTTCTAGGATGGTTGCCTCCTTAGACTCAATCATCTGGGCCAGATACGCATGCTCATAGGGCAGTAAAATCCATGCTTAAGATGATGGGGCAAAAGAATATTCAACTTCCTCATTGCACTTATAAAGAATCGGGGGTCGATTCTCCACATAGAGAGTTATTTTCCTCTCACGACAATTTATGTTGGCTCTATATAAGGAAATCCAATACATGCCAAGAATTATTTCAAATTACACCAGAGGGAGTATGAAGAGGTTCTCCAGAAAGTTCAATCCACAAATTATGATAGGGGAGGAGTTATATTCATGGGATGCAATGATTTCCGCATTTATCCTACTCACTGACATCTTTACTTCCATTATTTGTGGTGGTGCTGGGATTGTTCTACTAAACTTTTGAGATATAAAAGATTGTGTAGAACCTGAATCAAAAAGTATTTTCGCTATTCTTGAATGAATAACTATCATACCTGTCACCACTTCGTTGTCGGGGTTCACTTCGGCAGTAGTGATGGAAAAAGATCTCCCTTGCTGCCTTGGAGGTTGTTGGTTGCCTCTGAAAACCCTTGGCTTAGGGCACTGATTTGAAAGATGCCCTAGTTATTTGAAGTTGTAGCAATGAACCACGCATTGAGGTTAGAATAGAGTGTTCCTCTCCTCTTTCGTAGCCATGGGTCTTTCTTGCTGACAATTAACATCAAGGTTCCCTTCTCTTCCACACCTAAAGCATTTCCCCATCCCCCTTCAAGAAATTTCCAGGGTGCTTCTTTTTGCACCTTTGGCAAGTGGGGTGTTGGATCTTCTTAGAATCGTTGGATTTATCCACCGGACCACCAGCATTGAAGTCCACCTTACGCTTCTTATCCCCATGATACCCTTGAGATTCTTCGATCTCCATTTCAACCTTAAGGGCACATCAGACAATTTCCTCATAGCTATCGAAGTCATGGATCGCCAGCGCTTTCCAGAGGCTAGTTTTCATCCCACCAAAGAAGTGATCAACCTTTCATTCAGAGGTAATGACAAAGCCAGAAGCGTATCGTGCAAGACTTGTGATGTTTTCCCCGTACGCTCCAATAGATTCGTAGTCTTTTTTCTTGAGTACAAGGAAGTCCCTTTTCATCTTAAGCTAGAGGGTGTGCGGAAAATATTTATCAAAAAACATATTCCGGAAATCTTTCCATTCCAATGCCTCGATCTCCTCCTCAAGATTAGTATTTTTTATCAACATCCACCATTGATCAGCTTTACCTTACATATGATAAGAAACCTATAGAACCTTCTCTTCTCCAGAACATTGAAGGATGGAGAAGCTCTATTCAATGGAGTTGATCCATTGTTTAGAGATTGAGGGATCAGATGATCCATTAAAAGTAGGAGACCTTTGTCTCATGAAGCTCTCAATAGTGACTTGTTCTTTATTAGGGGGGGGTTTAACTTTCCTCTTGACCCATGTTTCTATTAAAATATTGAGTTATCTGAGAGAGAAGCGTGATAAAGTTTGCGATTCCCACTCCCATTGGATTGGGCATCTCATTAGTAAAGTCATCACATTGATCTTCACATCGGTTGTTAGCCCGAGTCCTCCTATTACAGGCCATTTCCTGGAATAAAAGGAAAGTTAGGGGTAACACATAAAGGTTAATACAAGGAAAAAACTGATGACTTATAAATAACTTTTATTTCCTTAACTTATGAATCTATTGGCTTCAGTCTATGTTATCCATGATCTACTTTCTAACATATATTCTTAGGGTATTTTTAGTCCCTTAATAATGTTTCATACTAATCTTGTGAATTTACCAAAGCATATCATCTGGGAGTGTCGTAACCAAGAGTACAGTAAAGCCCATTTTCGTGCACCAGTTCCTGTTCGAGTCTAGCTCAAAGTGGTGTTTTTGGGTTTTACCCCTAGGATACATTTGTGTCAGAACTGCCTCTACCTGCTTGTATCCAAATGGGGATGTATTTTCTTGATAAACCACTTACTAAATACTCACCAAAACTTAGGGGTGTTTTTATTATACTTAGACTTTTCTCTAAGGATTTACTAGGGTTTTCTAATTCTAATCCCAAAAATAACTAAACCTATCCTCTGATACGAACTATGGAAACCCTGATCTTTTATTACATAATTAAACATAATTTATTACATAAACTTCACTTGATACAACATAGAAAATTGAGGGGTATAGTGTTTTGGGGATTAGGATCATTAAATAAAAACTTAAAACATGAAATACAACATCTTTATTGAAAACTTCCTTTACATGACCACTACATTCTCTCGTACTTAGAATTTCATGGGATAACCTGAGGACATGCATAAGAAAAGGGTGAGCTATAAGGCCCAGTAAGGGAATAATAATGGAATAACATGAGGAATACAATACATTTTAGACAATAGGAATATCAATAGAGCAAAATAGAAGCATAAACATAAAGTCATGATAAATCATTATAATCATAACATGGAAATGTGGCAACAACACTTAACATGGAATTAGCATGAGCCAAGGATCATTTCACATGGAGCATGAGTAAATCCTCATTGCACATGAAGCATGAGTAAAACCTCATTACACTTGAATTATCATGAGTAAACACCCATTTCACATGAAATATCATGATAATATACTTTACTCAATGCATTGGAGCGCTATATGGGAACACCCTTCTTAAACATTCCATTTCATGCATAAGTGTGCCAAATGGATCATATAACATGGATTCATAAAACATCATGATTTATTACATGATAAAGGAATGTAGAATTCATACATGAAACTTTATAATCAATAAGTAAATGTGCATAAAGTTTAATACCCATGATAGAGAAATGGGAATGGTATTCACTACACAATGGCATTGGCTTGGAAAATCGGTGCGATTTCGGCAACGTAACGACGTGACGTAAGAATTAATAAAAATGGTTGATGAGAGATAAATGGGTATCTCATCATATTTAATTGGAATAGAAATTAAGGGGGTAATATAGATACATGTCCCAACAAATTTAATGGAAATTAGATTCATGATACAAAAGAATTTCTTGAATGTAAATGAGGAGAGAGAAATTCCTTTTGGAATTTCGGTATAGTAACAAGTGTAAATGGGATTCATTTAATGAGAGAGAAAGGGGTCTCCCATCATTAAAACATAAATAGGGCAGTATGGGGGAGGTTAGAAACCATACCCCAACATTTATAATTGAAATTAAAAGGGCATAACAACATTAATAAAATTGGAAAAAAATGAGAAAGGAAGAAAAACCCTTACTTTAAAGTATGCTTTCAAAGGCTTGATAGAGGATTATTGGGAGATTGGGGCACCTTGGGGGGATTCTAGAGAGAGGATGTCAGAGGTTGGACGAACTTAGAAAGCTTTTAGTGAGGAGGAAGTGAAATCTTGGGTGGGTTTATATAGGAAAGGTGGGGGAATTCTTTATTATTTAGGTTTGGGACCCTCACATTAAACTAATCCAAAACACAAACCAAACCTAGGTTTTTTCCAATTTTTTTTGGAAAAGGGAAGTGTAAAACAGTATTTTATAAGTCCAAATTCCTAACTTCTTAAAATAATGTGGTTTCTTATGTGGAGGTGAGTCACACTCCCAAGGAAAACAATTTAAAAAAACAAGATGTTTAATAAGTCTTGAAGGGTCCATTAATGCTTTGTAAAATAAGTCAAACAAACCCCAAATCACATTATTTTAATGGTAAAACATATATTGGCCGAAAATAAAGCTTACTGTATTTTATTACATCACTATTGGGTCATTATGATGTCATAAAACACATTATATATTTAGACAGTATTTAATTTTTACCCAAAAAATTGACTGTCTCAGAAAATTATGAAAAATTCACCGCTGGATAATTTCAACATCTTGATTCCAGAAATAATATTTATTTTATCTAAATAATTTTCTAAATATGTTAATTTTCACTTCTAAAATAAAAACTGAGATTTATCAAAAATTCACGGGTTTTGACAAAAATGGATTTTAAACTATAATAATAATTACGATTGCATTCATGAAATTATACGATCATTTATATTTAATAAAAAATAATTTAATAACAATAATAATAATTTATTAAAATATTATTTAATTCAAAAATCCATTAATTCATCAAAATATATTTCTTAGTTGAACATTCACTAAAACTATTATTTTTTCTTTAAAAACTGTTTACAAAGTAACAATAATAAAATGAAAGTATATTCATTATTATATAAAAAAATAATGTACATAACCATAGTGAAAAGGTATTATTACATAACCCCTTATAACACCTGCATAATATGGAAGAGTAAGGTGAGTGATGGTGACAGACTCTTGGGGTGGCTTGGATAACATTGCTCGGGTGGTAATCTCTATCAACTTTCATTTCTCTCGTAGGCGGTCCCGCTCAAGCTTAAAATATTCAAGCTCGGCTTGGGCTTGGTCAAGAGAAAATCCCAATGAGGCCACATCCTTTCCGAGATCTGAAAAATGGGATTCATATGGGTCACGCCTATTGGATGAGGTCATCGCTTCCTTTGTCTGAGTAAATTGGATTAGTTAAAGCCCTATATTTGTACTAATCATGTGATCACTTTTCAATGGCTATATTAGAAACGGTCAAAATTATTAACATAAAACCAAAGAAGTTGAAATTTTATATAAAAATTTTACATAAAGAGACATTTAATTAGATTAATAGGGATTTCCATTAATGAAACTTTGGGTCGTTACAGATGTTGAAGTTGTGATGGATGTCGATGGTGAATGATGATGGCTGGTGGCAGGGTGATGCGGTCGATCTTCAAGTGTGATTCTCAAAGGTGGTGTGCTTTTTGAATTTTGAATATTGAACTTGTATGCAGTTGTTTTTTGTGTTCCCTCTTGGTCTGTAGGTTACCGCTAATCCATGAAAGCAGCTTTTGGAAAATGAAATAAAAATCTATTTTTGAGGAGGTAGTAGGTAGTGTCTCTTGTGATCCATTGTGACCTTTTCTTATCACATAGAACTAGATTTTGGAATAGGTAGAGAGGTGTGTATCCTTTATAGGAAGTATTTTCACGTATCATTTTTTGTTATTGTTAATCGTGTATGTTGTTTAATTATATATGAGGAATGTGTTTAGAAATTGTAGAGTTATGCCTCTGCGACGTCCTTGAATCATATTCCATGAGAGTGGAGATGACTATGCTCTGAAGGTGGTGGGTCCTGATCCACTAGTATTAACTCATTTTGTGCCACTATAGGCACCTACTATTGATCATCCATTGGGTGTTGATGTTAGGTTTAAATGGAGCTTCTTTCATTTCATGAAATCTGTATAAGGAACTCCATAACCTGCCTTTTCCATGGTAGAGTTGATGTAGGAATTACAACAACAGCATCCTCCCACCTTCTCAGGGGATAGTGGTCCTCATGATGAAAAATATTATCTATAGTCCATGTTATCAAACTTAGGGCATTTAGAGATGACTCTAGTGATGATGGTCAATCTCACCACCTATATGCTTCATGATTCTTCCAAATATTGGTGGGATGTTATTTCTCAGTAGATATTCATCGGGGTATGGTCTAGTCAGACTTCCAGATAAACTTCTATGACTACTTCCTTCCACATATGCTGAGATTGGACCATGTTAGAGAGTTTATAGACCTATAGTAGGGTGATATTCATGTAATGGAGTATTCATTTCATTTTACTAAACTTCATCATTTTGCACCAATACTGACTAGCGATGAGTTGATGACTGCGAGACGGTTTGAGTACAGGCTTGCATACACCATCCAATCACAGGTGAATGTATTTCGGTTGACTGTCATTTTAGAGATAGTGAATCAGTCCCTCATCACTAAGTAGAGCCTAAGGAAAGTTTTCAGTGTGATCTATTTTGGTTTATCATTGAGATAGGTAGATGGTTCATCTAGCGGTAGTAAATATCATTTTGAGTTTTCTCCTGGTGGAAGAAATATCCAGATGAAATGTACTAGTAGTTATGTGGTGTGTCTCCAATGTGGTAGGACTGGCCATAAGAAGACCCAATGTATGAGGGACCCTATCGAGTGTCGAGATTGTGGTAGGATGGGTCACCTTTAGCAGTTCTGGTGAACTTTCCCTCCAGTACCTAGTGAGAAGGGACTTGTACCAACACCAAATTATGGTATAGGATTTATAGCTTGAAGTATGGTTGGGAGATGGTATACTACTATTTGACCATGCCGAGGAGTTGGTTATGTTTGAGATAGTCAGACATCAAAGGTTCAGAACCAATAGATCATACTTTCTCAGGTTATTCAGGTTGTATCTCAAAGCTATGTATCAATCCATATCTATGTTGTGCAACTTACTCCTAAGGATCAAAGTATAGGGCTTTATACATTATTTGGTAATATTCTAGTATCCTATACTTTAGTTTCTACCTTATTTGATACAGGTGCTTCGTACTCTTTTATATCTACATAAATTATAGAGAGCCCTAGGCTGGAAATGGAGTACTTCTATGGAGTGATGAATCTCAATTCATTGTTAGGGGTTTGATCAGATAGTATACGCCAGTGCATGGATTTCCCACTTGATGTGGGTGAATATCTCTTCTTATGGAATTTTTTTGTCCTCAAGATGACTAGATTCTATGTCATCCTTGGGATGGACTGGATGGTTCCATACCATTCCCATGTTGATTACTATCACTATAGGGTTTCTTTTACATCACCTGAGGGTAACACGTATATTAATAAGGAAGAATGGGATTTCCAAGAAAGTCAAGATAGACCCAATAATCATGGTCTAAGTAGAGTGATATCCCAGATGGATAATCTATTTATGATCAATCTGGGAATTCATTTTGTTGAATTCACTCTTGTGGTGGATCATTTTAGGGATGTATTCCCTAAAGAATTCTCTAGATTACCTTATGTAAGAGAGGTAGAGTTCAACATCGAACTGGTGGTAGGAGAGACCCCAGTGTCCATTCCTCCTTATAAGATGACACCTAAAGGGCTTCAAGAAATCAAGAAGTAGGTATAATACTTATAATATGGTGATTCTATATGACCCAGTACTTATCCATGGGGTTCAACTATACTTTTCACCAAGAAGTTGGATGGTACCCTCAGGTTGTGCATGGATTACTGATAGTTGAACCAACTTGTGGTTAAGAACTAGTATCCACTACCCTGTATAGATGATCTCTTCGACCAGCTCCAAGGTGTGATGGTTTTCTCCAAGATTTACTTGAGGACAGGCTTCCATTAGGTGCGTGTAAGACCATCAAACATACCACATACAACATTCTGGAGTAGATACATCATGTACGAGTAGCTGCTTATGTCTTTCGGCCTTATGAATGTGCCAATATTTTTCATGGATCTAATGAATCAGGTTTTATTCGTGTATCTGGATTCAAATATGGTAGTCTTCATAGAAGATACAATATTGTAAAATAGTCCTTTAATAGTGCTAGAAATGGCCTTTATCAGTACTATAAAAGCATTGACAACCTGAGCGAGATTAAAAGACTTTGTCTTTTATCATCACTAAAAAAGAACTGATAAAGGTAATTTTATCCGTGCTTATATAAGATCTAATAAAGGAACTTTTATTAAAACTTCTGTAAGCACTGATAAATTATACCTTTATGAGTGATTTTAAAAGTGATGAAAAATGTGTCCTTTATCAACGATTTTAAAAGATATGATAAATGTGTTCTTTATCATCACTTTTAAAAGAGCTTATAAAAGGCCATATTGTAGTGTGTTGCAATAGCACACTGCAAACCACTGCAATGTGCTATAACAGCACTTTGTAGCACTAGAAATACACTAGATATAAACAAAAATAAGTCCCAATATATTATTTAAATGAAATGAAATTTACATCAAAAATAAAAGAAAAAAACTATATTATAGACAAGTTAAACACTATTTTATACAATTACATAAATACAAATTATTAAATATATTCAAAAATATCAATGTTACTTTGTATTTTAATCCTAACCCTAACTCATACTATTTCTGAACAAACCATCCCTTATTGAGAAAAATAATGCACCTATATAAGAAGAAAATTATTATGTTAGTAATAATATAAAGAAATAAATTAACAAAAGGTGTTAATTTTACTAAAATTGATGTCAATTTTACTAAAATTGATGTCAATTTTAAATTAAAAGATGAAATTGGAGTCATACATGTCCCAAGGTGTGTTAGATTGAGTTTTGGATAATTCCAATAGGTCTAAAATTACTTTTGGATCATTTTCCAGAAGTATGAAAACAATCTGAATTTGTTTTCTCAGTTTTGAGTATGTCAGTTTTCTTTTTTACTAAAATTTTATTTTAAATTGGAAAATGCACTTTTGACTCATTATGATCACATATTGTAACAGTTTTACTTTAAATTGGTTCCTAAACATCAAAAATTACTTATGAATCATTTTCCAAAATAATCAATAAAATTAGATCGTGTTTGATCGGTTTTCAGTGAGTGACACTTTTTGAACTAAAATGTCGATTTTAAATTGATAACAAACAATTTAAGTCATACCAGACACATCATGTATCGAATTGAGGTGTTTCTGATTTCTACACATCAAAAATTACTTATGTATCATTTTAGTAAAGTATCAAAACAATCCTAATGTGTTTTCTCAGTTTTGATTAGGTTAGTTCCCCATTTTACTGAAATTGATGTCAATTTTAAATAAAAAGATGCACTTGGAGTTATACTGGTCACACTGTGTATCGAATTGAGGTTTTTCTAATACCAACAGGTCTCAAATAACTTTTGGATCATTTTCCTAAAGTATAAAAACAATCTGAATTTATTTTCTCGGTTTTGAGTACGTTAGTTGTCTTTTTTACTAAAATATCATTTTAAACTAGAAACACAAACTTTTGACTCATTTTGATCACATTTTGAAACTATTTGACATGAAACTAATTTATACATTTCAATAATGACTTATAAATCATTTTCCTAAATTATCAATAAAATATGATCACGGTTGATTGGTTTTTAGTGAGTGACACTTTTTGAACTAAAATGTCAATTTTAAACTGATAATAGACACTTTAAGTCATACCAGGGACATCATGTATAGAATTGAGTTTAGAATGATTCCTACACATCAAAAATTACTTATGTATCATTTTTTAAAAGTATAAAAACAATCCAAATTTTTTTTCCTGGTTTTGAGTAGGTCAGTTTTCCATTTTACTAAAATTGATGTCAATTTTAAATAAAAATACGTACTTTGAGTCATACCAATAACACTGTGGGTCGGACTATGGTACGACTAATTCCTACATGTCTCAAAAGACATATTGATCATTTTAATAATGTATTAAAATAATATAAATTCATTTGATCATTTTTTAGTATGTTAGTTTTCTTTTTTACTAAATTTCATTTTAAACTAGAAACACGCATTTTGACTCATTATGATCACATCGTGTATCAGTTTAATGTGAAACTAATCCCTACAAATAAAAAATAAATTATGAATAATTTTAATAAATTATTAAGAAAATATTAGCATGTTTTATTTGTTTTTAGTGACTGAAACTTTTTGAACTAAAATATTGATTTTAAATTAATAATGAACAAATTGAGTCATACAGGACACATCATGTATCAGATTGAGGTAAAACTAATTTCTACACATCAAAAATGACTTACGGATCATTTTCATAAAGTATCAAAACAATATGAATATATATGCTCATTTTTGAGAATGTCAGTAGTGTATTTTACTAAAATTAATGTCAATTTTAAATAGAAATAACAACTTGGAGTCATACTAGTCACACCGTGTGTCAGATTTAAGTATGTCTACACATCCCAAAGTCTTAAAAATCCTAACAATCAATGTTACCATAATATCCATTGACTTTGTTTTTCAAACTGTCAACACTGCATGAGCAGCTTCGAACAGACCACCCCTGCTTGAAAAAAAAGAATTCACCTATATAAGAAAATAAATTATTATATGGGTAATATTAAAAAGAAATAAATTAAGCATAAATATGAAATAATAAATTAATTATATGGAAAATTATTTTACTATGGAAACATCAAGATTACCTCTGTGATTGAGCAGTGGAGGGAACTTGAAGGAAAGTGATAAATGTCAACATTGTAGTGGTGAACGGTTTTGAGGGAGAAGAAGTCTATGAAGTTTTGGTGTAGAAAGGCATGAAAGATGGAAATACCACCCCAACTCAAACAAAATAATCCACCTGTATAATAAAATAATAATTATGTGAGTGATACTAAAAATAAATAAATTAAACATTAATATGAAATAATATATTAATTCTATAGACAATGATTTTACTATGTAAGTATCAAGATTACCTTTGTGATTGAGCATAGGCAGCATATTTTCTCTTACTAAAAATGAAGTGGAGAGAACTTGAAATAAAGAGATAAATGTAACACTATAAGGGTGAAAAGGTTTTGAGGGAGAAGAAGGCTGTGAAATTTTTGGTGCAGAAAGGTATGAAAGATGGATAGACCACCCCAACTCGAACAAAATAATCCATAGTGATGATAAAAATAAATAAATTAAACATAAATATGAAGCAATAATTTAATTCTATGAATAATGATTTTATTATGAAAACATCAATATTACCACTCTGATTTAGTAGAGACAGCATCAATGCTCTTCCATAAAAGGCATGATAGATGGACATTAATCTTCTAAAATAAATGAACTATGTAGGTAATAATTAAAATTAAATGAAAGTTTCATTATATAATTTTTAGTAAAATAGAGAAATTATATCGTAACATTTCCTTTACAAATTTCCAAAGGGTTTCCTTCATTATAGTTGCTTCTTCCAAGGGATTGGTAACATCATCATATGAAGAATACATTTTCTGAATGAGTAGCCAAACATTTAATTTAGATTATTTTAATGCAATAGATAACATCTAATATTATTAGAAAAAAAAATTATTAAAAAACACTTTTATCTTCTCATTGAACTCTCTTTCTTTTTTTAAAGGTTTTTGGGATTTGGTTCCTCTATTGAGAATCTAAATCCCCTCTTTTTGGTCCCCTCTAATGTACAAGACATTGTCTACATTAGGAACATCATGAAGTTATTATGATCTCCTAATAAATGGGTCATCCTCGATTGAATTTTCATCTTGCCCAACATTTTTTTTGTCGTCAGCAAGAAAATAGACCAATTATTGTTTTTTGGATCAAAGACATAAAATACTTGAACTACTTGTGATGCTATTATGAATGGATCATATTTTTCCCCTTACATATTGAAATTCACCTTCACGAAACCCATTTCATAAACTTTCACTACAATGATATTGTCAACCCATTTGCAACATAAAATCTACACTTGAAATGTTGTATAATACAACTCATATATCTGTTTGATAATGCCAAAATATGTCATATTTCCATAAATTAGATTTTTATCCTTAGAACCATATATGTGAATCACTTTATCCATAAGTGTAACACCACTATTTTTCATCATACTTCATTCATCATGTTATTTTCTATATTATATATAATAATTGATTACAAAACCAGTGTAAGACATAACATTTTCATTCGGTCCTCTGGCTAGCCATTGAAGTCGTTTGTAAATTGAATTCATACTTTCAGATAACTCCTTATAAATTTGATCTCAGAACCATCCTATAAACTATTGATTATGTGTATTTTATATCTATCCTTTATCCCTTGATGTATTCAAATCTCTAAGAATTTCTTTGTGGTATTTAATGTATGGAACAACATATTAACTATTATGTAAAATTTAAAGCTGTGTTTTCCCCCACTCTGTCAAGGAAATCATAACAACATATCTTTTGGAAATCCCTTCACCCATAAGGAACTCTATGATGATAATTTAGGAGACTGATTCTATCAATATCTGATAGGTAATCGGTACAGAATTCAATATCTTCTTTAATAATATATCATTTGTCAATACAACCTTCTGAGTTGATGGGCCCATAAAGGATGGCGTTGTGGGAGCTCTTTCAGGGATTAGGGTTTCCCCACTACTATATTCCCCCTCCCTCCCTTCTCTTCCTCTACTGGGCATGATACGATCAAGGGTTGGGCATGTAGTGATAGCGTGATGGTGTTGATCGCCCCATGGTTTTGCGGATCTGGAGTTCTTCAACCTCTGACAATGAATCTGGTTTATAGGTCTCCACTTCACTCCCACGATGGCATTCTCCATTGTATCCCCCTCTCCTTTTATATACCCCTAGTAACACTGTATTCTTCTTGAGTCACTATGAGGCCACAGAGGGCGGCCTCAGGAATGCTCGGGGCATGCGGCTGTTCCCTGTCTATTTTTTGGTTGTAGGTTGTTTTTTCAATTTCATGGTGTTTTCTTCAGGTTAGACGTGGGTGCACGGATTGCCAGTCTGGATCAGTGGTGTTTTTTTTCTTCCCCATGTCTGGTATCACCATCCAATGATTCTCCTATACTCTATTTCCCTACCCATACGTGCACAACCCCATGATGGTCAGTTTCGAAGGACTCTCAAGAGAATTGGGATTGTGCTGGTGGTTCCAACGATGGAGATGTTGAACTAGGTGACTAATGGGTGTGGTCTATGGATAGTTCCTGGTGGTGGTGATAGTGTTGAGTCTGGATCACCTTAGGTTCTAGGGTTATGGCTTGAGGTTGCAAGTTTGTGATCCATCATGTCATTTTTCAGATTTATGGGTGATGTGGGAACGCACGGGCGGTGTCGGATGGGTGGTTCCCGATGTGTTCCATCTATTTTGGGGTAGGTATGGCTTTGGTTTGATTCCTTGGTCGACCTATTTTTCCTTATTTTGGAGCGGTTTTGGTCTATGATTAGACTCTTGAACAACACACTTATACTTTTCATTGTTTTTTTTGGCTTGTATGGTTCTCACTAAACCAAAAAGTGATTTTTTATAAAATAAAAAAAATCATATAATACAACATTATAGATGACTTTTATTTTTTACATACCCTTTCAAAATATTCACATATTTTTCAATGGGGTACATTCATCTGTAATGTATAGGACCACATAATTCAACCTATCTAACAAAGTGAACCATTAGGTGGACTATTATATCAAAGAATGATAGTGAGAAGAACATATCTAATTCATATAATATGACCACAACCTCCTTATTCATGATGGGAAACTTTTTCGGGTCTATAACTTTACTGTATATGGATTTGAAAAATAAGAAGAGTTTGGTTAATGTATGTTGTATATTTTGAGGTAGAATGAAATGGAAAGAAACAGGCATTAAATCTTGCATCAAAACATGTCATTCATGGAATTTCGGTCCTTGTAACTTCAAATTAGTCATTGAAATGACATTCTTGATAATTGATGAATATCACTTTGGAAATTTTACACTATTAAGGAAAATGAAATTTTTGAATTTTTCCTGTCTGGATAGACTGTTAGCTATAAGAGGAAGAAAGATATACCTTTTACCCTTCATTGGTGCCAACTCTTACATTATCCCCATTTCAATCAAGTCCAACCTAGCCTTGATTCCATCATTTATTTTTTCAGGAACATTTAGTAACATGCCAATAACACTATCAAATTCATTTTTTTTCTACAACCATCATAATAAGAAAATGTCTAACATACAGAAAATTATAATATAATAATTCAAAGAAATTTGATATCTTCTTCCAACTTGATTTTGTAAGGTTTTTCTTAAATGGTTTGCTGAAAATAGTGTCAATATCTTTTACTTTATTGTACATTTGATCACCCATTGCTGGAGACAGTGTTGTACCTTGTTCAATATTTCGATTGAATGATGTTTTCTAGGATCGGTATTTATATCGCGGGGGTCAAAAATTTCGATGTCCTAAAAAAAATTCTTTGAGAAATGTTTCAGATGTACTGAGTATGTGTATTTTTCACAAATGGGATGCCCCAACATTCCTCTAATTCTATATCCTGATAAATTTCCATAAGCGGGGAAGTCATTTATCGTTCCATACAACATATCCCTCAATGTGAATTCTTTACTTCTATGAGAATCATACATTTTAACACCTGTATCTAAAATCAATTTCAGATCTTTGATCAATGGAACCAAATTGACATCAATATCATCACCAGGTTACTTTGGTATAGATATAATCAGAGACAACATAATGCATTTTCACTTCATGCATAACCATAGTGGAAAGTTATAATTTACCAACATGAAGTTCCATGTACTGTGAGTACTAATCTATAAACCAAAAGGATTTAGTCCATCTATAGATAATGCAAGATGAGATTTTCTTGGCTCATTTTCAAATTCAGGATACTCCTAATCAATTTTCTTCCACTGAGGAGAATCTGTTAGATGACGCAGGTTCCCATTTTTAATTCCTACATCTACATGTCATGTTAATTTTCTCTCAGTTTCTTGACATCCATATAGTCTAATAAAGCATGGAATGAGAGGAAATTACTATACATATTTCAAAGGAATTGATTCATTTTTCTAGTATCAATCTGCGCCATACTTAGGGAATTTTATGAGTGATTCATGTTACTTGAGAAACAATATGAAATCATTTGGACAAGTGTGGTTTTTTATATATCATTTCCATTGAATGTAACATTTATTTAGCATCATATGTTTGTCATGGTAGTTCATTTTCTTATATTAGCATATCATTTAGGAGACCGAGTAGTTCTGTAAAGCTAGTGTCACTCCATCTTCTTCTAGATTTCAAATTATATAACTTCGATACAGTTGACAATGTTGTGTATTTAGTACAACCATTATACAATGGTTCCTTGAAACAAATATTTAACTCATAAAATAACTTTGGAAAATCATGAATCTCATCTTATATTGGCATTGTAATTTCTTACATATGATCTCCATTATCATTTACACTGGTATTCATATCAAATAATCCATAAACCACAGTATCATCCTAATTAGTGTCCACATTCAGTTTTTTCCCATGTTTAGTCCAACATTTATATATTTTATTTATTACATAATAAATAAAATGTTCTTCCAACTCTTCCGGACTAATTTTTCTTGAATAAAAACAACATAAACACAGACAAGGGATTTGAGAAGGGTTGTATGGATTCTCTTTTGCAAAATTGATGAACTCTTTAATTCTATCTTTATACTATTTTTTCAAATGATTAGTATTCATCCATTTTCAATTCATATAAATCATTTTAGATTCATAAATGATTAATTTTTTGTAATAAATAAATAAAAACATAAGATAATCATTATCAAAAGTGAAATTTATAGACAATTCTAATAAGGGAAACTCAACATTTGATTGTTTCAAATAATTTTAGTATGTTGAAGAAAATGGGTAATTGAATTTAAGAAAAAAATTACTATACTATAGTGGGTTTTATCCTATGAATTAATTAAAAGGTAAAAGTTATATACAACTCGTCCTTATCAGCTCATCTTATCATTTTATTTTTTTGTTTGACACATCCTTCATCTCTTGTGGACATGAACCTATGTTTCTTGAAATACTCTAAGCAGTAGTCATCCATGGGATGACTAATGATCAGAGTATTACAAGCAACATTAAAGAGATGGGAGATTATTTTTAAGAAACAAATTTCAATAATTGTTGTTTAGGAGATAGAGGTGGTGAGGATGACATTTGTCTATAAAAGAGATGGGGGTGAGTCTAAAGAAACAAATTACAATAATAAATGTTATTTGACACACATAAAGTCTATCTTAAATCCCATATTCGAATGAAAATATAATATAGTAAATTATAGAGTAATAAGAAACCCAAATATGATAAACCAGAATTATAAAATATCATTCAATCAACTAGAAGATATAAAACTTTATTGAAAAAACATTTTAATATATAAAGAGTTATTTTAGTTTTTCCTCCTGTTTAGTTCAACATTTATAGCTCTGGTATATTCCATGACAAATAAAATGTTCTTCCAACTCTTACAAACTAATTTTTATTGAATAAAAACAATGTAAACATGGAAAAAGGTTTTGAGAAGGGTCATATGCATGCTCTATTGCAAACTTAATGAACTCTTTAACTCCATATTCATAGTCTTTTTTCAAATGATTAGCATGCATCCATTTTTTATTCATATCCATCCTATTGGTTTCATAAAATATTAATTTTTTACAATAAATAAAAAACACACATTAGATATTTATTATCAGAAGTGAAAGTTATATATAATTTTAATAAGGGAAACCCAACATTCGATTGTTTCAAAGAATTTCATTATGATTTGAAGAAAATAGGTAATTGAATTCAAGAAAATAATTTCTCCACTAGGGCTAGTATTATCCTCTGAATTCATTCAAAGGTGAAAGTTATATACAACTATCATCCTCATCATCTCATCTCTCGAAAATTTATCATTCATTTTCTTATTGGACACACATTATCCATCTCTTGTGGACATTCACCTATGTTTCTTGAAATTCTCTAAGAAGTAGTCATCCATGGGATGAATAACACTTAGAGTAGTAAAATAAACATAAAAGGGGTGGGGGATGAGTCTCAAGGAAACAAAATGAAATAATAACTATTTGGGAGATGAAGTTTATGAGGATGAAAATTGTACTTAATCATGTTATCTAAAAGAGGAAATGCCTCCCATTTGTGATAATTACACCATTGGCACTAGCTATTAACTCGTGGCCAATTGAAGGTGAGAATTGGGAGGAATAAACACTCTTGTATGTGATTCAAGGGGTCTTGGTGGGGACATGTTATGATATATGAATCTTTGGAGACTCTATAAATTCTATATTTATAAGAGAAATATCATTTTTAAACATATATATATATATATAACATTAAATTTATAATATATATAATTGAAAAAAAAATGCACATTTAAACATTATTTTTAATGAAAATAAATATAATCCCTTCCTAATTTGGAAATATAGAACCATAATTTGTGAATAAATAATTATAAAATCACCCTTACATTATATGTTCTGAAAACGCATATAAATAGAACCCCATTCTATTTATGTAACCCTTACAACAGAATATCCCATCATAGTAAAATAAATACAACCCCATTATAATTTTGAAAATAGAGAGCCATTGAAAATAAATAAATATTTTGTCACCCTTACTAAGATTTACCTTAAAATAAAACAACACAATTATAATGAAATAAATTTTTAAGGAAAACTCCTTACATGAGAATATTAAAATAGAATTTAAATAAATAAATTCCCTTACAAGAATTGTATAAAATCATCTTTTGTTTTTGCTTCGCATCATCATCAGACTGAGAATTGGTTTGCTAAATCAATTTTCTCATTTGTTTAAGGTTTTTATATCTAAAACCTCAACTATTTATAAAATTACATAAATATTTATTTAATCAGTTTATCTGCAGACCAGAGTTGATTCTCAAGGATTTCAAAACATCAAAAAAATAAATCTTGCAGAGAGAGATGGGGTATAGATATAGATAGTGAAGCAAATTGATCCAAAACAACAATTTAAAAAGGACAAAATAGGATATCCAAAATAGTAGTCAAGAAAAAAAAAATGGATCATAAGAAAAATCAAAATAGTATACAATAACTGAAGAAAAAATACAGAAACAAAATCAAAAACTAAAAAGAAAAATTGGAAACCATCAGATCCAGATTTCAAAACAACAAATAAAGAAATAAAATAGAAACCTATAAATGAAAAAACAGGCTTGCCTCACTAGGTTGAAGAAAATATGATACCATCAAATCCATATCTTGATGTTTTTTTGGAAACCCTAATTTCAAGCGAACACTGAATATCGAATGATGTTCTAGCAACTGGAGGTAGTGGGTTTGTGTTATTTGAGTGGGTTTGTGTTATTCGACCTTTGATTCACTGATTAGGAGTAGTGAAAATGGGTGGATTATGTAGAAAACTTCTATGTAACACCCCAAGATTCCACGATACACTTCTCTTTCAATAATGTAATTGCTTGCATTGTACACAAGTTCAAGATTCTAACGCACCGCGATCAATCAAAATAGCCATTATGAATAGTAATACCCACTTTTTGAAATTATATATATATTATATTTTAAAATGGACTTCATTTGTGGATTTGGAATATCGAAATTATCCTATGTTGAATTTTTGGTATTTTTCTGAGAACTTCCAATTTTTTATGAATAGTGAAAAATACTTAAAAAAAACTTTTTTAATAAAAATAAATTATAGTGATAAATTATACTATAGAGTGGTTTTAAAGTATAATTAGAATATATTTTTACCATTTTATCCAATGGTGGTCATTATAATTAATTTCACTTTGGAATTGGACATAAACAATTGTCAATCTTTTGATATATATTGTTTCTTAAAAACACGCTATTTGTTGTGACAGCGGGAATTAATTATAAAATTAATTAATGCAACTTATATGTTTGTAATTTTCTAAAATAGACATAATTTTAGAATTCAGAATATCAATTATATCTTAGGGTGAAATTTTGGAATTTTTTTGAAAAACTTCAATTTTTGATGAATAGTGAAACCACTAAGTGATAGTTAAAAAACTGATTTTTCGTTTAAATGAAACTTTACCGCTTCTATGGATTGAATTTCAAAAATACGACATACATGGTTGTCATTAGGATGTAAAATTTGGTTCAATGGGATTAAAATAATTTTTTTGTGAATAGTAACTTTAAAGTTTTATTAATCACGGTTAAAGGTAATTAGTGAAATTTAAGGTAAAAATGATATTATAAAAATATGAAAATACTTTTACACTTGTCCTACACTTATTCGATGGGTCATGGCCGACCAAGACAATCCATGGGTCAACTTGGGGACCCCATGGAGCCACTAGGGTAAGAAAATGACATTAATAACTTTTTATTTAAAGTAAAAATAAAATTGTCACAAACATGTGTTGTTTTACTAAAACAATTATTACATGGGGTTATATAGGTTAACTTTTCAACTATAAATATTAATTGGAAATATAAAAATATTTCCTACATCATGATATTTTTTTTATAATTTTTATACATTAAATAAATTAAATGTTTTATGACACCATGATGATGCAGCAATTACCTCATTAATTAACGATTTAAATAAAATGAAAATATAATGTAAAATCTAAGGTTTAAAATTTTATAAAACCTATTGGATGAGAATTTTAGAACCCTTATCACCTTATCCTAGAAATATATCATTGTGGGACCTTTAGAATCCGAAAATAATTTCATAATAATGTAACATTTCAATCTTTCCAAGAGTACCCCTCCTCTCCTCTTATAAAAGGCCCCCACCACTACCACCTTATTCACACCTTCCAAGCCATTTGGCTCAGCAAAACTCTACCCAAATACTCTCTCAACTTCCCTCTATTACTCCTAGAATACTCACTTTGGGCAGAAGTCTTCCCATGGAATCCTTTGGCTCAAATCAAAAAGAGTTACCTGATTTAAAGGTAATGTCTTCTCTTACGTTGTTTTGTTTTATTTTTCTTCTCCAACCCCATAAACTCTTTTTATTCTTTTCTTTTGTAAAAACAAAAGTATCCTAAATATAATTGGATATTTTTATGAGAATTATTTTATTTACCCTTACACACACCTTCGTCTAATGGTTAAAGAACATACTGTTTCTGTGGATGGCGAATTACTGCCTCACGAAACGATGATGGTTCAATATTCTTTTAAAACCTCTCATGGTGGCCATTATGATGACACTACTTTTATATATGATATATATTATGTTTTATTCCTTATGATTCTGTATTTTTCATTTATTGCATTCCTTTATGATTTCCATTATGGGTAAACGCGATAATTTCATTTTCGGAAGTGCGGACTACCGCCCCCTCAAAGTGATTTGAATCGTTAATGCCATATGTGGGATGTATAAAGGATGTAGTAAATGGTATTATACATTATATTATACTGGAATTATGTTATACCTTTATATAATTATAATTTCATTCTATTAAATAAGAAATAGAAATGAAAGTAGCGTTCATGCGTACGTACGGCTTACCGTCTCCATGAACGGTGCCTTTCATTTCTTACCTCTAAATGTTATGTAATATTATAAATGCATGTATATAATAGATATATATGATATATATGATATCTAAATCATGAATATAATTTGGGATATAATGTATATTTCACCACATGAACAACTTGTAATTATAAGAAGTTTATTTTTGAATCAAGTACCAAAGATCGACAAAATGACCGTTATTTACTTAAATAATTACATGATGTTCATAACATGGTAATAAGTGATATAAAAGGAATAATTAACATGAAAATTTTCTTAAGAAAATATAAATTAACTCTATTTTATTATTCAGGAGATTAAAGAACGATTGAGTCAAGTCAGACACAAGGTAAGGGAACTTCTTAACCCAATTTCCATTTTTTGGGTTAATCTCATACTTTCAAATTATGTCATTATATTATTATGTCCTATCTTGTATTTATACATTATTTATGTGTACTTATATTGAATACACATAATAGATCTATTTTATTTAAAAAATGATCTTTGTAAGGGACTTCGTCTCAATCTCCTTTCATTGAGGCATATTTGGTTTTATACACAACTTTCCTTTATATTGTGTATAAACCCCTTTGACTTTTACTTTTATTCAAAAGGAATCTTTTTATACGAATCGTTTTTACTAAATGACAAAAGGAATGTTTTTTCTTATGTATGCGGCGACAACGACTTCTCCGCCACCATGACTATTATTTGAGTTTAGGCTTCCTCTACAAGCCATAACTTTTTTTTAAATGAAAAATAAATACAAAGTTCTAATTTTATTTTATTTTGGTATTGAAAATGGTTTTAATAATGTTTTTATTATATCAATGTGTTGTATTTATATATTGTGATTGAAATGTGGGAATGTTATGTTTCCTTTATGCATGTTTTATGTGATGTGATTATGTTATGGTTTATGATATGTTTAAGCATGTTCATATGAGGAATGCATTGGACTTAATAAGTGACGGGTGGAGCCCGCTATAGCTCCTCGATGCATCGGTAGATCTCATGAGACAAACTAGTGTCTTGGCACAAGTCCTTGACAAAATATTATTTGCAGTCTTGGCACGAGACCTTGGCTATGTGGTTATGATAGTTTGGCATTATGCATTCCATCATTATGAAAGTGGTTATTGATATTGCATGTGATTATTCAACCAGTAGAATATCCATGTGAAGAAGTAAATGGCATTATCTCATTTTACTTTTTCCATATTATGTTGAAGTTCATGTTTAAAAGGCTTTTGTTTTGGTTATACATTGACTTAAATGTTTATGTTTATTTATAAAAGCTTCTGCTAAATTGTTATCCTTACTGAGCATCTAAGCTCATCCCTTTCAATGTTTTATTTTTCTCAGGATGTGAAGAAAATATTTTAGGACTGAACTACAGGGATAGTCTGAAGGGGATATGGGTGTGGACTATGAATACTATGTTATTGTAGTTATTCACTTTATGATGTAATGTAACATTTATGAATTTATCTAGTGTTTCCAAGGCTACTAAACTAATCGGTCTTTCGAGACTTGATCTTTTGTGATCATGCCAATGTTACGCAATAATGCACCGACTCTGGGTAACTGGGGTCGGGGCGTTACAGTTGGTATCATAGGCTGTTTAGTACTAACCTTGGAAGCTAGATTTAGATAAACTCTGATTAGAGCACATAGCTCAAAGATAGACTTCGAGGATTAGTATAGAAGAACTTCCTAGAATTTTGGTATTATAGAGATTTTTTGAGTTTTCTGAGCAATACATCCATGTCTGGATACGAGTAGATAGAGGCAGCTCTGGCACAGATGTACCTAGGGGTAAAACCCAAAAACACAGCTTTGATCTAGACTCGAACGGGAACTGGTGCACAACAACGGGCCTTGCTGCACTCTTGGTTACGACACTCTTGGGGGGTATGCTTAGGATAATTCTCATTTTCTTTACAAAACATTATGAAGGGTTTATGAGTATATACTTCCTCAAAGAAAACATTTCTTTTTATGATTATGTATTATATCCATAAATCGTTCAATTTATGTTAAGTGTTTTACAAGTATGGAATTATGTATTTTGATTCATAAACTAATCTAGTTTATGCCATTGTTTAGAAATGGCGCCTAGTGGGAGGAATGGAAACCGTATCAATGCATGCACTCCATGTAGGGATTTTTCTCCTGCTCAAGATAATTATTGTGGAGCTGTAGATACAACTGGTTTTGATCAACTTATCACCATACTGGGACAACTCACTCAGGTTATGAATAATAACCTTACTCGTATGGAGCACCCTGATCCGCAATGTGGAGGATCAATGTTAGACCGCTTCATGAGGCAAAAACCGCCAACATTTAATGGGGGTACAAATCCATTAGTAGCTGAGAAATGGATAAACTCCTTAGAGAAAATATTCTACGCCTTGGGAAGTAGCGAAAGGGACAAGGTTGTCATGGCAGTTTACCGCCTCACTGGAGATGCCGATCAATGGTGGCCGCTGATTCAAAACACAAAGGAAGATGATGACATATCTAATATGGAATGGAGGGAGTTCAAAGAGATTTTATTAGAAAAATACTTTCCTCATGACCATCAAGAAGATATGGAAAGGAAATTTCTGATTCTGAGACAAAAGGAGGATGAGAATGTCGCAAAGTATAAGGCTAACTTTACAAGGTTAGCAAGGCATGCAGCAGATTATATACGTAACCCAAGAAGTAAGATTGATCGTTTCATTGATGGGTTAAAACCATTTCTCCATCGAGCCTTAGTCTCACAATCTTTCTCGTCGTACGAAGATATAGTCTTGTGTGCTATCAAGACTGAAAAGGAATTCTCTAAGTCTTATGACAACAAAGTAAAGCAAGAGAAGAAGAGAACGGTGGAACAAGAGACAGATAAAGGGAAAAAGGGAAAGAAGGATTTTACTTTATGCGATAATTGTGGGAAGAATCACCTCGATACTTTCCTAAAAGGAATGGGAGTTTGTTATAAATGTGGAGAAAAATGTCACCAGGCTCGTGATTTCAAGGGAAAGAAAGAAGCTATCAATGTTGAATGCTACAATTGTATGGAAATTGGGAATTATGCAAATGAATGTCCTAAGAGTCAGGGAAACTTACCTCAAAAAATTCCAAGGGATCAAGGACAATCTTATTTTGTTACTACAGTTGAAGTGGAATAATTAATGTATTGGTGCTCTTGAACTCAAGGATTATATTCTGGTTATAAGGATAATGTGATATATATATAAGGATTGTACTGAAGTACTTGTTTTTTTCATTAAGGATTTAATATTATGAAGGTAATCATATTTTTAGTATGTGACAATAAGAGAAACTTTACTTTTTTTGGGGAATCTGATGTTACAATTGATTTTGGAATTTAGAGACCTTTTAGAGAAAGTCTGGATAGAGGTATTGTGGATAACTATAAAGGTTCGAATGGATTAAGTTGAACCTTGGATAGTATTGTTTAAGGTTAAAACATTTTTGAAGATTATTTTTGGAATATTATAATACTATACTTTTAGGAAAAAGACAACCTGCTGGTCGAGGGATAACCCGTCGCGTTGGACAAAGCTGTAGGAATCGAACCCACAACCATAGTGCGACATTCCTTTATTACCTACCACTAGCCTACAAGAAGTCCCTGGTTATTAAAAAATAGTTTTCCTAATATAAATGGTATGTATTAATGTTTGGAACCTTGTACGATTAGGATAAATATAATATTTTTGAGTTCTATTATCTTTTTGAGTGAAAGATGAGTTTGTGGTAGAAATTAGTTGAAGGTTGAAACTCTACTTTTCAAGCATAAATATATATATACATATCTCTTATTCTATGAATAAATTAATTCTTAAACTTTAGTAAAGGGATATTAAAACAAAAAATGTTTTATCCTAATACCTTATGTCTTGTTGAACTGATAATATTTTAAATCAACATAGATTGAAGGCTTTGAGGCCCTCAATTTTACACTTGTTTGTTATTGATGACCTCAATCACTCCCTACAAATATTTATGTTTTTCCTCCAATTATATGTCTCTAATTTCCACCAATGTTCTCATTATCGAGATCATAATTTGGTGGTGACTTTTTCATTTCCCTTTCCCTCTTATTAAGGCTAAATTTTATTAACCGTATTTCTGATGTGGGTTTTCCACAAAGGCATTTTCTACTTTCAACCTTTTATTTTCGAAGAAAAATTTCAAATTGCGAGGACACAATTTATTGAAGGAGGGGAGAATGTAACACCTCGAGCTTCCATGACACACTTCTCTTTCAATAATGTAATAGCTTGCATTGTACGCATGTTTGAGATTCTAACGCACCGCGACCAATCAAAATAGACATTATAAATAGTAATACCCAATTTTTGAAATTATATATATATTATATTTCAAAATGGACTTCATTTGTGGATTCGGAATATCGAAATTAGCCTATGTTGAATTTTTGGTATTTTTCTGAGAACTTCCAATTTTTTATGAATAGTGAAAAATACTTAAAAACAACTTGTTTAATCAAAATAAATTATAGTGATAAATTATACTATAGAGTGGTTTTAAAGTATAATTAGAATATATTTTTACCATTTTATCCAATTGTGGTCATTAGAATTAATTTCACTTTGGAATTGGACATAAACAATTGTCAATATTTTGATATATATTGTTTCTTAAAAACACGTTATTTGTTTTGACAGTGGGAATTAATTATAAAATTAATTAACGAAACTTATATGTTTGGAATTTTTTAAAATATACATCATTTTTGAATTCGGAATATCAATTATAGCTTAGGGTGAAATTTTGGCATTGTTCTGAAAAACTTCAATTTTTGATGAATAGTGAAACCACTAAGTGATAGTTAAAAAACTGATTTTTTGTTTAAATGAAACTTTACTACTTCTATGAATTGAATTTCAAAAATCCAACATAAATGGTTGTCTTTAGGATGTAAAATTTGGTTAAATGGGATTAAAATAATTTTTTGGTGAATAGTAACTTTTAAGTTTTATTAATCGTGATTAAAGGTAATTAGTGAAATTTAAGGTAAAAATGATATTATAAAAATATGAAAATACTTTTACACTTGTCCTACACTTATTTTATGAGTCATTTCCGACCAATAAAATCCATGGGTAAACTTGGGGTCCCCATGGAGCCACTTGGGTAAGAAAATGACATTAATAACTTTTTATTTAAAGTAAAAATAAAATTGTCACAAACATGTGTTGTTTTACTAAAACAATTATTACATGGGGTTATATAAGCTAACTTTTCGACTATAAATATTCATTGGAAATATAAAAAGATTTACTACATCATGATATTTTTTTCATAATTTTTAGACATTAAATAAATTAAATTTTTTATGACACCATGATGATGCAGTGATTACCTCATTAATTAATGATTTAAATAAAATGAAAAGATAATGTAAAATCTAAGGCTTAAACTTGTCAAAAACCTATTGGATGAGAATTTTAGAACCCTTATCACCTTATCCTAGAAATATATCATTGTGGGACCTTTAGAATCCTAAATTCATTTCATAGTAATGTAACATTTCAATCTTTCCAAGAGTGCTCATCCTCTCCTCTTATAAAAGGCCTCCACCACTACCACCTTATTCACACATTCCAAGCCATTTGGCTTGGCCAATATCTGCCCAAATACTCTCTCAACTTCCCTCTCTTACTCCTATAAGCCTCAATTTGGGAATAAGTCTTCCCAATGAAGCCTTTGTCTCAAATCAAAAAGAGTTACCCGATTTAAAGGTAATGTCTTCTCTTACGTTGTTTTATTTTATTTTGCTTCTCCAACCCCCTAAACTCTTTTTATTCTTTTATTTTGTAACAAAACCAGTATCCTAAATATACTTGGATGTTTTTATGAGAAGTATTTTATTTACACTTACACACACCTTCGTCTAATGGTTAAAGAACATACTGTTTCTCTGGGTGGTGAATTACTGCCTCACGAAACGATAATTGTTCAATCTTATTTTAACACCTCTCATGGTGGCCATTATGATGACACTAATTTTACATATGATATATATTATGTTTTTTTTTCTTATGATTCTGTATTTTTCATTTATGGCATACCTTTAGAATTTCCATTATGGGTAAATGCGATAATTTCATTTTAGGAAGTAAGGACTATCGCCCCCTCAAAGTGATTTGAATCGTTAATGCCATATGTGGGATGTATAAAGGATGGATTAAATGGTATTATACATTATAGTATACTGTAATTATGGTATACCTTTATATAATTATAATTTCATTCCATTAAATAAGAAATAGAAATGAAAGTAGCGTTCATCCGTACGTACGGCTTACCATCTCCATGAATGGTGCATTTCATTTCTTACCTCTAAATGTTGTGTAATATTATAAATGCATGTATATACTAGATATATATGATATATATCATATCTAAATCATGAATATAATTCTGGATATAATGGATATTTCACCACATGAACAACTTGTAATTATAAGAAGTTTATTTTTGACTCAAGTACCAAAAATCGACAAAATGATCGTTATTAACTTAAATAATTACATAATGTTCATAACTTGGTAATAAGTGATATAAAAGGAATAATGAACATGAAAAAGGTTCTCAAGAAAATATAAATTAACTCTAGTTTATTATTCAGGAGATTAAAGAACGATCGAGTCAAGTCGGACACGAGGTAAGGGAACTTCTTAACCCAATTTCCATTATTTGGGTTAATCTCCTACTTTCAAATTATGTCATGATATTATTATTTACTATCTTGTATTTATACATTATTTATGTGTACTTATAGTGAATACACATAATAGATCTATTTTATTTAAAAAAACTATCTTTTAAGGGACTTCGTCTCAATCTCCTTTCAGTGAGGCATATTTGGTTTTATACACAACTTTCCTTCATATTGTGTATAAACCCCTTTGACTTTTAATTTTATTCAAAATGAATCTTTTTATACGAAGTGTTTTTACTAAACGACAAAAGGAATGTTTTTTATTACGTTGTGGTGACAATGACTTCTCCACCACCGTGACTATTATTTGAGTTTCGGCTTCCTCTACAAGCCATAACTTTTTTTAAATGAAAAATAAATACCAAGTTCTAATTTTCTTTTATTTTGGTATTGAAAATGGTTTTGATAATGTTTTTATTATATCAATGTGTTGTATTTATATCTTGTGATTGAAATGTGGGAATGTTATGTTTCCTTTATGCATGTTTTATGTGATGCGATTATGTTATGGTTTATGATATGTTTAAACCTGTTCATATGAGGAATACATTGGATTTAATAAGTGACGGGTGGAGCCCGCTATAGCTCCTCGATGCATCGGCAGGTCTCATGAGACAAACTAGTGTCTTGGCATGAGGCCTTGACAAAATGTTATTTGTATTCTTGGCACGAGGCCTTGGCTATGTGGTTATGATAGTCTGGCATTATGAATTCCATCATTATGAAAGTGGTTATTGATATTGCATGTGATTATTCGACCAGTAGAATATCCATGTGAAGAAGTAAATGGAATTATCTCATTTTACTTTTGCCATATTATGTTGAATTTAATGTTTAAAAGGCTTTTGTTTTAGTTATAAATTGCCTTAAATGTTTATGTTTATTTATAAAAGCTTACGCTAAATTGTTATACTTATTGAGCATCTGATCTCACCCCTTTCAATGTTTTATTTTTCTCAGGATGTGAAGAAATATTTTATGACTGACCTGCAGGGATAGTCTGAAGGGGATATGGGTGTAGACTATGAAGACTATGTTATTGTAGTTTTTCACTTTATGATGTAATGTAACATTTATGAATGTATCTAGTGTTTCCAAGGTTACTAAACTAATCGGTCTTTCGAGACTTGATCTTTTGTGATCATGCCAATGTTACGCAATAATGCACCGACTCTGGGTAACTGGGGTCAGGGCGTTACATTCTAATATCATGAAGGGTGTGCAATAGGTTGTATTTTTTTAATTATATCAGGACACTTTTATCAGTGATTTTAAAAAAGCGATGATAAAGATTTTTTTTATTAGTGCTTATTACTTAAGCAATGATAAAGGATTTATAATTATAATTATATAAAAAATTATAAATATATATAAATATAAATATAGTAAATAAATTTCTTATTTAAATATATGTATTATAGTTTTATAATTATTTATTTATAATTTTAAAAATATTTTTAAAAAATAATATTAATATCATATTATATATATATATATATTTATTATATATATATATATTTAATAAATATATATAAATATATATATATAGTAAATATATTCTTTATTTAAGTGAATTTATTATAAATTTAATAATTATTTAGATATATATAATTATTTATTTATAATTATATAAATACTTTTAAAAAATAATTATTTATAATTATAAGTATATAATTTTATAAATATAGTATGTAAATTTTAAACTATATTTATTTATAAATATTTTTTACAAATATTTTTTAACATTATTAATGAATATTTAATTTTAAGTGCATGCATGTTTAAAATGAGTGAAATTGAATAAATTAAACATAAGTACACTTTAATAATATTGAAAAAATGGATAAGTTTTGTGTGTGTGAATTGTATATAAAAATTCATTAATTTTGTATATGTGAAATCAATATAACACACATTTGATCTATGTTAAATTGAAAAATCAAACGACATTCAATTATATGTTCATTACTCTATGAAATTAGTCAGTATTTTTAATTCATATTAATTTTTAATTATAAACCATTATTCACTAATTATATGTCTATTTAATGTAATGAATATAAATATTTTGTAATATATAAATCATATTTATATACATTAACATATATCTGTATATTTAATATATATTATTTATTAACATTACCAATAATCATGTAATTAATAAAATGTTTAATATTTTTCTCAATTTACTAATTTTTAATTTTAATTTGTTTAATTTTCATTTTTAATATCTATATATTTAATACATACTATTTATTAGTATTTATAATTTATATATAGTATAATCAATTTATTCATTTTTATCAATAATTATTTAATTAATAAAATTTGTAATATTTTTTTTAATAAACTCATTTTTTATTTTTTTATTTTTTTAATTATTTAATTTTATTTATTTGGAGCTTTATCAGTGCTAAAAAAGTGATGATAAAGGACTCCTTCAAGAGCACTAAAAATATAGCACAGATAAAGGGTACCCTTTATCAGTGCTAAAAATAAAGCGTTGATAAAGGGTATCCTATATCAATGCTAAAAATAAAGAGATGATAAAGGGTACCCTTTATCAACACAAAAAAAACACTAATAAAGGGTTAAATTTATCAGCGCTTTCTTTAGTACTGATAAAGATTCCATTTATTAGTGTTTTTTTCAAGCGCCGATAAATACCAACACTGTTAAACGCATGTTTTGTAGTAGTGATATCTTGGTGAATTCTCTTACCAAACACGACCATGCCAAATATCTTGAGATTATATTGAATACACTAATAGAGAACCATTTATATGATAAGCTCACAAAATTACACTTTTATATTGATAAAGTCCACTTATTAGGTCATGTCATTTCAGAGGTAGAGGTATAGGCTGACCCATAGAAGGTGAGAACCATGGTTTCTTAGGAGAAGCCCAAGAATGTGTTTGACATACATAATTTAATGGGGTTGGCTGGCTATTATAGGAATTTAATTTAGGTCTTCTTACACCTAACAATGCCACTCATGGGATTGACTAAGAAGGTTGTGCATTTCTTATGGTATGAAGTGTGTGAGAATTCCTTTCAGGAGCTGAAAGGGAGACTTACTTCAGTGTTGATCCTGATTCTACCAGAGCTAGGAAGAAGCTATATAGTTTATTTTGACACTTCAAGAATTAGTCTAGGAGTAGTTCTGATGTAGGGAGATGGATTTGTCGCATATGGGTCCCACTATTTGATACCTCATGAGAAAAATTACCCTATACATGACCTCAATCTATTAATTTTGGTTCATGCTTTACGCTATTGGAGGCATTATTTATTGGGGGAGTGGTTCATCATTTACATAGATCATAAAAGTCTCAAATACATTTCCACATAGTGTTACTTGAATATTAGGCATCACAAGTGGGTATAATACCTATAGTTGTTCAAATTTGATCTTACTTATACACTCAGAAATAGAAATACAATAGTTGATACCTTAATCTGAAAGACTCAAACGCATGCCATCCAGGAGGCCAGTAGTGAGTGGAAGTTGAAGGATTTATTTTCTAAGATTTTCCTAGAAATTCAGGAATATCATGGGGGTCCTATTTTATTAGCTTTGGTAGTGAAATACTCCCATCTAGAATGCGTGTGAATGAGACAGATTTCAGATCTTGAGGTTCTAGTCCCAAGGGAGAGTGTCTGAGGTGATGAACCGCTGTCTGGTTGGGTTATCAATGAGGATGGGATTTTTCAATTCCATGGATGTGTTTAGGTTCTTATAGGCATACAGTAAGAATTTATGCATGAATCTCTTGCTTGTATTTGGGCATTACACCCCTGTCTTACTAAGATGTACTGATACATACTTCGTCAGTATTGGTGGTCGGGTATGAAGAGGTGGATTGTAGGTTTTATCACTCAGTGTTACACTTGTCAGCAGGTGAAGTTAAAGCACTAGTAGCCTGATGGACTCTTATAGCCTCTATCTATTCTTTATTGGAAATGAGATGACATCACTATGGATTTTGTGATGGTTTTTCTGATATCCCCTCGAGGAAATGATATAGTATGGGTGATTGTCGACAGGTTGACTAAGGTCTCACACTTCCTACCTATCTAAGATAACTTCTCATTTGATGAGCTTATAAGGATTTATATTTGGGATATTTTATTCCTTCATGGTATTCCCAGTTATATTATATTAGATAGATATGTTTGGTTTATCTCACGGTTTTGGAAAGGGTTTCAAAAATCACTCGGTTCAAAGGTACTTCTGCGTACAACATATCACACTTAGACTAACCATTAGTCTGAGCATATTATACATGTTTTAGAGGAAATTATTTGGGAATTCATCCTAGATTTTTAAGTTTCTTGTGATAAACACCTACCTATCATTGAATTTTCATATATTAACATCTTTCAGGAAATTATTCAGATGGATCCATATGAGTCCCTTTATAGTAGGTCATATCATTCACCCCTATGGTTGTTAGAGGTAGGTGAGGTAGCATTATTGGGTCCTCTTCTCATTTAGGAGACTTTAGGGAAATTAAAACTGATTCAAAAGCATATGGATACATCTCAATATAGGAATAAGTCTTATACTGATCATCACCGCCAACCTATGGAGTTTGAGGTGGTACATCATTTTTTTATGTGAGTTTATCCTAGATTGGGTTATAGAAGGATTTAGAGACATGGTAAGCTATCATCTCATTACATTGATCCTTTTATATCTTAGAGAGAGTTAGTCTAGTAAAATATTTCTTGGATTTACCTCAAAGGTACTGGTCCATGCATGACATATTTCATGTATGATAGCTTGTCCATTATCATTCTCGCCAATCTCATTCATTTTACCCTAAGGAAATTGCATTGTAGTTTGATGCGTCCATTAAGGAGAATCCAATATGTATCATTTATTAGATCACGAAGTCTATATGAGGTAGTTTAATCCCTCTAATAAGGGTTTTATGGAGTCACAACCATATACAGGATGAGACCTAGGAGTGGGAGGCTGACGTATGTGCTCAGTGGCCAAAACTTTCCTCATATGATGCTTTACCACCCTTGGATGGGATACTTGGGGATGAGTTATTTTAAGGAGTATAGGTTGTAATTTCATGACTTTTCTATGAGGTATGTAACCTTTATTTTTTAGTTTAATTCTTTGTTTTTACCTAATGTGAATGCTTAATGTGGTTACAGAGGAAATGGAGGTGTTTGGGGCTTGTTCGGAGCCCGAAGACCTGACTTTTGGAGGAAAAAATCGGGCTTCAATATTATTAAAAACCATTCAGCCTAATCCATATGGTTAAACAAACCATGCAGGGTGTTCTAGGGCTCTACAAAGGGGAGTTCATGGTTTTCGTGTGATTTTTTTAACAGTTCACTACAACTCATGCAGGGTGTGTTCCCTGGGTAGTGGGGGATATACGGGTAGAGCATGGTTGAAAAAACTATACTTCCCTAAATATCCAGGTCATTGTACTTAGACATTAGTTTACACATGGTTAGAACAAGGTTTGGATAACCATGCATCCAAACTATGTGCCCCTTTAAAAATTGGGCGAAATAACCCTTTTCCCTTCTCTCTTTATAACTCACCCCTATTTTTCTTTCTTCCCCCATGAATAGAATCCCTCACCCACATGAGCTCTCCTACTCAAGCATAAGCTAGGGTTTTTTAAATTTCTTCCATATAAGCTCGAAATCCACCATTGTTTGTCTCATTGGATCCCTCTTGATAATCTCTCCACTCATCTTCCTTCCTGTCATTGTTTATCTTTCCATCTCTTATACCATTTTGGTGTGAGCTCATATGCCCTATTTTTAGTTCATTCATCTATTATTACATTTTATTCCAATACAAGATAAACCAAGGGTCCAAACTAGATGAGGAGAGTATTATAGGCTTAAGGTAGGTGGTATAGTTATTTTCCAAAAAAAATATGCTTTATAATGTGTTTCATTGTGTCGTGTGACAACCTTTCAGGTGATGCCTCCTAAACATTAATTAATTTAATAAATTGATGTTCCATGCTTATTATGATCCTAGTGACCTAAGATCAATGTAGAAAGTTAATCAACTCAATGTGATCTACCTCTAAGGGTGTTCTTTCCTTAAAACAATAAGATTCCTCACATCTTGATTTAAATTAAACCAACCTTTTAAGGTGTGTATTTTTTCTTTTTAATGGTGGTGATGAATTTTATTACATGGTGTGGGTTTCATGATAGTTAAACACCTATTCTTATGGAATGTCGAGAGTGATACAAGGTTATCAACTTAAGGATTTCTTGGAATGGCTCATAATGCTTTATAATTGGAACTTGTACATAATTCTTAATGTGTTGGGCACAATACTTGGACTCCTTATAATATTCCTTATAAGAGCACACCGGGTGGATGTTATACCTACCCATGATCGATACTTCTTCCCTAGGGGAGTTACCTTGGATAGTCTCGATGGGAGATATGGTCATACTATGCCATGAGTGATATTTGGTCCTCTATGTGATATACCTAGTATAGGCTTAGAGGGTCATGTTTTACACCATACTAAGAGTGATACTTAGGATTCTGATTATATGTTGACTTGGATGGACTCTTATGGTTATGGTTATTTATAGTGCTTCTAAAGTGACACTTGGGTTCCTCTTTACAAATTGCCTTGGACAAGCTCAAGATTCCATCTATATCAAATTCTAAGAACACTTTATATATATATAAATTAAAAACTAAAAATTATAGTCTATTAAATCTTAGGACGTGTCCTCCTTGCCAAATAACATGCTTGGGTTCAGTACCTTCTTGATACTTGATCTTAAATACCCACTCATGCACTCATATTATATCTATACAGGTTGACCTTTGTTTAGATATATTCGTCTTAGGTTGATGCAGATAGTGTTGGTCGAGGTCCCATGAGGAACCCAATCCAACGTGGTTTATTTATTTATTTATTTCTTAATTTTCTTTTACCTACACACTACTCATTTTATATGAATAGACTAGATAGTTATGGGCACCGTTGGTGGTGGCCAACTGAGTATATCTCACACCCTGTTCGAACAGCCTATGGTACCTAAAAAGACTACATGACTACAGGTGTAGACAAATGGAAGTGCCCAACTTTTGATGTCTAATTTTTAGTACTAGGTTGGAGTACGGGAGTAAAGGAATGAACATATGATCTTAAAGCTTTTGGAGGAAGATTTTGGTATTTTATCCTTTGGTTTATCATGTTTTATATGCATATACCCATGTATCTATTGTATTTACCTTTTTGTATTTCATCATGGAATGATCATCATTTTTGGATTTGATATTGTTTTAGTTTCTACCTATCGGTTTCATTAGATAATTTATTATTATTATTTTATTATTGATTATTATTTTCTATTTAAACTGATTATTGTTATTACTACCTCTATGTTACACTCTGAGGATGAGGGTATAGTGTCCCCACAGACACACCCTAGGCCCTCGCAGCTAGTTGGAAGCCTCTGACGTATGAGGAGGTGGGCTTAAGGTCATGTGTCCAACCATCTTTGGGCACTACTTAGTGACTTCTAGGGTGGGATGATACAATAAGACCCTGGATAAATAATGAATTGAATAATGGTTTAAAGTGTATTTAGCATGACATGAATTTTCAGGTGATTTCTTGATATAGAATCACTTTGGTAATATCTTATGGGTTATTTTTATTGTTGTTGATAATTTGATATATAAATGAAAGTGAAATTGAAAGACAAATTATAATTTTCATAATTAACAACTGAGTCTTATGATGTTATATTGTGATATCCTTGTTGTTATGACTTGTAGATTTTGATGCTAAAATTCTTTTATAGCGAGATTAACCCAGTTTGATGCTGAAATTCTTATATATAGGGATATGTCTTGTGATGTTGAAATTATTATATATAGGGATATGATCAGTGATGCTAAAATTATTATATAGCATACTTGACCTAGTTTGATGTTGAAATATGTATATATATAGCTCTTCCCAATGATGTTGAAATAATTATATAGAAGTCTTGGGCTAGTTTGATGCTTAAAATTTTATATATATGGCTATTCCTGGTGATACAGAAATGATTATATAGAATTTTTGGCCCCATTAATGTTGAAATTCTTATATATAAGGCTTTTTCTAGAGTTTTAAATGCTTATACAGAGGGATTTTCCTTGTTATGTGATTATTCCATGGTTTATAGTTATGATTGTAATGGTTGTGCTACATGCTCAGAGATATTATGACATGGTTCCAAAGCATGTTTGTTTATGTATTGTATTAATTGATTAATTAATACACCTTTTTATCACTTTATTGAACTAACTTATTATCAGACTCATTTTGTTTGGACATGGTGGTGGTGGCCTACTAAGTTTTACTCACACCCAATTTGGGCCGCCATTTGGTACCCGATCAAATTACATTGATGAAGGTTTGAAAAAGGGAAAGGGACCTTGCCGCTGATTGTTGCTTGTCAGATGGGATGGATTTTGGATATGAGATTGACATCGGATTTGGGATCAAGGTCCTTTGAGATTATTTATGTCAGCTATTTATTTTATTTGTATTGTTTTTTGTTTTAAATTTAGATACATTTCAGTTTTTTGTTACATGATTTATTATTTTTGGTTTATTGGTTCCCCCTTCTACTTGCTAGTCATATATTGCACCATTTATACAATTTCTATTTCTTTGATATTTATTTATACCTATTTATTTATGTTTTATTATAACTCTATACTAGGGGGTATAGTCTCCACACTATAATCATCACACCCCTGCTGCTAGTCGACAGCCTCTAGCATACAGGGAGGCACACTTGAAATCATGTAACCAACTTGATTTGGCCATGTGAGAGTGTGTCAGATTAGGGGATGTTATACCATTTCATGTTTGAAGTGAAAGGGGTGGACATATAGGTTGATAATATCAGTTGAATGGGGATTTATGGTGTATATGAGATAGTTTTAATGGTGGTAATGAAACCTAGGCACTCAACTTGCATGAAACTTTGGTTGGCTGCAAGATTCATTGGGATAGAGACCCAAAGGTTGTTGCGTAAAAATTTATTGTGTTGTGCACAAATGGGGTTGTTCGAGCCATGGGCTCTAGAACAAGTCCACTGCATGGATCTGAGAAGCATTCTAAGTCCATGTGTAGCTTAGGGTTGCATAAAGGTTATTTCTCTATACAAAACCGGCTAGACATAATGGGTGTTTCATGAGTAACTATCAAACATAGACTAATATGCATTGGTTCCCATGGGATATTAGTCATGAATGATCTCTACCTTTGATAATCCATGGAATTTTGGTGTTGTATGATGTCATAGAAAAGTGGTTTGCGTGAACAAGAGTCGATGCTTCATCTTTCGAAGATCCATCCTCAAGGTGTGGGGATGAGGTTTATTTATAGCTAAAATGGGTGGCCATATGCATGAAACCCATGATGGATCATGAAACATGGTTATACATCACTCATTCCTTGGGAACTGAGGTGAAAACATGAAAGTATATGACTTTAACATCTCCTTTTTCATGCAAATGTATTTGCGCACCATCAAAGGGATTGCACACAGATGTCTGATGTTTCATGAAATTTTATTCTACAATGTTTCAAGTCTCCTAGATCCCCACAAAACATTAATTATTAGGGGCAATATTCATGCACAAATGGGTTTCACGTGAGATATGAAAGTTTCACATTAGTGATTAAAGTTGTGTGCCAATACTGACTTTATTTCAGAATGGGTGTTTAGTAGAGGATGCACCTTTATTTTAGGGAAAACTGGTCTTTTGGAGATTGATAAATGTTTTCATCAATAAAAAATTCCCCCACTTTGAATTGGAGATGATGGTAGACTGAAAGGCCAAGTTCTAAGGGAAAATCTGAAGTCTAGGGTCTATTTTCTTTGTGGTGTGCAACTCTCACATAGGTTCGTGAAACCCTAATGTATGATCGTGCAAATCATGGGGTCCCATGACTATAAATATTATTAGGGGGTCATTTTATGGACACCAAAATTATATTCATGATAAGAATACTATCATGTGTATAGCTCTAATCTTTGCATGAACTCCTGAGCTTTAAGTAGCGATGTTCACACAATACCTTCTTATGCAACTGAACATGCATGATCAACTAGCTACTTTCTGAAAATTATATAGGAGTTGTGCAATCCATCCCTATTTTCATGAATATAAGACACTTTTCATGACGCAATGTTTTAATATTCTTAAAACATATTAGAAATGGTCATCCCTACAGATCAACCCATTTCCAATGCTATTTCCACTACCTGAAGGGTGGAAATGGTCAAGAACCCTAAAATCCCTTATACTAGGAGAGTCGTGTCTAAAAAATGATTTGATGAATCTTATTTCATAGGCTAAAAGGGGGTACTTTTTGAGTAATAGTCTACCATTGTACAATTTTAGACTCTTAAAATATATATAAATCCTATCCATGGAAGTCAACACACCACAATTCTAGTTTTCCCATATTAAAAAACTTAGCAATTAGAATATTAATGTTGTTGGTCACCCAACCAAGGATAATGATGATGTTGTGGTCTACACCATCTCCAACATTTGGAATAAAAACATTGGATGGTATGATGATTGAGACTTGTGATATGGGGGAAACTTCACTAACGAGTGGGAATGGGTGTACTAGGTACACTTCACATGTGAAGGGTATTGGGTTGAGCTAAATCATATTGGTTTATATGAGGTAGTGTGTATGTCACAATTCTTTGTCTACTGTAAACATGATATATTGTCGAATCTTCTCATTCGGTGGTCCCTAGACACCAACACCTTCCACATTTATCATGGGGAGGTGGGGATTAGTCTATGGTACCTCCATTGCATTGGGGGGATCCCATTGATGGGGTACCAGTAAATTGAATTCCTTCCAGTTCCCAATGCCTAGGGGTACAGGGTCCAGAACCCTATCATGGTGAAAATTCTTTTGGATACATTGACTGAGGTCTTAAAGAATCACCCTCCTTTCCAATGGAAAATCAGCTTCAATACTTGGCTAGGCATGTTCGTAAACATACCGGTTGTTATGATGTTAGTACATTTGAAAAATTTTCTAGTGGTACGATAAAGGAGAAGGTTGAGGTCCTACTGTATGATCTTGGGGAAGGTCTCTACTAGTATTAGGGAAAATATATGAAGAACTAGTAGACATCAATCAGATACATGACATTTTTTTCCACCATCTAAAGTGGTTGGATGCTACCAGTCAGGGATGCCCGTATGGACCTATGTTTTGGGATTCTAGTGATAGAGGCTATGTTGGCATCTATAAACTATGTGAACTTGGTAGTTCTGGTGTCGGCTTAGCTCTATAACTCACTTGGTCATGTAGCGAAGGGAAGCATGCTTAAGTGCATCTGTGATCTATTCTAGTTACTTAATAGATGGGTCGTGATGCATTTAGAGGGGTATAAGTTCGCAAATTCTATTACTCCCCCAAATTCCATCCCACTACCTTCACTAATCAATATTTTTTGGGTTCTACTGGTAACTCATGATAAATTAGGGGTCATGATCAGCATTTGAAATCATGGGAAATTCAATTTTTATATGTTACCAATCCATTTTGGGGATATGGTTGATAAACTGGAGGTGAGTTTTGATCATAAGAAGTACCTCCAAGCCTTTCTAGTTAGAGTGTTGGTTACAAGGATAGATGATAAAACCTATTGTGAATCGTACGCTCCATCTTGGTTCACCTGTAAATTTAGATGCATTTAGTAGCTAGTGAAGTGAGTCTACATAGGGATCTATGAATAAATACGTCTCTATATCCTCCATCAACTCTGGTGGAAGTTCACGACTAATGGTACAAGGGAGGTTATCATGCTACCACAAACCAATCTCAATGTCTAACTCTCTTTAAATTATTCTAGCAATTGGGTAGCAGTATACCTAGGTGAAATCATGCATCATCATGTAAATAATATTATTCCATTAGGTGGGTAGTAGGATAGCAGCCGAGATACTCTATGAAGTACCCGTTAGGTATCAAGGACTCAAACTGGAGCATCGATGAGGGGTAAACTTAGGGTTTTGTTTCCACCCTACCTTCTAATGGTGTGGGGATCCTCATAAGTGGCCATAAGAGAAGGAAGATAGTTCTCATGATAGGAAGGTTTTGGAGAAGAAACCATGGTATCTAGTGGTTTCATCCACTAATTCTACCTATCACACACTTTTAGTGGTGTGGGGTATGTTGATTTTTTCCCTGATGGCATAGAAGCTAGGGAATAGGCTCACCTGAGATAGACTCAAACTACCAGGGGTTGATCTCTCTGGGATCATAGACCACATGGTATTACAAGATTAATTCACATACCTGGTGGAGATGGATATCTTCTCATGCTAGTGTAGGGAATCTAGGCCTACCACCACTTGGATACAATCAATGTTCGGTGTGGAACCTGAAGAGATAGAGTCTATTGAAGCATTAACTCATGATACATTATCCTAAAGAACTAATGTGTAGATATCCATTAGAAAGAAGTCATGGGGGTTTTCCACAGGCTAGGAAACCTCTCAGGAGAGTGGATAGGTCACTCTTAAGGGTGATGACTTGACCGATCTCTTGGTCATCGAGGTAATTTTTAAGCTTTTCTTAAACTTTATTACTTTCTACGGTCACATCCTCTTATTTTTTCTTAAAAAAGGTCTTGAACACATATTTTTTACTATGAGGTAAGTCATAGGTGAGACCCAAGAGGTCCCTATTAAGGGGTACAAGAGTGCCTCTACGGAGTCTGAGGATCCTACCTCAGATTCTTCTCTAGTTTTTTCAACGGAAACTACATCTACAAAGGGTGTCTAAGGGGAGGTTTCTAATTCCTTAGCCTTTCTGATCATCTACAGGGGACCGTGCCATGAAATTCTGATGGAAGATCCTACTAATGAGGATGATCACCCGAGGTGGCTCTTCATTGAATTCCATGAACCTCATAGTAATATTGTCTCTCAATTATCAATAGAGTCAATCTTCTTCAAATATTTATAGTTTCATCTAGTCTCATTGAATTAATATACTAATTTTTTTTATGTAGCTTCCAATCAAGTGGTACTGAGTAGTTCAATTTCGTTTATTGACATGCCAACTGGTGTTGAGGGATCCCTAGCGGTGGAATTCCATTTTGAGTCCCTAAGGATGGATGTTGTCCAAACTCTTAACTATTATAAGTTCGTTTCCATTACAAAAATCAGGTTTTTCATTCTTACTATCACATTCCAAACTGAGAGACATACTTCCATTTGAAATATTGATCGAGAGACTGTGCATCCAGCAAACAAGTGTCACTGTGGAAGTTGGGGTGCCTCTCCCAAAAACTAATCCAACCCTTGGGGAACCAATTGTTTAGGGTGATCAAGTCTCAATCTCAAGAGGGAATCCCATTTCCATCATGTAAATAGATGTATTTGAGTCCAATCTTGAATCTAGTAAATCTTTTTCCTCTTATGAATAGTGGTACCAAGATGACCCTTCTATCAACATGGAGCTCAGTCCATTCGAGAGGTTGTATAAGGAGTATCTTGACGCTATTATCTTTACAGATTTTCTAGAGTATGATCCTACACCACCTGAGTATCTGGATGAATCTAGATCTAAAATCATTAAGGATAATTTCATCATCTATCATAGGGTGTGGAGAAGGGTGAAAAATTTCATCACCCACACTTTAAATCCAAATCTAGTGAGTTGGATTGGGTCTCTACATCACTTATTGCTCAAATTGGGAACCATGGGAGTGGAATAATGTTCTCTCCATGCATTGGATTTTGACTATCTTGTTAAGTGGGTGTGCATGGAAGATAAATATATCTAAGGTTTCTGGAATAAGGAAAAATTGTGAGTACCAAGAAGCTCTAGGTAGCCGAATAAGAACTCAAATGGCTTTAAGAGAAAGAAAATGAGCATGTGGCCTTCATCAATGATTAGTTAGGGATAATCATCTAATTAAGGTCCTAGTTGGAAGTGACTGAGGCTAAGGCAACATAAAAAGAATCACTAATGGTTGGGTACCAAGATGAAAAGAGTCGAGTGTGAATTAGATCTGATGAAATTCACTCGGTGGTTGAGAAGGAAGCATCTGATCTTACTAGGATACAACAAGTTTTAGAGGCCACTTTACAAAGTTTGGATAGGCTGTAGAACTTATTTATTGAGGCATATCTATAATAATAACTATTTTGGATAAAATTAAGTAGAGGCCCCACTGTACTGGTGACACTCCCACACTTTTAATGTTTTTCTTTTTTAAATACCTTATGTTCTTAAAAAAAAATTTACTACATCAGTTTTTCTTCTTTAAATACCTTGTGTTCTTAAATGTTTTTTTACTAGATATCTAATCATATTAATAAGACAACCAACAATAGATTCCTAATCACATTTGATTCATGATCGGTGTGGGAAAAAGGGGACAAATAGAATATTTCTCACTTACATGAGAGTGCTAGATCGAAGCTGAACACTTGGGGTCTGAATGGTTTATTAACCACCGGGAGTATCTTGGCTAGAAAATTTATGGTAGGAGAACGAGGCTCTTTGAACAATCAATTTACTTTCTCAACATGAATTAGTGAAAAAATGGGGTAACTCTAGGGGCATTGAGTTCTACCCAAAAAAAAATCAAAGGGGTGGATGAAGATTGTGAATTGAGAAACCCATTATCTAGAACAAAAAGAGGTGACAAGGTGATAAGGGAAAGAAGTTGACCATTTTCAAAACACAAGTTCCATTATCACCTCATCGGGGATGAGGGAAAAAAATTAGGGTTGTCTATTAACCATATTTGAAATATAGGTCCCTCCAAAATGTCATCAGAATCCTTTTGGGGCATGGTCCCATTACAGTAGGTGAGCAATTATGTCCAGGAATCATTGCCATTAGGGGGTACCATTTTGACGTGAAAGATTATGGGGATCCAAATCCAAGGAAATGAAAAGAGTGGGAATGAATTGGGGGAATGTTAAAATAAATTTCAACACTATTGGGGTTATTAAAATGTGGATTTGAGCATATTTAATAGGCATATCGGTCTAAAAAAAGGTTATAGTCATCTTCCAAGGTGAGTGTCATCTTAGATGCTAAGAAAATGAAGAACTCGAGCAGTATGGTAGGTGACCTACATTGATGGGAGGAAATTTATTCATAGGAAATGGACTAATATAATTTATAGTTTTACATCATGTAATGGGATGGAGGGTGCACATTTTTTTATCTTGTAGCATGGATATTGAACATACAATTTAATGTATTATGATGAGGATAATTCCTTACACAGTTTAACATCATGTGATTAGAATGTTCATAGAACATTTTAGCATCTTATGACCAGGATTTGTGAACTGTAGTGAATAGGCCTCGTCTAGTCAAGGTAGTGGGATGCACAAATAAGAAATGTATGGGTGGCACATCATAGAGGATATTGTGAGGAAAAGGGGGCTGAGATTTTTCTCTAACTTTTTCCTAAACTAATGAGTTTAGTGAGTATAGATAAGTTTTTTTTAGGGAAAAATGTGATTCCCACTAGTTTTTCACCTTTTTATTTAATCCCTTACTTTTTCCTATGTCATGAAAGTCACTTGGTGGGAAGGAATCTGAATTTTTATCAGGTTTCCCCGATAGGTTTTCAACCTAACAAATGTATGTTACTCTTTATTTAAGACACTTAAGTTCATACCAATCATACCAATAAGTATCAAATATTTTAAGCTCATAATTCTTGGACTAAGAGTTAAAAATAGTTTAAGTAAATAATTCTTGGACAATGTTGGTGTCTCTAGGTAGTGTGTGTGGCATGGAAGAGAGGTCACTCTATGTGAAGGAGGATCCAAAGAGACCATTCCACATAGAACATCTCTGAGACAACTTGTTCATAGTTTAAGGTTGTGATTCTTGGACCTGTACTCCGAGTTTAAGGTATTAGAGTTAAGACCATAGGGGCACCTGTGTATCTCAACCTTCCTTAGGGAAATTTCTCCCCCACTCTTAAGACCCTATGATCCATGATCAATGTGGAAAACACAGAGAAGTATAGATTCCCCATTGTTTGTAAGGGATATACACAATAAGGGGAAAATTGACCAACTGGGGAAAGTACTTCAAGGGTAGACTAGGAATTCCATGACCTAGATAGTAAAAGAGGGAAGAGAGATAAGTGGGTAAAAACTATTTACCATGTTCAAAACATAGGTTTCACACCTGAACCAGTCGAGTATTGGGTGAATAAATATGAGATCAACTGTTGACCGAGCTCGAAACACTAGAACAACCATCTATTACTGAGGGTCCTTAGATGCATGAGCCCAGGAAGATAGGGTATCCAATTTGTATTGGAACTATTTACATTAGGGATCCTATTCAAAATGGGAGGATTATTATTATCCAAATATAAGAAATCATAGAGTGTAGACACGAAAGTGGGTAATGTCATGGAGGGAATGTTGACTGCCCTGGGTGTTATCCCTCTATGTTCTCAAATGGGATGGATGAAAATGTAAGTAGGAAATGATAAATCCCATCCTAAAAGGGGTAAGACCTGGAAATAACTTGGTGGTAGGGTTAGACCCAGGATAAGATATTCAAGCATCACTACATATCCCATGGGAATTAGAATCAAGCCACACACAATTTTGGAATGTAGCATGGTAGGAGACCAATGATGGAAATCCTCTATGGTGATGAAATTAAATTATCCCATATTTATGGTATGATTCATCCTATGTTCATTTCATAGGTTAAGGATATAGTTTTACATCGTGTGTTTAGGGAATTTTTTTGTTCATATCATATTTTTGAAATAAGGCATCATATGCTCATTAGATAGGGTAAATCTAGATTTTAACATCATGAGTTGAGGATGTGGGTTTGGTTCATCTCATATATTTTATATGAGGCACCCTATGTTCATTGAATAAGGTAAGGCAACATTTTAATGTTGTGTGCTAAGGATATGGGTTTGGTTCATCTCATATTTTTCATATGAAGCATCATATGTTCGTTGCATAGGGTAAGGCTACATTTTAACATCATGTGCTAAGGATGTTGGTTAATTTCATCTCATATTATTTATATAAGGCATCATATGTTCATTTAAAAGGGTAAGGCTATATTTTAACATCATGTGTTGAGGAAATTGGTTTGGTTCATCTCATATTTTTCATATAAGGCATCCTATGTTCATTATATAGGGTAAGGTTATAGTTTAACATCATGTGATGAGGATGTTGGGATTTTTAGTTTAGAGTAGTAAGGATCGGACTATGGATTCTAATAGTTTAAGGTCTTAGAGCTCAAACTAAGGGGATGGGTTTGAGTGTCGTAAAGAATCTCATGTGGAAAGAAGGATTGATAACCTGATGTGAAAGTGGGGACAAGGAGATCCTTTTCCACACAAACTTTTAAGATACACTACACACAAGTTCACATCATGATGATGGTGGTGGAAATAAATTACGATGAGTTGATGGTGGGGGTGGAATTAGGACAAGATATTTGGAAATCGCTTCATATCCCATCAGGCATAGGAATCAAGCAACACGTAGTTATCAAACATGATGTAGCGGGATACCAATTTTGGTAGGGGTTTTTCTTCTCAGGTGAGGATGCAATTAAAAAAATATGGGTGAATTTATTTTCTGAAACACTAGGGATAAATCACACCATGCAAATGAGGGGGCCACAAAGGGTCAGATTCACATAGTTTAAGGTTATAATGCTTGTACCTGAAGGAGAGTAGGTACTTTGAGGATGTTCAGGTGCTTCCTAAGAGTTAAAACCTAGTGTGAAGGAGGGTCTAAAGATCCCTTTCACCACACTAAGCAATCCTGAAACCAGTTTCATGCAGTTTAAGGTCATGAGGCTTGGACCAGTGGAGGCCCCTAAATAGGTCGGTGCTAAGTCTTGGCCCAACATGTTGGATCTAGGAATCCCTACGTATCCCAACAGATATGGTATTCAATCCATAAATAGTTATGGAATGTGACATGGTAGGAGACCAATGCCGGAAAGGTTGTGTTCTCTCTGGAGAGGATATTGAATCATATCATATTTGTCACATGAGGAATCTTATGTTCATTGTATAGGGTAAGGTTGTAGTTTAATGTCTTATGTTGAGGAAATTAGTTTGGTACATCTCATACTTTTCATTTGAGGTGTCCTATGTTCATTGCATTGGGTAAGGTTATATTTTAACATCATGTACTGAGGATGTGGGTTTTTTATTCATCTCATATTTCTCATATGAGGTATCCTATGTTAATTGTATAGGGTAAGGCTATAGTTTAATGTCATATATTGAGGTTGTTGGTTTTTTTCATCTCATATTTTTCATATGAGGCATCCTATATTCATTTCATAGGGTAAGGCTATAGTTTAACATCATATGATGAGGACATGGGTTTAGTTCATCTCATATTTTTCATATGAGGAATCCTATGTTCATTGTATAGGGTAAGGATGTAGTTTAACATCACATGCTGATGAAGTTGGTTTTGTTTGTCTCATATTTCTCATATGAGAAATCCTATGTTCATTTCATATGGTGTGGCTATATTTTATCATTGTGTTTTGAGAATTTTGTTTTAGTTCATCTCATATTTTTCATATGAGGCATCCTATGTTCATTACATAGGGTAAGGCTATAGCTTAACATCATGTGATGGGGACGTTCATTTTTTATTCATCTCATATTTTTCATATGAGGTATCCTATGTTCATTGAATAGGGTAAGAATTCAATTTAAGTTCATGTGATGATGATATTGGGATTTTCATTTTAGAGTCATATAGCTTGAATTATAGATGATATTAGTTTAAGGTCATAGAGCTTAGGCCAAAGTTGAAAATAGTATGATGTCATAATGCTTGGACCCTAGTTGTTGTATTTTATGGTTTCATATATTTGACTGTAATGTTCAATCGAAGTATTTCTCGGGGAACTTGGCACTGGTGGGATGTGTGATACACTCTCTATCCATAGTGATTAAAGATTATACTCCATTGGAATGGACCTTATGGATAATGTAAAGGCCTACCCATTTGGGTTCCAACTTTGACAGCTTTTTACCGGGTATCATAGGCATACCATGTCACCCTAGAGGAAAGAGTGGATGCAGATTTATTTGTTGAATGCTCTCTATACCCTATTATGGGGTCTCTATGAGTATTATAATTCTTGAATCCTATTTTCTTCAAGATCTTACAACTCAACTACATGGAATTACAACATTATGTATGGTGTTTTCTGGTTATAAATAGTTGTTCGGAGTGACAAAAACTAAACCTCAAAAGGTAAAACTACCTCTATTCTATACACCAGAGAGTATGGGTTTTCCTAGGTGGAATTTTTATTTGTCTTCTAATAGGACCAAAAGTAATTAGGTGGATTTTCAATCCAACACTTTTTATTCTATCCCACCATTTTCTATAGTATGTTAGAGAGAGACTTGTTGAATACCTTGATCTACCCATTTCTTCTATGCATGGTAGTGGGAAGTATGGTTGGATCAGATTTTGTACTTAGAATATAGTTTCTTCAACTCAACAGCCTAGAAGTTAGGGTCATTGTTTGTGATAATAGTGTGAGGAACCCCAAACTAATGGATGATGTGGGAGATCATGAACCCAATCATAGACTGGGTTTTGACTTCATTGAGGGGAACTGCTTATGCCCACTTTAAGAAGAAATCTATTATGGTCAAAATGAACCTTCATTGTTAAGCCATTGTTTTTTGGTAGGGCCCCACAATATCGAGTCCCCAAACTATAAAGGGACAAGAATATTTGGTAGTGTGGAGAATATCTGGTGGTTTATGCTCAAAGTTAATGTAGATCTAACACACATGACACCTCTTGGAAAACTCAATGTAGTTATAAACCATGGTGGGTCAAAAGTATCCCAACATCCAAATTTAGTGGGAGAGGTTAAATCTTATTTGATGGGTGCCATAGGATATGGCATAGACCTCCTATATGACTTGAGTTATCTCGTCTCCTTGGATGCAATAGAGGAGAATTCCATCGAACCCATGCTTGTACAGGGTTTTTTGAAGCACTACTACAAAACCCACATTTAACAGCACTAATATTTATTAGCACTAGAAAAAACACTAATAAATGGAATATTTATCTGTGCTAAGGAAAGAGCTAATAAATTTAATCTTTTATCAGTGCTTTTTTCATAGTGTTGATAAAGGGAACCTTTATTAGTGCTTTATTTTTAACACTGATAAAGGGTACCCTTTTTATTTTTAGCACTGAAAAAGGGTACCCTTTATCAGTGCTTTATATTTAGCATTGATAAAGGTTCCCTTTATCAATGCTTTATTTTTAGCGCTGATAAATATTTCTTCCATCATCGTTTTTTTAGCGCTGATAAAGGTCTAAATAAATAAAATGGAATAATTAAATAAATGAAAATTAAAAATTGAGTTTATTTAAAAAAATATTACAAATTTTATTAATTAAATAATTATTCATAAAAATGAATAAATTGATTATACATTATTAAATATTAAAAAATTTATTAATTAGAAAATTATGATAACTAATGTTATTAAATTGTATATATTAATTATATAGATATATATTAATGTATATAAATATGATTTATATATTACAAAATATTTATGCACTTTACATTAAATAGTAATATATTTATTGAATAGTGGATTATAATTAAAAATCAATATGAATTAAAAATATTGACTAATTACATATTATTTGACATAAAATTGAATGTTGTTTGATTTTTCAATTTAACAAAGATCAAAACTGTGTTATATTGATTTCACAAATATGTAATTAATAAATATTTATATACAATGAACACACATAAAACTTATCAATTTTTTCAATATTGTTAAAGTGCACTTATTCTTAATTTATTCAATTTAAATCATTTTTAACATATATGCATGCACTTAAAATTATATATTTATTAATAATGTTAAAAAAAATATTTTTTAAAAAATATTTATAAATAAATATATTTATAAATGTACATTTACTATATTTATACAATTATATATTTATAATTATAAATAAAAAATTTTTTAAAAATTATTTATATAATTATAAATAAATAATTATATATATTTAAATAATTATTAAATTTATAATAAATTTAATTAAATAATGCATATATTTAATATATTTATATATATTTATATATATTTATTAAATATATATATTTATAATTATATAAATATATATAATAATATAAATGTTATTTTTTAAAAATATTTCTATAATTATAAATAAATAATTGAAAAATTATAATAAATATATTTAAAAATGAATATATTTACTATATTTATATTTATATTTATTTATTAAGTATATATAAATATTTACAATTTTTAATTTATAATTATAATTTTAAATCTTTTATTAGTGCTTAAGTAATAAGCGTTGATAAAATCATCTTTATCAACGCTTTTTTCACGCTGATAAAGATGAGGATTTATCAGTGCTATAATTTTAGTGCTGATAAAGATTGATTTTATCATCACTTTTTTAGCACTGATAAAGGCCTGCCTTTATTAGTGCTAAAAAAGCGTTGATAAAGAGACATTTTATCAGCACTTAAGTAATGAGTGATGATAAAAGTATCTAGATATGATTAAAAAAACTCTAACCATTTGTGAACCTTATGTGATATCAAAAACTTTCCACAGAATCCACCCACTTATGGTGCTCCTCCTTGGTGAATCGAACCTCAAATCAAACCACTCAACTACCTCTCAAACATGATCTGATATCCGATGTTCGATTGAAGTTAGGGTTTCTAAAGAGGGTTTAGGATTTTCTTCAACCTGGAGAGGTAGGCCTTCCAATATTCTTTGTGTATTTTTGGCTTCATTGTCAATTTCTTCTTTGATGATGTCATTATTTGTGTTCTGGTGATTGTATACTAGCAAGGTAGGCCTCCCGATTTTCTTAGTTTTCAATTTTGATTCAACTCTTGATTGCTCATAGAGTGTTTATTGTTTCTAGACTCGATGGTGACACATGGAGTCACTTGATGTTTATTTGGTTATTTTATTTGGTTCACATTTCCCAAATTTATCACCCAAAGCTATCATACATATTTTTTATTCTTTATTTTATCAATGGTATTCCATATATGTCAAATTTTAGAAATTAAAACTAGGGCTTTTTTGTGTGAGGGAGTTGAAGGTAGGTTAAGATATTTCTTTTATATTATACTAATTTATATCTTCTTTTTTCTACTTATCAAGTTTAGAGTGGGAATCAAATGTATGGATCTATCATGGTAGTTTTTATTTAAAATTTCATTCTACTAGTTTTATTTATTTTTTGGTCTAAATCATTCTCATTGTGTTATTTTTTTAGGCCCTAGTGCTTGTTGCTAACCTGAGGAGGATTGAGAATGTCCCATGGACACTATCAGCAGCCATCTTAGGTTTTTGATATATGGTTGTCGTGGGTTTGTTTTGGAATCTATATCTATTGTTAAATTCATTGTACCTATTCTCAATAATCCAACTTCCTATGTCTTTACACTTTAAAAAAAATTATTTTATTTTTCTCCCTCTTTAGATTAATCCAACATTATTTATAAATCCTTTTAATAATAATATATAAAATATTATACCTTAATGCTATGTACTATTTTCCAACTACATTATAATTTTTCATCATCATCCTACTCCCCCTCTCTCAATAATTTACAAAAAAAATATCCTTTTTAGATTACCCCTTTCTAGTTATAACACTTTTTTTGAGACCTATATACCACTATAAGACATTATAATTTCTTGTTCGGAAATGTAAATTTTCAAGAATTTTTCCCCCTTTTGATTATTTATTTAACTAATAACAAGTGGATTTCCATGTAATCACTTTGATACCTAGTTATATTACATGTAGAAAAATATTATCTCACACATTTTTACTAAAATTTTTTTGGAATATAACGAATCTCCCATGCTCCATGATATAGATTGACATTCCATCCACAACATTTGAATTTTTTTTCAATTTTCAATTGGTGTCAACATGGGTTTTCAATATTCCTTTTGAAATATATAAAACACATCCCTCACATACATGGATTGGGAAACATGCTCATATTTTCTTAATAATTTAGTGAATCGATTCATAAATCATTTGTAACATGTAGGAATTGGTCTCATGTCAAACTGATACACAATGTGATCTATATGAGTCAAAGTGTGTGTTTCAAGTTTAAAATGAGATTTTAGTAAAAAATATAAGTGATGTACTCAAAACTAATAAAACATATTCATATTTTTTTATACTTTAGGACAATAATTAATAAGTGATTTGAATGTGTAGGAAACATCTGCACCTCAATCCGATGCATGGTGTGACCAGTATGACTGTAAGTGCATCTTTATTTAAAATTAACATCAATTTTAGTAAAAAAAGAAAAATGATAAACTCAAAATTGAACAAACACATTCATATTGTTTTGATACTTTAGGAAAATGATCTATAATCCATTTTTGATGTATAGAAATTATCTGCACCTCAATCTGATGCACGGTGTGACCGGTATGACTCCAAGTGCATCTTTTTATTTAAAATTGACATCAATTTTAGTAAAATTAACACTTTCTGTTAATTTATTTCTTTATATTATTACTAACATAATAATTGTTTTCTTAAAAAAGTGCATTCTTTTTCTCTATCAGGGGTGGTTTTTTTGGCAATAGCATGAGTCAGGTCATTATTAAAAGATAAAGGAACATTGATGTTTTTGAATGTATGTAATAATTTGTATTTATGTAATTGTATGAATCAATGTTTGAAATTTATATAATATAGTGATTTTTTATTATGTTTGTGTTGTAAATTTCATTTCATTTAAATTCTATATTGGGACTTGTTTTTTTATATCTAGTTTGTTTATGGTGTTGTGGTGTGCTCTTATAGCACACTACAGTATATCCCTTTATCAGTGATTTTAAAAGTGATGATAAAGGCCACATTTATTAGTGATTTTAAAAAGATATGATAAAGGTTTGCTTCATCAACATTCATAGAAGCACTGATAAAGGTTTATTTTATCAGCACTCATAAAAGAACTGATAAAAGACCAAGTCTTTTAACCTCGCTCATGTTTTCATCACTTTTCTAGTGTTGATAAAGGCCATTTCTAGTGTTGTTAAAGTCATGTTTTGTAGTATTAAAGGTTATGGATAATCTAGAGTGTAAACTGGGTTACATGATGGTGGATTCACTCACACTTAGCTCGACCTGGTGGAAGAATTCCATGTTATATATACTTGATGAAGGTAGTCTTCCAATCAGTCATTTCCTCAACTGTAAGGGAATTTTAGGGTCCATACACATAAGTAGTGGCATATAACTAATATACCTATTGGTTTCCATCATCTAAGGGGGAGGGGGTGATAACCCTCTAGTGTGCCACATAAATTATAACGACCCAAACATTTATCAATGTAATTTTTCCCTTCTTATAAATATGTTATATGGTATAAAACACATAAATAGCATAGATATCCCAATAAAAACATTATTTTTATAAATGAAGAATTAAATAATCATTATTTATAGAAATTAAAGAACCTATACTGATAGAATAGTAACTTGACCCTTAGAATAGTAACATGAACATTAAGAATAGTAATCTAGTCAATAGAATTATAACATATCCTATGAAAGTATAAATAAAATTTAGGCATTTTATAAATTAAAATATTATATAATTATATCATAGTATAAGTAAATAAATGTTTTAAAAATAATAAATTAAGTGTTGGAATTTTTGTAAAACATAAATGTTTAATTATAATTTTATAATTAATGTAATGATTTAAAATAAAATGTAATTTCATAAAATAGATTCATAAATTAATTTTTTTTCCTATGATTATAAGATAATTTTATGAGACCTTAATTAAATTTTCAAAGTGTTCTAAAATCGATTATAATAATAAAATCGATATATTTCAAATGAATGATGATTTTATTTAAAAATTAAATTTATCATATTTATATAATTATTTTCTTAAAATTGAGTCTATTTTTGAATTATACATGTATAAAAAAAGTTAGGGTGAATTTTTTTTATTTTTTTAAAATTGTTTAATTTTTAGTGAATAGTGAAATACAATAATTTTTTATATAAGCTAAATACATAAATTTTTGTGTCATGGATGATGTATGGCTAATACAGTCCCATAAAATCTAACTATACTTAATTATTTAATATATTTAGTGATAAGGTTCAATAATATTGATATTTATGATCCAAAATAATAAAATAATGAATATAATAATCAAAAACACCTCTATCCTCCCCTATAAATACCAACCCCAACCACCTCACCTACTCACACCTCCAAAGCCTTTAAGATTGTCCAAATTCTGCCCAATCATCTTCCCAAGCTTCTCCCAAATATCCAGGAGCTTCTTGTCTCAAAAAAATACAAAACCCAAGTTCCTTAAGGAGGTTCTCAAGGAGAATAAATTCAAGAGGTAAGATCCTATTTCGTTCTCTTTTAATTTATTTTATTTTCTTTTCTTTTCTTATCCTCTCTTTACCTCCTATATCCAAACATGCATGATAACTATAGTATATTATATACACTAAAAAATATTATTTTAATGTAATATCCATCATCAAACCCCTTCTTCTATCCCTTTTATTCTAAAAATGAAAACATAATCTGTAATGTGTCAATTTACCGCCATCGTGGATAATGCATTTTCATTTTTCATTACCGCCCTAAAGTATGATCATAAAACTATTATTATGGTCAAATAATATTTTATTATACATATTATAAGTTATATAATGTTCTGGAACGAATATATAATAATGATATTAAATAAAATTATATAAGTTAGTGATGATCGTAAAAAATCGCCAAAATAAATTAAATCATTTTCCTTAACATTTTATGTAATAAATCATCTTAAAACCATATAACCAAATGATATATCAGATCATTTAAAATTATTTAAGTTAATTAATAAAATATAATTTTAATTCTGGAGAATTATTCCCATTTTACATGAACTTCCATACTTATATACAAGCGAGTCGATCCTGAAAACCAAAAAAAACACTCCTAAAACGATAAAATTGAATTATATAACTAAAAAAATGGTCATAAATTAACTTAATAAAATTATAATAAGTCTAATATATATATATAATAGGTTTTTTATTTATTAATTAATTAATATAATTTTATTATCCGTGATATTAAAATGAGGAAATCATTTGGACATAAGGTAAGGGGATTCTCAAACCCAACTCCTTTTCTTTAGGTTATTCCTCTTTCATGATAAATGTCAGTGTGGATGTTATTTTAAAATTCCTAAAATATAATTTCATTGTCATTGATTTTTATTTTCTAGGATATACATGTTTTCAATCTTATTTTATGACAAATACAAAGATTTTTCAAAAGAACTCTTCTTTCCAAAACACATTCTGACTCATCATGAGTTGTTTCATCTTCTCTCATGAATGATGAATATTATACCAAATATGGTTTCCCTTTTCATTTGAGAACCCCAAGTTTATTCATGATTGATTAAATTTTTATAAATCCCATTCCTTTTCATGGGTTACTTCATTATTTTTATTGATATGTGTTCTGTGTGACATGCATGATTATGTGAATGTTATGATGTGACGGGTGTGCCCGGAATTATATAGTGTTCTAATGCATTGGGTAATGTGATCTATCTCATGAGTATATTTTCAATATATGTGAACATGATTCTATATTTTTTTACAATTATTATGTTATGATTATGTTCTTATGTTATGCATGGACATGATGCTAGATTTGTTCACAGCTATGTGTATTATTTGACCACTATGACATGATGTTTCATTTTTATGAATTTACACATTCCATGACTTTATCTAATGATTCTTCACATGATTATGATTGTGATATTATGATTATATTATGATTATGATGATTATTCTCACCCATGTTATATTGATCCATGTCCTTGTTTATCCTCTTACTGGGCTTTTAGCTCACCCCTTTCTTTGATGTATATCCTTAGGTGACTACATGTACTAAGGAGATCATGATATTTAGAAGGATAAAGAATAATTTTTTAAATAATTTTTTTTGTTTTATTATTCATAAGTGGTGTATGGTCCTAATTTTCCCAAGATACAAAACTTTTGTAACTTGGTTTTGTAACGCTATTATGTTTTTTATCTTTAAAATGATGTAATAGTCAAGTAAGAAAAAGAAGGGTATATATAGTTGGTATCAAAGCATGGTGTAGTTAATTTGGGAATTAGGATTAGAGAATATTAGTGAAAACCCTTCCTATGAGACTAAGTATATGAAAGCACAGAATAATCTTTGTTTTAGGAAAATGAAAAACATAGGGATCCCATAAGATACACCTTTAGAGTTAATTAAATGAAGGAATAATTTATTTATTTATGACTTGTTGAATTATATTTTTTTCAAAAAAAAATCCATTTTAGAAAATGGTGGGAACTAGGAGAAACTAATCAAAAAACTTGTGTGATGGAAAATGTAGTGAATGCCCGAACAACATCTCAATTCCTTGAGAGGTGGAGTTCAAAATTCCATGGCAATACTTACCCAGTTGTCTTAGGATATGAACAATAACCTCAATAATGTGAAACATACACCTTCACCTAAGAAGGAGAAACTGGAAATAAAATATTCTATATGGAAATGACCAACAATATTTAGTGGATATTCCAATCTTCTAGTCACAGAACAGTGGTTCAACTCAATGGATAAGATCTTTTCTGTTCTCTATTATTCTGAGAAGGAGAAGGTGACTCTAGTCATTTATCATTTGGATGGAGAGGCCAATAAATGGTGGGAATTTATTAAGAACACCAAGCCATGGGATGAAATTTAATATATGGAGTGGGAAAACTTTAAGAAAATATTTCTTAATAAGTATTTCCCTCAAACTCTTCAGACAAAGATAAAGAGATAATTCATAGAGATGAAGAAAAATGAAGTTGAATATGTCACAGATTACAAATAAAAATTCACAAGGAATGAGAGGTACACCTCAGTTTTTTTATAAAAAGTGATAGAAAAATATATAGATACTTTAGTGGTTTAAAACTACACCTTAAAAAGGATCTAGCTATTCGAGACTTTGGGAGTTATGAAGAAGTCTTTCAATGTTCTCTCAAAGAGGATATGGAGTTTGAATAATGGTCACATGGATATGGAGATAATAAATGAAATATTTAATTTCAATTTTTGTGGATATAATGAAAAAGTTGAAAAAGAACTCTCAACCACTCACATGTCAAAAATTCATAAAGAAGAATCCTGGTAACTTCCTCAAAGGGATGGAGAAATGCTATAAGTGTGGCAGAGAAGGCCACCAAGATCATGAATGTTTAAGAGATATGAATAAGATATCAAATGTGATGGAGGAAAGGATATCACCACCCATATTTCAATGCTTCACTATAGGGAGAAAAAGAAATATGCAAGCCAATGCACTAAACCTCGAGTCCTTAAGGGAAATTGGTGTTAGCAACCACCAAATACAAAGGATAAAGGGAAAGATTATGACATCACTACTACTAATGTGGATCAAGAAAAAAAATTGCACAAGGTATACTTTCTATTCACTCAAAAATGGAAAAATTATTTTTTGATTTCAGTTCTATGCATTCCATTGTATCTTGAAAGTTTTCAAGAACTATTTAATTGAAGCCCTGAAACCTTGATATAGATATATATATATAAACACCTAGTGGTGCAATCATTGCAACCCAAGTGTTGGAATCTTCTCATGTTGGTGTATGTGGGAATGTTTTTCTATCAAATCTTGTGATACTTCCCTTGGTGTAATTCAATGATATACTAGGCATGGATTGGATCTCATTATATAGATCACATATTAACTATTGAGAAAATTAAATATCTTTTCAAATTTTGAACCATCCCATGTTCCTATAAAAATTAAAGGAATATCATGAATCTTTTTTCGAAAATCTCTCAATGGTGTGGGTTTTTATTCCCTATGAATAAACATACCTCGCTCAAATGGTTGAGTCAAAGGAAGATATCAACCTAGAGGAAATGACCATTTTGAGGGAATATAATGATGTATTTCCTAAAGAGTTACCCATAATTCCCCCATATCGTGAGGTGGATTTATCAATGGAACTCATACCCATAGATACTCCTATCTCAAAATGTACCTATAGGATGACCAATATAGAACTTGAGGATTTAAGGAAGCAGATGAAAGATCATTTTTACAAAGGTTACATACACCCTATTACATCACCTTGGGGTGAGAAAGTGATTTTTTTCAAGAAAAATGATAGACCAATGTGGTTTTCTATTGATTATCCAGAACTCAAAAAGATCCTATAAATAACATGTATCCCCTTCCAATGATTGATGACTTGTTCGATCAAATATGAGGAACTCAGTACTTCTCAAAGGTGGATATTCATTCTATATATCATCAACTGAAGATTAATAAGAAAGATATTTAGAAGATTGTTTTCCACACACGTCATAGGCACTATGAGTTTCTAGTGATTCTCTTTATACTTACTAATTCCCCTATGATATTCATGGATTTTATGAATAGAGTCTTTAGATGCTACCTTGAAATTTTTTGGTAGTATTTATCAATGATATTCCCATATACTCTAAGAGAAATGAGGAACATTAAGAACATATAAGGATTATGCTGGAAACATTAATAAAGGAGAAATTGTATGTCAAGTTTATAAAGTGTGACTTTTCAATATTGAAAGTCACATTATTAGGACACGTGATCACAAGTGAGGAAATTTCTATGGATCCTTCTAAAACAAAGAAAATTGAGGAATGGACCAGACCCACTAGTGTCATAGAAATCCATAGTTTTCTTGTATTGGTAGGGTACTATCGAAATTTTGTAAGAAATTTTTCATAATTGTCTAGTCCACCAACTAAGTTAACAAGGAAATGGGTAAAGTATGTTTGGACGTAACAATGTGACGAAAGATCCAAGGATCTAAAGAAGAGGTTGATCACTACACTTATACTCATATTAACAATAAGTGGAGAAAGTTTTGTAATATATAGTGATTATTAAAATAAATTATTGGGTTGTGTACTCATGAAGAATGATAAAGTGATAGCCTAGTCCTCACGGTAGTTGAAGATCCATGAGCAGAACTTCCTGACACGTGATCTGGAGCTAGCAGCTGTGATTTTTTCATTGAAAATATGGTGGCACTGCCTCTATAGTGAAAAGTCTGATATATATACCAATAACAAGAGTCTAAAGTATATATTCACATAGAAGGAACTTAACATGAATCAAAGGAGATAGTTAGAGATAATCAAGGGCTATGATTTATCTATTCACCATCATCCTGGGAAGGCAAACGAGGTAGCTGACCTCTTAACAGAAAATAAATTTCTACTTTATCCATGATGTGGATTGAGAAAGACCATATATTAAAGTATATTCAAAGGATTAATCTTGAAATAATAATGGAATGTAATACATCCTACCTTTACCAAATTATTTCCCAACCATATATCCAAGAGAAGATCAAAGAGGCATAAAGGGATGATCACGAGCTTCAAAAGAAGGTAAATGTAATGAAGTAAGGGAAGCATAAAATGTTTCATATAGATGATGATGGTGTGATTTGGTTTAGAATGAGGATGTGTGTGCCTTTCTCACCTAAGATAAAGAAGGTGTTATTGGATAATTCACAGATCTCACCTTTATCCACCTATTCTGGAAGTACCAAGATGTACCATTATCTTCGAGAACACTTCAAGTGTGATAACATGAAGAAGGAGATTGTAGAGTATATCTCATGGTGTTTGGTATGTTATCATTTTAAATCAAAGTGATAGAAGTGGAAAGGGATGATTCAACCATTGCCTATACCCATATGTAAATGGGAGAATGTCACTATGGACTTTATCACTAGTCTTCCAAAGACATCTAAAGTAAAAAATGTGTTATGGATTGTGGTAGATCGTCTCACCAATACTTACCACTTTATCACTATTCAAGAAGATCTCTTTCTTGAAAAACTTTCCAAGATGTATGAGAAGGAAGTGGTGAGGCTTCATGGGGTTCCACTTTCGATCATATCTGATCATGATCCAAGGTTCGCATCTAAATTCTGGAGAAGTGGTCAATGTGGTTTAAGTACTGAATTGAATTTCAACATGTCCTATCACCCCCAAACTGATGGACAATATAAAAGGACTATTTAGATTATCTAGGATATACTAAGATCCTACTCAATCAAATTCAAATGTTGATGGGATCAGAGTCTCCCATTGGTTGAGTTCTCATACAAAAATAGCTTCTGCTCTAGTATTCATATGGCTCTATATGAAGCTCTATATGGGAAGAGATGTAGAACTCCAACCTGTTGGGATGAAGTCAGTGAAATAAATCTACTTGGACATAATATTATGTAAGATATGATAGATAAGGTTCAACCAATCCAAGAACATATCAAATCTTCTCAAAGTTATCAAAAGCGATATGCTAAAAATCATTTAAGGTACTTGGATTTCAATGTTGGAGACAAATTCTTCCTTCAAATATCACCAAGGAAAAGAGTCATGTAGTTTATAAATAAAGTGAAGCTTATCCCAAGGTACATTGGTCCCTTTGAGATCTTTAATCACATATGAGTAGTGGCCTATCGTCTTTCACTTCCACCAAGCATGGATAAAGTTCATGATGTTTTCCATGTATCACTCTTGAGTAAGTACATAAATGACCCCTCACATTTACTAAATCTATAGATGGTACAACTGGAGAACGACCTCTCGTATGAAGAGCAATCGATAAAGATCTTGGACCAAAGAGGCAAAGTCATAGGCAATAAGACAACTCACCTTTTCAAAGTGTTTTGGGGGAACCATAAGTATGAATAAGCGACATGGGTACTAGATGAAGAAGTGAAGGATAAATACCCTCAACTATTTATGCAAAATGAAATTTTGAGGGAGAAATTTCAAAAGGGGGGAAGAATGTAATGACCAAAATTTTTATCAATAGAGTTTTTTCCTTTTTATAAATATGTTATATAGTATAAAACACATACATAGAATATAGATCCCAATAAAAACATAATTCTCATAAATGAATAATTGAATAAGTGAAATTCATAGAAATTAAATAACATATACCAATGGAAAAGTAATTTAACCCTTAGAATAGTAACATGACCATTAGGAATATTGATCTAGCTAATAGAATAGTAAACATTCCTATGAAGATATAAATAAATATTAGGTATCTTATAAATTAAAATATGATATAATTATATCATAGTATAAGTAAATAATTTTTTTAAAAATGATAAATTAAGTGTTGATATTTTTGTAAAACATAAATGTTTATTTACAATTTTATAATTAATATAATGATTTAAAAGAAAAATTAATTTCATAAAATATATTCATAAATTAATATATTTTTTTATTATTATTATAATCTATTTTTATGAGACCTTAATTAATTTTTCAAAGTGTTGTAAAATCGATTATAATATTAAAATCAGTATTTTTCAAATAAATAATGATTTTATTTAAAAATTAAATTTCTCATATATAGAAAATTATATTCATAAAATTAAGTCCATTTTTAAATTCTATATTACAAAAAAAATATTTAGGGTGAATTTTTGGGATTTTTCTAAAATAGTTGAATTTTTATGAATAGTGAAATATGATAATTTGTGATATAAGATAATTACATGAATTTTTGAGTCGTGACTGATGTATAGATGATATAAGCCCATAATTTTGAACTCTAATTAATTGATTAATATATTTAGTGATAATATTTAACACTATTTAAATTCTTTATCCAAAATAATAAAATAATGAATATAATAATCAAAAAACACTCCTCTCATCCCCTATAAATGTCACCCATCATCACCTCTTCTCCTTGCACCTTCAAAGCCTTGAATATTTTCCAAATTCTACCCAATGAACTTCCAAATCCTATAAACCATGACCAATAACTTCTTATCTCAAAAAAAGACCATACCCAAGTTCCTTAAGGTGGTTCTCAAGGAGAATAAATTAAAGAGGTAAAATCCTCTTTTGGTCTCTTTTAATTTCTTATAATTTCTTTTCTTTTATTGTTCTATCCTTGCCTCCTATATCCAAAAATTAATGATAAATATTATTTATTATATATACTATAATTTTATTATGTTAATTTAATATCCATTATTAAAACCCTTCTCCTCTCCCATTAATTCCATAAATGAAAACATCACCCATGATGTGTTGATTTACCACTATCGTGGATGATGCATTTTTATTTTCTATTACAGCCTTAAATTATGGTCAAAAAGACATTATTATGGTAAAATAAGATTTTATTATACATTTTATAAGTTATATAATGTTTTGAAACCAATATATAAACATTATATTAAATAAAATGACATAAGTTTGTGATGGTCGTAAAAACCGCTAAAATAAATTAAATCATTTTCATTAACATTTTATCTAATTAATCATCATCATACCATATAAAAATTATATATAATATCATTTAAAATTATTTAAGTTCATTAATAACTTATAATTTCAATTTTGGATAATTATTCCCATTTTACATGAACTTCCATACTTGTATACAAGAGAACCGATCATGAAAACTAAGAAAACGAACACTCCCAAAATGATGAAATTGAACAATATAACTCACCTAAATGGACCTAAATGAACTTAATAAAATTAAAATAAATATAATAAATGTATAAGTGGTTATTTATTTAGTAATTAATTAATCTATTTTTATTATCCAAGATATTATAGTGAATAAAACATTTAGACATAAGGTAAGGGGATTCTCAAACCCAACTCTTTTTCTTTGGGTTATTCCTCTTTCATGACAAATTTCTGTGTGGATATTCCTTTAACATTATTAAAATATAATTTAATTGTACTTAAATTTTATTTTATGTGATATACATGTTTCCAATCTGATGTTATGACAAATAAAATGATTTTTCAAAAGAACTCTTCTTTCCAAAACACATTTTGACTTCTCTTGAGTTGCTTCTTCTTTGCTCAAGAATGATGAATCTTATGCCAAATTTTTTGTTACCTTTTCATTTGAGAACCCCAAGTTTATTCATGATTGATTAAATCCTTATGAAACCCATTAATTTTTATGGTTTACTTGATGACTTTTATTGATATATGTTCTATGTGTCATGCATGATTATGTGAATGTTATGATGTGAAGGGTGCGACCAGAATTATATATCCCTCCAATGCATTGGGTAATGTAATTTATCTCATGAGATGATATGAAATATGAATGAACATGATTATATATTTGTTCATAGTGATTATGTTATTATTATTCACTTATGTTATGCATGGACATGATGTTATCTTTGTCCATAACTATGTGTAGTATTTGACCAATAAGACATGATGTTTCATTTTTATGCATTTACACATTTCATTCCTTTATCTAATGCATCCTCACATGATTATGATGATTATACTATGCTTATGTTATGATGATTATTATTATGCTCACCCATGTTATATTGATTCATGTCCTTGTCTATCCTCTTACTGGGCTTTTATCTCACCCATTTATTTGATGTATATCCTCAAGTGACTATATGTACTAAGGACATCGTGAGATTTATAAGGATAAAAAGAATATTTTAAGTAAATATTTATGTTTTATTATGAATAAGTGGTGTATGGTTCTAATTTTCTCAAGATACTAAACCTTTGGATCCTGGTTTTGTATATATATTATGTTGTTCATCTTTAAAATGGTGTAATAGTCAAGTAAGAAAAATTAGGGTCTTTATATGAATGACTAGGTCATCCTAGTGGGGTTCTTTAAGAGATGCATCCAGGATTTCCAAAGCATCAGCTTGACCATTCTACAGCTGGGGAATATGGTTCGTCTTTGGATAGAAAGGAAATTGGGCCATCATATAACAAGTATGTTCTAGTAGGGGCACAAGATCTTGATTTATGATCATGTATTCACCCTTGACCTATTTGATGACTAGCTTGGAGTCTCCCTATAACAAATCAAAGTTTATAAATGATATTTTTCTCTTGAAATAAATGTGTGTTATAATATATTATATAGTAGTATATACATAAATACACTGACAAAAATTTATTACATTAATAAATACTATTAAATTAATAAAAAAACAATTAAAATTTCAAATATTACAATTAGATAAAAAATATAAAATCAAAAATAAAAAATGGGAAAATATCGATCACCCTAATCTACTATAATCATCACCCCCATGACCAATACTATGGAAAAGAAACAAAATATTAGTAAACTGAACAATATTATAGAAAATGGAAATATAGAACCTTGAGTGGAATTTATTTGAATAATAAATAAATAAAAGTATAGGTATTTATAAGAGGCAATATGACCATTAGAATAGTAATTTGACCATTGGAATAGTAACCTGATTGTTGGGAATATTAACCTGACCATTGGGAATAGTAACCTAACCATTGGAATAGTAATTTAACCTAAAAATAATAAATCATGATATAAATAATATTTATTATGATTAATTTAAATAAATATAAATATTATAATAAATATCATGATTAAAAAACTCAAAGAAGATATAAGCATATTTTTAATAAATTATATTTTAAAGTATTTCATAAAAGTCATAATTTTTATATTAAAAATTAAAATTACCTATTTTAAAAATTTATTTTGATAAAATAAATATCATTTTTGAAATATTCATGTTGAAATTGTCCAAGTTTTATTTTTTGGTAATTTTTTTAAACACTTCATTTTTCAGGTGAATAGTAAAAATACACTTGTTCACATAATTGATGTATCTTAAATTGAATCATTCATGGTATAATAATGGAATAATCCTTTATAGAACTTGAGTTTCGACCATGATATATTTAATTTCATAAATGATTCATTAAAATAAAATAAACTTAAATTTCAAACCTAAAAATCAATTTCCAAAAGCTAAAGTCAAAAGTGATCCCTTAAAATAACAATTTTTCTTTCTTTCCACTTTCCTTTTAAATAAACTAATGAATTAGAATTATAATGGGGTTTAAAGTATTAAAAACCATTATATTATATTTATATATGATTTATATTGTAAAAATTTCACTATTACAAGTTTTACCATTGATATATTATTTTATTTAATATTTTATTCTAAAAATACTCTTCTCCTCAAGTATAAAAAACCCCTCTCAGTACCCTTGGAAAATCACTCATCCACCACTTTAAAAATACTAAAATCTATAAAAATACTTCCTATCAATCCCCTTAAAATCCTCATGAAATGTTTTGAGTAATCCAACTCCAAACAACAAGGGAGTTTTAGTGTCATACAAGAGAAGCTACACTAAGGATTAAGTATGTTTCGATCAACTCTTCTCTTTTTTATTTTTTTATTATTATTATCTTTATTTTTTTCACCACCCCTTTCACAAAAAAAACCTTATGAGATTAATTCAGAAATAATTTAACATTATATTAATGATTTTAACCTACTTGAAGTATCATATTTATGATATATATAAATTTTAAACATCCCTTTCCTGCTCTCCTAACAATGTTCCGTCAAAGGTCGATTAACCACCTACGAAAAAATTTCCATGCCAGAACTTATAACCATCATCATGTATGGATATTATGATTTATATATAATATATAAACATGTAATTATATGTATTATAATCTTTTTTAATTAATTATACTAATGTAAAATTTTCATTAAAGAAATAGAAAAATCGAAGAAAATGGGAAATTTTTATGAGAAACATGATATCAAAATGACTACCCCATAACCAAGGAAATTAGTAAATATAATAAAATTACTATAATTTATAAATAGTGGTAAAAATTAAAATAATTCACTTCTGTATACATTTTTTAATAAATCTATGTTTATTATTCAGGAGGTGTAAAAGCGAAAAAATAAAGTGGGAATTTAGGTAAGGGGATTCTCGAACCCAACTCCCTTTCTTTGGGTTTTCCATATTTCACATAAATTTAATTATGTATATTACTTTAATGTTTCTTAAAAAATAATTTCATTATTATTTTATTTTCTTTTGAGGATATACATGTTTCAACCTTTATTTTTATTCCAAATAAAATGATTTTCCAAAAATAAATTTCTTTCCAAAACAAATCATTGACTCCTCATGTGTTGTTTCTTATCCAAAGAAAAATGATCTCTTATTCAAAATTATGATCTCCCTTTTTTATTTGGAAACTCCAAATTGTATACATAAATGTATTCTTTATGAAACTCATTCCTTTATATGGGTTATTTCATGACTATGATTGTTATAAGTTCTATGTGGTATGCATGATTATGTAAATATTATGGTGCGACGGGTGGGCCTGGAATTATATTTTCATCCAATTAATTGGATAATTAGATTTATCTCATAAGATAATATATATTATGCGTGAACATGATTCTATCTTTGTACACAATGATGATTTTATGATTATGCACATATATTGTGCGTGAACATAATGCTAAATTTGTTCACAACTATGTGTGATATTTGACCACTATGACATGATGTTTTATTTTTATGCATGGCCACATTCCATGCCTTTATCACATGTTTCTCTCATGATATTGATGATGATCATATGATTATTATATGATTATTATTATTATTATTATTCTCACCCATGTTATACCGATTCATGACCCTTATTCATCTTATTACTGTGCTTTTAGATCACCCCTTTCTTTGATGTATATCCTCAGGTGATTACATGTACTGAGGATAATGTGATATTTTATAATTATAAATAATAATGATTTAAATAAATGTTTATTTTTTATTAAGTAAAGGTTATGTATGATCCTAATTTTCCCAAAACACTAAACCTTTTGATCCTGGATTTGTATCTTTGTTATGTTGTTTATCTTAAAAATGATGCAATAGTCATTTAAGAAAAAGTAGGGTCATTATTTTTGGTATTATATCTACTGTTTAGTTAATTTCTATAATTAGAATTAGAAAACATTAGTGAAAACCCTTAGGATAAGACAAATCATATGTAAACATCCAAGAAAATTTGTTTTAAGAAAAGTATAAACATAGGGATCCCATAAGATATTTCCTTAGAGTTAATTATGAAAATAAATAAATTATTTATTCATGATTTGTTGACATATGTTTTGTTCAAACATTTTCTATTTTAGAAAATAGTGGAAACTAGGAGAAACTAGTCCAACAACCCATGTTAGAGACAATGTAATGATTTCCTGAATTACATCCCTAATTCCATGTGAGGTGGAGTTCAAAATTTCATGGAAATGCTTACCCAATTTTCTTAGGCTATGAATAATAACCTAAACCATTTGCAACGTCAACCTTCACCCAAGAAAAATAAACTATCCATTGAGTCCTTTATGGGTCAACGACCACTGACATTTAGTGGACCTTCTGATCCACTTGTAACAGAATAGTGGGTTAACTCAATGTAGAATATCCTTTATATTCTCCACTTTTTTGAGAAGGAGAAGGTGACTCTATCCATCTATTATTTAGATAAAGAATCTAATCAATGGTGGTAATTGATAAAGAATATTGAGATGAAGGATGAAATTGAAAAGATTGTGTGGGCAGACTTCAAAAAAAATATTTCTTAATAATTATTTCTATCAAACTCTTTGAAAAAATATAGAGAGGGAATTCATAGAGCTGAAGAAAAATAAAGGTGAATATTTCAAGTCTTATAAGGAAAACTTCACAAGTATTTCTAGATACTCCTTGGGTTTTTTTATCAACAAAGATAGTAAAATAGATAGATTCTTTAGTGGTTTAAACCCACACCTTCGAAATGATATAGTTGTCCGAGACATTGGGAGTTATGAAGAAGTGGTTTTATGTGATCTAAAAGTAGATATGGAGTTTGGATAATGGTTCCATGGTTATAGAGATAATAATAGAATAATGAAGTTTCAATCTTGTGGGTCAAATGAAAAAGGAGGAAATAGGATCCAACTACCCACATGTCAAAAATGTGGGAAGAAACATCATGGTAACTACCACAATGGGATATAGAAATGATAAAAGTGTGGGAGATAATTCCACCAAGCTCATTAATGTTTAAGAGACATGAAAAAACTGGCTAATATAATGTAGGTAAGGAAAGTTACACCCATGGTTCAATGCTTAAACTGTAGGGATCAAGGGCACTATGCAAGCTAATGCACTAAACCACAGGTCCTTAAGGGTAATCAGCATCAACAAACACAAAATCCAAAGAAGAAATGGAAATCTTATGCCATCACTAACACTGAAGTAGAGAGTGAAAATGAAGTCGTGCAAGGTGCACTTCCTATTTACTCAAGAATGGAAAAATTTTAATTTTATTCTAGTTCTAAACATTACTTTATATCCTAAAAGTTTTTTATAATTGTTAAATTGAATCCCCAATACCTTGAAGTAGAGATATCTATAAAAAAACCTAGTGGTGTAATCATTGCAACCCAAGTGTTGTAATATCCTCCTATTAGCATATGTGTTAATATTCTTCCAATGAATCTTGTAATCCTTACATTAGTAGAATTTGACTCAATACTGGGAATGGATTGGATCACATTATATATAGTACACATCAACCATCAGGAAAAATAAATCTCTTTTTATATTTCAAACTATTTAATTCTCCTCTATAAATGCAAGGAATATCATTAATATCCTTTATAAAATCTATCAATGTTGTGGGTTTTGATACCCTATAAAGAAGAATACCTTTCCCAAAAGGTTGATTCAATGGAATGTATCAACCTTGAGGAAATTCCCATTATTAGGGAATACACTAATGTATTTCCCAAATAATTACCTAGACTTCTCCCATATCGTGAGGTAGAGTTATCAATATATCTCTTACCTAGAACCACTCCTATCTCAAAATTACTCTACAAAATGGTCCCAATCGAACTATAGGAGTTAAATAATCATCTGTAATATCATTTGGATAAATGGTTCATATACCCTAGTGCATCTCCATGGGATTCTCCAATTATCTTTGAAAAGAAACAGGATGGATCAATGCAGTTGTGTATCTATTACTGGGATCCAAACAAGATCATCATGAAGAACAAGTATCCTCTGCCAATTATTAATGACTTTTTTGATCAAATATGAGGAACTTAGTACTTCGCAAAGGTGGATATTTATTCTGGGTATCATCAACTAAAGGTTAAGAAGGAAGATATTTAGAAGACTTCTTTCTGTATAAGGTATGGGAACTATGAGTTCATATTTATGCCCTTAGGAATTACTAATTCCCCTTTAAAATTCATGAATTTGATGAATATATCCTTTAGAAACTACCTTGATAAATTTTTGGTAGTGTTTATCAATGATATTATTATATACTCCAAGATAAAGGAGGAACATAAAGAGTATCTAAGGAGTGTGGTGGTGACATTAAGGGGAAAATTTATGCTAGATGAAGAAAATTTCATTCTTGGGGAATGTGGTCAAAATGAGGGAATCTCTATGGACACTTCAAAGACAAAGGCAATTGAGGAATATCCCAGACCCAATAGTGTTAAGGAAATCCATAGTTTTCTTATCTTATCTGGGTACTACCAATGTTGTGTGAGAAATTTTTCATGATTTTCAATCCCATTAACTAAGTTAACATGGAAAGGGGTAAAGTATGTCTAGATGGAAGAATGTGAGGAAATATTTAAGTAGATCAAAAAGAGGTTATTCACTACACCTGTACTCATGCTACCAGAAAGTGGAGAAGGTTTTGTGATATAAAATGATGCTTTAAAGAAAGGATTTGGTTTCATACTCATGTAGAGTGATAAATTGATAGCTTGTACATCATGATAGTTGAAGATTCATGAGAAAAACTACCTAAATCATGATCTAGATTTATCATCTTTGATCATTTCTTTGAAGATTTGTCAGCAATACCTCTATGGTGAAAAATGTGATATATATACTAATCACATGAGTCTAAAGTATATATTCACATAGAAGGGTATCAAAATGTATCAAAGAAGATGATTAAAGATAATTAAGGACTATTATTGCTCTATTCACAACCATCTGGAAAAGGTAAGCAAGTTAGTTGATGCTCTTAGTAGAAAAAAATTTGCTACTATATCCATGACGAGGTTTGAGAAAGACCATATATTCATGGATATGCAAAGGATGGACCTTGAAATCATAATGGCAGGGAATACATCCTACCTTTCCCAAATAATTTTCCAACCATCCATCTAAGAGAAGATCAATGAGGCACAAAGGGATAATCTAGAGCTACAAAAGAAGGTGATAGAAGTAAATTAAATGAAGCTACATTAGTTCCACATCAATGATGATGGTGTGATTTAGTTTGAAATAAGGCTTTATGTGCCTTCATCGCCTAAGATAAATAAGGATCTATTGGATAATTCACATAGATCACCTTTCTCTATCCATCCTATAAGTACCAAGATGTACTATGATCTTCGAGAGAACTTATAGTGGGAAAAAATAAATAAGGATATTTCAAAGTATATCTCAAGGTGTTTGATATGTTAACAAGTTAAAGCATGGTGACAGAAATCTAAAGGGATGATTCAACCATTGCCTATACCCATGTGGAAATGGAAGAATGTAACTATGGACTTTGTCACTGATCTCCTAAATACATACAAATTAAATAATGTAATATGGGTTGTGGTGGATTAACTCACCAATACTGCCAACTTCATTTCTATTCAGGAATATTTCTCACTTGAACAACTTTCAAGATATATATAAAGAAAGTGGTGAGGTTGCATGGGGTTCCACTTTCAATCGTATATGATCATGATCCAAGGTTCACATATAAATTTTGGAGAAGTATTCAATATTATTTGAGTTCTAAATTGAATTTCAGTGTAGCCTATCACCCCCCCCCCCCAATTTGATGTCTAATCTGACAGGACTATTCAGATGCTCAAGGATATTCTAGGAGCCTTCTAAATGGAATTAAAAGGTGTATGGGATCAACATATCCCATTTTTTGACTTATTATATAACAATAACTTCCAATCTAATATTCAAATGGCTCCATATGAAGCTCTATATGGTAAGAAATGTAGAACTCTAACTTATTGGGATAAAGTGAGGGATGAAAGCTACTTGAACCTAATCTTGTGTAAGAGATGACATATAAGGTTAAAGTTATCCAATAGTATATAAAAGCCTCTCAGAGTCATAAGAATAGTTATGATGAAAACCATCAAAGAGGATTGGAGTTTGAAGTTAGAGACAAAGTTTTCCTTCGAATATCACCATGGAAGAGATTCATGCAATGTCAAAAGAAAGGAAAGCTTATCCCAAGGTACATTGGACCCTTTGATATCCTTGATTGCATAGAATTAGTGGCCTATTGACTTTAAATTTCACTAAGTGTGGCCTAAGTTCGTGACGTGTTCTACGTATCACTTCTAAGGAAGTACATACCTAATCCCTTGCATGTATTGAACCCATCGGTGGTACAATCAGGGAATGACCTCTCACATGAAGAGTAGATGGTGAAGATCTTAGACTATAGAGACAACGTTTTACACAACATGAAAACTCACCTTATCGAAGTGTTTTGGAGGAACCATAAGTATGAATATGCGACATGGGAACCAGAGGAAACAATGAAACAAAAGTACCCTCACCTATTCTCAACCGAGAATATGGGTTGAAATTTTGGGGTTGAAATTTATAAAGGGTGGAAGAATGTAACAACCTATAGTTTATAAATGATATTTTTCTCTTGAAATAAATGTGTGTTATAATATACTATATAGAATTGTATACATAAAGAGACTGATAAGAATTTATTTCATTAATAAATACTATTACATTAATCAGAAACAAAACCAATTAAAATTCAAAACATTTATAATTGGAAAAAACATATAAAATAAAAAGGCTAAAATGTGAAAATATGGATCACCCCAATCTATTAGAATCATCGCCCCCACTACCAACACTATAGAAAATAAACAAAATATTAGAAAACCAATCAACAATATAAAAAAATGGAAATATAGAACCTTGATAGGAATTGATTTGACTAATGAATGGAGAAAATTAGAGGTATTTATAGGAGATAATGTGACCATTGGAATAGTAATGTGGTTGTTGAATAGTAACTTGACTGTTAGGAATAGTAACCTGACTATTAGGAATAGTAACCTAACTATTGGAATAGTAATTTAAACTAAAAATAATAAATTGTGATATAAATAATATTTATCTTGATTAATTTAAGTAAATATAAATATTATAATAAATATCATTATTAAAAAACTCAAAGAAAATATAAGCACGTTTTTAATAAACTTTATTTTAAAGTGTTTCGTAAAAGTCCTATTTTTTATATTAAAAATTAAAATTACCTGTTTTAGAAATTTATTTTGATAAAATGAATATAATATTTTAAATCAAGATTTCAAAATTTTCCAAGGCTGATTTTTTTGGTAATTTTATGAAATACTTCATTTTTTGGGTGAATTGTAAAAATACAATTTTTCACATAACTGATGTATCTTAAATTGTATAATTCATGATGTAATAATGAAATAATACTTTATAGAAATTTATTTTAGGCCATTATATATTTAATTCAATAAATGACTCATTAAATTAAAATAAACATAAATTTCAAACCTAAAAAACGTTTTCTAAAACCTAAAGTCAAAAGTGATCCCTTAAAATAAAATAAAAATTCTTTCTTTCAAATTTCATTTTTAATAAACTGGTGAATTAAAATTATAAAGGGTTTTAAAGTCTTAAAAACCATTATATTATATTTATATATGATTTATATTGTCAGAAAATAACTATTACAAGTTTTACCTGTGATATATTATTTTATTTAATATTTTATTCTAAAAATACCCCTCTCCTCAAGTATAAATAACCCACTCCCTCCCCTTGGAAAGTCACTCATCCCACACTTGTAAAATAGAAAAATATTCCAAAATACTTCCTCTAAATCCCCTTTTAATCCTTTGGGACATTTTGTAGTAATCCAACTCCAAATATCAAGGGAGTTTTAATGTCGTACAAGAGAAGCTACACTGAGGATTAACTAAGTTTCGATCAACTCTTCTCTTTTTTATTTATTCATCTTGTTATATTTCTTTTTTTCACCACCCATTTCATAAAAAACCTTATAAGATTAATTAGTAATTAATTTAAAAATATATTAATGATTTTGACCTACTGTAAGTATCATATTTATGATATATATAAATTTCAAACTTCCCTTTCCCGCTTTCTCGACAATGTCCCATCAAAGGTCGGTTAACCACCAATGGAGACATTATTATGTAAACACTTATAACCATAATCATGTATGGATATTATGAATTATATATAATATATAAATATTCAATTATATGTATTATAATTTTCTAGAATTAATTTTACTAATGTATACATTATGTTGAACAAAATAGAAAAATTTAAGCAAAATGGGAAATTTTTAAGTGAAACATAGTCTCAAAATAGAATACCATATAACCAAGGAAATTAATAAATATAATAAAATTTCTATACACTACAGGAAAATCACCACATATCAGCGGTTTTTTTGGATATGGTGGCAGTTTAAACCGCCGCCCTATGCTTCTATGGCGGTTTCCAAAAACTGCTGCTAAATTGTGTGTCAGCATACAATACGTGGAGGTTTATTCAATTTGGAAGTGGTTTATGGTAACCATCATAGAGATCGCATTTCACGATGGTTGGTCATGGATTTAGTAGTGGTTTTCACATGAATTTTTTTTTTGGCAGTTTAAACCATCGCAAAAAAATCCTTTTGTCTGGGAAAACCGCCGCTAAATCCATGACCAACTGTCGGGAAATGGTAACATAAAATTAAAACTATCTTGCAGAGGTTTTATTATCCACTAAATTATTGTATGTAGCGGTAGTTTTAACCGCTTCCAATAGTAAGATACCAAATTATAGTGGTCGTTTAAACTGCCACTAAAGGGAGATTTATAATAAAAAAAATGCAGCCGATTCTGTAGCCCTAGTACCAGTGCCCTAAAAAACTTTCTAATTTCACATGCACATACATCCAAAATACAAAAGAATAAAATGAAACCAACATTTTCATATTAAAAAGTACTTTCAAATCCACACACTTATTCAATTTGGAAACACATAATAGAGATAATGAATATGGTAGGGTGAAGAAATATGATATTATAGGATACCACATTGTGGTCTAAATATTTCACTATAAGAGTTCTATAAGAATAAGATCATTCTATAGAGGGATTTACCATGCCATTTCAATTATAAAGTCATAAGGGATATGTACTAATCGAGCCACAACTCATACCATTTATTCTTATGGTATATTTACCAATTTCTTGGGATCCTGATTCAAGGTGTGATATATGATGAGTTCTGCCCTTTAGAGAATGTGTGAGAGGACCAGGAGAAAATTCAAACTCTTTTGTGGCTATTTCCATGTTTGGTGAAAAGGACCAATGCAAAAAGCTAAGAGTAAAGGAAATCCCATTCAAGAAGTAGTTCAACTACTTCCCGAACGAGATAGATGAAAAATCTATTAGGGTGGTAGAACACATTTCCTTGTGTATTCGAATGGGGAAGGAGAAAATGTATATAAATATTCTATTTAAGAGAAAGTGGATGCTGTGGGGATATAAAATAATGTCTAATTATCCAATGTTCAGGCTTACGGGGTTAATTTCTATGTTGATCTATAGCTGGATTCTTTCTGTGAGGGATGAAAACATAGGGGTGTGGTCAAGGACCATCATTAAGGTGGTGATTTTTTATATGGGGTATCCCTTCAATCCAGATGTTCCTTGTCATGACCCGCCTTCACCAAGATGAAAGAAGGGACAGTAGGTTTCCAAACCCTTTCTTCTTCAAGTTGAAGGAGAGATAATGACCCCCGAGACCTGCCTTCAATAGGTCTCAGAGTGGCGACTATCACCAAGGGTATAGAATCACACACAAGATGGAAGGCATTACCCTTTTTATTTTAATAGGATCGGGATATAAGATAGTAATTCCCAACAACGCTGAAAGTAGAAGTACAAGTAAATCCAAAACAAACCATTCCCATATGCATGTTATAAAATTAAATGCTACAAAAGTACAAGAAAACCCCAAAATAAAGTACCAAGGAAAAGAAAAACAGCAACAGCAATTATCCCAACGTTCAAACTAGTACGATCCTACATGATCCCCGAAGTCCTCCTGGAAACCTGAAAGCAGTTTTATATACATAGGGTGAGAATACAAGTATACTCAGTAGGGAAAACCAAAGACTCTCATGAAAAAGTGAGGAGGCACACTAATACCCTGTGAGAAAAAGATAACCAAAACACCCAGCAAGGAAAACTATCCACCCAAACCTCACCAAGGCACACTCCCCAAATAACGCGAGTCAAGTAATGTAATAGTAACAACACATCAATGTTTGGGTACCCCATGCCACTTCCTCACTGGTTATTGAATACATCCTACGCATCGAACCTCTCCCACCATTCTCACTATAGTCCCACTACCATCCCCTGCCCACACACACCTGGGATATAACCACACATCCCACCCATAAACACCTGGGCCACAACAACCACTGCCACGCTCGAAGACACCTGGGCCTCATCCCGAAGACACCTGGGCCTCATCCCGAAGACACCTGGGAAACAACTTACCCAAACACACCTGGTACAACCACCACAACTACCCTTCCCGAAGAATCTTGGGCTATAATAGACCTCAGTCCATCACAGACTTCCTGAAGGGTCTTGGGATACTTGGGAAAGGGAGGAGAAAAGGATCTAATAACCAGTCACTTGTAAAAGTGTTGGGAAAAACACCCTCCCCCATAAAATGGGGGTGTTCGGCACAAAGTTCTCAACTTGGGTGGGGCGCGAATAAGAAAAACAAGAACTAAAATTATATATATAGGTAAAAATAACTCATCCCAACCTAGGGATTCCAAAATAGCCCAATAAAATCACCCTCATTACTATTAATTCACAAGAAGAACTGAACCCACAACCATGTCACCACTCATTTCTGGAAAAAAATTTCCCATTGAACCCATTCTTGTTTTCATTTTCAAGTGATTCCATTTAAGTAAATTATGCAATAATGGGAAATGATCTGGAATAACCACAAGCTAGGGAAACAAAAATATTCAAACAACACTTTTAAGTATTCACACCCGATTCTCTTGTAAAGTCACAACAACAAAGGGATCAGTGAGTCCCTCAAAGTACTGGAACCAAACCAAGCCTCAAGATACTTCCCCACATGGCCTCAGTTCCACCAACAACTGCAAAAATAGAGGATCCCATCCCCATCTATATCACCCCATAAGTATCAAGCAGAAAAATCACACATATCTCCAAGACAGAGCAATGGAGTTTCCAGATTCAAGCACATAATTCATTTAGTTCCCCCTTTCTCTTTGGTTAACCAGGGTGATCACATAGGAGTTGTTGTTGACTGTACATCCATTTAATCGGCTGAGTTTACATGATTAACCAAATTCCCATGTTACATCCATTCAATCATCATAGAAGATAGGGGTTCATTAGTGCACAAAGAAAGACCACCAACTGTAATGATTCTCAGTGGGCATAATCCCATATAATTTATAACACAACATCAAGAATAAAAAGAGTACAACAAAAACATCGATCACACCCCCTTCATTCTTTAGATGTGAATTTATTATCTTTGTCAAAGTTTGGTTTCAAACATCCCCACAGAAAAAATAGCAGACTCACCCTGCATGATACATAGTAAAGAGAGATGAAGGAAACCCTACCTGGATGATTAAATATCGTCGTTTTAACTCTACGCGCCAAGAGATGGGGTTGCGCGACTTGTAGAGGAAGAACTCAGGGGAGTCCAAGGAGGAGTGGGGAAGGTTCTGTCATAGGCACACCACTTTCCTTGGAAAAAGGACTCCAAACGCACCAGGGGAAGAACGAACCCAGCCAAGAATAAGAAGGAATAAATTCTAGCGCGATAAAAAGATGAGATCTCGTTGTTACGGGATATGGAATTTTAAATGAATTTAAAGTCGGATCATGGTTTCCCATGTGGTTGGGCGGTTACCCATGATGGAATTAATTGTCATTTTAATAAATCTCATCAGAGAATTTTCCATAACAGTTGTGCGTTTAAAAGGTTTCCTTTAAATCGCACAACAGGGGCAGAACTGGAAAGTATGGGGAAAGGGTGTGACACCGAGGAAAAGCCACATGTTTTGGTAAGTTAAGGGTATCATGGATCTTGGGGGATTTTACATATTATTTATGGGCTTTAAATGGATTTGAAAGGGGGTATTAAATCATTTTCATGTCAAAAGACATGTTGCGGGAGTAGAAAAAGTCGGAAACTAGAAAAAGAACGAAGACCGCTTGGTGAGGACAGGGTGCCACCATCATGATGCCCCCGTTATGGTGCCACCCTCACAGTGACACCGTCACAGTTCCACCCTCACGGTGCCACCCTCATGGTGACACCCTCATGGTTCCACCCTCACGGTTCCACCCTCACGGTGTCACCCTCACGGTGCCACCATTTCAGTGTGAGACCGTGACCGGTGCCACATTTTTTGTGGAACCATTTGAGGGAACCGTGTTTTGGGAAAGTACTGGACTAGGAGGGTCCAGGCCGTTACATCAGATACCTCTCAAACTATTCTCTCCCTCAAGAATCAAAACCAGACTAGAAGAAAGGAGAGGGGTCCGAACAACCACCTTGAAAGATACCTCTTAGGAGTAAACCTCATCCTTCTTTCGAATGACTAAGGATACACTACCTATCCTCTCCCCCCAAGTAAGCACACCAATATTCAAGGGTCATACCATCCAGACATAGGGATTAGGGAGTTCCTTACTCCATATCAAGATACTATCTTCTTTGGGAGGCACTTAATCGCCTACACGGTTTTAATCATATCCTCCTTAATGCGTCTTGATTTGGGATCTATTCCTCCCCTCCCCATAGTCAGGACTCTTAACACACACATCCATAGAATAAGGGAAACAGATCATTCCATATTTAACAAGGTAAAACGCTTCATCACAACAAGTACAATCAAAATAGAACCAACTCAAAACAACTCTAAGTACTGGGTGCACATCTATGCCTCCCGTTCTCAGGTACTCTCCTCAAGCCCACCATGCTTACATAACACACGAACCAAAGGAATGGTTCATCCACAAAGCACCTTCTTCTCATGATCCTTGATCCTCACCGGTCTTTCTACAAACATCATGTCGGCTTCGATATCCAGCTTTCCCTTGTCAAGGATGTGTGAATCACCATGTAGATACCATCGGATCTAAGACACATAGAAGATGTCGTACATTCTCAGTAGTAGTGGTGGTACCGCCAGCTGATAAGCCACTTCGTCGACCCGCCGTAGCACTTTGAACGGTCCGATGAACCTGGGAGAAAACTTACTCTCCCTGTCGAACCTTCATTTCCCACGCTAAGGGGAGACCTTCAAGAACATGTGGTCCCCGACCTCGAACTCCAAGGGTCTCCTCCTATTATCAGCATATGAATTTTTCCAGTCCTGGGCCACCTTCATCCTCTCTCGTATAAGCTTAACCTTCTCTGTCATGCTCTACACCACTTTCGGGCCAAGAACACTTGTTTCCCCAATATCTGTCCAGCACACAGGTGAGCGACACGGCCTCCCATACAAAGCTTCGAATAGAGCCATGCCAATGGTAGAGTGATAGCTATTATTGTAAGAAAACTCTACCAGTGGAAAGTGTCATACCCAAGATCCTCCAAAGTCCAAAACACATGCTCGTAGCATATCCCCCATCGTCTGGATGGTGCGCTCTGTCTGTCCATCTGTCTAGGGATGGAAAGTAGTGCTAAGATGTAGCTGAGTGACAAAAGCATGCTACAATCCCCTCCATACTCGTGAGGTAAACCGGGTATCCTGATCTGAGACTATGGACCTTGGAACCCCATGAAATTTCACCACCTAATCCACATACCTCTGTGCTAGGTCATCCACCGTACCCAACTCCTTGATTGCCAAGAAGTGAGCTGATTTTGTCAGTCGGTCCACCACTACCCAGATAGCATCGCAACCCCCTTGAACTCTGGGTAGTCCCGTGAAGAAATCCATTGAGATTTTGTCCCACTTCTACTCGGGGACATATAAAGGTTGTAACAGACCTCCTGGGACGTAGTGTTCAGCCTTCATCTGCTGACACATGAGGCACTTTTCTATAAACTCTGCCACTGCCCACTTTACCCCGGGCCACCAAAACTGGCTCTTCAAACCCCGGTACATCTTGAAAACTTATGGGTGCACCGCTAGGGGTGAGTTGTGGAACTCACCAAGAACTCTCTCTCATATCATCTCTGGGACAAACATCCTACCTTGGAAAAGAATCTGATTCTGACCATCCTCCAACTATCCTTCTGAATCATTTCCCTAGCTAATACGATCGCGCATTACTTTAGTCTCTGAGTCTCTCCACTAAGACTCCTCTACCTGCCGCAACAGAGAGGACTGCATTTTCATCTAAAACAAGAAACCTCTATCACTATCCATCCTTGAATCTAGGTGTAGGGCATCCAACTCTTCCATCGCCATACAAGCATCTGTTGATTCTCGAACCACACCCTTATGTGACTTTCTGCTCAGGGAATCAGCCACGACATTCCCCTCTCTCGAGGTGTAAAATATTTCAAATTCGTAGTCCTTAAGGAACTCTATCCACCTTCTTTGTCTCAAGTTCAAGTCCCGCTGGGAGAAGATATACTTCAAGATCTTGTGATCCGTGAAGACTACTAAGAACTCCCTGATGTGGTAATTCCACCACAACTTTAGTGAAAACACGACTACCATAATCTCTAGATCATGGGTGGCATAGTTACACTCATGGTAACGTAACTTCCTAGATCTATAAGAGATCACCCCTTGCTGTTGCATTAGCACACACCCCCGGTCTTGTCCTGAATCATCACAAAACACCTCATATGCCTACCCTTCTTCTGGAAACCTCAGAACTAGGGCACTAACCAACTTCCCTTTCAGATAACTGAAGGATTCCTCACACTGCTCATTCCAAACGAAAGCCTGTTCCATCTTGGTCAAGGCTTTCAAAGGTGATGCAACTCGGGAGAAGTTGGGCATGAACCTCCTATAGTAACCTACTAGACCTTGGAAACTATGAACCTATATCACGTTCTTGGGAGTTTCCCAAGAAACAACCACCTCGACCTTTGATGGGTCTAACGATAATCCCTGATCGGACACCACATGTCCAAGGAAGTGCACTTCTTGCGTTCGGAACTTGCACTTGGACAATTTCCCAGAGAGTTGGTGTCGTCGGAGGACCTCTAGGACCATTCTCAAATGCTCAGCATGATCCTCCTCTGACCTTGAGTAGATCAGGATGTCATCAATAAACACGACTACGAACCGGTTCTGATATTCCTGGATGACGGAGTTCATGATCCCCATGAACACAACTGGTGTGTTTGTGATGCCGAACGGCATGACTAAAAACTCGAAGTGCCCATATCTTCACCTAAAGGCAGTCTTCAAGATTTCACATTCCTTCACCATCAACTGGTGATATCTTGATCGCAGGTCGATCTTGGAGAACCATCTTGACCATTTTAACTGGTCAAAAAGGTCATCTATCCTTGGGAGAGGGTAATGGTTCTTGACCGTTACTTGGTTCAGTCTCTGGTATTCTATGCACATCTTGAGTCCACCATCTACCTTCTTTACAAACAAGACTAGAGCACCCCCATGGTGATGTACTTGGTCGAAAAAAACCCTTCTTCATCAGATCATCAATCTGAATCTGAAACTCCCACAAATCAGAAAGCGTCATCATGTAGGGAGCCATCAAAATCGTATGAGCACTGGGTTGCAAGTCTATTCTGAACTCGAAATTGCATCGAGGGGGTAGAGTCACCACCTCTTCGGAGAATACATCCATGAACTCACTGACGATCCTCGGGACTTCCTCCATCTCTGTATTCACCGACTCCAATAATAGCTCAGCTAGCAAGGAAATGAGGGGCTCTACTCACTGGCTGCCCTCCTGGCAACCCCGCTTTCCGATGAAAGTTACACATCGGCTACCCAAATCCAAAAACGTGATCCTTCTTCGGAAGCATTCAATGACAACACATACAGATAATAGCCAGTCCATGACCAAGATGACATCGTATGGATGTATCTGCAATAGTAGAAGATCCCTACTAGACTGATGTGGCCCTATCATCAGTCTACACCCTCAGTAAACATAAGACAAGTCGGTCTGAACTCTGACTAGCGTACTCAACACCAGGGTCACTGGAAGTCTCTCAGTGTCTAGACCCAGAGAATGGGCTAGACTGGGTGCAACAAAGGAGTAAGAAGCTCCTGTATCAAACAAGTCATAGACAAGAGTGCTAAACAAGCTGATCGTACCTCAAACAACTTCCGGCCCTACCGGTACTACTGCCTCTGCGGCATGTAACTTCACACACCCAGCTCCTCTTCCCCTCAGCTGTCGGCCGCCTCCCCAACCGCACCCTGGTCAAGGTCCCTGAGGATCACCCTGACATCGGCCTCCTCCTGAAACATCTTTCCTTGGAGTAGCGGGAGCTCACTGTCCTTGCTGCTACTGAAAGGGCCTGGCTAGACACTGTTGTGGCTAAGGTGGGTGCTGCACCGGCCCACCCCCACTGTACTGTACTCGATCCGGGCACTGATTCTGAAGGTTCCCATAGCTTCCACAGATGAAGCATCTCGGTCCTGGGCCTGAAAGGAAAGAGAGAGGACAGGGAGATCGAAACAGGAACTACTGAGGCCTGCTCCCTACTGGTCGAAACCTAGAGGGCCCTGATGTTGGATGCCTACTACTGACGGCCTTCCCCTTCAATGAGCCCAATTGGATTCCCTCTCATGATACACCTCCCATCATGTTCATCCTTTCCACCACTTCAGCATTCTTCTGGACCTCCATTTATGTTTGTAGGGTGAAGGGGATAACCGCATACTGAAGAGAAGGTCAGAGTGCCTCCTCTAAAAGTCTCGCTCGAGACTCCTCATCTGGAAAGAGGTCCGAAGAAAAGCGAAGAAGATCCTTGAACTTGATCCCCAATTCTCTCACTGACATATCCCCCTGCTAGAGGGAGAGTAGTTCCTGTCTCTTCTCATCCTTCATCGTGGAAGGGAGGAATTCCGCCCGTAACTCCCTCTCGAAGTCAGTCCACGTCACCTCAGCATCCCTCTTCTCCCCAAGATAAATCATCCACCACTGACGCGCTACTCCCCACATCTGGATTACATCCAAAGTAATCCAATACTTTGTTGGAGCCTGGATCAAGCTGAAATATATCACCATCTCCTTTAGCCAGCTCTTTGTCTCCATGTCTGAGATGCTACCCTTGTACTTCCCAAGGGTCTGCCTCTGAAAGGCACGAAGCATCCTCTGCCACTGATCGTCCTCCTCCTCTCGGTCAGCCCTATATCGATCAGCCAAATCAACCTCTTGGGCCTCAATCTCCCATACTACCCTTGGTCACCATCTGGGTTCCATAGCTGCAAGGTAAACAAAAAATGCCTAAGCCCGAGTAGTGTAGAAGATTGCTTTTAAATTTTCTTAGACTTTTTATTCATTTTAAATCCCCAAAATACCCAAGAAACACAAGAACACAAGTCATTATGATGCATGTACCTTTCCTAGGGTCTCTACCCTGTAATCAGTGTAGTCTCACTTGGTCGTTCGGTAGGCCCAGAGTCCTTGCATCGAATCACGGGGGCCCTAAAATCCCATGTCCTAGCCAGTATTCCCTGGCCTATTTCATGCACCAAGATTTTCTAACACCGTTACCATACCATTCCATGAAATCCTCACTGTGCCTAACTCCAGACTCTATCCTATCCCTAAACCTCCCTATGATACTATTTTGTCACGACCTGCCTTCACCAAGATGAAAGAAGGGACAGCAGGTTTCCAGACCCTTCCTTCTTCAAGTTAAAGGAGAGATAATGACCCCCGAGTCCCGCCTTAAATAGGTCCTAGAGTGGAGACTAGCACCAAGGGTATATAATCACACATAAGATGGAAGTCATTACCCTTTTTATTTTAATAGGATTGGGAGATAAGATAGTAATTCCCAACAACGTCGAAAGTGGAAGTACAAGTAAAGCCAAAACAAACCATTCCCATATGCATGTTCCAAAAGTAAATGCTACAAAAGTACAAGAAAATACCAAAATAAATTACCAAATAAAATAAAAACAGAAACAACAATTGTCCCAACGTCCAAACTAGTATGATCTTGCACGATCCCTGAAGTCCTCCAGGAAACCTGAAAGTAGTTTTATATACGTAGGGTGAGCATAAAAGTATACTCAGTAGGGAAAACCAAAGACTCTCATGAAAAAGTGGGGAGGCACACTAATTCCTCATGAGAAAAGACATAACCAAAACACCTGGCAAGGAAAACTATCCACCCAAACCTCACCAAGGAACACTCCCCAAATAACACGAGTCAAGTAATGTAATAGTAACAACACGTCAATGTTTGGGTACCGCACGCCACTTCCTAACTGGTTATTGAAGACATCCTACACATCGGACCTCTCCCTCCATTCTCACCGCAGTCCCACTACCATCCCCCACCCGCACACACCTGGTATATAACCAAAAATCCCACCCTCAAACACCTGGGCCACAACAACCACTGCCACGCCCAAAGACACCTAGGCCTCATCCCAAAGACACCTAGGAAACAACATGCCCACACACACATGGTATAACCACCACAACTACCCAACCTGAAGAATATTGGGCTATAATGGACCTCAAGCCATCACAGCCTGCTCGAAGGGTCTTGGGACACTCGGGAAAGAGAGAAAAAAAGGACCTAATAACCAGTCGCTTATAAAAGTGTTGGGAAAAAACCCTCCCCCATGAAATGGGGGTGTTCGGCACAAAGTGATCAAATTGGGTGGGGCACAAATAAGAAACACAAGAACTACATTTATATATATATGAAACAAGCACTCTTCCCAACCTAGGGGTTCCAAACCATCCCAACAAAAGCACCCTCATTATTATTCATTCACAAGAAGCACCGAACCCACAACCATGTCACCACTCATTCCCGGAAAAAAAATTTCCTATTGAACCCATTCTTGTTTTCATGTTCAAGGGATTCCATTTAAGTAAATTATGCACTACTAGGAAATGATCAGGCATAACGGCAATCTAAGGAAAATAAAATAGCCAAACAACACTTTTAAGCATTCACACCCAGTTCTCTTGTAAGGTCACAATAGCAAAAGGATCTGTGAGATCCCTCAAAGTACTGGAACCAAACCAAGACTCAAGATACTACCCCACACGGCCTCAGGTCCACCAATAACTACAAAAAAAGAGGATCCCATCCCCATCCATATCACCCCAAAAGAATCAAGAAGAACAGTCACATATACCGCCAAGACAGAGCAAGGGAGTTTCCAGATTCAAGAACATCATTCATTTAGTTCCCCCTTTCTGTTTGGTTAACCAGGGTGATCACACAGGGGTTGTTGTTCACTGGACATCCATTTAATCGGCTGAGTTTATGTGATTAACCAAATTCCCATGTTATATCCATTCAATCATCACAAAAGATAGGGGTTCATTAGTGAATAAAGAAATACCACCAACGGTCATGATTTTCAGTGGGCATAAGCCCATAAAATTCACAACACAAAATCAAGGATAAAAAGTGTAAAACAGAAATATTGACCACACCCCCTAATTATTTAGAAGTTTGTTTATTATCTTCATTATAGTTTGGTTTCAACCATCCCCATAGAAACAATAGCAGACCCACCCTGCATGATACACAATAAATAGATGTGAAGGAAAACCCTACCTGGATGATCAAAGATCATCGTTTCAACTCTGCGCGCCAAGAGCTGGGGATGCGCGACTTGTAGAGGAAGAACTTCGAGGACTCCAAGGAGGAGTAGGGAAGGTTCTTTCACAGGCACACCACTCGCCTTGGAAAAGGGACTCCAAACGCACCAGGGGAAGAATGAACCCAACCAAGAAGAAGAAGGAATAAATTATAGCGTGATAAAAAAGATGAGATCTCATTGTTACGGGTTATAGAATTTTGAACTGATTTAAATTCAGATCGTGGTTTCCCACATGGTTGGGTGGTTACGCATGATGTAATTAATTGTAATTTTAACAATTCTCATCAGAGAGGTGGTCATAATAGCTGTGCGTTTAAATGGTTTCCTTTAAATTTCACAATAGGGGAAGAATTGGAAAGTATGGGGAAAGGGTGTGACACCGAGGAAAATCCACGCGTTTTGGTAAGTTAAGGGTCTCCCAGATCTTGGGGGATTTTAGATATTATTTATGGACTTTAAATGGCTTTGAAAGGGGTTATTAAATCATTTTTATGTCAAAAGACATGTTACAGAAGTGGAAAAAGTTGGAAACTAGAAAAATAACGAAAACCACTTGGTGAGGACACGGTGCCACCATCACGGTGCCACCCTCACGGTGTCACCCTCACGGTTCATCCTTCATGATGCCACCCTCACGGTTCCATCCTCACGGTGCCACCCTCATGGTGTCACCCTCACAATGCCACTATTTTGGTGCCACCCTCACGGTGCCACCCTCACGGTGTCACCCCCACGATGCCACCGTTTCGGTGTGAGACTGTGACTGGTGCCACCTTTTTGGTGGAACCATTTGATGGAACCGTGTTTTGGGAAAGTACTAGACTAAAAGTGTCCAGGCTATTACATTTCTATATTGGAGGATTTATACAATATACTGTATTAGATCAGCCAAGGGAAAACTCTACTCCATATATGAAGGCCCTTTCACTTCTTATATTTCTATGTAGTATCACGCATGGGGGGATATGATTATTGAGACCACATCTCTCCATCCTACACCAATTTCCATCCAACAATTCGGAACATCACCTAAATCTTCCCGCTCATGTCAGACCCTATGGATGTGCTTAAAATGGTCAGGTCAAGAGAATGAATCATGTTTCACCCATTCCCCCTCCAAATAGGGATGGTGACTGATGATGTTACGACGACCATCAAGAAACGGTCGTACCTCATGGACTTATGAGGTGGGGTACTAATGGTGAGGGATGATCTCTAGCTGAGATGTGATCCATACAATCCATGTCAGTTTGAAAAGTTAGTTCAAGTTCATGTTGTGACTGACTCCAAATGTGTATAGTGGTATGTGTGAAAAATTCCAACCTTCAAAACCTGAGGATAATCTGGCACATATTCATGCATAAGGATGGGAAAAGGGAGACAAGAGATCCCACCACTAACTTCTGACTACATGTTTTTTCATGAGTACACATAGTGTAGGTAGAGCGTGTTTATTAGGATACATGCTGAAGTGGAAGACTATAAAGCCTTAGAAAGGACTGGCCCCACAACAGCATGATCAAGGGAGAGCAGCAGGTGGTGCTCATTAGGGAGGCAGAGTTATCCCAGTGGGTTATTATGTATCAGTTATATAGGAAATTCGTGACACTGAACAAGTGGGATCCGTAGGGAGATCAACATATAAAGGATCGACACTCTTGGGAATGTGATAGTATGATTAATGAGATCCCTATTTGGTAGTTATGAGTACATTTTTCAATGGTTCTGGGAAGCTGTTGCACCATGTGGAAATCCTTAGTGATGTCATTTTTACCAAATCCTAGGATAACGAGGTCATCCGTAGAATTTACACTAATCTCTGTGGGATATAGAAAAAATTAAATATATATGGGATTCATATCATCAAGATAGTCTATGCCTTGTTAGGCTTTCACATTCAACATGATGAGGCGGTGTGGTATGTAATAGAGCATGTGGATCTGATCAATTCATGGGTAACTAAAATCCATCTTACTAGCCAGGTGAAGGTTCTTATGGCCATGACCACCCCTCCTAATATCTACCAGGTAAATATTCAGATCATAAACATCAAATATATAACTCTTCTTTTAGAATTTCTTATTGACTCCTTTTTCACTTGTTCAGGAATTGGGAATAGAGAAGGGAGAGGTTCGTGATGTGTTTGATATGGAGGTATAGGGATACCATGAAATGTGTTATTAGAGCCATTTATGACCACTTTCCTTCCACCATGAATCATAATCCATTCATTTTTAAATTTTAAGGGCATCCGTGCTGACCTCTTGGTAATCTCCTGAAGATCAACAATAAGAGGCCTATGATCCGAGATGAACTTTGGAAGAGTAAACCTAGATATTTCAGTGGGGGAGCTTCTATAATTGATCTAAAAGAAACATATATCAAGTTTAATTGCCTATCTTCCATTTATAGTGAACCTTACCCATGTAAATTTAGTTCTAGAAATAGTAACTTCAGTTAGGTTACACTGATCTAAGCAGCAATAGAAATCATCTACAACAGTTTGAGAAAAGTTTGGTCCAATATTTTTATCTGGTCTCGGGACAGTATTGAAGTCTCCAATAACTATCTAGTTTTTATCCATATATGATTCATAAATATAAATATTCATTAATAAAACATTAGGATCGTAAATTCCTAGTGTCTTTGTAAGACTGGGTTCATAATACATAAAATAAAACATGAGAAATCAAGAAATTTTTAGCACGTGAAAATGTTAAGTGAAAACATTGTGCCTCACATGATACATATACAAACTGGTTGTTACAATATTTTTCCTAAATATCAACAATACCACTAATCATTGTCCGGTGATGAACACAGCCCATCACCCTCTCCACCTCCATCTCTACTTCCTATTACCACCTGTAAGAACATTATATTGCAAATTAAATATTGTTATATATTTATATTTAAACTTAAAACAAATAAATTTTTGAAAACTAAATGATTTTAAATTTTTTTGATTTACCTTCTCACCACTAGTTGATACAATACCACCAAGGTCAAATCCGTTCATCTTCTGATTTAAATCAATCACCAATTTCTACAAAGCAGATATCTGAGTCCCCTGTTCCTGAACTGTGTTTCTTAGAGAAACAATATATCTCTGAGTATATAAGGGTATGGACTAACTCCAATTAGGAGTATATGTAGCTAAAATCCCCAGTGTCATGCCAAAGACCTCAAATGGTATAGGTCCCAAACCCATCTCGCACACTCGACTAGGATCCTCCTTCCCAAGAACTTTAGCACTAGGTCATCTTGGGAGACTGAGTAGGACTACGCAGGATTAGCATCCCATAGTTCTTTAATTTTTACCTATAAATCAAATATCAGTCATCTTATAAAAAATATATATTAACATAGTGACAACTTCTAATAAGTTATTATAATGAAAAATGAGTTCATACCCCAACTTCTTTGGCAGGCTCATTAACAAAACTTCTATCAGATTTTTTCTGAACATTCAACCACACTTCTGTTTGGGATGTTGGGTGTCCTAAACTATGTGACTTCAATAAAAAAATATAAATCAACAATTTAATATATTAAACAGATAATATTTCCTTATAAATATTTAAACTAATGAAAATATTACCATATCCAATCGGCTTCTAGAAAAACTCTTTGACCCCGCAGTGTGATGAATGACTTGCTTATCCCAGATTGATACATTCTTCCTTGAAAGATCCTGAAATAAATAAAATGTAATTTAATAGTAATTTATTCAATATCATTTCCTCTTTATATAAATGTATAGATATAAAATGATATTGATATAATAATATATATTTAAATACCATCTACTTCTCATCACGATGTCTGTCAAAAAAACTTTTCATTGCACGTTGGGTACCCCATCGGGTAGCTTGTCATACATCTGTTGGGCGGTTAACGAAGTATCGTTGACATCTCTCCACAATCTCCATTTAAATTATTTCCATTTCTTTCCTAGATTTTTCAATGTCCACTTTTGTGCTAGCACATCAGCAACTATAAAGTGGAAGAACATCTGTACACAGAAATTTATTTTGAAAATATTATAATTTAATAACATAATGACATTAAATAATACCATAATCTATTAAAACTACCATTATTTGGGAATCAAAAACTTTATTTTTTTAAGTTGAAGGCATGTGCCTCCAATCATCATATGAAATAAGAAGGGAAACCATCTCTACAGCCAGCTGGCCAAGAATCTGGCGAAGTAATCCTACAACGTCATCTGTAGGGACCCCATATAAATAATATGGGACAACAATATTATCTCCAGTCTTATTCTATACATATGAAATTTTTATATTTTTCTCTATAGTTTCATTTTTTACATCTTTAAAGAAAAAACATTTAGTATAAAAAAAGTGCAATAAATTTATTCATATTAAAATTTGTACATATAATAGTCACCATCAAGTATCCCTGAGAAGAACTAAAAGCGACGCACTACTCCCTCACTACTGAGTCTCCTAAAGGGGGAGGCGACAACTGAGATGTTGAAGGGATACTCACAGAGGGTGTAAGAGATGGTGTAGGAGGAGATGGTGCAGAGGGGCAAGCGGATGGTGGCTTAGATGTCGTAGGGAGGGAGACAAATGGATCGTCATCTGTTGGTGTGGTAGATGAAATAGTATAATGCTTCTTCCTTAGAATTCCTATCATTTAATTAAATAAAATTAAGTTCTAAACATATATTTCAAAAAAATATGCAAAAAAAATTAAAAATGATAACATATGTATAGTACTAACAAAGAAAATATACATAACAATGAGAATGAATGATTGCACAAATTAAATAATCGGTTGTTAAATGAATTCATAACTGTATATACAATAATTTTCCACTTCAATCACGTCAGTTTCCTAATTCATTACTTCATCCACTTCATCCATCCTTTCTAGACTAATATTTTCAATATCATGATGGAAAAATAAGTCTGCTTCTTTCTATTTATGATATTCAATGTTAGAGGTCAAATCTTCCACTTCATCACCCATATCATACAAATCTATTTGTTTTACATTATCAACTACACTCAACCCTTCATCCAAAACATCATTCACATAATATACCAATTTATATTATGATGATAAGATATACAGATCATGCAGTTCATGATCACCAACATCTATCAAGCGAGAGAAGTTCACAGAAGTAAATTGCAAGGAATCTCTTTTAACACCTTTGATAATATCGACCCAATTTCATTTGAATAAAACGAATGAAAAATGACTATAGTAGTTTAATTCAATAATATCAGTTAGTTTTCCATAGTATTCCACTTCAGTAAATGTAAATATACCATTATTCTGTGTTTTCAAATCCTCTTCCCGATCGACTGTATGAAATATAAATCCATTCACATTGTAAGCGTCGAACTTTCTAACTTTTTTTAGAGGACCTCGAGAAAGAAACTTCAAATCTTCTGACAAATCTATTCTAGTATTAGTATTCATGATCTAAAAAAAAGAAAACATTATTATATTTACAAAATATATGTGTCAACCTAATATCTATATTTATTGCAATATTTAAGAACTTACACGTAGTGAAAATCATTCTATAAGCTCTTTATTATAGCTTTCATTATATATTTCTAATTTTTTGTTTGGATTCTCATTCATCTCTTTGTTTTCATCTTCAAATCTTCAATAAATGGATTTGAAAATTCACTATTCAATAGTACATATCTATGTGCCTGTAATAATTTCATTTTTTTCAATGTAACATTTGAGGTCCTCCCAACTAATCGGCCAATAGCAAGAAATATTTTTGATTTACCATGTATTTGAGATTTAGTTTATGTGTAGTCAACACATAAAACTCGATTAAATCTTGTCTCAATGTCATCTAAGTATCTATAATAAAAGGTAAGGCACTCTTCTTCCAAATAGCCTTCACTAATAGAGCCTTTTGGTTGAGCTTTATTTCTCACGCATGACTTAAAATGCCCAAGATATCTGTGAAATAAAATAAAAAAACATAATTATGCATTTATTTAAGTTCCAAGAATTTTTTACTTAACTGAAAAACATATAAATATAGTACCTCTCAATTGGATACATCCATCGATAATGTACGACTTGTTCTAATTTATCTTCCTTAACCAAATGCACGGTTAAATGCATCATGACAGTAAAAAATGATAGAGGAAAGATAATCTCCATTGCAAAAAAGCGTCAATACAAACCTCTCCTGAAGGTTTTCAATATCAAATAGATATAGATATTTCTCACATAGTTTTCTGAAAAATGTGCAGAATTAGAGTACAACAGTAATAACTTTTTCAGGTAATAATGTATGCAATGCCAATGGTAGTAACTATTGTAACAAAATATGTGAATTGTGACTTTTCAATACATGTAACCTATGATTATTTGAGTCAAAACACATTGATATGTTACTTGAATACCCATCAGAAACCTTCACATGCTTTAAAATTCAAAGGAATGTATCTTTATCCCTATTTTTCATTGCAAAAATTTTCGAAGCATACTTTTCATTCACATCTGGCCGGAGATTGCATTTTATGTTCATTACTTGTAAGTATTTCCAAGAATTAAGATGATCCTTCGTCTTTACATACTCATTAAGAAATGTGAAGATCTAATTTTCACAAACATTCTTCTCATTATGCATCATATCAAGATTATTCTGCAACAAATTAAATTCCCAATATGGAAGTTTAAATAATATACTTTTTTTCTTCCATTGTTGCATTCCTATTTCACTTGATGATTCACTTAGAAATCATTTACCACTATCATTAAAATTTTGCAACTTTATAAATTATTTTTCATAATTTCTAAGTTGTGCCAATATTTCAGAACTGGTTAACAACTTTGGAGGTGGTCTACAATCAATGAAACTATTGAATTTTGATCTGTTCAGCTGAAATCTATGAGATGCATTGAGAAATCTTAAATGGCACAAGAAGCACCATTTTATACTATGAGGTAGTCGTTTGGGATCAAAATCAAAGTTACAAATAGGACAATCCAAACTCATATAATTGTTTCAACCAGATAAATTCCCAAGTCCAGGGAATTCACTAATGGTCTACATTAGAGCAGCATGCATTTTGAACATTGTTTTAGAAGAAGAATCATATGTCTCAATACCCTTGCTCCATAACTCCTATAATTATTCAATTAAATGTTTAAAGTATACATCAATATCATTTACAGGCATTTTTTTTCTAGGAATAATCATCAAAATGATAAAAAGACATTTGTTGCATACACATTCAAGGAGGTATATTGTAAGGGATCAAAACAACTGGCCAAATGTTGTAACTGGTAATCAAAGTCCCAAATGGGTTGAATCCATCAGTATCCAATCCCAATCAAACATTCCTAGAATCATTTGAGAAATATGGATGTAATTAATCAAATGTATTCCACTATTTTGAATCTTGTGGATGTCGCATTAACCCATCATTGTTATTATCTACATAATGTCACTTCATGTGTTTGGCGATTTTCGATGGCATCAATAATCTTTGCAATCAAGGATTTAAAGGAAAGTAAAACAAAACATTTATAGGTGTGTTCCTTTTCTTATTCTTCATGGTAGTATGTTGATTTAGACTTCCAACATCACCCATTTACTACCATCAAGAAGAAGAACATTTTTTACAATCATGTCTACTTGAATCCTCTCTCCAATAAACCATACAATCATTGAGACACACATGTATTTTTGTATAATTCAGACCAAGCCTGTTAACAAATTTTCATATCATAAAAAGACTCGGGGAGGTTTTCTTCATGAAATGCATCACGTAACAATTCCAATATCATGGACATTTCCTTATTTGTAATTCCATATAGGCATTTGATATGGTACAACTTCAGCATAAAATAAAGTTTTGAATTTTTAAACATCCACTATACAACTCTTGATTTCCATCATCAACTAAACCATGAAATTTATTTTCCTTAGTGAATTTTTCTCTTACATTAGTATCCATATAATCAAGAGGAGGATCCAATGATATGTAACAATATTGATCTAGTTTTCTTACAGTCTCAATAACATCACTTGTCACATTGGTATTTGTAGTACCCTCATCTGGTTGTTCTGATATATTTTGATGTTTATGTTGGTTTCGTGCAATATTGATGCATCATTTATAAGGTTCTGCATTTTATTTTCCATTTTTGACAAAGTTGGGAGCTCTTTCTGTGGATTGACATCAGTGCTCAACTTTTCTGTAACATTCAATTCTTCGTGCCAAGTCCAACACAAATATTGATCAGGGAATTTCTTCAATATTAAATGTTCATAAACTTAATCTCTCTTAAACCATCTTCTAAATTTACAATTAGGACATGTAAATATTATTCTCCCTTCAAGGTATCGATTGGAAATTTCAAAATATAAAAACTACTTCAAACCCTTAGTATACTGAGGTTTGTTCCTCAATAATGTGATCCATCTTTTATCCATGTATATCACAATGTGCCTACACAATATTAAAAAAAATTAAAACACATAACTATTACTAAATAGGGAAATAAATTCATATATAATAGTTGAAAAAAATATATAAATATGTTAAAGTAGGTTTTATTATATAAATACATATGATAAATAATGAACCCACCCACTAGAAAACCAAATCATGAAAATTAAAAAGATTCATAAAAGAAGAGGAGAACAAGGATCCCATCCCTATAGTTTTTTGTATGTCATGATATAGAAAAACAGATGGACAAACTGATGATGCCATAACTTTGATATCACTAAGTTAAGGGATTGATAAATCATATAATAATTGAATAGAAGTTAGTAATATGAAATGGAAGAAAACTCTTACCTTAAACATGACTCACTACTTTAGAAAATACATGGGGAACCAAGATATAGAACATGCCAGGAATCATCAGGTGAAAGGATTAACGGCTAGGTTAAATTAATCCAAGGCTTATGAGTAAGGTATTTTTTTCAGACTCAAAGGAAACATGAAATTCCTAAGATAAATGAAATCATGTATAATTAATTTCCCAAAATAGATTCTAGAATAACACTGAAAATTATTTTTGTTAATATAACTTTTGAATTTCAATTTAATTTTGTTTCAATTATAGAAAGTGTGATAACATATTAAATCCATAGTTCTATGGAATTCAAATAAAATATCCAATCCCCAAAACTTATCAATATACCATTAATGGTTAGATCATAAGTATATGGTAAACATGAACATGGAATAAATTACTTATTAAAAATGTCATGGATTCATGAGAGTTGATTACATGTCATGATATAAGGACATGTAATATCAAATGACCAAACATATACCATAGTTTAAGATTATTTAAACATAATATAATAAAGATGATCCATTGACCATAACTTAGGCATTAAAGAGCGTGACATAAAATTGTTATATAGAAATAATTATAGTAAATCATAATATAGCGAATCAGATATCACTACATATTTCCCCTAATATAGTGGAGTATGCATTAACACTTGATTATCATAACATAGTGGAGAAGACATCATTACCTAATATCATGATATAACCCAATATCATTTATTCAATACTCAAGAATCCAACTATAATTACTCATATTTACACAATTCACGAAACACGTTTAGAAAGCATAAAAAAGAAGGCACACATGAAACCTAACCAATTTCATTTTCAAAATTGTAACGCCCTAACCCCAATTACCCAGTGTCGGTGCATTATTACATAACATTGGAATGATCACAAGGGATAAAATCAGAAAATACTAATCAGTTTCGTAGACTTGGAAGTACTAGATACATTCATAAGTTTTACATTACATTATAAAATGAAAAAAAATAAACATTTTCTCCATTGACCACATTCATATCTCTTAGACTATCCTTGCAGGTCAGTCATAATATACTTATTCACGTCTTGGGAAAAATAAAACATAGAAATGGGTGAGCTCAGATTCTCAGTAAGGATAACAATATAGCAGAAACTTTCATAAATAAGCATAAACCATTAAAGGCAATGTAGAAGAATAAAACATAAGCCTTTAAAACATAAACTTCTACATAATATGGCCAATATAAATCAAATAATTCCATTTACTTATTCTCATGGATATTCTACTAGTTGAATAATCACATGCAATATCAATATCCACTTTCATAATGATGGAATGCATAATGATAGACTTCATAACCACATAGTCAAGGCCTTGTGCCAAGACTACAAATAAGATTTTGTAAAGGCCTTGTGCCAAGACACTAGTTTGTCTCATGAGACCTACTGATTCATCGATGAGCTATAGCGGGCTCCACCTATCACTTACTAAGTCCAATTCATTCCACATATTAAAAGGTTTAAGCATAACATAAACATTCATATTAGGACTAGCATACGAAATGTCAATACTTTATCCATAAACCATGAATGGTATAAAAATAAAACATCCATAGTCAAACATATCACAAAAACTTTAATAAAATATAGAATATTTGTATCATAATAAATCCACCTTGATCAAGAATAATATCCTGTAAAGGATGTTGACATAGTTGAAAATGGTCAGTAAAAATCTTTGAGAGAAATATCCCTTTTTCATGAAATCATTTAAAAGTAACAAAATTTATAAAGGAATTCATTTAAAAGATAGTTTTGAATCAAATTGTCCCATACTACTTTGAAACTTTTGAAATCAATTAATATTTTAAAACATTCATGTCCATATAAATAAATCCTTAAAACCATTTTGAAAACATAGACATTAATGAGAAAGGTTTAGAAGAATAAATCTTTAAAACATTTAAAATGTTGTTTTAGTAATATAGTCCCTTACAAAAATACCTCTGAAAACTCTTTTATGAAACATGTACATGGATAATAAATATATCTCAGTAGATACTCACGTAAAAACAACCTTGGATAATAAAGAGATTGTAAAACTAACCCTTACCTTGTACTTTTCCTTAGTCGAGGGTAGGTTAACCTCCTGTATAATGGTTAAATAATTGTTATTAAATTATAAAAGAACAATATACATTAATATGATGTCATATATGATCTTCTAATATTGCTTTGTTAATGATGTTTCAGTAGTATCATCATTTCAGATGTTAACTGATTCGTTTTCCTTTATATGATTTGTTATGAAAGTCATGTTTTTTATGTATAGGATGTATCTTATTCATATCCAGAATGATATCAAGTCTTTAAAAATTATTTTTAATCATAAAATGAAAATTATTCTTGAATGGTTATGATGGGGAATGACATCCCATCGCGTCCTGGAGACGGTAAGTCGTACGTACGCACGAGCGACAGTATCATTTTTTTGATGGTGAAATCGTATATAATTGGATGGTATATCATATATACAGAATCATTAACATGTTATATTTATTATTTACATTAGTTATACTCATTATTATACCCATCCAAATAATAAGTGTTTGAATAACAAACTACACCATGACGTGGAGGCGGTAAGTCGTACGTATGTACGTATGGTGACTTTGTCATTTATAGGATGGATAGAATAAAGAATATGGTTGTACCATATTTATAATAAAATTTTATTATTTATGAGGTACTGGATTTATTATTTTTGTATGGAAACAACAAAGAAAGAGGAAGTGGAAGAAGAAAAGAACTTGAAAGAGGGTGGTGAAATTATTACCTCTTCTTCGGGTGTTTCCTTTTGAGTTGATCCAAAAGGGCTCCTTAGGTTGGATTTAAGATCAAATTAAGGACTCTAGGATGATTTTAGGGAATTTTGGAGGATATTTGGGTAGGTTTTGGCTGATAAAAATGGCTTTGGAGGTGTGATTTTGAGAGAAGGGGAAGTGCCCTTTTATAAGAGGGGTGAGGGGCACCTTAGGAAAAGATTGAAATATTATTTTATTATAAAATCATTTTCGTTTTCTAATGAATAAAAATTAATTTATTTCTAATATAAGGTTTATATGGGTCTAAATCCTCTCAACCAATAGGTTTTAGACAAGTTTAGGTTACCATATTAACCTTATCTTTTAGATTTAACTATTAGTTAAATAGTTAAACTTTTACCGTGTCTTCTTGTATTCTTACACTATATGGTTAATAAACTTACTATAAACTTACAAGAGAACCTAAAGTGGTTCATTAATGACATATATAATATTATTTAATCCCTTTGGATGAACCTTATATTTTTAGGAATATTATATCAACCAATAATATAGTATTTTTTTTAAAAACTCATTTATGTCAATTTTGACACTAATTAGTATTTGGTTTTTGTGAAAGTCATCAAAACTTGATTACTTAAAAAAAGATACATTTAATCAACCCTAACATGTCATATTCACCTATAAAATTCTTTTATGTCATAAAAACATTGAAATTATATTTATTTTAATATTTATAATACCATTTATTTGATTCCTTCATTAATAAGGTAATTACTGCATCATCATTGTTTCATACATAAATTTAATTTTTTAATGTTTAAAAATTATAAATAAAATACCATGGTGAATTAAATATTTTTATCTTTCTAATAAAAATTTTTAGTCTAATTTATCTTATGTATAAACATATATTAAAAATGGTTTAGTTATTAAACTTTGAATTTAACACTTTTAACTCTTCTTTAAATAAAATAATAATAAATGTCCTAATCTAATCCAGGTGGATCAAAAGGATCATATTTTATTCCTAAGGATGTTTTTGGTCGAATTACACTTATCCAATATAATTAGGACATGTGTTAGGGTAATTATAATATCATTTTCACCTTTAATTACCCTATTTACTTTTAACCGTGGTAAATAAAAGTCAAAAGTTACTATTCACAAAAAATTATTTTAATCTTATTGAACCACATTTTACTTACTAATGTCAACTGTGTCTCTCAGATTTTTTAAATTCAACTCACAGAAGTGGTAAAATTTAGTTTTATGCAAATTTGCAAATGCTCCTAAAAGGTCAGTAAAAGATGGTAAAAAGTTCAATAAAATTATATATATATAAACTTATTATAAAATGACTCTAATGAATTACATTGAACATATATAGGTATTATGTATCTATTTTTACCTAAAAATAAATTAAAATAAAATAACTAATTATTTAAATAAAAAGTCGGTTTTAAACAATAACGCAGTGTTTTTCACTATTCATCAGAAATTGAAAGTTTTCAGAAAAATACCAAAACATAACCCTAAGATAATTTTGATATTTTGAATTCAAAAATAAATTCTATTTTACCAAATTCAAAACATATAAGTTGAATTAATTAATTTAAAATTAATTCCCTTTGTTAAAACCAAAAAGAGCGTTTTTTAAAAGTAAAAACTATCAAAAAATTGATATGTGATTAAGTCAAATTTAAATTTTAAATTACTTATAATGACCTAAAATGTATTAAATGATAAATATATAATCTAATTATACTTTAAAACCATTCAAATGTATAATTTAACACTAAATTATTTTGATTAAAAAAGTTGTTTTCAATTAAAATTTCGTATCTTTCAATATTCATCAAAATATGAAAGTTGTCATAAAAACACCAAAAAATTATCCAAACTAAATTTTTATGTCTCGCTTCTAAATAATAAATTTATTTTTGTCAAATTTAATATAAAAGTTTCAAATATTGCATTTAAAAAAGGTTCACCATTAATAGGCGGTAAAATTTCATTTTTTGAAATATATTTCCTTTATCTAAAAAATTGAATTTGTTCTTTTATTATGTCTAAGAAACACATAATATGGATGATAAAATTATATAGAGTATATAATATTCAAAATTCATTTAATACTATTCATAACTACTTTTTAAACGGTTAGTTTGGTAAGTTGTGGTGCGCTCGAACTCGGTGTTGCGTGTAGCGCAAGCTATTGAATTACTTTAATGAGATAACGTACTATGAAATCATGGGGTGTTACAAAAATAATCTTCCAACCCATAAACATCTCGAAACCCTTTGAAAACATACTATGGTCCATTCAAACAATTCATAAAACACAATTAAGAAGCACATAAAACATACTAAATTCATTTAATAATGTTAAATTATGGAATCGCATACCATGAGCTTGGAAACTTCAAGAATCTTGTGGAAAACCACAACCTCACCACAAAGGGAACCTATAAATGCAAGATCATACCACAACCATCAATATTTAAAATAAATAATGAAGACTATATCCAACCCACACCATTTTAGTGTGAAAATTCTAAAATGGCGCAGTGATTCTGCTCCAACCAAGTGCCATTTCCAGCTCTATTTTGAAGTGAAACCACAGTAATGTTCTATATTTGACACACCCTTGTTCATGCACTATCTTATTTTCAATATTTAGCGCAAAATATGGCACTGGTTGGATTTTTTTTCAATTTTCGTGCTATTTTAGAGTAGTGGCTACTGCAATTTAACACTGCGCATTGGAATTTCTCTAATATTCAACCAAACAAACCCAAAATCATACCACAACCGCACCACAAATGTATACAGACCTATGCAGAGGGGCAGCAAAGGTACTGACTAGAAATTATGGGTGGCTAGGCACAGTGAGAGACGGCGATACGCATTTAGGGCTTCAGGGGGGGTTTCCAGGGTCGTGGGGGTCATCGGGGTTTCAGGGGTCGCTAGGGTCGAGGGATCCTAGGGCATCTGGGGGTCGTGCGGGTTGTGATGGGGTCGTCGGGTCATCGGGGTCGCGCAGGTCGCCGAGGGTCATCGAGGTCACACCTAGGGTTTCATGGGGTCAGGGGGGTTGGGGGGTCAGGGGATCGAGGGTGTCAGGGGAGTCGGGGGAGTTGAGGGGAGAAGGGTCGTTCCTGTAAAAAAACAAGTTTATTGGTGGTTCGCCACTAAAGGCGAATAATATTGTAGTGATAATTGATAAATAGTGGTAAAAAATAAAATAATTCGCTTCTATATCAATGTTTTAATAAATCTAAGTTTATTATTTAGGATGCAAAAAGCGACAAAAATAAAGAGGGAATTGAGGTGTGGTGATTCTCGAACCCAACTCCTTTTCTTTGGGTTTTCCCTCTTTCACATAAATTTTAGTATGGATATTAATTTAATGTTCCATAAATATAATTTCATTATTATCCCCTTTTCTTTCTGAGATATACATGTTTCCACCTTTATTTTCAAGACAAATAAAATGATTTTACAAAAAGAAGTTTCTTTCCAAAACAAATCATCGACTCCTCATGTGTTGTTTCTTATCCAAAGAAAAATAGTCTCTTATTCAAAATTATGATATCAATTTTTCATTTGAGAACTAAAAAGTGTATTCATACATGTATTCTTTATGAAATCCTTATTAAAACACATTCATTTCATTAGGTTATTTCATGACTATGATTGTTATACATTCTATGTGTCATGAATGATTATGTAAATATTATGATGTGATGGGTGGGCCTAGAATTATATATCCCTCTAATGCATTGGGTAATGTGATTTATATCATTAGATAATTTGTATTATGCATAAAAATTATGTTATTTTTGTTCATAATGATGATGTTATGATTATGCACATGTGTTATACATGAACATGATTCTATCTTTGTTCACAACTATGTGTAGTATTGACCACTATGACATGATGTTTCATTTTTATGCATTTTAATATTCCATTCCTTTATCACATGTTTCCATAATGATTTTTATGATGATCATATTATTATGATATGATGATTATTATTATTCTCACCCATGTTATATTGATTCATGTCCCTTATTCATCCTCTTACTAAGATTTCAGCTCACCCCTTTATTTTATGTATATCCTTAGGTGATTGAATGTACTAAGAAGAATGTGAGATTTTAAAAGGATAAATAATAATTATTTAAATAAATTTTTATGTTTTATTATTTAAAATTTTTGTATGAGCCTAATTTTACAAAGACACTAAACCTTTTGATCTTGGATTTGTATCTCTATTATGTTTTTTATCCTAAAAATGATGTAATTTTCATGTGATAAAAAGTAGTTTTGTTATACTCCCTTTATGTGTAAATATGGTACATTAATTTTGAGGACCAACTCGAGACCAGTAATAAGAGCCTAAAATTCTTCCTCATTGTTATTACAACATTCTGACAATAGGAATGAGTATGGAAATATGGCATATCTCAGAGTTTTGAAAACGATCCCCAGGCCTACCCTATTGAGATTTGGGTTATTGGTCCTTTTATCGATCATCCAAGAGGAACCCTCAAAATTCATCTTCCAACATGATACAACTTGATCCACTGAAAGAATAAATTCATCTAGAAAATAAACATCTAGGGTAAATTCTTTAGGGGTTGGGTATGCGGCTAGGAATTCTGTTAATGCTTGGCCTTAAATGGCCTTCTACAGTAAAAACCTAATGTTGAACAACTGGATGATTACCTCCCAAAATGCCAATCATCCTATCATCAATGGGTATTTGAGGATGTACTTTATTGGGTTAAATTGGGACACCAGTTTTATCTCATGGTCCTCATATGGGTGGAATCACAATCAGAGTTTTTAGTAGGTATTTCTTAATATCCTCAAAGGAATTCTGGTAGTCCTCATCCCACTGGTAAATGAAACCTTTTTTCATGAGCCTCAATAAGGGATTACACTTACTGGAAAAATTTACAATAAATCAAAATATTTAGGCTAAGTGGACTTAGAAGCCTCAAAACTCCTAGATATTTCTTGGGGGAGGCATTTAATTGATATCACCGATTTTCTCTAGTTCAACATCAATGCCTCTATATCTTATTAAAAAGATGATAAATTTTTCACAGTGACCCTGAATGCATGATTCAAGGGGTTCATCTTTAAGTTTTTGGAATATAGGAAGTTGAAAACTTTCTCAAGATCCTTAATATGGTCCTATCACTAGTGGTATTTGACCACCAAATTATTCACATAATACTCCAAAAATGTCCTGAGGATAAGTTTGAAGATATATTTCATGGTACAATGGTAAGTGGCTCCAACATTATTCAAGATAAAAGGCATCAACTGGTTGAAAAAAAATCTTGTGGAATCCTAAAGGCGGTAGCCTCCTCATCCTCAGGGGTCATCCATATTGATTATACGTAGAGTATCTACCCATGAAGGATATGGATTAGAACCCAGTCGTAGCATCAATTAAGAACTTTGTCACTATAAGGGGAAATTCATCCTTCAAATAATGGCGGTTGTGGTCCCAGAAGTCTATGGAGAATCTGATCTTCCCATTATTCTTCCTATCTATGATGATGTTGGATAGAAACCTATGGTACTAGACCTCCCTAATGAATTTATCCATAATAATATTTTCCTCTTTAGTCTCAACCATGGAACCATAAGAAGGGTGCATTTTTTGGGGAATTTGATTGAACCCACAGTGACCCACTAGGAGGCCAAGGTGATGAATAGAAACATGAGGCTCAAGCCCAAGCATATCATCATATCTACAGGAAAACACATTTCAGTGATGCTTCAAGAAGTCCACATACTATTGTTACCCCTATGAAAATATGGTGATGCTGATTAGTTTTGGTCTCAGATCTTCCTTGGTGCTAAGGTTCACCTAGGTTAGATCATCAATAGTAATGGATAAACCTTCTTCAAATATGGTAGGAGAATCTTTCAAATCCTATTTTTCATCTGAGATAGGGGGTCAGATGTAGGAGGCGACACTTCCAGGCTGGCTGGCCTAGGGGGACACTAGTTTCTTCTCTAGAAGAAATGGAATTCTCGACGAGGGGTTCTTGTTCTGTAGAGACTATGGTGAAAAAATTTATTGATCCAATTCCGTTTGATTTTCGACTTCATGGTCCACTCTTAACATCAAATTAATGGTGATGGGTTGAATTCCATCAAGTTATCCTTAATTTTTAGAACATGTAGGAATGTCATGGATCGGTGGCCATGGGTTAAACTTCTTGATACTTTATAAGATTAGGGTCTTCTAATATCATCTGAACCTATCCACTATAGGAATATGAGGTAATATTTGAGCACTCCTTTTTGTTGGAAACTATGAAACAACCTCCTAGGTTTGGTCTCAGGGGATCTAACTATTGAATTAGGAGAACAAATCTATCTTTCAAATATGTCCATGGATCTACTATAGTAGTTTTTACATCATTAGGGGCATTAATACACTCAATTCCATCAGTATAGAACCACTTTCCTTCCCTTTTTTAGTAACTAATATCCAGATAGCATTCCTCACAAGATTCAAAGGGGGATGCATCACCTTGGGGTACCCCTACTTGACCATCAAGGGAGTACTTAAGGCACTGGTGATATTAAGAGGAGATCATTTCCTGAAAATGAATCCAAGTCCTTCCCAACAATGTGTTCTAGGAAGTATCCTACAAGACTACCATAAATTCAATGCTCAATTCCAGGATATCAAATTTAGTCTTTAACTGAATATTGATACACAAATTATTCTAACTCTTATTATACCCCAGAATTTTTAGTTTGGAGGGAGTTAGATCTACTTTTATAGGTCCTAGTTTATGTATCATCTGTGTGGGATAAGGTTGATCCTGAAACTGATATCCACTAGGCATTAGTGGATTTATACATCATTTAACTACACTATGATATATAGTATTAGTATGTTCCCATGAATGGTAACACCCTCATCTTCTATATAAAATGGTATAATGGATCAACATTCCGCTCATTTGGCCTCTTATGCATAGTAGGCCTCAGTGGTAGCTACTTCATCCTTGAAAAAAAGTGGGATTTTCAAGGCTTCTACAAGGGCCTCACGCATTTCATTTGATAAGTGGAGTACCTCAAGAATTGATATTCTTGTGGGTATACTAGTGAGTTGATTAAACGCATAATACTTTCATTCCAGGGGAATATTTTTTCTTGTAGAGGTCCATTCTTTAGTAGGGGGTTCAGCAGATGCTATTGACTAAGGTGTTGGGGCCTAGCTAGTACTGAAAATATTCTACCACTAGTTACCTAGTTTTCTCTAGGAATATAATGGTTGGTCACTATATTTTTTTAGGTCAGTTCCTATTTGGATGTGGATGACTGTAGACTGGATGTGGATGAGTCTCATGGTCAACTAATACAGTCAGTTATGAAGGTGCACCTGACAGAGCATCTTGGGAGGGTTATACTTGTCAAGCCCTATGCAAGGCCTCCTGCCTGGTTTCAATAGAATAAACAGCCTCTTTTTAAGCACTATCCTAAATATTCTTCTAGATCTAATGTCCCCTGACTCTCCTTTAAAAATTTTGATCAAAGGTTTCTGAGGGTTTTTCATGTAATTTATCATTATTGATCATTGTATAGTGGTACATCGGTTTAGTAACATTCCTTGAGGTGTACTCTTTATCCTCTTCAATGGAATACTCCAAATCCGTAAGTACTCTTGGAACATATCCTAACTCAAGAGGCATGAATTCTTTAAGGGTGTGGACTATTTTTTACACCAATAAGGGACTTTGATTTATCTTACTCTATCAACATATATTATTCCAAGACTTGGGAGGCTACAACATAGATGTGGAGGTAACGATCGAAGGAGGTGTGGTAACCACAGGAGGTTCTAGCTTTCTCAAGTAGGAAAGAATGTTACTATAGGTGAAAGTGACTATATTATGAGATAACCAGTCATTCTAATTCTGTATTTTGTTGTTAGGGGCTTGTTTCCACTCACCAGATCCTTTACTGTCACAATTGGGTTTAGTAGAGATATGCGCTAACTATGTTTGGACATCACCCAATTTGAATAAGTCAAGATCTACTTGGTCATAAAGAAAATATTTTAAGATAATTAATTATTTGATGGTGTGAAAAAGGATTCTATGATATGAGAAGTGATCAACGTGGCCAGTGAGTTTAGCCTACTGGGGTCTCCTACATTCTAGAAACTTCAGGATTCCCTTCTCCAGGGAATAATCAAAATACCATGGGACCTACGCATCATTAAAGGAGTAAGTATTTTTATTAATTTTTTTGAAAGGAACCCTAGGATCCTAGCCTTGATGGGGGGTTGGGACCACATTATCTTGATGATATGGTTATGATCAGAAAGGATGTTGTCGGAGGGGTTGTACTTGCTGAGGTTAGTGAGGTTCTCTCGATATATGTTCCAACAAGTGGACCAGTTCAGGGACCTCTATGTGTATAGATTCTAATGTATTTTCTTTCATAGGTCTTCATATTGGTGTTTTAAGTTTCAATGGGAATGATCGTGGTTTATTCCATTGTATGGATTCTTCCAGACGCTGATCCTTTTTAGAGAAATCCAAAGATCCACCTGAGTAGTTCAAGGAGATGAGGCTATGGAACAGCTCATCTCTGACATTCTCCACACACATTGTAAGTAGATATTCCTAGAAAATAGGTGTTTTGAGTGAATATGTGAGTCCCTTCCATCAGGTGATGAAGTTTGTGACTCGCTCATCGGGCCTCTGTTTGAATTTGAATAGGCTGGAGATGTTGGTCTTGCATGAGGTGGATCTAAACTGGTATAGGAACTATCTACGGAGGTCCTCCAAACTAGCAATAAACCCTTTGGAAATCTGACTATACTAGACGAACATAGGTCCTTCTAGAGTCTAGAGAAAAACATTGGAACTTGTTGGCCTCATGCTATTCTAGATTCCACAACATTGGACTGAAACTTGTGGAAAAGTGGGTCAGATGGTGTAGTAGATTACTCATCCCAGGTGAAGCTAAGATTACCAAATTCTAGGGGCACTCAAACATGTTCCACCCATGCTTGGTACATCTTTCCTTCAGGTGGAATTTACACCTGTCATGTTTCTATATCCTTGATATGGGTGACGAGAGAAGCTATCACATCATCTTGGTGAGGATTTTTGGTCACCAATGTGTTGATAGTATCATTGACTTGGGTATTAGTATGACCTTATTCTGGAGGTGAATAATCATGTTATTCATGTGGGGTGGATGAATCATATCTTGGGCATTTTCCATATCCCCCAGCTTCTACCCTAACTGGGTGCATGAGACCACCAATTTCAAATCGAGGTACCTAGATGAGGACTCGGTGATCCATTAGAGGATAGATGGGGTCCCTTCTAGAATTTTCAATGTATGGGTGCTACTCAACAATAACATAAATAGTGAGGATTTTATAGTCCTCAAGATCCTGAAGCAAGGTAGTTATCCTAGGGTCTAACTTTATTGTTTTCACAACCTCAGATGGGCCGATGGGCTCATCCTATCCCTTGCCTTTGTCAAAATATTGATGAGAAGGGAGAAACAACTCATTGGGGGGGCTCCCAAGGACTAGTGTCTATATTTACTGATAATTTTGGGGACTTGTCAAGGGGTATACCTAGTATTTAAATGCCCATTGGGGTGGGTTATCCCCATCATTACCTTTTTCAATGGTTTGATTTCTTAGGTTCTCTATAGGGTCAATAGTGATGACATTCACTGTAGAAGTGGACTAGGAACTTTCATCATCAGTTGGTGGGTCGGACCAATGGTCTTGCTATTTCCATGGAATGGGGATAAAGTGGAGAGTAGCATAATACCCCCAACCTCTGATCTTTTCATGTTCTGATTCCTCTTCCATGACTCATCAAATCACATAGAGTATATTGATGTAAGTTTGTTGTAAATTTTGGTAGTACCTATATGCTTCTGGGCACTGATATACTGGGAGCACTGCAATGTCCACCCTTTTATGATATTTCAGTATGGCACCAAGAATATCATGGATTCCTAGATAAGTTAGCTAGAAATCTTGGAGGTGGAGGAGAATTTCCCAAGAACTCTAGTAGAAGCATGGTGTCTAGTCCTCAGTGAGGGACTTTGGGTTAACAAAATATAGTTCTTTGGGTGGAAAAATGTTACTGGTAGCTAGTTTGTGGCTAAGAGTTTCCACAAGTCCTCTTATTCATTACCAGTGGGATGATCCTGCTCCTGGTTAGTTTAATCCCTAATTAGTACATACTAAGAAACTTGAAGCGTCACTGAAGCAAACCTTCTTTTCTACTGATTTACCGGGAGAGGGGGTAACATGTGGGTGAAATTACCATTGTGTATTGGATTATATCTTGGGGTGGGGAAAACTTCAAAATCATATCCATATATGATGGGGGTTTTATCACCTCCTCATGTGCAAGAGATACAATATCCATTTTAGGCTTAACAGAGTGATCACCATCATCTGAGGGTGTCAACCTAAACACTAAAATCTCTATAACTTCTAGTGTGGTGGTGGAGGTGAGGGAAACTGATGGCGATGGAGACATTTTCACTACAATACCTTGGATGTATACCAAAACATCTTCCACCTACAAGTACCTATGGAGTGATTTGGGGATCTTGTGGACCTAAAATTTTGATATTGTAAGGCTCAATCGATGGGATTCTACCCCTATATATGGCAGAAAAGGTGAAGGTTCCCTCATCGATTCATCCATCACTTTATATTCTGAGAGATCGATGATGACATGACACTTCCCATGGTCCTACCTCTAATGATGAGGGTCTTCTCTAAGTGTAAGTTTTTGAGAATCTCTTGGGTTACCACCATGTGTGTTGTGACCTATGTTGCAGGCATAGCCCCAATAGTGGTTGTTCTCTCTCCTTTCCTAGTATGGATATTTAGAGTAGGACATGTTTTTAGCATAGGACCTCCTCACTAGTTAATAGTGGTGTATGGAGGACCTCTGCACTGGTATTTCTCATCATGGGATGGCCTATAACAGCTTCCAGTAGAGCCAGTGACTGAGAGAGTTAACCCAAAATGCCCGATAGGCGGCTAAGGTCTCCATCCCAGGTAGGTGAAGATGGACCCTTGTGAAATAGTTATAGGGATATGATGGGATATACTAGTAGTGGTAAGGGACACTGGTGTAACAACACGTGATTTTTAAATGATATTTGTAACCTGAGAAAATGTGTGTTATACTATGTAATATTATACATAAAAAATATAAAGGAACCAAAAAAACACTTATCTCATTAATAATTATCATTACATTATTCGGCTATAAAAATCAATGAAAATGTCAAACATGTCAACTGGACAAAAAATATAAAATAGAAAATCTAAAATGGGAAAATATGGATCATCCCAATCTACTAGAATCATTTCCACCATGGACAACAATATAGAAATGAAAAAAATATTATTAAACCAATCAACATCTTATAAAATTAAAATATATAACCTTAGGAGTAATTGTAGTGAATATTGAGTAAAATAATGAAGTAGTATTTATAGGGTATAAAGGGAAATGTGACCATTGGGATTAGACTGTTACATGATCGTTGGTTAGATATAACCATTCGTCAATAAAACCATTAGTCAATTTGGTCATTGAGAATTATACCCATTGGTGATAATTTTACTATTATAATTAGTTTTTATAATTAGTAATGACACTGTATAATTGATGTAGAAATGAGCAATGATGGCTTCAACTAGTAGAGTCATGTTGTTTGAAGCCCATTTTTCATAACCTGGGAAAGAGGTAGCAATACTAGGGTTCCCCCTTGACCAAGACCGAGCCAAGCTTTAATAAGTGAGTCTTGAACAAAATTTCCTATGGTATAATTTTAAAGTTAGTGGAAATTACCACTCAGTCAATGTTAGTCGATCCACCCCATGAAACTACAACAATCGCACACCTTACCCTTAGGGCGTACATGGGTGTAATAAGGGGTTACCTGCCTAGGCCTTAGTTTCTTAAAGGTTAATTTCATTTGCATTAATAAAATGGTTATTCTATCAATTCCATTTTAATAATGGTTTTTCTTAATAAAATATTTGTTTAATCGAGATGAATTTGATAAATTTATTTTTGAACACAAATAAAACATAATTTTTTTTTAGAAAAGATATACACATTTATAATAAACTAAGGTATTCTGAATAATATTTTTTTAATTAAACAGTCATTTAAAACACTCTTATTTAAATATAAATTATTAAATAATTTAATAATGTCTTAGGAAATCTTTATAAGTGTCAAAATTTTGGTTGTGCCTTGAAAATCGTTATTTTTCAATAAATAAGTATTTTTATATTTAAAAGTTAAAATTATCATATTTTGATATGTATCTTGATAAAATAAATATTATATTTTAAATCATCACATTGAGATTAGTCTAGGGTGGATTTTTGAGAATTTTTTAAAATACTATATTTTTTTGGGAATAGTAAAAATAAAATTTTGGGTTTTTGGAATGTTTTATGACTTCATATTTATGTTATAATTATGTAATAATTAATTAATAATAATCAATAACCTAAAATATGTTATTTTATTAATATTAAGTATTTTAATACCTTTTAATTAATTTAAAAACCTATAAGTGACTTTCCAAAGTCTAAAATGGAAAATTTTATTTTAAAAACATTATTTTGTGGAAATTTTAATTTTTCATAACCTATGTTTCCAAGACCTATATTTGTAAATTATTAAACAATTACTCCACTTTTGCTATAAAAACCCACCCATTTCACCCTTCCACTTCACTCAAAATCCAACCTTCATAAATTACTCATCATTTTTCCTCCAAAATAATACCCCAAGGTGTCCTTAAGCCCCCAAGGTTCCATCCTCAAGATTTAGGAGCAACTCTTCAAGTTAAGGGAATTCTTGTCATCTTCTTTTCCATTAAAGCAATTATTTTTATGTACATATTATAAAGGGTATGTTAAATTATTTTCTTATTCTTTTTATCATACCCTTACTACTAAAATATTTTTTTTATAAATGGGATACATTCATTCTATCTCAGTTTAACATTGATTAAATCCACATTTTATACCCATCATGCTACCGAATTTACTTCTCAAATTTATCTCTTTTACATAATAAATTATTATATTATGAATACCCAAACCATTTCTATATCCATGGGTATTCACCGAGATGTTAATATAATTTATTGATTTTATGATTTACATATATGAAACCCACATTCCCTTCCAGTGAGTTAAAAATTATATTACGGTCAAGCCTTTAAGTAGTTACAAACTCAATGATTTTATAATAAACTCATACTTTATTTTCCTCAAGTTATTTAAAAATTATTTATTATGATAAATATGGCTCACATGAAATTAATATATATGAATGGTTCACCCTCATAGTGCTTCAATTCATTTGGTAAACACTTTAATCTCTAGAGATGATATGTTTTATAATACCTTTGTGAATAACATTGGTAATTTTCATTTATGATACCTTTGTGATAAACCATGGTGATATACTTATGAATGCATCATTTTTATGTTGTATCCACATTTACATTTTATGATCCATTTTATTTTTATTATGATATATCTTATTTTCTCTTGATCATGTTATATTGTTATGCCCCATGTTTTTATTGATATGCCTCATGATCACATGCTAAATTTTTCTCTTTATTATTCCCTTACCAGGATCACGCTCACCCCGTTCCTTTGATGTATGTCCCTAAGATATGAGATACAGTAAAAATAACTTAGGTTGAACCCATTAATAATCCTTTCATGTGGATTAGAAGAATTTTTTATGTTTTCTTGTATTGTGTTCCTAATTTTCAAGAAACTAAACTTTAATAGATCTTGTATTTTGTTCCATGTAATGAAAATTTTATATAATAAAAATGAAGGATAACATAGTTGGTATTAGAGTATGGTTTATTTATTTTTAGAAAATTTTGACTTGAAAACTTTATTTAGAACCCTAGGGGTAAGATTAAATATAATAAAAACACCCTGGAATGTTGGTGAAGTATTAAGAGAGTGGTTTCCAAGAAATAAAATCCCTATATGGACACTAAAATTGGATGTGGATTTGGAAAAAATGTACCTGAGGCTAACAACCATGAAAAATTTGTATTAAGATAGACTTGATCGGGAATAGGTTCATGAAAATGGGCCTTACACACCTATTTTGACACTCCCAGGGGATATGTTTGGTTAATCATAAGCTTTTTATGAACCATTATGAAGGATATAGAAAATGTAATTGTTATTAGAGTAGATTAATGAATAGCATATTTAATCATGATGTTTTAAGACTTAAAATCTCTTTAGAATTATAATATTACTAAAAGTAACACATTTAAAACTAAGGTTTGATTCTTTTAGAAAAATGGTGGTAAATAGGAGGAACTGTGTAAATGATGAGTGCAACAGATGATGCACTGATGATCTTCCAATTGAAGCTGGAATGGAAAAAATCATGAGGATGATAAATCTATAATCCCAATTCATGGATAATAACTTTAATCAATTTTATTGTTCATATTCACCTTAAAGGTAAAAAATTATTATTGGGTCCTTCATGCGTCAATGAGCACCTTCTTTTAGTGGAAATACTAAACCATTGATTGTTGAACAATGGATTACATCTATAGAAAAGATATTTTTTGTACTATGCTATTCAGAGTGATAGAAAGTCACCCTAACAGTATACTGCTTAGAAGGATAGGATTATTAGTGGTGTAAATTAATTAAAAAATGAATCCAAGAAGTTATATTGTTGTTATGGAGTGGTAAGAGTTAAAGGGAATCTTTTTCAATATATATTTTCCTTATTCAATGCAAACAAAATGGATAAGGAATTTCTAGAGATAAAATAGAAGGAAAATGAATTATTGGGAAGCCATTAAATGAACTTTAAAAGAATTTCTCGATACGCCTCTATCTTTTTTATGGATCCTAAGGTAAAGGTCAATAGATTCTTTAATGTACTAATAACCAATCTACGAAGGAATTTATCAAATTGAGACTATAAAAGCTATGAGGAGATAGTACAAAGTTCTATGAAGTTTGAATTTGAGTTTGGAGAGATGTAGTGGTCACATAGGTATAATGAAAATAATAGATCAATGGATATAAACCCAAAGAATAATTTTTATCATGGAATAGGAGGAAAGAAAGTGATACTTCTAACATGCAACAAATGTGGGAAGAATTATTCGGGGAACTGCTTGATTGGGAGTGGAAATTGCTACAAGTGTGGAATATATGGGCATATAGATCAGAACTTTCTTATTGAGGTGAAGTCTCAACTTATAAATAATAATGAAAAAATAAATATGGTGTAGGGCCAGCCTGAAGTTTAATGATTAAAGTGTGGAAAGCTTGGGCACTTTTCCAATAAATGTCTAAATAAGTAGATAATGGAGGGAAACCACCGTAAATATCATCATAGGCTAAGGGAGAAAGGTTGGGAATTTTCTATCATAATGGAACATTGGAGGTTGCAAATGATGTAGTGGATAGTATACTCATTGTGCTCTCAAAGATAGAAAATAATTTGTTTGATTCAGGTTCTACACATTTCTTTATTTCATCCAAGTTTTCAAAGAATATAGAATCAATCCCTGAACTTCTAGAATTAGATTTATCAATAAAAAATTCTATAGGGATTATCTTAGCATCAAAAGTGTATAGAAACTATAATATTAACTTTGGAAAGTAAAATATCATCATAAATCTAGTAGTCATTCACATGGTGGAATTCAAAACTATACTTGGGATAGACTGTATCACAAAGTATAATTCTTAGATCAACTCTAAGATCAAGGAAATTTTAGTAGTCTTGAATGGAAAAACTATAGTTATTTTCAAAGGAGAGATATCTCAGCCTGATCTTTGTCTATAATCACTTATCATATCCTTCTTTATAGAGATGATTGGTAAAGAGGGAGAAGGAAATGAAAGTATAAGGATAGAAAACATCCCTATCATTCTGGAATACATTGATGTATTTATTGAATAGTTACTCATACCTCCTCCAGAAATAGAGGTATATTTCTCTATTAAACTCATGCATGGATCCAAGATGATATCGAAGACCCCATATAGAATAGAAAATATTGAGTTAGAGGAATTAAAGAAACAACTTCAAGATCTTTTGGATAAGATATTTATCTGACCAAGTGTGTCTCCTTAGGGAGCACCTATTTTATTTGTAAATAAGGATGGATCAATGCCACTATACACTAATTATAGAGAACTTTATAGTATCATAGTGAAGAGAAAGTACCCTCTTCTAAGAATTGATGATTTATTTGATAAGCTTTATGGGGATAAATTCTTCTACAATATTTAACTTCAATCTAGGTATCATAAATTGAGGGGAAAGAAAGAAGACATTCCAAATAATACCTTCTTAAAAATATATGGGCATTATTAATTTTTTGTTATTCTTTTAGGCTTGACTAACACTCCTAGTATATTTATGGATTTTATGAATGGAGTCTTTATGGAGAACCTTAATAAATATGTGGTAGTTTTTATTGATGATATTATGATATATTTTAAAATTAATTAGGAGTATGAGGATCATCTAAGGGTTATATTGAAAAGTCTGAGGAAGGAGAATCTGTTTGGACAATTCAGAAGATGTGAATTCTGGTTACAAAAAAGTTACATTCTTGGGGTATATTGTAACCAATGAAGGAGTCTCAGTTGACCCTTCCAAGAAAATGTTTGTGGAGGAGTGTCTTCATCCTATAGAAGTAAATAAGATTCAAAGATTCCTTGGATTATCAAGATATTATAATAGTTTTGTTAAAAACTTTCATGAATTTCTAATCTAGTAACCAAGTTAACTCAAAAAGGATATAAGTTCGCTTGGATAAATAAGTGTGAAGAAAGTTTTTAAGAACTGAAGAAGATATTGGTTGCTAAACTTTTGTTAACTCAACCCTTTATCAGAGAAAATTTTTTTATTTATAGTGATTCATATATTAAAGGGTTTGGGTGCATCATCATGAAAAATTATAAGGTTATTGTTTATGTATCTTGAAAATTGAAGCCTCATGTGTAGAATTATCTTATGCATGGCCTAGAGTTGGTTGCAGTCATTTTTTATATTGAAGATATGGAGGATATTTTTTTTATGAGTAGAAAGGTGATATATACACATACCGAAAGAGTTTGAAGTATATATTCATGAAAAATGAATTGATCATGATAAAAATGACATGGATGGAGATTCTTAAATACTATGACTGTTTAATTCACTATCACCCTATAAGAGAAGAAAAAGTCGTTGATGCATTAAGTAGGTTAGACTATATTGTGTTAGAAATGATGATGATTCATGGAGATCCACTGATCAAGGACCTAGTAACTTTGGACATGGGAATAAAAGGTAAGAGGAATCATCAATCTTATCCCAAATTATTTCTCAACCATCATTACTATAGAAGATCAAGAGATCTCAAAGAGAAGGAGATAATGTATGGAGATCATAGATTTAATTTATTTATACATCTTGGAAACACTAAAATGTATAGGTACCTTAGTGGTCATTATTGTTGGGATAATATTAAAAGGGATATTTTTGACTATAATGTAAGGTGCTTTGTGTATCAACAATTAAAGGAATATTGATAACTTCCTAAAGGGTTATTGAAACCACTACCCATATCGACATGGAAGTAGGACAATATCACTATGGAATTCATCACTAGTCTATCAAGAACATCCAAAGGAAACAATGTGATATGGTTTATAGTGGATTGACTCACTAATACTTCCCATTTAATATCTATTTAGGAATATTATCTCCTGAACAAATTTCCAAGATATACATAAAGGAAGTGGTGAGGATGCATGGGGAACCACTTTCAATCATTTTTAATCATGATCCAAGGTTCACATTTAAATTTTGGAGAAGTATTCTACATGATCTGAATACTGAATTGAACTTTAGTATAGCCTATCACCCCCAAACTGATGTCTAATTTTAAAGGACTATTCATACACTCAAGGAAATTTTGAGAATATTTTCAATATAGTTTAAAGTTTTATGGGATCAATACCTCCCATTAGTTGAGTTCTCATAAAAAAACAGCTTCCACTCGAGTATTCAAATGGAATACTATGAAGATATATATGGTAAGATATTTATAACTCCTACTACTTGGGATAAAGTTGGTGAGATAAATCTACTTGGGCCTGATCTTGTGTAAGATATGATAAAAAAAGGTTCATGTCATCCAAAAACATATAAAAGTTTCTCATAGTCAGTATAAGAGTATGCTGAAACCTATAGAAGTGGCTTAGAGTTTGATGTTGGAAATAAATTTTTCCTTTGGGTATCACCATAGAAGATAGTCATGTGGTTTACAAAGAAAGGGGAGATTATCCAAAGGTACAATGGCTACTTTGAAATCATTGATTTCATAGGATCAGTGGACTACCTTCTAGCACTTCCACCAAATATGTCTCAAGTTCATGACTTATTCCACATATCTCTCTTAAGAAAGTACATACCTAATCCCTCACATGTACTGAATCCAGAGGTGGTACAATTAGAATATGACCTCTCTTATGAGGAGTAGCCGGTGAAGATCTTGGACCATATAGACAAAGTTTTATATAACAAGATAACTCACCTTGTCAAAGTGTGGTGGAGGAACCACAAGTATGAAGAGGTTACATGGGAACCAGAGGAAACAATGAAACAGAAGTACCCTCACCTATTCTCAACTGAGAATATGAGTTGAAATTTAAGGGCTGAACTTCTAAAGGGGGGTAAATGTAACTATCTAGTATTTTTAAATGATATTTGTTTCCTAAATAAATGTATGTTATATTATATAATATTATACACTTACAAAATATTGAGGAACCAAAAAAACCTTATCTCATTAATAATGATAATTACATTATTCATCTATAAACCCAATGAAAATTTCAAACATTACAACTGGACAAAAACTATAAAATAGAAAATATAAAATGGGAAAATATAGATCACCCCAATCTACTAGAATAATCACCCCCATGACTAACACTATAGAAACGAAACAAGATATTATTAAACTAATCAACATCTTAGAAAATGAAAATATATAACTTTGGGAGGAATTATAGTGAATATTGAGTGAAATAATGAAGTGTTGTTTATAGGTTATAAATGGAAATGTGACCATTGGGATTCGACCATTACATAATTGTTGGTCACCTATGAATGTTAGTCAATATAACCATTGATAAATTTGGCTGTTGGGAACTATAACCATTGTTAATAATTTTACCACTATAATTAGTGTTTATAAGTAGTAATGAAAAATAAAAAATGATGCAGAAAAGAGAAATGATGGCCTTAACTAGAAGATTCATGTCATTTGAAACCCATTTGTCAGAACTTGGGAGGAAGGTAGCATCATCGGTGTTCACCCTTGACCAATACCAATTCAAGATTCAACAAGTGAGGCTTGAATGAAATCACCTATGAGATAATTTCAAGTTAGTGGAGATTACCACTTGGTCAATGTTAATTGATCCACCCCATGAAACTACCACCATCGCACACCTCACCCTTAAGGAGTACATGGGTGTAATATGGGGTTACATGTCTTTAAATTAGTTTCTTAAAGTGTAATTTAATTTTTATTAATGAAATATTTATTCCATAAATTTCATTTTAAGAATAGTTTTTTTAATAAAATATATGTTTAATTGAGACAAATTTGATAAATTGGTTTTTAGACACAAATAAAACATAATTATTTTTTATATATATACAAATTTATAATAAACTAAGGTATTCTAAATAATATTTTTTTTAATTAAATATTATTTTAAAATACACTTATTTAAATTGAAATGATAAAATAATTTAACAATGTCATAAGAAATTTTTATAAGTGTTCGGAATTTGTTTGTGCCTTAAGACCTGTTATTTTTCAATATATAAGGTTTTTTATATTTGAAAGTTAAAATTTTCATATTTTGATAATTATATTGATAAAATAAATATTATATTTTAAATTAACATGTAAAAAATAGGTCATAGTAGATTTTTTAGAATTTTATAATTATTTTTTAGTGAATAGTAAAAATACAATTTTGGGTTTTTAGTATGTTTTATGAGTTCATATTTATATAATAATTATGTAATAATTAATTAACCACAATACATGGCCTATAATATTTTATTTTATTAATATTAAGTATTTTAATATATTTTAATCAATTTCCAAACCTATAAGTGACTTTCCAAAGTGTAAAATTGAAAGTTTTATTTTAAAAACATTATTTTGAAGAAAATTTACATTTCCATGTACAAAGAAGTATTAAAAAATGGTGTTTGGTTATAATGGATTAAAATATCATAAAATGTGACTCAAATGTTTAGAACCATGAGAAAAAACCATTGGTAAGCTAATGGTTGTTCATTTTCCACAACCTAGATTTCCAAGACCTCTACTTTGAAATTATCAAACAATTCCTCCACTTTTTCTACAAATATCCACCCATTTCACCCTTCTTATTCACTCCAAATACATAATTCATGAAGTAATGGTCATATTTCCTCCCAAATAATCCCCCCAAGGTGTCTTTAACCCCCCATGGTTCCATCCTCGAGATTTAGGAGCAACTCTTTGAGGTAAGGGAATTCTCATCATCTTCTTTTCCATTCAAGTAATTCTTTTTGTGTACATATTCTAAAGGGTATGTTACTTTATTTTCTTATACTTTTTATCATACCCTTTCTTCTAAAATATTGTTTTATCAATGGGATATCTTAATTCTCTCTCAGTTTACCCTTTTCTAAATCCATGTTTTATACCCATTATACAGACAAATTTACTTCTCAAATTTCTCTATTTTACATAAGAAATTATTATTTTGTGAATACCCAAACCATTTATTTATCCATGGGTATTCACCTATATTTTAATAAAAAAAATTATTTGTATATTTACATATAAGAAATCCATTCCCTTTACGTGAGTTAAAAATGATGTTATGGTCAAGCCTTTAATCACTTACAAACTCAGTGCTTTTATATGAAACCCATACTTTATTTTCCTTAGGTTATTGAAAAAATGATTTATTATGATCAATGTGGATAAAATAAAATTAATACATATGAATGGTGATCCCTGATATCACTCTAATTCATTTGGTAAAGAATTTAATCTTTATATATGACATGTTTTACAATACCTTGGTGAATAACCTTAGTAATTTTCATTTATGACACCTTAGTGACAACCCATGGTTATATTCCTATAAATGCCTCATTTTTAAGTCGTATCCACATTTTTATATTATGATTAATATTCCTTCTATTATTATATGCTTCATGTTATCTTGATCATGGTATATTATTATACCCTGTGTTCTTATTGATATGTCTAATGATCACATGCTAAATGTATACCTTACTTATTCCCTTACTAGGCTCATGCTCACCCCTTTCCTTTGATGTATATCCCCAGGATATGAGATGCAGTTAAAGTAACTTAGGTAGAACCCATGAATAATACTTTCATGTGTATTAGAATACTGTTTTATGTTTTCTTATATTGTGTTCCTAATTTACAAGAAACTAAACTTTAAAAGATCTTTTATTTTGTTCCATTTAATGAAAAGATTATGTAACAAAAAGGCGGGATACCATAACTAGAGCTACAGAAGATGCCTTCTATCAGATGATTTTACAAGCCTTCCCCCAGCATCAACATTGGGTGTTCTAGACTAGGGACAGTGGAGTGGGGATGTAGTCAACCCGCTCATTGACCTATGGGACCGATCAGTGTTAATGATAAAATGGCCAATTGAGATCCCTCTTATGAAGCTCTCAAGAATTGATCATAGTGGGTATGTCTTGAAAGTCCCCTATCTCCTTTACATATGGAATTTAGTTGTCATGACACTCTAGTACAAGGCTCATGAAGTGATTTTCCATTGGAATAGGGGGTGGTTTCCCCCTATGTGTTCCTCATGGGCGGTGATTTCGAAGAGGTTTCGATGCTTCGAGATCCTGGGGGGGCATATCCCTAGTGGTAATAACCCCTTCTTGTTCTTATTTATGAAAAAGGGTGTCGATCACCCTCCTCTAGATGATCTCAAAGGGTGAGATGGGACATGGGAACCCAGTAGATGAAGATGAGGTGGCTATTGTGGCAAGGACATAATCATGCAGGATTGCCACACCCATATTCCCCCACCCCTAGCCTATTGGTGTTAGGTACCTGATCTCAATTAGATTATGTCTTGTAAAGTTCGTCGAATCATATGTTAGTATAGATCTGATTAAGGTGATTCCTAATACCCCAACATCATCTATTCTTTCTAAAATATATGGATCTACATAAATGTTTTCACATACCAAGGAAACCCAACTTTATTGGCCTCAATTCATAGGTGAGTTTCATGATGGACCCACTGATTGCATGGTGGGACATGGTACTAAATATCTGGATCTGGTTACATGAAAATATGATGGTTCTTCAATGTTACAAGTCCCTATTTTGAAGGAAAATATATTCACATCAGGTTCACAATTTTTTTATTCTGAAGATTTCTATCAGGGTTGTGTTTTATCTCTCCATATGGTGGAGACACACTGCTTGTGACTCATCATTCCCTCTTTACAAAGGTGTAAGGCTTCCATAACTTTAATTAGTGATGTTTTCTCCTTGATCAAAATGGTATGATGGGATATTGGTTCCTCCTTCTATGGATTCCTTTTTGGAGATCGTCTCCTAGTCTGGGTCTCCCTCGTAGATTTAAGTCATGTTCATGAAACTCATTCCCAGCACTATCTTGAGGTGGATGCTGATTAATTATGCTACTTTTGTCTTGAAAGGAAAAAAACCTTTGGTTATATTAGATAGTAATTTTGTTCATGTTTAGGCATATATAGACATTGGGTTTGTTAGAAACCTATAAAGTCTTCTCCTTTTGAATTCATGGGCATCTCATATGAGGTAATTATGTGAAAAAACTAAGGCATCTTGTGACAGCCATGAGGTAGTTGATGCTAGAGGCAGAAGTCTTCCAAGACTTTTTACCTTAGGTATCCTATGTTTGTTGTATGGGGAATAGATTCTGGATTAGGTCACTGGTTTAACATCTTATGGAGACAGGTAGGTCATAAGTTTAACATTTTGTGGGGATAGGTAGGTCACAAGTCTAACATCTTGTGGGGATAGATAAGTCACGGGTTTAAAGTATTATGGGGACAGGTGGGTAAAATGTTTAATTTCTTATCTAGGTAGGTAGGTCATAGTTTTAATGTCTTTTGAGGTTATTTTTGTGGTTAAGTGTGTCCCTAAGGGAAGGATTTCACACTCATAATTTGGTGGCGGTGTTGGGGTGTTAGGATTGAACCTCATAGAGGTATCCTAGATGTGTTTGTATGTCTATATTGAACCTCATAGAGGTGTCCTATATATCCTGTTTGGAAAATAGGGATCAAAACTCATGTAGTTCAATGTCATAGTTTAAGGTTTTGTGATAGGATTGATCCATGCAGTTTAATGTTATGTAGTAAAAATGATCATGTTGCGAAAGGAGAATCAACAAGGGATGGTGTAGGGATTATGTGTGAAATTTACCTGAGGGTGCTGGCTGAAGGGTGATATCCCATGTAATGGGAGGAGTGTCATCCCATGATGATCATATATGGGGCCTCTTGTGTTCATTACATAGGGTAATACTGTAGTTTAACATCATTCACTGAGGATGTTGTCATGCACTTTAACGTCATACAACTAGGATGTTGGGCTATGCAGTTTTATTTTATGCAGCTCGAATGTGGAGGGGTATATACTCAGGGAAACTATTTCAAGATAGTAGTGGAAGATCCATAAAAAGGACCCACTACTAGAAAATTTTGGCAGTTTCCCATGATGATTTTACCATTAGGGCTTACGTGTCTATTGCTCATGCACCTCTAGGTAGGGAATGGTATAAACACTGTCATGGATGAGTGAAAATCGGGGTTCTTGACATTAGGGTGACTATGCTTAGGATAAAAATTCATTAGGGTAACTATGATTAGAATACAAAGGTTAGGTTATGGTCTATGTTATGATTGAAGTAAAAGGGGTGGAAATACAGGTTGGTAATACCAGTCACATGGGGATTTGGGGTGCGGATGAGCCGATTCAAATAGGGGTAAGGGCACCTAGGCACTCAACTTGTGTACAAATTTTTTTAGAGGTGGGAGGCATTGGGTTAGGTACCCAAAGTTTGCTGTGCACAACTCTATTATACTACATGAAAATGGGGTTCTAAGAGCCATGAACTCTAGCATAAGGCCACTACATGGATCTGTGAGGCATAGGCATGCACAACTTATGAGGTCGTTCACATCTTAAGGTTGCATAAAGGTAGCTTATCTTGCACAAACTTGACTAGCCTTAATGGTTTTTTCATAAGGAACTCTCAAACATGGGTCGAGACATGTTGGGGACTATAGGAGGTCAATCGCACAAGTTCCTTACCTTTGAGAATCCATGGAATTTTGGTGTTGTGAAATGTCATGGAAGAGGGGTTTTCATGAGTGAGATTCAATGCTTCATCTTCCAAATATTCATCCTCAACATATGCAGGTGAGGTTCTATTTATATCCAAAATGGGCATCCATATGCGCACAACCCCATATGTCTCATGAAACCTAGTTTTGTGACTCATATACATTTGGTTCTAAGGTGCGACTGCACAAGTATATGGCTTTAATGTCACCTTTATCATGAAAATGGATTTACGCGCCATCGACAGGATTGTACACAGACATCTGATGCTGCACACAATTGTCTTATTCAATTTTTTAGGGCTCTCAGAGCCTCATATGAATTTTATTTTAAGTGATGCCTTTCACGCGCAAGTGGTTTGGGCACGAGATATGAAATTTTTGTGTGGGCGATTAAAGTTGTGCGCAACTGCTACCATTATTTCATAATGGGTCTTCAGTACAGGATGCACCTCTTTATGTAAAACTAATATTTTAGAGATCAACACATGTTTTTGGCACCAAAAACACATTTTTCTTATAATTCTATGTAGAATTATTTACAAAAAAAATAAATTCAACAATTTATTACAGCATATTTTTATAACGATTAAACATTTGTTGGTAATAATAATTAATCATAATTGATTCATTCACTGGTAAAACATTTTTAAATATTGATATGATAAATAAATGGATTTAACTGTTAGTAAAAATTATTGGTATTAAATAATTAATTTCAAAAAAAACATTTGTTAGTAAAAACATTTTTTAGCATATAAAATTAATACAAATGGACTTCATATTTATTGAAATTGCTAATTTTTACCCATGTGTATTCTATTCATCACTAAATTTTTGTAGGTATAGATAATTTTTTTATAGCATGAGAATGTTGAACTCAATTTCCTTTCATCAAGTCTTTTTCATTTAGTTTTTCTAATGGGGTTTTAATTTGATGACTTAAATTGGATATTAAATTCGTTTTTTTTTTGCTTCACTTTTTTTTCAAATGTTTTTTTAATTCAATATAAAATAAGATTCCAAAAAATTGATGATATCTGAGGAGAATTGTTATAAATATTATTATTAAGTAGATGTAAAAATTCCTCATACATGGGGATCATCAATGTCATCATTTCTCAACACCATAACTTTTTATCCATGGGAGATGATTAATAACCATTGAATTTTACTTGGTGGCTACAAAATAATCTAGGTTATTGATTATATTTTCATGTAGTGAAAATTATAATTTTGGAATGTACTTTTAAAAATTATTCTATTTTTAAGTTTATATGAAATCAATAAGTAAAAAAAATAAAACACAACTTAGAAAATCAATTAAAATTACTCACAAAATGAGAATTTTCATTAAACACCATTGTTGTGTTATTTCTTTGAGTTTTTTAATGGTTTTTTTATTTTAAAGAAATGGTATAGGGTTTGAATATTTTAAAAAATGGGTCTGTAGAATTGTGAATCTTGTTCACGCTTCTCTATTTATCAAAGAAGTGTGAACGACATTCAAGCTTCTCCTCTAATTTTTAATAATTTTTTATTAAAAAAATTATTTAATAATTAATATTTATAAAGTTTTATTTATGAATCTTTTGAGAAATTTGTTGATATAATTATTAGTAATTTATTAATATGTAATATATTTAATAATTATCAATTATATTATTTATTATGAATTAATAATATATTATTATGTCATTAATGTAATTAATTATATAATAACTTGTATTTATTATTTAGTATTATAAATAAAATAATTTGTATTGAAAAATATATTTACTGGTTAATAATTATGAAATTTTTAATATATTATGGTATGTATTATTAATTAATTACTTATATAATCAATAATATACTATTTATTATTAATATTAATAATAATTATAAAATTAAAAATAATATTATTATTAATATTTAATAATAAATTTAATATGAATATTTATCATACATAATATGGATTATAATACTAAGAATTATTAATATAATTAACAAATAGTAACTATTATTACACTACTAAAAAATGAGTTTATCCAGTGCTAGGGTTGTAATAGTGCTAGCTAAAAACACTATTAAATACACCCTTTTTCAATGCTAAAAATAGCGTTGTTAAAGGGGGTCTTTAATAGTGCTAACTGCCTTTATCAGTACTTTTTACAAGTTCTGATAAAGGCTCATCCTATATCAGCACTTTTAAAAAAACATTGATAAATGGGGTCTTTTATCAGCTCTTGTAAAAAAGTGCTGATAAAGGGGGTGTTTATCAACGTTTTTTAGAAGCGCTAATAAAGACCCCCCGTTTTAGGGATTTTTTACAAGTGCTGATAAACGTATACTTAAAAAATATATTTTTCATTAAAAATAATATATTAATATATTAATATTGATATAAATATAATATATCTTTTCGAAATATGTTTTAGATAAGGTAAATAGGCATTTACACTTAATATATAAGATATTTAGTGAAAATGGATTATAAAATAAATAAAAAATATTTTTAATTAATATATTTCTTAATATTACCAATTAATAGTCATTTAATATCAATTTGAAGATAAAAAAATCAAAAAATTAAAAAAAATATCTCAAATAAGTTGAAAACATAAGTCAAACTTCAAACAGTCATAACTTTTGATTCGGGTGTCCGTTTGGGCTCTACGAGATATCAAATTGAAGCATGTGATGATTTATACACCATTAGTAATATAGGTAAACCTATTTCACATTTTTTAGGCCAAAAAAGTCACAAAATTCCTCTGATGAGTTTTTAGTCTGGGTACCCCGATTGTTTAACATTCAATGGATTTTCATCCTCATTTAAAGGGGTATTTTTGCCTTTTTCAGTGGGGATTGAATTAATTATCAGGTCTTACATTTATATTGATATTATGGTTTTAAAATTTTATCATTTTTTACAATGTAATTTTATTTATAATTAAATATATGCATTTTTTCTTATATTCACTAATAATAAATTACTCATATAAATACACATATCAATATATTTACGTAAAAAATGTATATTCTAATATATCTAAATAAATACATATTCTAAAAATGTATTTCAAATAATATCTAACCATTTTCTACATTATAAAAATATATTTATAATGTTTATATATGCATATGTGTGTGTATTGATAAACAGATATATATATATTATAGTCTAATATATGTAAATGAATATAATATATAATATATTTAAATAAATATAATATATATCACACACACACACATATTGTAAAAATTTATTTAAAAATAATTATATAAATACATATAAATATATATATAAATAAATAGAAATATCGTTAAACAGAGAGAGAAAAACATAGTGTAGTGGTAAAGGTGTTCCATCTTTAAAGGAGAGGTGCAGGGTTCGACTCCAGGTGGGCACACATGAGGCTAGAAATTCATAAATCACTAATAAAATGGGTGGTGGGGTGAAAAGCGCTGATAAAGGGGGTTTGAAGCGCTGTTAAAGGGGTCATAGAAGAACTGATAAAAGGGGTCGGTCACAAAGGTCTTTGAAAAAAAATACCCCCTTTAACAGTGTTGGCTTTATTAGTGCTAAAAAATGTTGTTAAAGTCACCCTTTAATAGCACTAAAAAATAGTGTTGTTAAAGGACCCTTTTAACAGCACTTTTTTAGCGCTGATAAAAGTTTCGAACTTTTAACCACGCTTTGATTATCAACACATTTTAGCACTGATAAAGGCCTTTTCTGGCATTGTTAAAGGCCTTTTTTTAGTAGTGTTATTACCAATATAATTATTAATACTAATATTTCTTAAATGTTCATAAGTATTATTTTTTATTTATAAATATTTGTGAATTTTTTTATATAATTATTAGGAATGTATTAATAAGTAATATATTTATTAATTATCAATTACATTATTTTTTATTAATTAATAATATATTAGTATGTTATTAATTAATTTATAGTATAATAACCAGTTTTTATAATTTTTTATTTATAAATATTTGTAAAAAATTATTATAATAATTTATTAATTAGTAACATATTTATTAATTATCCATTATATTATTTTTTATTAATTAATAATATATTATTATGTTATTAATTAATTAATATTATAATAACTAATTTTTATAAATTTTTATTTATAAATCATAGTGAAATTTATGTTGATATAATTATTAGTAATTTATTAATAGGTAATATATTTATTAATTATCAATTGTATTATTATTATTAATTAATAATATATTATTATGTTATTAATATAATTAATAGTATAATAACTAATATGTATTTTTTAATAATATCAATAAAAAAATTATTGCAAAATATATTTACTAGTTAATAATCATGCTATTTTTAATATATTATAGTATGCATTATTAATTGACCCGCCATTGGTGGAAGGTTGGTAAGGGTTTAGGGGTGAGGGGTAGGTCTCTGGGTCAAGTCCTCAGGCATGCGTATTTACTATAATTTATTTCATTTTGGTTTTGTTCCATGGTGGTAGATGTAATCAACCTTATATGGTATGAATTATTAATTATTTACTTATATAATGAATAGTATAATATTTATTATTGATATTAATGATAATTATAGAATTAAAAATAATAACATTATTAATATATAATAATAAATTTAATATGATTAGTTATTATACAAAATATTGTTTATAATATTAAGAAGTATTGATACAATTAACAAACAAAAATTATTATTATTACAAATGTAGTTATTAATATTAATATTTCTTAATCGTTCATAAGTATTTTTATTAATTTCTAATTCTATCAAAAAAAATTATGTGAAAAAATAATAATATATTATTAGGTTTTTAAGTAATGTATAAGTAATGATTTAAAAAACATATACCATGTATCAGTCCATTCTACGCTGGTGTCCTGGGTGATCCTCTATGCCATAACCAGGTGTATAGATAATGCATCCACGTCGTGCCTGTCGATGTCTAAGCTCTGACGTACACACCTCATGTGTAGTATCTCTGGCACCTACCTCCATATAAAGTTGTGTGAAAGGTGGTGGATTAATAGTCTTCTTGCATGTACCCTATCCTAACTGTAAGGATAGTGGCTACTGACTGGAAATATCCCCAACATGTGAAGAATATGTCTACTGTGTAGTGGATATCTACAAATTAGAGAAAAACAAAGACTAGAACACAGACTAGTAAACCTCTATCGCTGCAAAAAAATATATCATACTAACAGACTCTATCTATACTTATGTCTATGGCTATGGTTGTGAATCACATGCAATAGGAACTAGAGGAGAATCTGGTTGATCATGATGAACATCCACCTCTTATGCCGCATCTGCATCCATAATAGGATCGTCACCCCCTGACATATATATATCAGGCTCAACACCCTCAGCATCGCCTGACACATCAAATAAAATCTCATGATAAATATCATCCATGGGAATAAGAATCTATGTTACTTCTCTATGAAAATAGGTCAAGTTAAATATGACTCTCTCTACAGGACCATTGATGTGAATCAGCTGGGAGATATGAGCATCCTGCAAAAAAATCATGCTATTAAGTTTAGTTAATAAAAAAACATTCAACAGTGGAAGGAAGAATTATGACCAACTCATGATATCCCCATTCGTGTCACAAAAGATATCTCATTGGGGATATACAATACCAAGGTCCATAATCTAGCTGATCTAATAGATACATACATACAGTGTCTTCTCCTCATAAACGAGATTGATGCCATCCCTCCCACATCTCAATATAGCGAGCATGATATCATCTCCAGTTGAAGTCTCACTCCCCTGACATTTTCAGGGAATGAAGTGAAATCAACTAATTGGGTGATGCAAGAATTGGTTGATATAAGCTGAACTGCATCATAACTCTATCAGCATGATGCTAATCAATAATATGAAAATGAATCATAGGTACGACGCATGAGCTGACAACAAGAATCATCGTATAGTAAGGTCGGAGACACTGGATGATAGGAACAATATACAGCATCCATGAAACCTAGAATATGAAGAAATGAATAAGAAATTAATAAATGAATTAATTTATAGTACACAATAATAATAATTTGACTATATAATTAATAATCATGTATGTCATATATTCAAATAATATCCAATATAAGTCTGTATGTGTGGACATCAAGTCTGGTAGTATCTGAATGTCGATGTGCCAGACTCAACCTATATATAACATTTTTAAACTTATATTTCATAATAGAAACTTATATATTTTATTTTCACATAATAAGGAAGGAAATTCATACCATCGTCCACGTGGGGACTTCCATAAAATATTAGCATGTAGTGGCATACAGGAATGTGGAATGAAGCAAGGGATGCAACCTCATATCCACATCGAGATAAGAATAACACATCCTATAATACATATCTTATCAATTATACATGTGTCGTATAGTTCTCTATATGTATATTCAATAAATGATTACCCATAATTAAACCACTTTATCTGGTCCAAATCCTCCAGTAATGGTAAATACATTAAGTGGACAAATGTAGTCAAATGATCGATGAAGATCATCCCACCAATAAGTCTCAGAATGTTTACACATGAAAATATCAACATGGTGATCTCATCAGCATAATCATCTATATAGGAAAAGTTATCTTCTATCCATAGTGTGTGTAATCAACTCCCGATGATGGACCTATCATCATCTTAGACCTCAATGCCTAGCACTCTATGAACTAGATAAAACTAATCTTCACTAACTCATCCCATCATAGTTGCATCATTGATGGGGAGGCCCAACATAATGGACACATCCTCAAGTGTAATAGTCATATCCCCATCTATAAAATGAAATGTATGTGTCTCTAGACTCCATCTATTTTCTAGGGTAAAAATGATCTGATGATCAATGAATGTGAATTCGCACATTGCTACACCATAGAACCCTACACAATAAATATGAGGGATGATTCCAGGAGGTGGTGCGACATGATAAAAATTATGAGACATTTTTACACTCAAATCAGGAACCAGACGTCCCTCTATGACTATCCATGAAACATGTCTATCTTAGAATGTGAACAATATAGGGCTCTCCATCTCAATATTTGATATCTTCATTACTTTTTATAGTTAATTCAAAACAATTTGTAAAATATTTTTTTAAAAACAACAAGAAGAAAAATGATGTTGGCAATTAGCATTCATAATGAAGCATTATGATGAAAAATGAAGGAAAAAATAAATATGACTAATTTTTTGGGATTAGTCCATCAATTTATTGTTTTAATGATTTCCAATCATGTTTAATTTATTTATATATAATTTTTTATATATCAACTATGATGAAAATATTTCATAGTATAAGAGAATGCATGATATATTCAATCGGTCATGTGATTTAAATGGAAGATCTAAAGATAATTCATTATATTTTGAACCACTTTTTATAAATTGTTATTGTGTGTTTAATTTCTTAATAGTTGAACTATCACAAAATTCTTTTTGATTGAATCTATAAATGAAACAAGCCAGATATGAAATAAGAAAGAAATAAAACAATCTATAAATAAAAGTATTTATAAATTAAAATGCCTAAATGTGAAAAAAGAAATATACACATCCATGATAAAATACATAAAATTGATCAAATATTATATAAAGTGAAGCCCCTTCCTATTAGTTGGGGACATCTCCTATGAGTATTCCCTTATATGTGACAAATATTGCATCATAGTCACACTCCCCATTCTCAAGGCCAGTCCATCTCGTTTCTAATATGAGTAGACTTTGGTCATCCTAGAGGGTGAAACCTGGTAATAACAGGCACCATAGTGACAATCCATAAATGAAAAAAATCCATAAATGAAAAAAATACATAAATTAAAAATACAAAATACAAAACCCGGTAATATCATGGACCATAGTCAAATGATTAGCATATAAGGTAGTAGTAAAAAAATCACCAACACGCATCTAAGGTGTATTATAACAGTCAACCAGAGTGATCACATGATACACTGGGTCAACATAGGTTTTCCATGATATGTGAACTAATGTGCAAGCTCCAACTACATGTGCAAAGGGATATTTCAATGTATAGAAATAACTGTAATCACAACACCTTCTTTCTAGTATAACCACTATAATTCGACTATTATTTCCTTTGAGTGAGTCATGGAATTCTATTACCTAATAGAGACTCCCTAACCAGTCAAAGGTTCAAACATTAAATGATGATGAATCTTGAAAAATCTTATCAATTCCACTTTCATTGCTGCAAAACTGCCCTATACCAATGGTTTAAAATACTTGGTATATCCTATACCAATGGTTCTATGAATTGGGGGCATTTAAGTCATCAGTATACACTACTACAAATATGGCCTTTATCAGTGCTATAAAAGCGCATTTATAGCACTAAAAAAGTGATAATAATCGAGGAGAAGATAAAGGGGGGTCCCCTTTAACAACTCTAAAAAAACATTGATAAATACCCCATTTATCAGTGCTAAAAAAGCTTTGATAAAATGGATCTTTTATCAGTACTTAAAAAAAGCGCTGATAAATGGGTCATTTATCAGTGTAACACCCCACAGTTTTGAAAATAAATATAGAATGAAATTTTATAATCTATCCATTAAACACAACTTTGCCTCTTCAATGTTTTGAATTTCAAGAAATGGTCATCTAGAGTTGTGTTCAATGAGTCATTTGGAGTCTGATAGAACAAACTTGATTTTTGGTGAATAGTAGCATACCCTTATGAATAGTAATATGCATAGTAATATGACTTTATGAATAGTAAATAATATTATTATTTTATTTTCTTAAGGAAATAGGATAATGGGATCTTAATTAATTTTCCAATGTCACATAAAACTAATTGCACTTCAAGATTGAAATTTTTCGAATTAACTGTGACCTTATTTAAAAATTAAATTAATAATATTTAGAAAATTATTTTTGAAAAATGGATTTCAATTTTAAATTCTACATGTCGAAAAATTTTAGGGGTGAATTTTTGGGATTTTTCTAAAATACTTAAATTTTTCATGAATAGTGAAAAATACCGTTTTGAGTATTCAGTAGTTTAATGACATCATAATGACATAATAATTAAAATAAAAGGATTTTAGACTTGTGTATAGTAACTCATGACATGAGGTGTCCCAAGTGGCTTAAACCATGGGCAAATACCATGGGTAATCCCATGGTTTGGTAAAAACCACTAATGAGGTGTCCCTTTGAAATTATTATAAAATTACCTCTCTTTTCTATAAATACCCACTCATCCATTCGTTTTCTTTCATTCCAAATCCCTAATCCTCTAATATCTGGTGTTTTTACCTCTATAAGAGTCCTCCCAAGGTGTCCTTAATCCCCCAAGGTTCCAACCTTCAAGATCTAGGCGTTATTCTACAAGGTAAGGGAATCCTTCATTCTCTTCTTTAAGTCGACACTTCTTTTATGTTATCTCTTTGAATTTCCATTATAATATGTTGGGGTTTGATTTTATATGTTCTTATTAATTTCATTTTTATTTCAATATGATGAGGTACCCTTTTGATCTCATCATTTCATTTTATGATATATTAAGCGACGTCGTTAGGCTGCCGAATTTTCATAAGGGATCTCTCACCTTTTCTCTTATTTTCAAGATCATCTCTATTATTTTTCTCTACTCACCTCCTCTGTCCAAATGATCATGAAAACTCCAGTAAAATATATATAATGAATTTATATCATGTAAATGGAATAACCTTTATAAATATTCTTACTCCCTCCCTTTTATTTTATAAACGATATCAACGTCCATGAGGTTCCAATTTATAGCCTTCATGGACGACGAAGTTTTGTTATTCAATTTCTTCTTTATTACTGGCCATGAAACCCTATTTATGGTTGAAACAGACTATAATATATGTATTATAACCTAATAAATATTCATGAACCATAATAACTACATATAAATAAGTTATATGACAAAACTAGTTCATAATAATCCAAATACCGCCAAATAATCGAAGTGGTGGTCGTCTAATGATTCATCCTAATTCCATGTAACCAAATGATAGAAATGGACATTAAAAAATCTTTATGTTCATAAATAATATTTAATTTCAATTTTGGAGATTTATAACCATTCCACATGAACTCCATTACTTAAAAACAAGTGAACCGAATATGAAAATAAAGGAAACGAACACTCGAGAACAATGAAATTCAATATAATAACTTAGCAATAAGGGTATAAATGAACTAAAAAGAATTATGATAATGTGTTTAAGTTCATTATTAAAGGCATGTGTTTTCAATTATTCACCATGTCTAATGTTTATATTATCTTCCGCTGTATTGTTTACTCTTACTTAGTGTTTGATCTCACCCCTTTCTTATGTTTCACTTTCGTAGGATATGAAGAAGTAATTTATGAATGACATGCAAGCATAATCTAGGAGACATGATGTTGCTAGTGGAATAATTTAGTGTTGTTTTTACTTTCCATATGTAAATTAGAACTTATGTATGTAACTTGTTTCTAATAATACTAAACTACTCGGTCCTTCGGGATTTGTTTTCCTTGTATGTATGCCAATGTAATCAAATAAGGCACCGGCTCCGGGCAACTGGGGTTGGGTCCTTACAGTTGGTATCAAAGGAAGTTTAGTAGAATACTTGGAAACTAGATTTAGAAAAAGAAGAATTAGGGAAGAGTCCCTAAGATAGTCTTTGAGGATAAACATACAAGAATGTCCTGGTATTTTGGTAAGGAATGTATTATGTGGATCTTTCCAGCAATACATCCCCATCTGGATACGAGCAGGTAGAGGCGGCTCTGGCACAGATATATCTTGGGGTAAAACCCAAAAACACTGCTTTGAGCTAGACTCGAACGAGAACTAGTGCATGACAACAGGCCTTGTTGCACTCTTGGTTACGACACTCTTGGGGGATATGCTTAGGATAATTCAAATTTTCTTTACAAGCCATTATGAAGGAGTTTAATGTAAATATTCCTCAAAGAAACCATATTTGTGAATATGGGATTATCCATGCGTAGGATCTCAATTTTTCTGAGTATTTTTAAGTTAAGATTATACATTATTATTCATAACCTAATCTAGTGTATGTCATTATCTAGATATGGAACCTAGTGGACGGAATGGAAATCGCACGAATGCATGTGTCCCCTATAGAGATTTTCCTCCGACATAAGATAATGATGTTGGCTCTGGTGCTGTGACTAGTGCTGAGAAACTCATAACTATACTGGTAAAATGTACTCAGGTTATGAATAATAACCTTACCCGTATGGAGCATCCGGATCCACCACATGGAGGAGCCTTGTTAGATCTCTTTATGTGACAACAACCTCCATCATTCAACGGGACTACAAACCCGTTTATAGCAGAGCGGTGGATATGTTCCCTTGAGAAGATATTTCTCACTTTGGGATGTAATTAAAGAGAGAAGGTTGTTATGGCAGTATATCGTCTATCGGGAGATGCGGATCAGTGGTGGTCATTAATCCAAAACACAAAGGAGGAGGAATAGATATAAGAGATGGAATGGAGGGATTTTAAGGAAATATTCTTAGAAAAATATTTCCCTCGTGAGCAGCGAGCAGATATAGAGAGATAATTCTTGAATCTGAGGCAGAAGGAGGATGAAAATGTTGCCAAGTATGAAGCCAACTTCACAAGGTTAGAAAGACATTCTGTGGACTATATACGAAATCCAAGGATAAAAATTGATTGATTCTTTGATGGCCTAAAGCCATTCCTCTGGCGGACACTGGTCTCTCAAAGTTTTTCATCATATGAGAATATAGTTTCGTGTGTCATCAAGATAGAAAAATAATTCTCTAAGTCTTATGACTTTAAGGGAATTCAAGAAAATAAGAGGGCTTCTAAAAACCCTGGGAGAGGAAATAATGAAATGGGGAAGAAGGGAAGAGTAGAATTTCCACCATGTGACAATTGTGGAAGGAAACACCCTGGTGTATGCTTAAAAGGAAAAGGAGTATGTTACAAATGTGGTCAAAAAGGCCATCTTGTTGGTGATTTCAAAGGGAAGAAGGAAGCCAATGATGTTCAATGCTATAGTTTTTGGGAGATGGGACACTATGCTAATGATTTTCCAAAACGTTAAGGAAATATGCAATAGAAAAGGCCAAGGGATCAGGGGCAAGCTTATGCAATCACAACTGCAGAGGTTGAAGTTCCTAATGACATGGTGGCAGGTACTTTAATTGTTTCCTAAAGTTTAGCCAATGATTTATTTGATTCTGGATCATCGCATTGTTTCATATCTTCCCAGTTTGCTAAGAAAATTAGATATTTCCAATTTGATTTAACAAGGGAGTTGTTAGTCAAAACTCCTAAGGGAAGTATCATTGCTACAAAGTTTTGTGAATCAGTTCCCATTAGGGAATAAAAATGTTCTTTATCTGCTGATCTCATCGTCATACCCATGATTGAATTTGATATAATCCTCGGTATGGATTGGATTTCGGACCATGATGAAAAAGTTTATTGTAAGAATAAGGAGGTTATGATTTTAGATGATGATGATAAAGAACACCTTATCCTTAGAGAAGATTCATCACCACCTAATTCTTATCTAGATACACCCCCAGTAGCTCAACTAAATTCAATTATTGGAGAGGAAGAGAATGAAATAACTATGGGTGAGGAAAGGAATGTTCAAATAGAGGATGTACCTATTGTGAGAGAAAATGTTGATGTGTTTCCAGAAGATTTACCTGGACATCCTCCAGAACGAGAAATTGAGTTTTACATTGATTTAATTCCTAGTTCAAGGCCAATATCGAAGACCCCTTATAGAAGGGCCACTGTGGAACTAGTGGAACTAAAGAAACAACTAGATGAATTGAGTAATAAGGGATTTATCCGCCCTAGTGTTTCTCCATGGGGAGCCTCTGTCCTTTTTGTTAATAAGAAAGATGGATCTATGAGGTTATGTATCGACTACAGGGATATCAATGCTATAACAATTGTAATGTCCTGAGTCCAGAGCCCCTCCACTGGTGCCCCGTACCCGGTTCACCACATGACCTCAAGCGTGTTTCCCCGAACGCCAGAGGTTGCCGACTAGCAGCGAGGGACTTGGTGAGTCGATGGGGAAACTATGCCCTCATTAGGTAAGGTATACAAGGTAAGAAAACAACAAAAAACAGCAGAAGCAGTAAACAACATGCATAACTGCAGAAACCAAACAGCGGAAGCAATGTAGATATATAACTATGATGACGATGGTGCAGCAGGAACAAGTATCTAAGGAAAACAGCAAACACAACAACGTGCTGAAATACAACTGAAATCAAGTGCAAAGGAAAACAAAGTAAGATCCTCAGCATTGCGAGCCACGGCTCGGTCCCATGCTCCCCAGCTCCTGGTGCAGTCAAGATCCAGAAGTAGAAGGGCGCTTGCCCATGTCTATACCTGCAGCAACATAGTCTGCTTGGGCCCAAAAGCATGGCCCAAATAGGGTGTGAGATACAATCCCAGTAGGCAATCACCCAAATATTTGTGCCTAATAGTCAATGAATACATGGCAGTAACAAGACAAGAAGCAGTAAACAGAAAATCACAAACAGCTACAATCCACAGTTCTAACAAGTAAAGCACACAAGTAAGCAGCCAACAACAAAAGAAAATAGGTAAGCCTCTAGGTAGCTCTCACAGTCTAACCCCTATGGTTCAACCTCTAAGTACTAGCAACCCTCTGGGAGGCACACACAGTCTCACCCCTCTGGTTCAGCTACATAAATAAGCAGACTCTTTGGGGAAGCACTCACCGTCAATTCTCCATGTAGTCGCGTATCGTGCTAAAGGCTCTCTGGGGAAGAACTCGACGTCAATTCCCCCTGTGGCCCGCGTCGTAGTTTAGAGACACTCTGGAGAATCCCTTCCGTCAATTCGCCCCTTGGTCTCGCATCGTAATTAAAAAGTCACTCGAGATAAGCCCTTCCATAAATTCTCCCTTTGGTCTACTACTCTAGGTTCTCACAGTCTTGAGTATAACTAAACATGCTCAGCGTGTGTATATCGTCCAAGTAAACCTCAAGAACTACTTGGCTATCAACTAAGGCTCAACAGCAATAATAAAAAAATAGTCCACAATCCTACAACTAGGCATGGAAAAGAAAACTAAGAACAAACAAAATACTCTAATCACAAGCAATAACCTCTACTAAAGCAATCAAGCAAAGCAGGCAAGTAACAAGGGAAAAACAGGAAACACGCAATACCCCATTCAAGGGTATTGGTGGAATTTGCACAAAATATTCATCAACATTCTACAGAAAGGCACAAAACACCTACCTCGATCCTAGGAGATCGATATACGTGAACCTCGACGGAAGATTCCTCTTAGAACAACGTAGATCAGAGAAAACACACAAAACATTCATCCCACAATAAATTGGAAACGAGGAGGAATCAAGAAACAAGGATAAAGCAGAAGGAAGAACTCACTGCTTCGATTCCAACGCAACTGACCGTGCATGAATCGGAGAACGGACAGTGAGGCGGGAATCCGTCGAAGATCCAGCTGTACGGTCGCTCCCGGACGGTTGAAAACTGAAGAAGAAGACGGATATGGGGGTTAGATTCGACCCCGGTCCGTTTAATGAAAAAAAAAAGTACACGGCGTGTACTTCTTGAGTACACGGCGTGTACTTTAATTTTTCTGTACTCCGAAATAATCGGCCTCCACCTCAGCCTTACACACCGTGTGTGTGGCCTGGACACGGCCAGCACACGGCTTCGAGCTAGAGAAAGAGTAAACGGCATATACTAAGAAAGTACATGGCGTGTACTTCTAAAATTTCCAGAAAAATAATTTTCCTCAAAAACTCCAGAAAAAGAAAAAAACATACCTGAAAAGAGATCCAGGTTCTTACAAACTTTCCCCCTTAAAGAAATTCATCCCTGAATTTCCCTAACGAGGCGGAGAAGGAGAAACCCCGAATAGCTCCAGCCACTGCGATCGTACATCAGCCTCCCTCTCCCAGGTCTCGTCCTGTACTCTCCCATGCTACCATAGCACTCGTACCAGAGGAACATACCTCCCGAGGAGAACCTTCTTACTACGATCAACAATCTGGATAGGATGCTCCTCGAACGATGCATCCTCTTCGAGCTCAACTTCCTCAGGCTGAAAGATGTGATACGGGTCTGAAAAGTAGCGTCAGAGCTGAGAGACGTGGAAGACGTCGTGCATGGCCCGATACTTCTGAGGTAGCTGCAACTGATAGGCGACCGGCCCCACTCTCTCCAAGACCTCAAACGGCCCGACGTACCGCGGTGAATTCTTACCCTGTCTCTGAATCCTCTTGTGTCCCAACCTTGGTGTGACACGTAGGAAAACCTGATCACCGACCTCGAACTCCAGATGTTGTCTCCGTTGATCAGCATAAGACTTATGTTGAGACTGTGTTGTAGTCATCCTCTTCCAAATCAGCTCTATCTGCTCTGAAGTCTCCTGTACAAGATGAGGTCCCAGCAAAGCTGCATCTCCTGCCTCCAGCCAGCATAAGGGTGATCGACATGGCCTACTGTACAAAGCCTCTTATGGCTTCATCTGAATGGTCGCCTGGAAACTGTTGTTTTAGGCGAACTCCGCCAGAGGAATATTCTTCTCCCAAGAACCACCCAAGTAAAGGATGCAAGCTCGGAGCATATCCTCAAGCACCTAGATCGTGCGCTCGGACTTGCCATCAGTCTAAGGATGATAAACTGTACTCAAAAGTACCTGTGTACCCAAGGCCTTCTGAAGTCCCTGCCAGAACCGAGAGTTAAAGCGCGCATCTCTGTCTAAAATAATAGAGCGTGGAACTCCATGCAGACGAACGATCTCCCTGATATAAATTCATCCCAGATCGTCGACACTGAAGGTCTACTTGATCGGCAAGAAGTGAGAAACCTTCGTAAGTCTGTCGACGACAACCCAAATAGCATTGTTCCCTAGGGGTAATCTCGGCAACCCGGTCACGAAGTCCATCGCAACATCGTTCCACTTCCACTCCAGAATGGGTAACTGATGTAAAAGCCCCGCTGGTCGCTGATGCTCTACTTTCACCTGCTAACAAGTAGAAAATCTCATGACAAAACCAGCAACATCCTTCTTCATACCTGGACACCAGTATTGGCAATAAAGGTCCCGATACATCTTGGTGACGCCAGGATGAACTGCCCAAACAGAGGAATGGAAATCCCGCATCAACTCCTCACGTATGTCTGCTGGCACCCATACGCGTCCTTGGAAATGCAAGATCTCATCCTCACCCACTGTCCATCTAGGAAGAGGGTCTTCTCCTGACACACTCTCCCGCAGGACTAAGCCTTCTGAGTCTGATAGCTGCCTCATCCATACCCGATCAAGTAGCGTGGAGGTAACAGCTACAGAAGATAGAAAAGTCTGTCCTCATCTATCATGAACCTCCAGATGCATCTCAGAGAACAGAGCCATCAGTTTCCACTCACTACTGGCCTCCTGAACTACCTGAATCTGAGTTATCCTGCTCAACGCATCAGCCACGGCGTTTCCCTTTCTCGGCGTATAGGCAAGCTCGAAATAAAAGGATTGAAGATACTCGACCAACCTATGCTGCCACAGATTCAGATCACGCTGAGTGAATATATACTTGAGACTCTTGTGGTCAGTGAAGACCACAAAGTGCTCTCCCAGAAGACAGTGTCTCCAACATCGCAAGGCATGAACAACAACAGCTAACTCCAAATCGTGCGTAGGGTAGTTCTTCTCATGTGGCCTCAACTGCCGAGACTCGTACGCAACGACTCCATATCCCTGCATAAGTATAGCTCCCAGCCCGATATCTAAAGCATCATAGTAAACAGTGTAGCTCTTGCCTGACTCCGGAAAGACTAGTATCGGTGCTGACGTCAACTTCCCTTTCATCTCCTGAAAGGCTGACTCACAAGAATCTGACCATAATAACTTCACCCCCTTCTTGGTCAGTCCTGTCAAAGGTGCTGCTAGGTGTGAAAAGTCCTAAATGAAACGTCTATAGTATCCAGACATCCCGAGGAAACTTTGTACCTCAAAGACGTTCTTCGGCTGCTCCTAGGAAACTACAGCTCTCACTTTCTCTGGGTCCACTGATACTCCTGCCTCTGAGATGACGTGATCCAAGAAGTGAATATGATCCATCCAGAAGTGGCACTTCGAGAGTTTAGCATAAAGCGGATGCTCTCTCAGTGTACTCAGAATGATCTCAAGATGTGTGGCATGGTTGTGTTGAGTGTGAGAGTACACCAAGATATCATCCACGGAGACCACGACAAAGTAATCCAAGTAAGGATGGAAAACTCGGTTCATCAGTGCCATAAAAACTACAGGTGCGTTCGTGAGACCGAACGGCATGACTGTATACTCGTATAGACCATACCTGCTCCTGAAGGTTGTCAGAGGTATATATGATGGTATAACGCTCAACTGATGATAACCAGACCTCAAGTCGATCTTCAAGAACACCTGGGCTCCTCGAAGTTGATCTTAAAGGTCATTTATCCGCTGCAAGGGATATCGGTTCTTAACCGTCAACTGGTTCAGCTTCCGATAATCCACACAAAGCCGAAGGGTACCGTCTGCCTTTTTTGCAAACAGAACCGGCGAACCCCAAGGAGAAGTACTGGGTTGGATGAAACCCTTAGCCTGTAGCTCCTCCAACTGCTTCTTGAGCTCCTGAAACACAGGTACGGCCATCCTATATGGAGGAATGGACACCGGTGCCGCTCCTGGCACGAGCTCAATAGAGAAGTCTACCTCACGCTCCAGAGGCAAACCTAAAAAGTCTTCTGGAAAGGCATCACTGAAGCGTTCCACCACTGGAGGAAAGTCCAACTGTGGAGTCCCCTGATCATCCAGATAAAGACTAGCAATCTGGGTTGTCACCCCTCCTAGCCCAAGATGCTCGAGTCCCGCCCGACTCGCCCGAACGTCCCATTCGCCTCTATGAAGGAAAGATTCACCTTCTGGTGAAATGAAACTGACTCTGCAGTGATAACAGTCAATGACTTCCTAGAAGGGAATCAACCAGTCCATGCCGAGAATGACATCATAGCCTGTCATCTCCAGGACATAGAGATTCCATAAGAAGCGATACCATGCAACCTCGAGAGGGCACTCTCTACACTGGCGTACACTAGATGTCCTCGTCCCCAAGGGTGTGTCTAGCGTCAACGAGTCAGTAGAAGAAAAGATGCAGAGTCCAAGGCTCTCCAAAACATCAACAGAGATAAAGCTATGCATAGCACCAGTATCGAAAAGGGCTGAAGATAAAATTGAGGCTACTAAAATCGTACCTTGAACAGTAGAAGGGTCGGGATCTTGCTCATGATAAGTTTTCTCCACGGTGAAAGATTGGACTGTACCACGGCCCTACGCCCCTGGCTGACCACTCTGAGCTGAACCGCCCTGCTGGTGCTGAGGAACTGGTGGCTGACTGCCATGACCTCGACCTCCACCTCAGCCCGAACGGCCAGAAGAACTCCAGTTCCCCGACTGGTGAGAAACTGGCAGTGATGCTCCTGAATGAGGAGTCATGGAAGAGCCTCGGTCACCAGCTGTTGGTGAGAAAACCTTGCAGAAACGCTGAAGGTGACCCATCCTGCCGTAAGATAGTCACTCCACGGGGTCCCACTGGCACTGCGGCCTCGTGTTCCTTGTCCGTCCACACTGATAGCATATCACCTGGCTGCCTGATGATGCGTCTCACTTCCTCGAATCACCATGCGTAGGCTCCCTACGGTGCTTCTTGCTGTCATCTGGAGGGTGGCTAACTCTAGAAGAAGAACCGCCCTGGCTCGCAGGTCCAGAGTCTCTCAGATTGCGCTCTGCAATCAATGTATGGTTGACAATGGAAGTAATGGAAGTCATCTAGAAGATGTTCACCTGCGAGAGGATCTCCCGCCTGAGTCCATCCTCAAACTTCCTTTCCAAGAACACCCCACTCCCATCCCGGAGGGGTGTAAAACGCTGTAGCTCAGTGAAACAAGAGGAATACTCCATGACAGATAGAGTACCCTGCTCTAATCTCATGAACTCCTGGGCTCGATTGGCCCTCAGGGTCTCCGGGTAGAAGTAGTCGTAGAACACGCGCTGGAACTCCTCCCAAGCCATAGCCTGCTGCTGACCCGCCTGTGAGATCACGTCCCACCACCTCTTGGAAGATTCTCGGATCATATAGGTGGATAGCTTGACCCGCCTCTCTGGAGGCGTCTCCAAATGCTCAAAGATAGTCAGAATGGCTTCCAGCCATGACTCTATAGCCTGAGGTCCTCCCTCCCCCGAGAACGTGGAAGGATGTTGCTGCTGGAAAACCCACGTCAAGTCTGCCATAGATGAGGCAGGAGGCGGTGCTCCTTGGAAGGCCTACATCATCCTCATGAAACCTTCCCTGAACTGTGCATCAGCGCCTGCAACTGGTATGACAACCGGTGCCAAGGCTGGCTTGGCTGGGGGATCGACAGGAAGTCCTTAATCATCCATGTCTGGCATCTGATCACTGCCTGACGACAGACGTATGACCAGGGGAAATCTTGGAGGCATAGCTCTGAAAGATCAAAAGCACACCTTAGATCAGGAAAACAAGGACCGAGAACACAAGAGCACAAAACGGGAACAGGGGAGGAAAACACACAAGTTTGCAAAACACTACTACACGGCGTGTCTTCTTAATCCACTGACATGGGCGTGTACCCCTGCCCTACAAGTCATGTACACTTCAAACTACATGGCGTGTTGACCCCAACACACGGCGTGTACTTGAAAACTATTCCCCTGCACGAGTCTCCTTACACGGCTAACCCACACGGTCCGAATCAACCCGAGACTACACGGCATGTACTAGACAAGGCTTTGGTGACCTGTGTTTTTGAAACACACGGTCGTCTACACGGCTGAAACTTACACGGCGTGCTCCTAATAAACACGGCGTGCATAGGCAAGGTGACCCCGTCCTGTGTTGTCCGTGACACGGCCGGGTACCTGGGAAAAACTACACGGCGTGTTCCGAACAAACACGGCGTGTGGAAAAGAAGGTAATGTCGGCCCGTGTTGTTCGTGACACAGCTGGGTGCCTGGACGGACTACACGGTGTGTTCCCTATGGACACGGCGTGTTCTATCCGAGCTTCCTTGGCCTGTGTTGTTAGTGACACGTCCGGGTACACGGCTCTAAACTCACACGGCGTGTACCAACCGTACACGAAGTGTTCCCAAATTTACTCCCACGACACCGTGTTCTGCTCACACGGTCAGTGACACGTCCTGAAAACTACACAGCGTGTATCAAAAAAGTACGTGCCGTGTATTCTGGGTTTTTCTGGGCAGTAGCTCAGAAACTGCACAGAATTCCAGAAACACTAAAAACAAGGAAAGAGATGCCAAATTCCGATCTGGGAGGGCCCATAACGCCTCAAGAACCAAAATTTGGCGTTCATTTTAAGCAAGAAACAAAATAATAGTTTTCTAACACAAGCAGAGAATCTATCAAACATCTATCACAACAGCATGCATAATCTACACAGAGCCTATCACAACGGCATTCAAACGCTAATTCACCCTAGATGGCATCGCAAGAATGCATGACATGTGATTTCTACAAGTTCCTATATGATGCATGAGATGTCATACCCTCATCTCATCGGCTTGCGAGAGAAATAGAACCGAAATATCAAAAAAATAACCGCACAAGTCATGTGAATCACTCTAGGTGAAAACATATCAACCGTAAAACTCAAAACTAGAAAACTACAATTAACGAGGTAGTATGGCTTTTACCTATACATGGGTTATCTACTCTCGGGCACAGCTTAACACCAAGTACCGAATCCATCCTATCCTTGGCTAAAGTCTCCAAATAGTAAAGTAAGAGAAAAGAACCCCTCTGATACCACTTTGTAACATCCCGAGTCTGGAGCCCCTCCACTGGTGCCCCGTACCCAGTTCTCCACATGACCTCAAGCATGTTTTCCCGAATACCAGAGGCTGCTGACTAGCAGTGAGGGCCTTGGTGAGTCGATGGGGAAACTATGACCTCATTCGGTAAGGTATACAAGGTAAGAAAACAACAACAAACAGTGGAAGCAGTAAACAACATGCATAACAGCAGAAACCAAACAACGGAAGAAATGTAGATATATAACTATGATGACGATGATGCAGCAGGAACAAGTATCTAAGGAAAACAGCAAACACAACAATGTGCTGAAATACAACTGAAACCAAGTGAAAAAGAAAACAAAGTAAGCTCCTCATCATCACAAGCCACGGCTCGGTCCCATGCTCCCTAGGTCCTGGTGGAGTCAAGATCCTGAAGTAGAAGGGTGCTTGCCCTTGTCTATACCTGTAGCAACATAGTCTGCTTGGGCCCAAAATCATGGCCCAAACAGGGTGTGAGATACAATCCCAGTAGGAAATCACCCAAAGATTTGTGCCTAACATTCAATGAATACATGGTAGTAACAAGACAAGAAGCAGTAAACAGAAAAGTACAAACAGCTACAATCCACAGTTCTAACAAGTAAAGAACACAAGTAAGCAGCCAACAACAAAAGAAAACAGGTAACCCTCTGGGTAGCTCTCACAGTCTAACCCCTATGGTTCAACCTCTAAGTACTAGCAACCCTCTGTGAGGCACACACAGTCTCACCCCTCTGGTTTAGCTATGTAAATAAGTAGACTCTCTGGGGAATCACTCACCGTCAATTCCCTCTGTAGTCCCATATCGTGCTAAAGGCTCTCTGGGGAAGCACTGAACGTCAATTCCATCTGTGTCCCACGTCGTAGTTTAAAGACACTATGGAGAATCCATTTCATCAATTCTCCCCTTGGTCTCACATCGTAATTAAAAAGAAACTCTGGAGAAGCCCTTTCATCAATTCTCCCTTTGGTCTACTACTCTAGGTTCTCACAGTCCTGAGTATAACTAAACATGCTCAGCGTGTGTATATCATCCAAGTAAACCTCAAGAACTACTTGTTTATCAACTAAGTCTCAGCAGAAATAATAAAACAATAGTCCACAATCCTACAACTAGGCATGGAAAAGCAAACTGAGCACAAAAAAAAATACTCTAATCACAATAAATAACCTCTACTAAAGCAATCAATCAAAGAAGGCAAGTAACAAGGGAAAAACCGGAAACACGCAATACCCCGTTCAAGGGTATTGGTGGAATTTGCACAAAATATTCATCAAATTTCTATGGAAAGGCACAAACCACCTACCTCAATTTTAGGAGATCGATATACGTGAACCTCGATGACAGATTCCTCTTATAACAACGTATATCTGAGAAAACACGCAAAATTTTCATCCCATGATAACATGGAAATGAGGAGGAATCAAGAAACAAGGCTAAAGCAGAAGGAAGAACTCGCTGCTGTGATTCCAACACAACTGATCGTGCTCGAATCGGAGAACGGACGGCGAGGCAGGAATCAGTCAAAGATCCGGCCATACGATCGCTCCCGGACGGTCGAAAACTGAAGAAGAAGACGGATATGGGGGTTAGACGTGACCCCGGTCTGTTTAATGAAAAAAAAAGTACACAGCATGTACTTCTTGAGTACATGGTGTGTACTTAAATTTTTCCGTACTCTGAAATAACCGGTCTCCACCTCAGCCTTACACACCGTGTGTGTGGCCCGGACATGGAGAGCACACGACTTCGAGCCGGAGAAAGAGTACACGGCATGTAATAAGAAAGTACACGGCGTGTACTTCTAAAATTTCCAGAAAAATCATTTTCCTCAAAAACTCCAGAAAAAGAAAAAACATACCTGAAAAGATATTCGGGTTCTTACAACAATAAAGAACAAGTATCCCCCACCTCGCATTGATGATTTATTTGACCAATTGCATGGAGCTAAATAATTTTCAAAGATTGACCTTTGATCTGGCTATCATCAGTTGAGTGTGAAGAAGGAAGACATTCTGAAAATAGCATTTCAAACCAAGTATAGGCATTACAAGTTTACAGTAATTCCTTTTGGATTGACTAATGCACCATCGATCTTCATGGATCTAATGAACAGAGTTTTCAAGCAATATCTCGATGATTTTGTAGTGGTATTTATTGATGATATCTTGGTATACTCAAAAATCTATGAAGATCATGAAAATCACTTGCGCGTTATCCTGAAGACTCTTAGAAGACATGAATTATATGGGAAGTTTAGCAAGTGTAAATTCAATCTTCAGGAGATTTCATTTCATGGCCATATTGTCTCTAATGATGGAATCCTCATTGATCCTGCAAAGACAAAGGCAATTCAAGATTGGCCCACTCCAACAAACATAACTGAGGTATGCAGTTTTATTGGCTTAGCAGGTTTTTATCAGTGTTTCGTACAGAATTTTCCCCGACTGGATAACCCGCTAACAAAGCTCAAACGTAAAGGGGTTAAATTTGTTTGGACAAAAGATTGTGAAGAATGTTTCAAAGAACTAAAGAGAATATTAGTCAATGATCCTATATTGACTCTACCATCTGGGAATGATGGGTTTGTTATTTATAGTGATTCTTCAAAGAAAGGACATGGTTGTGTCCTTATGCAAAACGATAGGGTTATTGCTTATGCATCACGACAGCTAAAAATTCATGAGAAAAACTATCATACTCATGATCTTGAGTTAGCTTCTATAATCTTTGCTTTGAAGATATGGAGACATTATCTCTACAGTGAAAATGTGATATTTATACTGATCACAAGAGTTTGAAGTATATTTTCTCACAGAAAGAACTCAACATGAGGCAAAAGGAGATGGCTTGAACTACTCAAGGATTATGATTGCAGGATACACTACCACCCGGGGAAGGCAAATAAGGTGGAAGATGCTTTGAGCAGAAAGGATCATGGATTTTTGAACAAGATGAGAGTTGAAAGGGATCCTATTTTCATGGATCTAGTAAAGATGGATATGGGAATAACCATGGAAGGTGAAACGTCAATTCTTTTTCAAATGGTTTCCAAACCATCTTTACTAGAAAGGATAAAAATTTCTCAGGTTGATGATGTGGAGTTTCAAAAGATTATTAAAGTTGTCAATGATGGGAGATTGAGTGACTTCATATATGAAGATGGAATTTTGAAATTTGGGAAGATACTTTGTGTTCCCGATATACCTGATCGAAAAAGGGAATTGTTGGATGATGCTCAAAGTTCCAATTTCTCTATACACCATGGTAGCACTAATATGTATAGAGATTTGAAGGAACATTTTTGGTGGGACAACATGAAGAGGGATATTGTTGATTTTGTGTCAAGATGTATGGTTTGTCAACAAGTGAAAGCTAGAAGGCAACAGCCTGGAGGAGTATTGAAACCTATTCCCATACCTGATTGGAAATGGGATGATATCACGATGGACTTTTTCATGGGGCTACCAAAGACTCTTAGAAGGAACAATGCAATATGGGTCATTGTTGATCGTCTTACCAAGTCATCACATTTTCTAGCTATAAGAGAAGATCTACCACTTGAACGTCTAGCAAGACTATATATTAATGAAGTTGTGAGACTTCATGGAGTACCCCTATCGATTTTTTCTGATCATGATCCATGTTTTACATCAAGATTCTAGAAAAGTCTTCAGAAGGCCCTAGATACTGATCTTCATTTGAGCACTGCCTACCACCCACAAACTAATGGACAATCAGAACGAACTATTAAAACATTAGAAGACATGTTGAGGTCTTGTTCACTTGATTTTCAAGGCACGTGGAATCAGTATTTACCTCTCATAGAATCTTCCTATAATAATAGCTTCCATTCAAGTATTCATATAGAACCCTATGAAGCATTATATGGGAGGAGATGTCGTACACCAACTTTCTAGGATGATGTTGGTGAAAGAAAGCTTGTGGGCCCAGAACTTGTCAAAGAAACAATGGAAAAGGTGAAGATTATCCAGAACCATATCAAAATAGCTCAAAGTAGGCAAAAGAGCTATGCAGATAACCGAAGGAAGGATTTGAAATTTCAAGAAGGTGATCACATTTTCTTAAAGGTATATCCATGGAAGGGAGTTATAAGTTTCAGTAAGAAAGGTAAATTGAGTCTCAGGTACATAGTACCTTTTGAAATTCTGGTCCTAATTGGAGCCATAGCTTACCGTTTGGCAATGCCGCCAAGTCTCTCCAAGGTTCACAATGTGTTCCATGTGTCAATGTTAAGAAAGTACATGCTAGACCCAACACATGTACTCGCTTATGAAGAAGTGGAACTTGAGCCCGATTTATCTTACTGTGAAGAGCATATCAAGATTCTTGATACTAGAGAACAAGTATTGAGAAGTCGGACGACTCGTCTGGTGAAGGTTCTATGGAGGAACCATAAGATGGAGGAAGCAACATGGGAGCCTGAGGAGCTTATGTTAAAGACATACCCGAATCTTTTTAGGTAATATTTTTTGAATTTCGAGGATGAAATTTTTATAAGGAGGGGAGAATGTAACACCCCAAGGTTCTAAAAATAAATATATAATGAAATTTTATAATCTATCCATTAAACACAACTTTTCCTCTTTTATGTTTTGAATTTCAAGAAATGGTCATCTAGAGTTGTGTTTAGTAAGTCATTTAGAGTCTGATAGAACAAACTTGAATTTTGGTGAATAGTAACATACCCTTATGAATAGTAATATGACCTTATGAATAGTAAATATTATTATTATTTTATTTTCTTAAGGCAATAGTATAATGGGATCTTAATTAATTTTCCAATGTCAGATAAAACTAATTGCACTTCAAGATTGTTATTTTTCGAATTAACTGTGACCTTATTTAAAAATTAAATTAATAATATTTAGAAAATTATTTTTAAAAAATGGATTTCACTTTTGAATTCTACACGTTGAAAAATGGTAGGGGTGAATTTTTGGGATTTTTCTAAAATACTAGAATTTTTCATGAATAGTGAAAAATACCGTTTTGAGTATTCAGTAGTTTAATGGCATCATAATGACATAATAATTAAAATAAAATGCTGGTAGACTTGTGTATAATAACTTATGACAAGAGGTGTCCCAAGTGGCTTAAACCATGGGAAAATACCATGGGCAAGCCCATGGTTTGGCAAAAACCACTAATGAGGTGTCCCTTTGAAATTATTAAAAAATTACCTCTCTTTTCTATAAATATCCACTCATCCATTCCTTTTCTTTCATTAAAAATCCCTCATCTGCAAAGATCTGGTGGTTTTTCCTCTCTAAGAGTCCTCCCAAGGTGTCCTTAAGCCCCCAAGGTTCCAACCTTCAAGATCTGGGAGTTATTCTACAAGGTAAGAGAATCCTTCATTCTCTTCTTTAAGTCGACACTTCTTTTATGTTATCTCTTTGAATTTCCATTCTAATATGTTGAGGTTTGATTTTATGTGTTCTTCTTACTTTCCTTTTGATTTCAATATGATGAGTTACCCTTTTGATCTCATCATTTCATTTTATGAAATATTAAGCGACGTCGTTAGGTTGCTGAATTTTCATAAGGGATCTCTCACCTTTTCTCTTATTTTCAAGATCATCTCTATTATTTTTCTCTACTCACCTCCTCTGTCCAAATGATCATGATAACTCCAGTAACATATATATAATGGATTTATATCATGTGAATGGAAGAACCGTCATAAATATTCTTACTCCCTCCCTTTTATTTTATAAACGAAATCAACATCCATGAGGTTCCAATTTATAGCCTTCGTGGACGATGAAGTTTCGTTCTTCAATTTCTTCTTCATTACTGGTCATGAAACAATATTTATGGTTTAACCAGACTATAAAATACATATTTTAACCTAATAAATATTCAGGAACCAGAATAAGTACATATAAATAAGTTATATGACAAAACTAGTTCATAATAATCCAAATACCGCCAAATAATCGAAGTGGTGGTCATCTAATGATTCATCCTCATTCCATGTAACCAAATGATAGAAATGGACATTAAAAATTCTGGATGTTCATAAATAATATTTAATTTTAATTCTGGAGATTTATAACCATTCCACATGAACTCCATTACTTAAAAACAAGTGAACCGAATATGAAAATAAAGGAAACGAACACTCTAGAACAACGAAATTCAATATAATAACTTAGCAATAAGGGTATAAATGAACTAAAAAGAATTATGATAAAATAAATACATGTCTAATAGGTTTCTAAATAATTTATTAATAAGTATAATTTCATATTCTAGGATCTTAATTTCAAGAGAAGAACATGTTTGGAGTTAAGGTAAGGGTTTTTCCACCCAAACTTCCATTTTCATTCGGGATACTTTCATTGTCTAATTACCTCAATGAAATTCTTATGTATTGTTATGTACTCATTATATATTCTGTGTGAGTATCATATATATGTTTACAAACCAGAACCCTTCTTTATTTTATGGATAGTTACACGTTTTAAAAGGAACTTTCAAAATTGTTTCCAAAATAGAAGTCGGATTCAAGAGAATTTCTCCAATACATATCTATTTACAAGGGCACTCTATTATCTATTTTTGTAAACCATTATATTTCTAAAAATACTCATTTTATTATGAAAACACTATCTTACCTCACTTATGGTTATAAAAAGATTTTTTCCAAAAGAACTCTTCTTTTCAAAATAAAAGAGTGTCTATCTCAAGAATTGTTTAATGATTTTATAAGAGTGCTTTCGTCTAAATCAACACTCTTGTTGATTACATGGTATTATTGGGTTTAATCATTTATGAAGTCATATACCATATTTAATTAAATGGTTTATGAATAACTCTATTGTGGATGATCTATCCTAAAACCATTCACCATATTATTCTGAATGGTTAGTGCTTATGTTTAATGATTGGGGAATGATAGTTACATTTCATATGATAGTTTCAATATGAATGTATATGTTGTTTATGTTTATCCCTAATCATATGAGGAATGCATTAGACTTATTATGTGACGGGTGGGGCCTAATATAGCCCCTCGATGAATCGGTAGGTCTCATGAGACAAATAGATGTGGAATTGGCTGATGTCTTTCCCAATGTGATATGGATTTTGGTCGAGGCCTTAATCACTAGATGTCTTGGCCGAGGCCATGAAAAAATGATTCAGAATGTCCGGAATATGCACTTCCCTCATTATGATGCTAGTATTTGAAGTTCATGTAGTTATTCGACTAGTAGAATACCCCTGATTATGTTTTATTAAGGCATTATTTATTCAGCTCATATTTCTGCCATAATGTGTTTAAGTTCATTATTAAAGGCATGTGTTTTCAATTATTCACCATGTCTAATGTTTATATTATCTTCCACTGTATTGTTTACTCTTACTTAGTGTTTGATCTCACCCCTTTCTTATGTTTCACTTTCGTAGGATATGAAGAAGTAATTTATGAATGACATGCAAGCATAATCTAGGAGACATGATGTTGCTAGTGGAATAATTTAGTGTTGTTTTTACTTTCCATATGTAAATTAGAACTTATGTATGTAACTTGTTTCTAATAATACTAAACTACTCGGTCCTTCGGGATTTTTTTTCCTTGTATGTATGCCAATGTAATCAAATAAGTCACCGGCTCCGGGCAACTGGGGTCGGGTCCTTACAATCATCGCTTTTTTTAGCACTGTTAAGGGAACCCTTTTATCAGCAATTTTTTAAAAGCTTTGATAAAAGTTAAAAAAAATAAAAAAAATTGACATATCGGGGAGGGGCTTAAACAGCATTTGAATCCCCCTTACAGCGCCCCCACCACCAGCCTACACACCCCAGCCACCCCCCTATCCCACACACCCCAGTCGCCACCCCACCCCCTTTAACAGTGCTAGCCTTTATTCCACCCGCGCGCACGACCTGCCTCCCCTTGAATTCAAACTCTGCAGCTATTGTCTGCGCACCTAAACCTTTACCACTCCACTATATTTTTTTGATCTTCATTTATTAATATATTTATTTATTTATATATATATTTAGTTATATTTACTTGTATATTAATATATATTTATATTAACATATATATATATATTTATATTAATATATATATATATATTTTTATATTAATATATATATATATTTGTATATTAATATATATATATATATACATATATATACATATATAGTTATATTTATATATTTATATATTTATTCGTATATTAATATATATTTATATATATTTATTTATATATATTTATATTTTTTATCCATATATTTATTCCTATGTTAATATATATTTATTTATAAGATCGTTTTTAAATACATTTATAAAATATGCTTTTTTGTGTGTTTTTATAAATAAATAAATACATATATACAACACAGACAAATATATATATTATATGTATATTTGTAAGTATAATTATACATATTTATATATATTTAAAAATATTATATATTAATATGTATATACATATGTTTAGAATATATAGATAATATATATCATTTTTTCAATACAGACGCATACAAATACACACACACACACACATCATATAGGTATATAAATATTAATATATTTTCATTTTAAATAAAATTGATGTTATTTTTTTATTTAGATAAGCCTTATATATCGAGAAATATAATTTATACGTAAATATGTTTCATTATTTATTTATAAAATTAAAATTTTATGGGTGAATATATAAAAAATATGTATATATTATTATATAATTGATTATAAATAACATTACATTGTAAAAAATGATAAAATTTCAGATCCATAATATCAATATAAATGTAACCTCTCAGAATAAATTTAGTCCCCACTGAAAAAGGTCAAAAAGACCCCCTAAAATGAGGCTGAAATTTCATTGAATGTTTAAAAAAATTGGATATCCGGACTAAAAACTCAGTTTTAGAGGCCTTTTGAGACTTTTTTGGACTCTAAAAATGTGACAAAAGGTTCCCTTATGTTACTAGCGTATAGATCTCATCGCTGGCTTCAATTTGATATGTTGTAGATCTCAAACGGACATTCGGATCAAAAGTTATGGTCGTTTGAAGTTTGAGTTACGTTTTCAACTTATTTTATATATTTTATTGATTTTTTGATTTTTTGTGTCTTAAAATTGTTATTAAATGATTATTAGTCGATGATAATTATAAAAATATTAATTAACAATTTTTTAAGATATTTTATAAGACATTTTCACTTCATATCTTATATATTAAGTGGAAATGTTTATTTATACTTATCTAAAACATATTTAAAATATATATATTATATTTATAGAAATATAAATATACTTATATATTTTTATATCAATATATTATTTTTTATGAAATATTTTTTTAATATACCCTTTATCAGTGCTAGGGCAAAAAGCACTGATAAAGCCCCCCCTTTATCAGCCCGAATGGCCCGAAGGCCTTCATTTTTATTGATTTTTGATAACCCCCCTTTTAAGGGATGAAGGAGAACCCTTACAAGGCCCGTAGGCTCAGACATTACATGGCCCATAGGCTCAGAGATTAAATGACCTGAAGGTCTTAGGGAATTCAACCAGACTATCTACAAGGAACTACCCCTCCCCAGCATCTGCATCATGATAGTAGCTCTCCACCTTCACCTGGCCACCTGACTAGGCTTCTCATGCAAGCACAGGCTGGTCCCGATGGCATAGCCATACCCTCTCATTCTGAAAAATCCATTTCGCTCTGCTCTGGTGAGTTCACCTACTCTGAATCCTCTTCTGTGGATGCTCCTTTTTTGTAGTGTGTATGGGGAAACTGCATGTGGCCCGAAGGCCTTGAGGTGGTCCGAAAGCCCTACTGACCCGAAGGCCTGGGTGGCCCGAAAGACTTAAGGACTCCAAGCCCAAACTGGTGGATCAAGGTGAATAGTTTCAGATGCTACAGTACTAAATAGTACCTTCTACAGTAAATGCTACAGTGCCTGGTACAGTACCCGCACAGTGTACAATTCTGCTACAGTACCTGTACAGTGTACATTTCTGCTACAGTACCCGCACAGTGTACATTACTGCTACAGTTCCTACTTCAGTACTGCTGCAGTACCCTATAAATATGCCTCTACCTAGTTTTAAACCTGGGTCTTGTGGATGAACTTAAGTATACCTCACCAACTGGGTTGAGGCTCATGTGCGCCCCCCTTATCAGCACTACTAAAAAAATCACTGATAAAGGGGGGCCTTTAACAGTGCTAAAAAAGTGCTGATAAAGGGGGTTCCTTTGTCATCACTGAAAAAAGCACTGATAAAGGGCCACTTTTAATAGTGCTTTTTTTAGCACTGTTAAAAGTACCATTTATGAGTGATGATAAAGTCACCCCCTTTATCAGTGCTTTTTTTTAGCACTGTCAAAGGGTGATGCTGCGAAAACCCGGTTTTGTGGTAGTGATAAGGTCATACCAATTGTTTCCATTAAAACCATTGGTATATACCATGGGTAATTATTAATACCCATAGTTTTTTAGTAAACCTTTGGTATAGATTTATACCAATAGTTTCAATTAAAACTATTGGTATTGATATATTCCAATGGTTCATAAAACAATTGGTATAGCTTTCTATCACCAATCAGCACCACAGGCTCATCCAAAACCTCCACACAATCAATACCAAAACCTATAAACAAAATACCAACCACGGTACACATTCCATGAAGTACATATATTTCATATTTATCACCAATAGTTTATCAATAGTTTTTAAACCATTTACAATACTATAACATACATATGCAATCCACATAATCAATCATTTTTAGTCATTAAGCACCATCCAAACATATATCACATTATTGTCGACTCAAAAATGGAGTGGATTAATATCTCTATCACCACCACCACTCCCATCATAATCATCACCAGTATCACCAACATCCTCATTAGAATCATCATATGGAGCACCAACATTATCATCTTTAGCATATTTTCCATAATCAAGAGTGTTATCACCTTGACTGCCACTAGGACCCTCATTGTCATCACTTGACCCATCATATAAATAGTGCATTTTTTTCAAACATGAATCTAAATCATTAGTATCCTATGATGGAATTTATGGAAATAAAGCTGTCATAGCATTCAAAAACTACTCGATGACCATTTTACCTCTGTCACAATCTTGTATAGCTATTTTTTTATCCTCAGTTACTTCTTCATGATCATTTTGTATCTTGGTGTTTTCATAACATTGAGAGGTTCTTGAGAGGTCCAATACCTAGTGGGGGTGATTCTCTTCTCAGGTCGACATCAGACTCTCCCTTGGTGTTCCTCACCTAATACCTATCTCAAATGACCATTTAGCCCAATTTTTTAATCTTCTTTCACATTTAGGACCTCTATGGAACACTGTTAAAAATATAAGTATGATATTTCATTATGAATTACGTATCAAAATTTGAAATATCAATACAAAAACCTACAATATTTTCTTGTTTTTTTTAATTTACAACACTTATCTTTTTTCCTTCTGCTCGAGCAAAACAATTTTTCTCTAGGAACATGGACTTAAATTCCCAATGTCTCTTGTTTAATATGACATTGATTACTATAATACTACATTATTCAATAATTTTAAATTTATAAACAAAACCAAAACAAATTCAATTAAATTTTAATGAACTTTTATTACTTTGTTTGAGGTATATTTAGATTAGTTTTATTACATTTTTCTGTTGAGTCGAGTTGGATTGGGTACTTAATTTAGTTTTAATCATTTTCATTTATTTTGTATTACTTTGACTAGGTTTGATTTAGTTTGGATTAAAGAAACATTCGTATGATTAAACACTTTATATCTAGATGAATTAAGTATGGTTCAAATCTTATTGGTTTAGTTCAATATAGGTAATTTCATGTGGTTTTGTTTCATATTAATTCAATTCAATTCGTTTTTTTTTATTTGGTTTTCTTTGGTTCAATATTATATGTATTATTTGGGTTCATTTCCATTAAATTAAATTTGATTTTATTTGAATAAATTTCATTTTGTTTGATTCTCATTTATTTGGATTTGTATAGTTTTTTTGTGGTTCAAGTCAATTCTTTTGCATTTAGTTTCATCTTTTTTGGTATTGTTTAGATATATTCAATGTGTTTTTCATGCCTTTTTCTCAATGTGATTTGGTTCATTTACCTTTTTCTCATTTCATGATGATTAAATTTAACTAATTTTATATTTTTTTAGTTATAATCGATATAGTTTACATTAGTTTAGGTCATTTCAATTTAATACATTCAGTTTCAGTGGGTATTGTTCTATTAGTAAATGAATTATAGAGTTGTTTATCTCTGATGTGGTTTTATTCCATTTAAGTTGATTAACCTCTATTTATTTTGGTTCAATATTATTTTCACATATTTGGTTCAATTTGGTCCAAATCTTTTTAGGGTGGGTTTCATTGTATATGATGGTTCAGTTTTGATTATATAAGGTTTATTTTATTCAATTAGGATTGATTCTATTTGGTTTTAGTGGGTATTATTCTATTATGAATGAGATAGTTTAGTTGGTTATGTAAGTTTTTATTCTATTTCATATACTTTGATTAACTTCTATTTATTTAAGTTTAATAAATATATTGTTTCGTTCAATTGTGTTAGTGCTTAGTAAAACTCAATTAGTCATAAAAATTATCTGATGCCTCTCATGCTCTCACATTATAGTGTGCCCCAGCATGTTAATATACTTCATAGCATCCTTGTTATTTTTTTTCAATGCATCCTAAAAACAAAAATTCAATACAATTAATAATAATTAAATTTTTAGTACATACCATTAAATTTTAATAATACCTTAAACTCATTACTCTTCCAATATATGATCATTTATTGGTATTTTGTTTTTGGAAAATCGTTGAATATTGTTATAACCTTTAACTCAAAACCAACTCTAATATTCCAACCAACATATAAATCATGCTTATATGATCAGTACAATTCCCTAAGTTTCATCAAACATGACCTTAGAATCTTAACTGTCAAGAAATTTAAATCAACGCTGTGATGAACATGTTAATTCATATAAATAAAGCAATAATATAGATATAAATTTAAAAAAAATCTTACCTATATCTCCTACCATGAATTTGCCTTAATTTGATTACTAATATTCCCTCATGATAATGGTTTAACTAGAATGATATTGTTGTACTTGGCTAAAGTTTTCATGAAACTTCTATATTTTTTGTCATTTTTACCCATCATTTGATTATCTTTATTATAATATACCATTATTTGGGTTTAAAGATTCTAGGACTCACACATATAGGTGTGCCCATATCGTCTATTAGAAGATCCCACTGACTAAGATAAAAGAAAAAAAGTAGAATTAATTCACAGTACAACTAAAAAAATGATGTGATATAATTTTAAACACTTATAAAAAAACTTAAATCCAAGCTGATAATTAGGCTCTGATGGGTCTGTGGGTTGTTCTAGATTGGTAGAATTTAAAGGATGTTTTTATTCCAATGCATACACTGGGTCATCTGCATGTGAAGGATTGGAATCTGAAGGAGCATAATTATCAGATCCTAAATGGATAGAAGTAGGAAATATAGGTGTTGTAGACATGGTAGGATAAGCATAGAAAGGTTGGAGATTCATCATATAATATAAAAATGGTATATGAGAAGTAGATCCTAAATAAGATGATAATGGAGGCTATGTGGGAACATCCTTGGAGGCTCAGGTGGAGGAGGAAAAAGTGTGGTAGATGGGATGTCTGCTGGTGGGTCTGGGTGTGAATAGGTATGATGGGTGCTCGGTGTAGCTATAGTAACACCACCCCCCCCCCCCCCCCGATTAGCCATGTTGTTGACTCCTACTAGTAGTCTAAGGAGATTTCAACTCTATTTTAGATTAATTTCCCTAAAAGAAATTTGATAAAGAGTAAGAACATGACATGAAATATAATATAGAAGAAAAATATTACAATTATTATACTCTCTAAGGGAACTTGAGGAGGAATCCCTAGGTCACATAGTCATAAATCATTATCAAATAGTCTCTTACTTAGAAATTTCTTAAATATATTTCATAATCTTCATAAGAATGAAATGTATATTTTTTAAAAATAGTTTTTAAATATTCTTCATACATCATAGAATTAAAACAAGACATAAATAATATCATAATATGTTTTAGTAATTAAAATTTAAAACCAAGTTATACATGTTTTAAAAACCCATTTTAAACCCATTTTCTGAATTAAAATAAATATAATTAAATGGAATAAAAAAAAAAACTAAAACAAACATACCATTCAAAACTAAAACCAAATTAAATTAATTACAATAGTACCAACCTAATAAACCCACTTAAAGATAAATTTAATGAATTGTGAGCATATATGGTTGCTTCCATTTATTACCCACCACTACTTCATGTTCAATATAAATTTTCAAAATTGGACAATTTGAGTCACCAAATATGATATGTTGGTTAACACCAATAGGGTCATCAATGGTGTTAATTTTTTCCCCTCCATCATCAAAAATATGTCTTGGGATTACTTTAATAATAACTTCGTAATCAGATATAATATGATCTTTCACATAAAACAATTATTTTTTCATTAATGCCAAAATATATGGTTCATCAGTAACCAGTAAATGAGTCATATCAATAAATCTAAACCCATAGTTATCAATAAATATACTATGTCATGTCATTGAATCAAACCATTTTCATTTCATCATAGTGACTTAACTATGAGATTAGTAATACAATAACAATATTTTCTCAACAACTCCAAAATAAGACACATTTTAATATCAAGGATTAATATCTGATGCAATATAATAATAGTCTGATGTTTCATTTAATATAATTCCATCATGATGTGTTCTCATATTCATTGCTTGATCAGTTGTAATAAATTTATACCCATTGATTATTAAATATTTGCATTCACAAACCAAATAATTTGGACCAAAATCCAATGCTCTTAATTCTTGAGATATATAATCAATAAGTAAACTCAAAACTTGAAATATATGTGAATAATACAATTAAATTAGTATTTATATTTTAATTTGATTAAATTAATGTTCATACCTTTAATTTCAACCAAGCAGGAAACCCTTCGCTATGCAACGTCTCTCTCCTTCTCAAAGTCAAAGAATGATGAACTCTACTTATAATTTTTTTTATGTCCCCTGCATAAAATGATAATAAAATTTTAAGTTATATGTGAAATAATGTAGTATTAGATAACATATAAATATTCAAATTACTTACTTTATATAGTCATAAAAAATCATAGTTAAAGAATATTGTGTGATGTGTCATGTCCTTCTCTTCAAGGCAAAATGTGGCCAATGTATATGACCTAGGAATTCCTTATATTTGGGGAAGAGATGGAAATGAGGGATCAATTTCCCCAAAATTATCATCTGTATTTCTCATTGGTTGGTTATGTCTTGTTCTCACATCATACAAATATATTGAACAAAAATCCATACATTCTTGAGCTAGATAACCTCTCACAATGAAACCTTCAGGATGATTCTTCTTTTGGATATAAAATTTCATTGTGCACATATTTAATTTAGTAGGAAAAATCCACTAAAATTTAATGGGTCCCTCAAGAAGTTTTTTAGTTATAATATGGACTAATAAATGCATCATGAAAGTGAAAAATGATGGAGGATAAATTTTCTCTAACTCACAAAAAATCAATGGTGCCTCTTACTACATTTTTATCAAGAAATATTTGGATAACATTTTATCATAAATGTTACTATAAAAATGTCTGAATAAAACCATGGTCACCCTTACATTATTGGATAGTAAATGTCAAATTGATTTTGGAATCAATTCATAAAGAATGATGTGATAATCAAGTGTTTTTAGGGATTTTAGTTTCAAATCCCTTCTGTCAAATTATTTATATATATTGATTGAATAGCCATTAGGAACCTTGATATTATCCAATATTATAGAAATTTACTTTTATATAAAGGTTTCATCACATAATAAGTGTAGATAACTTTCCATTTGTTTTCACTGATACACACAGGATGTAATTCCAATCGAATACCTGAATCCAACAAGTCATGCTGAGATCGCAAGTCATCTTTGGTCTTCCCCTTGATATTTAGAAGAATTAAAAGTATCATTTCACATATATTTTTCTCAATGTACATTACATCTAAAAAATGATGTAACAAATTTGTTAACCAATATGGAAACTCAAAAAATATTCTTTTATTTTTTCAATTGTAAGTGGATTAAGTGTCAACATTTTTCCTCTTTTTAGATTTTATCTGAACTTTCACTAATGAAAATTTGACATCTTTCAATTCATTAAGCACATCAGTTACTAAAATAAACTAAGGTGACTATTCAATGTTAATGGTATTATTGAACCTCCAATGATTATTCCTGTATTTATGATCCATTGGAAATAATCATTTATGTCCCCATGAAATTGAAAATACAATGATATTTAAGTCTTCTAGATAATTTATTCTTCATACAAATAGGACATGATAGTTTTCCCTTAATGATCCAACCACAAATCATTGCATAAGTTGGGAAATAATTTATAGTCCACATAAGGGTAGCATATATCTAAAATATATTTTTTTAAGAAGCATCGAATGCACACAAACCCATATCTAAAAGTTGTGTCAACTCTTTTATTAATGGTAACAATTAGAAATATATATCATTTCTAGGATCAGAAGGTTCAGATATTAGTATACCCAAGAAATTTAAAGGTTTCATCATACACATTCACGTAGTAAGATTATAAACATGAATAAAAATTGGTCACATGCTGTGAGAAGTAATAATTTAACCAAATAGATTAAAACCATAACAAGATAGACCCAACCTAAAATTATGCACCTTAGCTACAAAATCAGGATGGTGTGCATCTAATGTCTAGAATGATAAACCATATATAGGATGAACTAACTCATTGTTATATTTAATTCACTTAGTATCATTCCATCACATATTTTTTGAGATTCCAACAGACTTGAATAGATTTTGAAACCTAGGAATCAATAAAAAGTGCCACATGACTTTCTATGGAACATGAGATGGTGTTCCATTTGTATTTGGATTCCATCAAGATATTCCATATTCTTTACAGTCATTAAGGTATGTTGTTTCTTCCCAAAATAAACTTTAATCATTTGGAAAATCATTAATTTTATTAGTAGAAAATCCAAACTGAGTAATTAACTTCCATGACATATAATGATTTGAGGGAATATCTGAATTATCAAGAAGTAAGTCCTTCAAAAAGGAATTAACATAATCAATTTAGATATTATAAATTCCAAACATGGTTTTTTCATGATATAGTAGAATTAAAAATTCCAACTATATCATTTTAGTATATTCTTGATATATAGGATTCCTAACATCAACCATTAATTTTTTCACCCTCTCAACATCATCATTTTCATTATTTTCCTCATATTTAATGATATAATTATATTATTTCACTAGAATACTATCTTTCTCATGATGATTTAAAAATGGAAATTGATCAAATATCATATTCTCCATACCTATCCTTTCTTTTTGTTCATGAACAATGGAAAATTGTCTCATCTCTCCATTGTGATACCAAACATAATAGTTTGTTTGAAATACAACTTTTTTTATATGGTATATAACTTCTTTCTAACATAACCAAGGCCTTCCAACACAAGTATAACATTTAAAATGTATAAAATATCTGTATTAAGAATTATTAAATGAAAAATCTAAAAAAATATCCAAATTATTTTAAAACTCGGTTAAGATCTGATCAGTATGATACATCTAGCTTCTATCCATTCTATTATAGGAAAAAAAGTTATATTAAAATCAACAATTTGAAACATAATTAAAAAATTCATTACAACCAATTTTAATATGAAATTCATAAAATCATATTAGTAGCTATCCAAACAAAGAATAAGAGAAATGATATATGTTATAACCAATTCATACAAATAACAAACCAAACAAAGTATAAGACATGGAATGGGAAACAACTATTACATAATCCAATTAAATAAATATTTATTTATGAAACAATTGTTTTTAAAACTTCCTTGTTTTGAATATTTCATAAATCTAATTAAATACATTAATATTTATGATGTAAAACATTTACTTAAGAATAAAAACAATGTCTCACCCAACATAAAACCTACAAAACATGGTGTAATAATATAATGGAAATTCTACCATATTGATATAAATAAAAATAATCATCCAATCCTAATATCATAAAAACTAAGATTTATATAATAATAAAAATATACAAAAGGTTATAAAGGATATGGAAGCCCGAAGTTATATGATATATGAAATGCAATACAAAATTTGTTAGAAAAAATTACCCATCTCTATGTTCAAAGAAAAAATGTATCACATGTCTCCTTCCATAATCCTGAATAATATCATATGATCATCCAATAAATCAAATAGTAACTTTCAACTACCAAATTTCCTTAAAAAAAATTTCTTTTCCTTGCAAAAAACACTTTCAACTACCAACATCAAAGTAAATTGGGTCTACATACACATAAAGTGCATATATTATAAAAAACTTCTAATAGTATTACACTAAATTATCCATTATTAAACACTATAATATAATCCATTATATTCTAGTTTGAAATAAAAATATTAAAGTAATATTTTAATTTTCAATAAAAAAAATACAAGAATCAAAGAAGGCAATTTTCTGTATCTCTTTTAAGACAAGAAAGTTATCCACTTTTAACACATATATGCCAATCTGTTTCCTGATATTTAATGAAATATATAGATATAAAGGAATTAACTTTAATTTATAAGGATTAAAATTGTATTTTAAAGAAAATGTTAATGAGTATTAAGGATTATCAATAGATAGGGATCAAATTTTAATTCATATAGAAACAAATTTGGGCTAAATGAAAATAATAATTTCAAATAAAACATCACATTATGGAAAATGAACATGATTATAAAAAATGAAAATGCCTTTAAAATTCCATTGCATATTAATAAATAGTGAATATCAAATCTAGAGGAATGAATACTCAGCAATACCATTATGATGAACATAAGTAGCCAATAATAATAATGAACAATCAGATTATGTGAGAAGCATTAGATAAAATAATGACATATTAAGAGAATATCTCATAATAAAGTTTCACAATGAGGATCAAGGGTAAGTACCAAAATAGCTAAGGTTGGGAAACATTAGATATATTTTAGAGCATCATGTCCTTATGCTATATTTCCATGGGAGAACCATGTCCACATAGTTCATTTTATATGGGAGTTTCATATCATTAGGGTGTATTTTCATGGGAGCATAATTTCTATATGTTTTAATTTTGATGGGAGAACCATATACCCAAATTATTTACTCAATGGGAGTGATGTCACCTCATAAAATTCAACATAATAATTTAAATCATTTCAAACCCAATTTCACATGGTTGTCCAACAAAGTATCTATCCTTAGTTCCCACCAAAGTATCCAACATATCTCCCATAAATTATTCTATATAATAATAGGAAAAATAATATCCCCATAATATATTAACAAAACAAAAAAAAACTACAAAATTAATTAATTACATAATTAGTTAATACATACTATAAAAAAACTTTATATTGGATTTATGTAAAAGTAGTGAATAACTAAATTTAAAAAACATTTATACCTACTATAGTCACATTTATTATGAAATTCTAAAACAAAAATAATATAAACGAATATTTTTTCAAATAATTGGAAATAATCGTGACTTAAAATGATCTCGGTTAGGTTTTGATACATAGATAAAAATGAAAACAATGCTCGGTAGAAGAGATGAAGGATTCAGAACTCACTAATCTAATGTTGAAGAAGAAGGGAATCAAAAAAATATCTGAATGAGGGGAGATTAGAGGAGTAGGAGAGAGGGGAGGTCCCCACTTGGGTGAGGGGAATTAGGGATCATGGGTGGGGAGGGGATGATGTGAGGTTGAGGGTATTAAGTGAAGTGGTTATACCAATAGTTTTTAAAAATCTATTGGCATAAGATGGTCTATACCAATAGTTTGTAAAAACCATTGGTATATGATTATATATACCAATGGTTTTTATAAACCATTGGTATAGTGGCATTGGAATTGACTCATTTTCTAGTAGTGTTTGGGAATTCTAACCAAAATGAATTCCATGTTGCATCCTCATATAGGCCTACTGGGACTATTCAATGAAGTACTTCACACATCTATAAAATGTCTCTTGTACTAACCCTATGATCTGTAGTTTATGAACACCCTTGAAGACCCCATTTCTTCACTCTAAAATATTAGTGGTCATATGGCCATATCTATTTCCACTATCATATGCTAATGACCATTTTTCCTTTAAAATATGAATCATATAATCATATGAATCTTATAATCCCTTCAAATTTCTTCAAGTCGTTGATCAGACTTTCCTTGTTGGGGGTCATAAGCTAAAACCATAAGAGAACGATGTATTTAAAAGGATATTGTTTTTTTAAAATAAATATAAGTTTAAGAAAACATAACCAACTTTATGATTGACTTATTATTTCCACTTATTTGAAATTATTATTCACATTACTAGAAATATGTTTAATGTAATATCGATGATAAGCATTCAGTTATCACCATGAAACTTCATCACTATTAACAGACTCTATAATATCTTGATGATAATCAGATATCAAACACACTCCTTGTATTTATGTAACATGAATTTGTATATAGGCCAAAACCAACTTCATGACTCAAAATTATCCTTTTCAGCAATGAAAAATGAAAGTGGTATAGTATTACAATTACCATACTATGTGGCATAAATAAGTAAAATGAATGTATACTTACCATAAATAAAATTTCCATAAACTTTAATGATTTTTTTACAATAAGAAAAAGCAGTGATACATGGACTGAATGCCCAAAACATCTTATAGAACTTCACCTTTGTTTGATCAAATTTGTAAAATGGGGAGACATACTCAACAGTGTCAAAATGATAAATAACCTGATTTTTGAGAAACAAATCTCATTCATTGTGGAAACACTGCATATGATTTATCCCAATCACCATAGACTTTCGCAATTTCCTTTTGTTTTTCATTCCAAGCTTTGTCGTCAGACATCTTTTATTTAAAAAACTATTGTATCCATTCCTGTATAAGGGAAATAAGAATGTCTTGAAACATTTATATCATCCCTAAAATAATAGTTAATGTAAACTCTACATCAAGTGAAGAGTGATCCTATGATAAGCTTGGATTTACAAAAGTATGTGGGTCTTCCAACTTAGTTATCTTCTAAAGTGAAAAAAATATCATATATTCCTCACATTTAAAATTTACATTCTAGATCATATTTTTCACACCAAATAGGGAATTTTTCCTCTTGGAATAATCAAAACAAATGAAAAATGTTGTTATATTTGGTATTATATTACCACATTTTTTCAATTAACTTTTATTTTCAAACTATTTTACAACATATATGGTGATATAATCTGATGAAGATGTGTTACCTATAATGCTATGGAATTAATTAGTTTGTGTAATGACATCCCAATAAAAATTTTGTGAACGTGACATTACTTAGACTAAGGAAGTCAATAATATAGGATTATTACCACTAACTAGTTATTTATTATCTATCAAAGTAACTTTATATGGTTCATTCCCACATCATTATCACCCACATTATATCATATTTAATCATCAGATACTTCCCCATTAGATAAAGTTTCATTCATTAAATTAAGAGTATCAATGGGGATACCCCCTTTAGTTCTTTCCATATTCTGATCATCTTCTTCATAATTTATTTCTATTACTGTATTAATATGAGAATATAATTAATGTGAATATTTTGAAGGTACTACTTCAACAAATCTCTCATAACATGGTTTTGTAGTAGTACGTCACACCTCATCAATATCAGAAATAGCCACATTATTGGGAAAAAAACCCCACAAAGTGTCCTCTCAGTATGTTTTGGGTGTGGTTGTGTTTGTTGACAAATCTAGATGACTACAAATGAGTATGGTTTGTGTTTTTTGAAGATGGGTTTTTAAGGTGGCATAGTTTTCCAGTGTTTGCAAAATTTTGGGGCCTCAAAATCAGAAATTTGTGTGAATAATTGCAAACGAAATAGGAAAAGGAAGAGAAATGAGGAGGAAGAAACATGGTTTTCATACCACGTCTGGGAAGATTATGCTGCTGCATACCAGGCTGTAGGAACGGTATATGGGTGTGGTTCACGAAACCGAAAACGGTTCGCGGCGGAAGGCGGTGCGGTACATGGATGGGTCGAAGCCGGCGGAGGATATCGACCATATAATAGAAAAGGTAGTACACAGACCGCATATGAAAAATGGTTTGTGGGTGGCTTTTGGTTTGCGACAGTAGAAGAATCAGTAAGCGGTGGAGGCTGGATTGAATATTTGGTAAATCTTGGATTAGTGGATTTTGCAGATATATTTTCCTATATAAGAATCTCTAATACCATTGATTACTATGGATATTGAACATAATTAGAGAACATATTTTGCTCTAGAAATTTGGAAAAGTTCGAAATTGGTTTGCACTAAAGGTGTTTGTGGGGATTCTTAACCTACAAAGGAAGTCCAGTACGTTGAGAAGGAAGTCTGGTTTGTGGAAGGAGTTGTCTCGATATGCGGAGGGGGAATCTCCAGTACGCGAGAGGGATAATTTCTCAAGCGGTATGTGGAGGGAGATATATGGTATGTGGAAGTGAAGATAGTCTACGAATAGAGAATAATTTGAAAACATGAGGGGTTTTGCAAAGGAGGTTCACGAAATCGGTACGCAGTAGCAGTACGCGGTCGTGAAGGCGGAGGCAATCCGTGGACGAAGGGCAGTTTGCAGTAGCAGTAGAAGTATGTGGAGGAGGTGTTCTACATACCAAACCTGGTACTCAGTATGTGAGAGAGGAAGGTGGTTCACTATTTGAACAAGGAATCTTGTGAATGCTTCAATTCATTTTTCAAAAGTATTTTTCAGTACCTAATAGTACCTGGGAAGGTGGACTTCATCTAAGGGTAAAAAAGGGACTTCAACAGAGCATCTACCTATATTTTAGGATGTATTAATTCATGAAAATGAAGGTACCTACATGTCCATAAACTTTGTTTGACCTACAGTTTGATAAACTATGAGTGGATTCCTTTCCAAGAGTAGTGAGCAAAGGAAGAGGAAGACGGTGACCCTTTCCGCCGGTAGTGATCCAGAGAAAGAGGCATATGGAGTGACCCTTGGGAATGCAGTGATCAGACCCTAAACCTTGTAAAGGTAGTGATCCTGGGTATAGAAGATCTAACCCAAACATTGTACTCATTATTGGCAGTGATCCTTAGTGAATTTGGTACACTGGTACATTGTTGTTGTATTCTCCTTGGACGTAGCCCAGTGAGGGTGAACCAAGAAAAAATTGACATGTCATGTGAATTATTTCATATCTGTTATTATATTGTTGTGGGAGGAAGATAATTTAATTTTTTCTAACAACGAAACAAGATATGAATGAGAAAATGTTTTAATATGTTATACTCTGATTCACCCCTCCTCTCAGGGTATTCGGCCTGGTGGACCTAACACACATATAATTCCATTAAACCATTATTTTATTATTTCTTAAACAACTATGATGCATCCACATAATCCTCATCATTGAGCATAGGATACTCAATGTTCCATATATAATCAAGGTATTGAAGTTATTGATATGTAATTGAGTAATTGATTGAGCTACAATTTTAAGCAACTATAAATCTTCTTATAAGATTTATCCAATATCATGTATTCATGAATGTTTTCCACTTTTTAATGTGGAAAAATATAGATAAAACCTTGATTAGTATGAATTAACTCTCCGTTGAAATATATTGATGTAGACATGATTACCTAGTTTTTTTAATAAAACATTATATACTGCATCATCAAATGTTTAACATGCTTTAATTGGTTATGATTAAATAATAATGACTTGATCTTGATACTTTTTCTATGGATTGGTTTATCATTATTTAATAACCCATCCAAAACCTAGGGGGAACTCCTGGAGCCTCTATTATCTCAAATTTCAACAATTATCAATGTCCTTTTAGTTATGGTGTGAAAATATGACTTTAAATAACAATACCTCTTATCAAACACCCTTTTATTATAGTGTTACTAATGTGTAATTGGGGTTCAAGGGGTTTCAGATACATAACATTTTTATGTGGACATGTTGTCCCTTACATACTTAAAGAGAGTGCCATGGCCTAACCCAATAGTGCATGAGTCGTGACCAAGAGGCCAGGGGCTTGCGACCAGCACCGAGTAGGCATATCACACACATGGTAGGCCTTAGCCTAATGTACATGTACACATTCACACATCTCTAAGCCGATAAAATTATGAAATGTAAAATAACCAATAACCATGCATGAAAGTATCTAAAATCCCACTATCATAGTATGACAACAAAGTACTGGAAAGAAAGGGCCAAATAAAATCCCACCAAAAGAAACTAAAAACAAGTCAAACTTGTGAAGAGATGACTATTGTAAATGCAACCACAGGAACATACCTCGATCTATCTGGATCACTAATATCTTCCTAGTATTGATCCCTTTAGGACTCCATCCAAAGGTTTTTTGTTTTTATAAGACATGAAACATGAGGGAAAATCCCATGTAGGGGTGAGTATAACAATACCTAGTAGGACACCCTGAAATGACTAAGCATAAAGAATCAAGAATAGTAGTCATCTCATCATAGGGATATGTGAACAACATACATAATAAGAATATCCAGATATAATCATAGTATACACACATTATCAAGGTATGGTCACAACCATAAATCCAACCTAGGATTCCTTTTTTAAGGTTCCATATAACACTCATCTGAGATAACACACTCCATGATTCAGATATCATTGATGGCATCTTTTTGATATGTCATGATCATTAGGTCTCATAATAAGAAGTATGTACTGGAAGTCTGAAGAGAACAATACACATATGGGGATCACATCAGATCCATGGGGTATACTAAAAACCCAATTTGGATTAACCTGCTAAGTAGGGGATCGACGCCCCAATCATATTGATCAGGAATATTCTAAGAACACCACCTAGAGAAAATGATTGCGATAGTGGTTATCACTATGGGCCTCATGAAATGATTCCAAAAACTCTATCTAAAACTGAATTTACTCATAGGGGATCACCATACTATACCAAGATGTGATTCCATAATAAAACCTTAGGGAAAATATCAATGGAATACACCCTAATAAAACTTGTCCATGCTGAAGGGAATAAGGGCTCCATTCCATCTTTGAATAAGTACATGGAATGTAATGGAAGTACATGGTGATTACCTTTAACATCAGGTCTACCTTTGTATCACGACCTATGTCCATGTTTGTGTCCGTGTACACCTGTTCATGACCATGTACTTGGTCGTTTCTATGTACATGGATCTGCCCATGTACCCTTGGCCTGACTGTGTGTCAGGCCATGTGCCTAGTCAGGTTCTTGACCGTGTACTCCCAGAGAATACACTGAGTTTTTAGGTAGGTTCACATGCCATGTGACATGTTCCACACATTTTGTGATACTTATCAAACCCTATCACTTCAGTTAAGTCCCCACACGGCGTGTATTCTCATATCACATGTTGTGTATATCAAGATTTTCTAGAATATATAGATCCATTTCATGCATCATCATCCACTTCTTCAGACTCTGATATGGCTATAAATCACACCGAAAATCATGGATCTAGTCCAGATGAGCCTCACTGTATCCACTCACAAGAATTTGGCTATATGATTCTCATAGGAAAACCATCTATCGCATCTCTCAGTCATCGCATGTTAAGACCTACATGAAGAAATTTTATCTGATAATGATCCATCATCATATCTTGATCACATCATAAATACAATCCTAGACCTATGGTATCAATACATTGTGCCAAGAAAATGGTGTGCAATGATTTATTATTAGGTATTTGTCAAACCACCATCCAAAACAAACATCGTTGATGAACGAATGAAGAATGTGGGAAGAAATACACAAAACATAAACATGAGGAATGGACCTTAGCCAAAGTTCATATTGGCCTCAATTTGTTTCTGTTAGAATAAAGAATAAAGATATATTATAATCAATAATAAAAATCTCCCAATCCTAGATAATTTAACCTATACCTGTAATACGCTCGATCCTTGAATCAATTCATCAGTTGATTGATTCACATTCGTCATAGGAATAATTAGATGATGACAAATACACATAAAATAAACATCCTACCTTGATATGGATCAATAACTAATGAAGAATGAATCTGTATTATTGACATTGGAGAGATCCTCAAATTCTGATGGCACAATGATCCTTGATCTCTATCTGATGTCATCTGCAAATAAAAATATCATCCAGTAGTCCTCTTGTTCACTAGGGTTAAGTAGACAACCTTGAGATCTCCTCATAATTGTATATTTATAGAGTAAAATTAGTTCTCTATGTTGATATAATAAAATAAATATATAAATTTATTTTATTATTTATTCCTGCGATGAATTTTAACCAAACATCAGATGCTAATAAAGATTATATCGCACCTAGGGTAAATTCAATACTTGGAATTTAATGGAAACCTCATATTTTTAATTTGAGCATCTATTTAAGATTTATTCTAGTTTTTTAGAAAAAATGCATGCATGTGAAATTAATATATTTAATATATCTCAAACATTGATTGTAGGTTCATTGGGTCTCAAAATCATGCACCGTCTTAGCACCTTGTCTCAAAAATATTACAAGATATATTTGAATACTTTACATGAAAAAAATTGAGATGTCACATTCACCCCACCTTAGGTATTTATATCCTACAAAGAAAAACAAAATTCTACACAAAGAGATGTGGATACTAAGCATGTATCGAGGTCTCTCACTCCCAAGTACTCTCCTATAGATTCTTATACTTCCATCATACATGCACTAAAGGAATAACTCACCCACATAGGATCTTCTCCCTTTGATCCTCAATATCTATTGGGTACTCTGAAAAAGTAGCACCATCCTTAATGTCTAGCTTTCCCCAATCGATAACATGTGATAGTTCATGCACATACCTCATCAGCTGCAACATGTGGAAGTTTTCATGTAACCATCCCAATTGCAAGGGTAGAGCTAAGCGGTATGCCACATCACCAACACTTAATAGTATCAGGAAAGGGATAATGAATCTCATAGATATATTTCCATCCAAAATAAATATCTACAATCCACATTGAGGTGATGACCTTAGAAACACATGATCTCCCCCCTAAAACTTTAAAGGCCTCAATCATCTATCCACATAAGACTTCTGATGACTCTATGTAGACTTCATCCACTCTTGGATGATATGAAATTTCTCTATCATGGATCACACCAACTTTGGGACCATAAGTGTTGACTCTCCTCAGTTGGTTCATCATAGTGGTAGACTGCAAGGTCACCCGTACAAGGCCTTGAACATTATCATGCTGATAGTGGAATGGTAGCTATTATTGTACACAAACTCCACCGATTATAGGTGATCCTCTCAACTATGGCCAAAGGATAACATGAAAGCTCATAGAATTTCCTCCAAAAACTGAATGGTCCACTCAATTTGGCTATCAGTCTGGGGGTGAAAATCCATGCTCAAATGCAATTGAGTCCCAAAGGCTTCTTTTAATCCCTTCCATAACTGAGATGTGAAGCGATCATCATGGTAAAAAATGATCGTTGAGGGAAATCCATGGAGCTATACTATCTTCTACAGGTAGAGGAATCCCAATATCTCTATTAAACTTTACTCTTGGATAGCTAGGAAGTGGGTTGACTTGTTGAGTTGGTCTATGATCCCTCATATGACATTGTTTCCTCTAGACATACATAGTAACCCCATTATGAATTATATAGATATACCATCCCACTTCCACTATGGAACCTCAAGGGGTTGAGAAAAACCTGCTAGAACTAGGTTTCTAGCCTTCACTTGTTGAAAAGTAAGGCATTGAGAGACAAACTCTGTAACACACCTCTTTATCCTTATCCACCAAAACTTCTTCCTAAGATCTTGATACATCTTTACCACACCTATATATACTGCTAAGGGTGAAGTATGAAAATCCCTCATCACCTCCTATATTAGTAAACCTAGTACCACCATCCATCCTCTAAAAAGAACCTAATGCTCCCCACCTTTATAAAATCTATCATGAGTATTTCTAGTTGACATCTTAGTACGTAGGGTCTCACATTCAGTTTCCCTAAGTTGTGCCTCCCAAACTCACTGTAAAAGTGTATGGGTAACAACCATAAACTGAAGGTAAGATCCTCCATCCCTATCCACAAATGATAACTACAACAAGTTCAAATACTTTGATTCCCCTCTCAGTAGTTGTGAACATGATCTCCTACTGAGAGAATCTACTACCATGTTCCCCTTCCCAAGAGTATAGAAAATATTTAAGTCATAATCTTGGAGGAAATATATCCATCACCTTTATCACAAATTAATATCCATATGAGGTAAGATATACTTGAGACTTTTTTATTTAGAATAGATGATAAACCACTCACCCATAATTTAGTGTCACCACATCTGAAGACTATCGATGCTAGCTCAAGATTGTGGGTTGAATAGTTCTGATCATGTGGTCTCAACTAATGTGAACCATAGAAAATCTCCACCTACCTCTATATCAAAACACAACCAATTCCAATCCCTGATGCATCTCAAAACACTATGTACTCAACACCATCCTCTGGAAATATCAAGATGGGAGAAATCCTCAATCTCTACCTCAGCTCCTGGAAATCCTATTGGAAACTCTCCATCCACATGAAAGGTTGTCCCTTTTAGGTCAAATATATCAAAGGATATTATATGTTGGAGAAATATGGTACAGATATCTGATAGCATCCTTCCAACCTAAGGAATATCTGCACCTACATCACACTCTTGTGTGGATCCTAAAATAACACTGCCTTGACCTTTGTTGGGTCAACTGCTATACTTTCTGCTGAGACAACATGTCCTATAAAGTGGACCAACTAAATCTAGAACTGGAACTTCAAGATCTTCCCATAAATATGGTGATCTCAGAGTATATCCAAGACCATCCTCAAGTGTATCATGTGATCCTTATCAGATTCTAAGTATATTAGGATATCGTTGATGAAGACTACCACAAACCGGTCTAAAATGGTTGAAATATTTGATTCATGAGTCCCATGAACATTGTTGGGGAGTTTTCCACAATGAAGGGAATCGCCAAGTTATCATAGTGATCATAGAGACATCTAAATATCTTCTTCGGTATATCCTCATCTTGTACTCACACCTGCTGATAGCCTAATCTGAGGTCAATCTTCGATAACCATCATGTCCCTATCAAATGATCAAAGAGGTCATCAATCCTTTGTAGTGGATACTTATTATTTATGATCACCTTGTTTAGGTGATGTTAATACACACACAACATCAAGATCCTATATGTCTTCTGGGTGAACAAAACAGGGGCTTCCTAGGGTGAAACACTAGTCCTGATAAATCTCTTCCTCTGTAAGTCCTCCAACTGCACCATCAGTTCATGAAGCTCTTCAGGAGCCATTCGATATATTGGAGAATATATTAGGGTTTTCATGGGGTGTATATCAATATATAATTCCATCTCTTAGTGTGTAGGTGATCTTAAAACATACTTGGGAAAGACATCATTGTACTTCGACACCACTATAGGAAACTGTAATCTCATAGCATTTACTACATCAAGACTTATGTTATCTAAATGATGAGTTATAAATTGCACTATACTATTCCTAATCATGTCCTTATCTAATAGGGTTTCCTTCTTACCCATAAAGGAAAACTTTTTCCCATCACTATGGACACCTGAAACGGTCTATATGGGCATGAACTATGGATAACCAGTCCATACCTAAGATGAAATCATAAGGCCTCATCACCAATAAAAATAGATCCCAAAAGAAACTCTTGCTTCCAAGAGTTAATTCACACCTTTGGAAGAAGTGTGTGATCATTGAGTTTCCTCCAGTAGGAGTCTCCAAGTTCAAAGATCGGTCTGAGGGCTCAACCAGAAACTCTAAGTCTCAAACTAGAAAAGTATAAATAAAAAAGTAGATCGCACCCATGCTTATCAATAATATAGATAAAGTATATAAGACAAAAATCATACCTTGTATCACCCCTAGAGCCTATGTTTCATAAGACTTGACCACTTATAGCTTACATCACCCCTAACCACTAGCTCTTTTATCTTTTCAGGGTCCACCTAGGGGTAGTGGTGGTAACAAGTCAAAATGTCTTCCATATCTAGCTCCTCTGCTATGCCCACCACCCTAAGGAATTTCCTAATCCTGCCACTACCTCTGCCTAGGTGTACTATCCACTTCCTTTCTATCAGCCACATGTCGGTTTGGGAAATCTCATGAAAGATGTCCCCAAACATCACAAGAGTAGCACTGCTTCTCTACAGGCTAACTAGATCCATCCTATGAGCCATGAATCATAGACACTATTTCCTTGGACTACCTCTTAAAATGAATCACATGTTTAGGTCCCTGTGTCTATCATCGACTCCCTATTACAGAAGTATCTACTCATGTGTGCTCACTTTCAGCTATCTGCATCTACTCGACCAAGAAACTCTCAACCACCAAATCACACTCCAGCACCCCGGTATAGGTAGGAATGCAAAGAGGTATCATGATATATTAGATGTATCTATGTAGACCCCTCTTAAAGGTATGAGAACAAAATAACTAATCACACATTATATCCATAAAGTACCGAGAGAGGTTGGTGAACCTCAATGAATACTAAGTCATAGTCTTACTACCCTATTAAAGTTATAAAATCTCCTGGATGTGCACAGACCTTAACTTAGCTAGAGAAAACTCCTCTCTAAAAAGGTACTCAAACTTTGACCATCCAAGACTCACATCATCATATGAATAGCTCAATAATACACACCATAGTCCCATATACCCATGGAGAGGACTTGCTACCATGACTACCATCTAGTCTGCAGGTTTCGTGATGAGACAAAAGACTTGTATCACTACCTCAAGCCAATCCTCAATTGCCTGTGGGTCCAACTCGCCCCTAAACCTGAGGGGCTACTGGTGCTAAAACTCATGAATCATGATCAAACTCTGCATCTCATCCACTGCTACTACTAGTATCATATTATACTATATGGGTGGTGGTAGTACTGATGCACCACCTAGTATTAACACCTCCTGAACAAGTCCCTATATCGAAGCCTCTTCACTAAGGGGTCATCCTTAGGATACTAATTTTTAATCATAGATGGTAATAATTATGTAGGAATCTAAAAATAGATAATATATACCATGATCAATGAGTATATCTAGAGAGTTGACTCAATATGGTCATGGAAACCATAATCCATTATTATGTGATGTATGTACCAATTTTTTCCCTATAACCAGTGTATACATGTACCAAGTCAACAAGTAGGTTGTCAGAGTTCAGGTGAATAGATATGTTGACTTCCACACCAACACTGTAGTCACTGGTCTGCAAGTCAAACTCAAAACACTTAACACTATTTCCATAAAACAAAAATCAATCTCACTTACTCTGGTCCTAAGGTAGAATTGACTCATCTAATACCACTCTATAGGTAGACCTAGGCATATCACACATATGGGAGACCTTATCATAATGTACATATACACATGAACAAATCTACAAGCCCATAAAATAATAAAATGTAAAATAACCAAGAACCATGCATGCATACATCTAAAATGTTGAGTCAATAAGGTTTTCCTAATGAATTTTCCATTCCTTCTTGTTTTGAAAATCACAAACACCTTATACTTAAGCAAATCGATATTTTACTTCTCTAATGAAAATTTTCTTTCTTAAGGAAATTTATCCTAACCTAGATTTCCTTATACATATCAATATTTTTCTTAAGTATAAAAATCAGATTCATACCTAAAACCTCGGAATCATATAATACTTATAAATGAAGCATTCTGTTTTAGGATCCAAATTCCGGATATGAACTGTAATGAAGTTCCATTTCGTATTCTGGATATGAACTCTAATGAAGTTTCATTCCGAATTCTGGATACGAACTCTAATGAAGTTCCATTCCGAATTCTAGATACGAACTCTAATGAAGTTCCATTTCGAATTATGGATACGAACTCTAATGAATTTCCATTCCAAATTCTGGATATTAACTCTCATATAGTTCCACTCCAAATTCTAGACTCCGAACTCTTACTAGTTCGACTCCAAACTTCTATGAGTTCAACTCTGAACATCTATCAGTTCGACTCCGAACATTTTAAGTTCAGATTCTGAATTCTAGTGAAACCAGAATCTGAATTTCCTCAGAAATTCAGACTCCGGATTTCCATAGAATTGAGGTTCTGAATTCCTATAAAACAGAATCTGAATATCTCTTTATTATAGACTCCAAATTCCACTTTGGTTAGACTCTGAACTTTTATTTTCTTATATTTCGAACTTCAGTTTTACTTATACTTATACTTGTTTCATTACAAAACGATGTTGTGATTTCAATTACACATGTTTTGTTATAAAATGATTTCATCCATTCTGTTTCTAACTAACTGTTGGTTAAGTGACACGTGTACAGGTCCCTCCAAAATTTAAGGAAAATATGACCGTTGGAGGAGGGAGCCGACCATTCCAACCGAGCCTATAAATAGGAGCTCATTTCAAAAATATCAACACTAAACTTTGACACATCTTGTTCTTACATGTTGTTGAAGTGATTTTTAGAGAGATAAGCTCTTATAAACTCTCAAGCTTCGTGCAGAAAGTTTGAACTTCTTGTTCAAAATTTTCCTTGTGCAGACTTTCTTCGTGCAACTCCAATTGTTGGTGATTACAATTTAGGGATTTTGGGGATAGGAAGACAGAGGTACCAACTACCTTGAAGTTGAGGGCTTCCTTACTGAGGAAGACAGAGGTTCCAACTACCTTGAAGTTGAGGTCTTGTGGGGATAGCAAGACAGAGACTCTGATCTTTGTATCTAGGGTTTACCCTGGTGTGGGTAATATAGACTTTCTTGAAAGTATAAATCAAGGTACCTTTATCCTAGGTTGTTGGATACCCTTCTCTTTGGGTTAAAAGATTTATATCTTGTTACTTGTTTTTGTTACAAGTTTTTCCGCTACATTTTGTATTGTAAGGAAAGTATAACATTCTTATATTTCCTTACACTTGTACTCTGACTTAGTTATATTCTATATGCTTTAAGGCAGAATATCATATTTTAAACTTTGGTTAAGTTTCATTTTCCGGATCCATATTTCTAGAACCTGTTTTTCAGAATCCCTTTCCAGATTTAAGCAAGTGTATAGAACTAGAAGTTTTTAACTTCATACTTTGTCCCAATCTTTTAATTGGTGTTAGAGGTGTTTTGAATTTGCTTAGTTTAACTTTGTTAAACTTAGATCTTTCCTTGTTTAAAGAAAATTTTAAAGTGTACAATTCACCCCCCCCCCCCTCTTGTATATTGAGCATCTACATCATTATTTCGATCCTACAATTGGTATCAGATCAGGTCTCTGAAATACTTATATTCACATATAAGTTTTTCCTTGCTCAGTTTTTCATTGTTCTATATTTTCCTTGCTTAGGAATATTTTTCTTTCTTAGTTCCTTGAATCCAAACTTTTGTTATTAACAATTTTTTGTGTATAAATATTTTTTAAGATGGCAGGAATCAATGTTGGTTCCATTGACAACCTAAATCCAACAAGACCACCAATTTTTTATGGTAATGATTATGAGTATTGGAGAGATCGAATGAAGAATTTTGTTATCAATACTGGAGTAAAAAATTTTGTTATGCTTACTGGAGGTTATCAAATTCCTGATAAGGAAGTTAGTACTTTCACAAGCCAAGAGAATCATGATTATCAATTAAACTATAAGGTACGCAATACTTTACTATGTTCAATGACTAGGAATATATATAGCCATATTTCTTCTTGTGAAAAAGCTAACTATATATGGAAGAAACTTAAAGTTACTCATTTTGGTACATCTAACGTGATTGAGACTAGAAGAGTTGTGCTTAGAGCTGAGTATCGTGGTTTTAATTTTCCTTATGGTGAACTCATATGCAAAGTACAATAGAGATTCATGACTATCGTGAATAGATTACAATATATGGGAGAGAAAGGTTTGGATGATGAAGCCCTTGTGGATAAGATTATTGATATTATGCCCAATGAGTGAGAATCAAATAGAACAGCTATTGATGAGAACAGAATGGTTACTCAAATTTCCTTATATGAGCTGTTTGGAACTCTTATTCAACATGAAATAAGGATGAAGATAGATGCTGACATCATCAAAAAGAAGAATAGGAATGGTATTGTTGCTTTTACTACAACATCAAATCACATGAAAGCTAAGACTCCTGAGAGAGTTACTAGATCCAAGTCTAAGAAGGTTACTATCCAATCTGAATCTAGTGAGAGTGAAGTCTCAGAAAATGAGTTAGCTAATATTGCTTGAAGGATGAACAAGATATCTGGTCAGATAAATTTCTAATCCAAGTATAAGAAAAAGAAAAGGAAATATAATAAAGATCCAGATGTCACATGTTATGAATTCAAGAGAAGTGGACACATTAGACCTGATTTCACTATGCTTAAAAAGAAATAAAGAAAAGAGAGGTATTTTGAAAGGAACAGGAAGAAGTTTTATAAAGATAAAGCTAAGAAAAGTCTTAAAGCTAATACTACTTGGAGTGATAGCTGTGGAGACTCTTCAAAAAGTGAATCTTCATAATATGATTCATCATATCAGAAGAATATGGGATTCATTGCTACTACTTCTTTTCTACATACATGTCTTATGGCCAAGGTACGCTCTGTCGAGGCTTTAACAAATTTGTCTCTTGATAAGAATTACTATTCCGAAAATAGTACTTCTAATGAAGATACTTCATCCTCATAAAATGAAGAACCTTCATATGAAGAAGTATCTAGATTTTCCAAGTTACTTGAAGCAAAAAATTATAAAATTTATAAGAAATTAGACAAGGAAAATACTAGGGAAGAAATTCTTACAAAAGAGATATCAGATCTTTCTTCAGATCTTAAAGATAAATAAGAGTTTTTAGAAAAACTTTTTAAAGACCTTGAGAAAGAAAATTCTGATAAAGAAGAACTTTCTAAAGATCTTAAGAATGCTATTTTAAAGATGAAAGTTTTTGAGGAAAAATCTAACTCTAAGGAAATGATTCCTGAGGATAGGAATTTAGTCATCAGACTGAAATCTGAAATATTTTCTCTTAAGAAGATTCTTGAAAAAATTACTTCTGTGAAGGAAAATTTTGACAAGATGTATTCTCAAATTAAACCTCATGGTAACACTACTGGAGTAGGTTATAATCACCAAAAACCAGTTTTTAAAAACAAATGTTTTGTTCCTTCTAGAGCCCCTTTTTGCACTAAGTGTCAAAGTGGTGGGCATTGGAAGAAAAATTGTTCTTTGAATAGAGTTCAATCTCTTGGGTTTCATAAAGCATATTTCTCTAAACAAATGTGGATACCCAAAATTTTGTTATCTGAAAATCTCGGATCCAAATAAGTTTGGATTCCAAAAACCTAATTTTTTCTTATTTTCAGGAAAATATGGAAAGTACCAATAACAATACTTGGTACATGGATAGTGGATGTTCCAGACATATGACTGGTAACAAAATCTATTTTGAAAAGATTATCAAGATGAAAGGAAGAAAAGTAACTTTTGGAGATAATTCTCAGGGAGAAATTATTGGTATAGGTAATATTGTTCTTCTTGGTAAAACTTTGATTTCAAATGTTTTGTTTGTAAAGGGTATTAAGCACAACATTTTTATCATAAGTCAATTATGTGATGAAGGATACCTTGTGAATTTTAGGAATGATAAGTGCTTAGTACACAATTCCAAGGAAGAGTTTATTCTTTCTTCCCATAGGCAAGAAAATGTTTACACTTTGAACTTAGAAGACCTTAGGAGCCAAGACATACCTTGACTAAGTGCAATGAAATATCATTCTTGGTTATGGCATAGAAGACTAGGTCACCATAACCTTATAAACTTATGTAAAATTTCTAAAAAAGGTTTAGTTAAGGATCTACCAGAGCTTAGATTTGATTCTTCTAAAGTTTCTGATCCTTGTCAATATGGAAAGAAACATAAATCTAGTTTTAAATCAATCGGTGAAGTCTCAACAACTGATGCATTATAGTTGGTGCACATGGATCTTTTTGGTCCAACACAAACCAAAAGCATTGGGGGTAAGTATTATGTATTTGTTTTGGTTGATGATTACACTAGATTTACATGGGTCTATTTTATAGCAAAGAAGTCTGAATCTTTTTCTTATTTCAAAAGTTTTAGACCCCAAGTTAAAAATGAGAAAAATCTCCCATTGAAAACTATTCATAGTGATCATGGAGGAGAATTTCAAAATTCTGATTTTGAAACTTTTTGTAGTAGAAAAGTTATTACTCACAACTTTTCAGCACCTAGAACTCCTCAAAAAATAGTGTAGTTGAAAGAAGAAATAGAATTCTTCAAGAGATAACTAGAACCATGTTGAGTGAAAATTCTATAGCTAAACATTTTTGGGTTGAAGCTGTAAGTACTGCCTGTTATAATATAAATCGAGTTTCAATTAGACCTTTTCTTAACAAAACTCTTTATGAGTTATGGAATGGTAGAAAACCTAGACTTTCCTACTTCAAGGTTTTTGGTTGCAAGGTATTCATCCTGAATAATAAAGATAATCTACACAAATTTGCACTAAAATCTAATGAAGGAATTTTCTTAGGCTACTCCACAACTTCTAAGTCTTATAGAGTTTTCAATAAAAACACTTGTACTGTTGAGGAAACAGTACATGTCAAATTTGATGAAACTGATCCTTTTGTTTTTAAACCATCCCAACCTACATCCTTGAATGTGTTTTCAAAAACTGATTATCAACCTTTGATAGAAGATCCTTCTGATAAGGAAAATGTTCAAGAAGATTCTTCTGAAACATTTCCCCAGAATATTTCCTACCCTATGTTGATGAACAGGTTTTACAAAATCCAAGTCAAGTGTTTCTTAAGAATAATCCCAGTGAAAGTATCATTGGTAATGTAAATCAACCTGTAAGGACTAGAAGTTCCCTAAGAAATTAAGTAGAACATCTAGCATTTATTTCCCAATTAGAACCAAAAATCACTGATGAAGCTTTAGGTGATGATGATTGGATAAAAGCCATGCAAGATAAACTAAATTAATTTGAAAGGAATAAAGTCTAGACCTTAGTTGAAAGACCTAAGGAAACTTCTATTATTGGAGTGAAATGGGTCTTCATAAATAAGTGTGATGAAAATGGAGTCATAGTTAGAAATAAATATAGACTAGTTTCCAAAGGCTATAATCACCAAGAGGGAATAGACTTTGAAGAAACCTATGCTCCAGTATCTATACTTGAATCTATTTATATTCTACTCACCTTTGCATCTTTCTTCAATTTTAAACTTTTTCAAATGGATGTGAAATGTTCTTTCCTTAATGGTTATGTTCAAGAGGAAGTTTTTGTTGAACAAACTCCTGGCTTTGAAGACACAAAATATCCTGATCATGTTTTTAGACTTACCAAAGCTTTGTATGGTCTTAAACAAGCCCCATTAGCTTGGTATGATAGACTTATAGGATTTCTGCTTCAAAATAACTATGTTAAGGGAAATGCATATCCAACCCTTTTTATAAAGAAATACAAGAAAAATGTTTTTATTATTCAAATATATGTTGATGACATCATATGTGGTTCAAATTAGCAATCTCTAACTGATTCCTTTGCAAGTCTAATGAAATATGAGTTTGAAATGAGTATGATGGGTGAGTTAACATTTTTCCTTGGTTTTCAAATTTCTCAAAAACTAGAAGTAACCTATATATCTTAACATAAGTATATTAAAGATATTTTTAAAAAGTATGTATTTGAAAACACTAAAAGTATTAGTACTCCCATTGGTACCTCAAACACACTTGATCTTGATGATGCTGGGAAACAAGTAGATCAAACATCTTTTAGAGGTATGATAGGAAGCCTACTATACTTGATAGCTAGTCATCCAGACTTAATGTTTTTAGTATTCTTATGTGCCAGATATCAATTCAATCCTAAGGAATCTCATTTAAAGGTAGTGAAAAGAATTTTTCGCTACTTAAAGGGAACCATGGATCTAGGATTATTTTATACTTCTGGAAATGATTTTATCTTAAAAAGCTTTTTGGATGCTGACTTTGGTGGATGTAGAATGGATAGAAAAAGTACATCCAAAACTTGTCATTTCTTAGGAGATTCATTAGTTTCTTATTCCTACAAGAAGCAACACTCAGTAGCACTTTCCACTGCTGAAGCTGAATATGTAGCAGCTGGAAGTTGTTGTGATCAAGTGTTGTGGATGCAACACACACTCACAAATTATGGCCTGAGTTTTACTAAGACTAAAATTTTGTGTGATAACACAAGTATCATTTCCCTTATCAAAAACCCTACACATCACTCTCGTGCAAAGCACATAGACATTAGGCATCACTTTCTTATGTATCACACACTAAAAGTAGATATTATTCTTCAATTTATTGGAATGCAAGATCAACTTGCTGATATTTTCACAAAATATTTACCTTCCGATAGATTTGAATACATTAAACAGAATTTAGGAATGATAACTGTAAAGTAATCTTCCTTCATTAACTTCTTGTTGAACAATTATCCTTACAGTAATAACCTCCTTTTCATAGGGGGAGTACATTTTCTTGTTAGCATAATCAAAATTTTCGTAGTCAGTTTTTTTTTAAAAAGAAAGAGTTTTTTTGTAATGAAATTTCCGTACTGGAAACTTTCGTAATGAAATTTTCGTACTGGAAATTTTTGTAATGAAATTTTCATACTGGAAATTTTTGTAATGAGATTTTTTGTAATGAGAATTTTCATAATAGGAATTTTCGTACTCATTTTTTTCATAATGAGTTTTTCATAGTCAAATTTTCTTCAAGAAGAATATTGCCTATTACGAATAAACATCTTAGAAAATTCGAAAGGTATGTTTTCATTACTCAAGTTTTCATAATCATTTTTTTTAGTTGCCGGTAGTTTCTTTTTCTTATAAAATTTCTCGGATTCGTTTGTCTCTTCTCTAATCTGAATGTTTTTAAAAACCTCAAAAGATCGGATTCAAGATTTCCTTGCGAATATGATCTCAACCGTTAGATCAGATCAGATATTTTCTCAACCGTTAGATTGCTTTTGGAAGCTCAAAGGTCATCTCCATCGCCTATATAAAGGGGACCCTCAATGGTTGTCCCACATCAATCTTAAATCTCTTGCGTGTTGAATTTCTTCCTCCCTTCTTAAAGCCCGTTCCGAATTTTTTTTTTCAGAGCTCTTCATTCTGAATGTCTGATGAAGCTACTTCTCAGGATATGTCAACTACGAAGCCAATTTAAAAATGGAAAGTGTACAGAGAAATATTGGTCCATCCGAACTTTTACAAGTATGATTCTATCATCACTAAGAACATCAAGCTGAATGGTTGGGAAGATGCATGTGTATCCAAGACAAGTGATCAAGATGTTGTCTATCCAGAGTTACTTGTAGAATTATATGAATCAGCAAGATTTTATGAGGAATAGGGAAGAGAAAATTTTTCTTTCAAGTCTTATGGAAAGACTTAAAAACTTACTTACACCAAGGTAGCAAGCTTGGTAGGGCTAGCATACGAAGGAGAAGCTGAATTTTGTTCTCACAAACTCCCGGATCCTCAAGGTATTTTTGTTAAGGTTAAGGCCTTATAATGTCTTGGACTTGTTGATGTCAAGACAGCAAAGATTGATCACCTATCTCCTAATAATCATATTCTTCAGCTTTGGGTACAAGGTTTCTTGGTTCTGAGAAAGGGTGATAAAGATACCCTGAAGAAAAGTGACATATATTTCTTAGACTTCTTGGTGAATATAAGAAAAATAAATCTGATGAGGCATGTGCTTGTGACGATCAAGAACGCCAAGGAAGGAAATTTGAGAGCTCAAATCATCATGTACCATGCCTTACTATCAAATCTGATAGTTCGGTGTCTTGATTCTTTCAATATTGCATGTAATTCTAAGCCTCGGAATTGAAAGCTTATGCTTGTCAGTGATGAAAAATTGAAAAGAATGAATATGGATTTTTCCAAGGAAATAGGAGAGTTTTATAATTTTCCAAAGGAAGAGGCTGAAACCATTCTGAAGAATGTGGAAAAATTTGAGCCTGTGAAGAAAGTTTCTAAGAATATGAAGCTTAAGGAAGTGGTTGATGAAGACAAGACCCCCAAATCTAAGGAAACCCAATCCGCACCTCCCAATCTGAAGAAACATAAAGCTTATCTGGATGAGGTAGCTGCTAAATGGAGAGAAGATAAGGAGAAAAGGAAAGAAAGGGATCCATAGTTTGGACTGGACCCTGCTGAGGCTAAGGCCTTAAGAGAAAAATCTGCGGATGAGTTAGAGAAACAAGAAAAAGAGAAGAAGCTGAAGAAAAATATGTTTGAGGCTGAAATTGTTCAATCCCTTTTAAAAGACACTGAAGTATCTTCTGAGAACATTCCCATTCTGGAAACTTTTGATGTCCAACCTTTACCAGAGACTCCTGGGAAGAAGTAATCCACTCTGGAAATGTCTAAGGGCAAAGAGGTTTTTGAAGAAGTAGATAAAGTAGCTAGAGAAGAAGTAGAGGAAGAATTTGTTGAAGAAGAAGAAGAAGAAATAGAAGAAGGAAGTGATGATATCGATGACTTGATCAAACAAGTGGAATATTATCAAGAAAAGGCTGAATCTTCAAATTTAGTCACTCCGGGAAAGGGATTTGAGGAAGAAGCTAAGGCAGATGATGTTTAGGAAGAAGAGAATGAATTATCTGATGAGGAAGAAAGCTATAAGAAGCATTTACTTGAATAAGGAGCACAAAAGGAGAAACCAAATGAAGATAAGATTATTCATCTTTCTAAATCCGAGGAAGAATCTTCTAATGAGGAACCCATTCCAAAGGTTGATAAGGGGAAGCAAGTGCTTTTGGACACCCCAACAAAAGAAGTTATAAGAAAAAAGGAGGTTGGTGGTTCTTATAGAAAGAAGCTGGTGGACATTGAAGAAGAACAGTCTCCAAGCAAAGTATTGGACTCAGAGTCATCAACTATGGGTCATGACTTTGTTGTTGAGTCTCTGAAGAAATTGTTGGAAACCATTCCGATCTTTCCCACCATAGACTCCAGATGCTAGATGATGCAACATAGCTTGAATTAGAAGTCAGAATCCTTATCTATGGTGATGGATAAGTGTGAAAATTGAAGCTGACCATAAAATTTTTTTTATCAATTATGATGTTCATAGAAAATCTTGCAGCAAAATCACCCTTCGGTCAAAGAATGGGGATGATGACTTGGCTAAGTTTGATCGTTTTCAAAATTATGTTAAATATTCCTTTGACACCAAGGATGCTAAAGTGAATGATATTTAGGAGAAGCTGAACCTTGAGAAAAATTCTCAGAATCAACAAGTGAAGGACTTGAATGATAAGGTTAACTCTCTTGCTCAAAATTTTAAAAGGGATAGAGATCTCCGGATTGAGATCAAAGGAAATCTTGTAAAGAAATATGAGTTAGTGAAGTTGAAGGAACAGGACATGAAGGCTCAGGCAGAGGTGTTGAAAGCTCAACAAGAAAGGATCACAACTTTAGAGAGGCAAGATGAGGAGGATCAAAAAGATTTTAAGAAGCTGAAAACTCTCTTGAAAAATCTTATTCCGAAGGAAAAGGAGGAAAAATAGACAAATCCGATCTTTTGTTGAATTTGATTTTCCTTGTAAATTTTTTTTCAACTCTAATGAAATTTTTTTTGGTTGTATCTTGTCTTTTTATGTACTAATGTTTTAGGAACTTTATTTTTTTTCCATTCCCACAATTCTTTTTGAAAATCACAAAGTGGGAGAAGAAAAAAGAACCACTCCTAAGGGGGAGAAGGAAAATTTCTAAAACTAAGTAGAACTATCCTTAAGTAAGGGGGGGTTCTCATTAAGATCGCTTCATTCTAATGAAAATTCCATTTTGGAAATCCATAATACAATCCTTAGAGTTCCAATGCCTAAGGGGGAGTTAGTTGTATTCACTATCATCCATGAACAAAGGGAGATAAGTTTTAATTTCAAAGTCTAATGAAAATTTTCAAAGTCCTTATATTCTTTTTAGAAAGGTTATTTTTGCTTTCCAAAAAGGGGGAGATTGTTGTGTCAATAAGGTTTTCCTTATGAATTTTCCATTCCTTCTTGTTTTGAAAATCACAAACACCTTATACTTAAGAAAATCGATATTTTACTTATCTAAGGAAAATTTTCTTCCTTAAGGAAGTTTACCCCAACCAAGATTTCCTTATACATATAAATATTTTTCTAAAGTATAAAAATCGGATTCATACCTAAAACCTCGGAATCATATAATACTTAGAAATGAAGAATTCTGTTTTAGGATCCGAATTCTGGATATGAACTCTAATGAAGTTCCATTCCGTATTCTGGATATGAACTCTAATGAAGTTCCATTCCGAATTCTGGATACGAACTTTAATGAAGTTCCATTCCAAATTCTAGATACGAACTCTAATGAAGTTCCATTCCAAATTCTGGATACGAACTCTAATGAAGTTCCATTCCGAATTCTGGATACGAACTCTCATATAGTTCCACTCCAAATTCTGGACTTCGAACTCTTACTAGTTCGACTCCGAACTTCTATGAGTTCGACTCCAAACTTCTATCAGTTCGACTCCAAACTTTGTAAGTTCAGATTCTGAATTCTAGTGAAACCAGAATCTAAATTTCCTCAGAAATTCAAACTCTAGATTTCCATATAATTCAGGTTTCGGATTCCTATAAAACAGAATCCAAATATCTTTTTATTATAGACTCTAAATTCCATTTTGGTTAGACTCAGAAATTTTATTTGCTTACATTCCGAACTTCAGTTTTACTTATACTTATACTTGTTTCATTACAAAACGATGTCGTTCTTTCAGTTACACATGTTTTGTTATAAAACGATGTCGTCCATTCCGTTTCTAACTAACTGTTGGTTAAGTGAAACATGTACAGGTCCCTCCGAAATTTAAGTAAAATATGACCGTTGGAGGAGGGAGCCGACCGTTCCAACCGAGCCTATAAATAGAAGCTCATTTGAAAGAGATCAACACTGAACTTTGAAACATCTTGTGCTTACATGTTGTTGAAGTGGTTTCTAGAGAGAGAGCCTCTTATTAACTCTCAAGCTTCGTGCAGAAAGTTTGAACGGATTGTTCAAACATTGCCTTGTGCAAACTTGCTTCGTGCAACTCCAATTGTTGGTGATTATAATCGAGGACTTCCGGGGATATGAAGATAGACGTACCAACTACCTTGAAGTTGAGGGCTTCCTTGCTGAGAAAGATAGAGGTTCCAACTACCTTGAAGTTGAGTTCTTGCGAGGATAGAAAGGCAGAGACTCCGATCTTCGTATCGAGGGCTTACCCTGGTGTGGGTAAGATAGACTTACTTTAAAGTATAAATCAAGGGACCTTTATCCAAGGTTGTTGGATACCCTTCTCTTTGGGTTAAAAGATTTATATCTTGTTACTTGTTTTGTTACAAGTTTTTTTGCTTCATTTTGTATTGTAATGAAAGTATAACCTTCTTATATTTCCTTACACGTGTACTCTAACTTAGTTAGATTATATACGCTTTAAGGTAGAATCTCATATTATAAACTTTGGTTAAGTTTCATTTTCTGGATCCATATTTCCGGAACCTGTTTTTCATAATCACATTCCATATTTAAGCAAGTGTATAGAACTAGAAGTTTGTAACTTCATACTTTGTCCCAATATTTTAATTGGTTTTAGAGGTGTTGTGAATCTACTTAGTATAACTTTTTTAAACTTAGATCTTTCCTTGTTTAAAGAAAATTTTAAAGTGTACAATTCACCCCGCCCCCTCTTGTATATTGAGCATCTACATCGTTATTTAGATCCTACATAAAATCTCACCATCAAAGTATGAAAACAAAGTAATAGAAATAAAGATCCAAATACAATCCCACCAAAAGAAATTGGAAACAATTCCATCCTGTGAAGTAAGAGAGGAGTACTATAAATGGAACAACCAAAACACACCTCAGACTGTTTGGCTTGATCAAATTCGTCTAGTCCCGATCCCTCTAGGAATCCATAAAAAGGTTGATCTTCTATATAATACATGATATGTGTTGGAAAATACCATGCATGGGTGATTATATAATACCCAGTAGGAAACCATAAAATCACTAAGCATAAAGCATCAAGAATAGTAGTCAACTCATCACAGAGAAATTTCAACAGCATACATAACAAGAATATACAGATATACTCATATTAAACACATAGTCTCAGGGTAAGGTCACAATAGTAAATGCAATCTAGGATAACTATTTAAAGGTTCCATATAACACTCGTCTAAGAGAACACACTCCACGAGTCAGATAGAACTAACGGCTTCTGTCTGAGATGTCATACTCATCAGGTATATCCATAAGAAGTATATGATGGAAGTATGAATAGAATGATACATGGATAGGGATCACACCCATATCCATGGGGTATACCAAAAACCTAATCTAGATTAACCTGATATGTAGGGTATCGATGCTCACAGAGTGTTGGTCACAACAATTCTGAGAACCTAACCTAGGGAAAATGATGGTGATAGAGGATCTCACTTCGAGCCTCATGGAAGGATTCCAATAATTATATCTGAGACTAAATTTCCTTAGTGGGGATCACCATCCTATACACAAGACACGATTCCATAATAAACTCTCAAAGAAAAGTTCAAGGGAATTCACCCTAACAAAACTTGTACATTCTGAAGGGAATAAGAGATTCATTCCATATTTGATAAAGTACATGGCGTGTACTATAAGTACACGATGTGTCCCTTCAGAACTCTTTCTACCCATGTATCATGGTCCATACCCATGTTTGTGTCCATGTGCACCTAGTCGTGCCTGATTACTTGTTTGTGTCCAAGTACACGGCTCTTCCCATGTACCCCCTATCCTGGTTGTGTGCCTGGTCATGTGCCTTTTCATGTGCCTTGTTAATTGCCTAAACATGTAATACCATAGAACCTTTTGATTTTTCAGGTAAGTTCACACATCTTGTGACATGTTTCACATGTCGTGTGATACTTATCTCCTTTGCAAAAACCCCAAAAATGCACCCAGGGCTCCACATGGAATGTATTCCTTGATTGCACGTTATGTATATCAAGATTTTATAAAACCTACAGATCCATTTTAAGAATCTTCATCTACTCCTCTAGCCTCTGATCTTGGAAAAAATCACATCAGAAATTATGGATCTAGTCCGGCCAAGCCTCGATGTAGCCACTTTCCAGAATCCAGCTATCTGATTCACATAGGAAAACCATCTATCGCATCTCTCGGTCACCACACATGAAGACCCATGTGAAGAACTATGATCTGATTGTGATCCATCATCGTGTCTCGATTCTATTTTCAATCCAAACTCAAATTTTTTGTATCAATACATTTTTCTAAAAAAAACAGGTGTGCAATGATTGATTATCAATTATTTGTCGAACCACCATCCAAAACGAATGTCGATGATGAATGAATGAATAATGGAAGAATAAATTCACAAAACACAAATTTGAGGAATGGACCTCATCTGATACTTGTGTTGGCCTCTATTCATTACTATTAGATCGAATAACTAAGATATATATTATAATCAACAATAAAAATCCCCCAATCCAAGATAATATAACCCTTACCTGTAATATGCTCAAATTTGGGAATCAATTCATTAGTTGATTGATTCATGTTTATTGTAAGAATAATAAAAAGATGATAAATCCATATAAAATAAATTTCCTACCTTGAGATGGATCGATCACTAATGAAGAATGAATCTCTGTCATTTTTATTGGCAAGGTCCTTGAATTCCAATGGTGCAATGATCATTAATCTCAATCTAATGTCATCTACCAAGAATACTCTCCTCCAATGGTCCTCTAGATCTCCAAAGCTAAATTTCCAACCTTAAGATCTCCTCATAACCTATCATGACCTGTCCCAATGGGGCTCGTTCCATGACTACCCCATGTATGCCTCAAATAGTCCAGGAGATGATGACTAACATCGAGTAGGTGTATCCCTCGCATGGGAGGCCTTAGCCTAATGTATCGGTACACGTGCACACATATCCAAGACCATACAATGCTAAAATGTAAAACGACAGATAAACCATGCATTCATGAATATAAATACCACCATCAGAGTATGGTAACAAGTACTGGAATGAAAAAGGGCCAAATATAATCCCACTATAAAGAGTCTGAAAACAAGTCCAACCTAAAAGTATAGAAGGGGCTATTGTTAATGTTACTACAGGAACACACCACGATCTGTCCAGCACACTAAGCTCTATCTGGTCCCAGTCCCTCTAGAACTCCATAAAAATGTTGATCATCTGCATAAGACATGACACTTGTGGGAAAATATCATGCAGGGTTGAGTATAACAACACCTAGTAGGACACCCTGAAATCACTAAGCACATAACATCAACAATAACAGTCAGCTCATCACAAGTATATGTCTACAGAACATATAACAAGAATATCCTTATATACTCAAAAAAGAAACACCATCTCAAGATAAAGTTATAACACCCCAAGATTTTATGGTATGTATCTTTTTGAATTTAATTTCTTCAACAGTATAGGTTTCACACAACACCAAGCTTAAAAAAACAATGATATACAATTCAATATCATTATTTTAAAATGACTATTATAAACAAGTCATTAAATTGGAGGGAATGAATACTATTAATGAAATTTATATATTATATATTAAATCAAATTTTTTTACATTCATCCAAATTATTTTATAATCATAAGATAAGAATGAATCCAATTTTACGCATTAAAAGACTATTTTTTAAAGGCAGTTTTACCTCTTTTTAATGGAACACTTATTTTAAAACTAAATTTTGATACATTTATAAATTATTTTGAACAAAATAAACTTCATTTTTAAAAGTGGAATTTTAAAATTAGTTTCGTGTGAAATTTTGTTATTTTTATGAAAATATTTATTTTCTAATGAATAAGTGAAAAATCCCAATTTTTATATAACATTCATTTTCATTATATTAATATTATATTTATAATTTGAATAGTAACCACACCTTTGAAATTATAAATAAAATTTATGTATCTTATGAATGATTATATGATATAATTATATCATAGTATAAGTAAATAAATATTTTGACAATGATAAATTAAGTGTAGGTATTTTCATAAAATATAAATACTTATTTTCAATTTTATAATTAATATAATGATTTAAAAGAAAAATTATTTTCTTAAAATGTATTCAAAAATTAATATTTTTTTATCTTATTATTATAATATAATTTTATAAGACCTTAATTAATTTTTCAAAGTATCATAAAAACAATTATAATATTAAAATCGATATTTTTTGAGTAAATAATGATTTTATATTAAAATTAAATTTCTTATAATTAGAAAATTATTTTCATAAAATGGATTCCATTTTTCAATTATAATCATCAAAAAATGGTTAGGGTAAATTTTTTGTATTTTCCTAAAATAGTTGAATTTTTGATGAATAGTGAAATACGGTAATTTAACATAAAGGTTGGGGGAAATACCCTTTTATTAAAAAGAGAAAAAACAACAAACCCTTTTGAACTAGGTAAGGGAAAACTCATTACAGGTTCATAGACCCAGTGAGATCAAAACCCAATACAAAACTCGGTACAGAATCAATACAGTGGCTTAAAAGCCTATGTTCAATGGTCCGAGAGCCCATTGGAACAAAGACCATTACAACAGAACCAAATAGATGCAATGAAAACAGATGCAATGCATAGAGCACATTGGAATACCACCATCCACACATGCGGTCGCACCTGAGACTCAAATAGGCAGATCCCCCAATCCACGCCGCTTCCATTGACAACAGAGCACCGCAGACGTACGATGCCAAGATGATGCACGCTGAACCGGTGTTATCCACAATTCCCTACACACAGTCACCCCTCACAACACCAAATCTGACCAGATTTGGTCAAAAAAACAGATCTGGACCAGATCTGTGAACTGACTGGAAGATTTGTCGCTGCCTGCTCCCACACACATCGTGCCAAGAGCCGACGATGACGCACAAGCCTCGCCGCCTACATCCACAACCCTTTCCATCACGTGACCCCGTCCAGCTTGATAATCACTGCGGGACGCCATCATATGACCTTCGGAGTCCTGAGGAGCATTACAAGATACGCTGCCCATCGCCCGTCGCCCGCCGCAAAGAACATCGGAACACCGCATCGCAGTGTCATCGCCCTACGCAAAGCTCGTCAGACAAATGAATGCCACCCATATCCGTTAAGGCCTCGCCCTCTCATATGAGGACCAGCATCCCGCACCATCCATCACCAACCGCTACGGTCGGAGGTATAATCCTAAATTCTGAGAGACAAGGTGAAACCTTAGAGGCAGGGAGCTCTCGACCGAAGCCGAGAGCCCCCCTCTAAAATACAGTAATTTATGGTATTTAATAAATACATGAATTATTGAGTCATAGATGATGTATGGATGACGTAAGACTATAATCTTGAACTCTCCTTAATTATTTTAATATATTTAGTGATAATAATCAAACTATTCATAATATTGAGGCAAAATAATAAAATAATGAATAAAATATTGAGAAAACACTCATCTTCTCCACTATAAATACCACCCCTCACCACCTCTTCTGCTCACACCTATTAAGCCTTGAAGATTTTTCAATTTCTACGCAATAATCTTACCAAGTCTCTCCCCCATGTCCAACATCCTTTTTTTCAATAAAATACCAAACCAAAGTCCCTTAAGGAGGTTCTCAAGAAGAAGAATTCAATAGGTAAAACCCTTAATCCTTCCATTTCATTTTCTTTTATTTTCTTTTATTTTATTATCCTTCCGTCACCTACTCTTTCCAAACATGAATTATAACTCCAATATCTTATATATACTGTAATTTTATTATTTCAATAAAAAATACACCATCAATCCTCTTCTTCTCTTAATTTTATTCTAAAAATTAAAACATCATCTGTGAGGTGCTGATTTACCACCTTTGTGGACGACATGTTTTCATTTTTCAATTCCACCTTAAAGGATGGTCATAAAAATATTTTTATGGTTAAAAAAGATTATAATATATCTATTATGGATTATTTAATGTTCTAAAACCAGTGTATATACATGATATTAATTAATAAAACAAAATTAGTTCGTGATGATCGAAAAAATGCCAAAATAATCCAAATAGTTATCATTAACTTTTTTTCTAATGAATCATCCTCATAAATGGAAACAAATTGATATATAAAACCATTAAATATTATTTAATTTTACTTATAATGTATAATTTCATTTATGGATAACTATTATAATTTCACATGATCATTCATGCCTATATACAAGTGAACCAAACGTGAAAACCAAGAAAATGAACACTTCTGAACGATGAAATTGAATCTTATAACTCATAAAAAACCATAAATGAACTTAATAAAATTATAATTAATAAAATAAATGTTAAATTGGTTCTAAATTAATCTATTAATGAATATAATTTTGTTATCAAGGATGTTAAGTATAAGTGCAGAACACATTCAGACATAAGGTAAAGGTCTTCTCATCTCACTTTTTATTTTTGTGAGAAATGCCTTATTCACCACTATTTATTGTGTTTTATGTATGTATAATGACTATTGATTTATCATATCATGAACCTATTTATCTTTATGTTATTAAATTTCTTATGTGATGATCATTAATTTTTGGGTCATACGGTTTGACTGTTTGCAAAGTGGTAAGGGGTTTCTCATCTCACTTTTATTTCTGTGAGATTTCCCTTATTCACCACTTATTTATTGTGTTTTATGTATGTATACTGACTTTTGATATATAATATCATTAATATATTTATATTTATTTTATTAAATGATTAATTTTATTATTATTAATTTTTTTCATATGATTTGATTGATTACAAAGTGCTAAGGTTTTCTTCCCAAACCTCCATTTTTTATTTGGGTTACACTATCTCTCTCTTTACCCAAATGTAATTCTTCATTATTTTTTATATAATTATTATAAATTATTTTTATATTTTCCAAAATCATATATCCATGTCATTTAATATTTATTTTATGTGGAAATATATGTTTTACAAGGCTCTCTTTTCATTTCCTCCCGATAAGCAAGCCCACTTTAAGGGAAATTTTCAATTTCTTACCCATTTTCAAGTACACTCCATAATCTGTTTTAAGATGAAAATATTTTTATAAAATTACTCATTTAATCATGAAAAAATATGTTAGTTCATTTATGGTTTTATGTAAACAATTATGCCTCTATCCTCTTTAAAGACTCTTTTATATTTTTCCTTAAACCGCACGAAAGTGGCCCATTTCTAAAGTTTCTTAAAAACTCTTTTTACGTGTTTTCACTTTAGTTAAACATCATTTATACCTAAAACATATTTTTATTTTCTTTAACTTTTATTTTCTGGGATATACATGTTTACAATCTAATTTTATGACAAACAAAAATTATTTTCTAAAAGAACTCTTTTTTCAAAGTAAAAAAGGGTGTTTCTCTCAAGAATTTCTCAATAATTTTATTAAAGTATTTTCATCTAATTATACACCCTCCTTTGAATATTATGCTTGATACCTTATGTTACCATATACCATATTTTATTTAATGGTTTATGATTAATTTGACTAGGGATGTTCTATCTTGATACCATTCACCATATTACTCTTAATAATTATTTGATTATATGATAAATATTAATAAATTTGTAGCTTTTATTTAATATGGATAATTGATGATAAGGTGAATTATTAAATATATAAGGAATGATTTGGACTGGTATGACATGGGTTGGGGACCAGTTAATACAAACCCTACGGGTGGGTCCCAGTTATAAATATCTCCTCGATGCATCGGTGGTCTCATGAGACAAAAACAGTTGGCGAATAACCCTTTATGTTTGTTTCCAAGAAGAATCAAAAGGGTTTCTACCCATAGACTTAAATAGTCTTGACGGTATTATGGTTCATGTTCCAGATACATGATTTCCAATAATTAATCATTTCCTTCATTCAGTAATCTCTTATTATTATCCATAGGATTTTCACTATAAAAAAATATATGGATACATTTTCATTCTTAGTGTATTGATGGAATATGTTTTTTAGATTTTTTACCTTTCCATAATGTATATTCCTTATTGACTTTATTTCACTTATTATTATTTTATATGACCCTTACAGAGCATTTGAGCTCACCCTTTTATTTTTTTCCTTCCCCAAGTTGTGAAGATGAAATCATTGAATAAGTGTCAAGGAAGAAGTTTATTTTCCTTTGATATGTTCTATGTTTATTTAACAATGTAATAAGGGTACCATGTATGTATCTAGTTTCTTCAAGACTACTAAAATGATCAATCATTGGTGATGTTATCTCTTTTATCTATTCCATTATAATAAAACGACCACCAACTTTGGGCTATTAGGGTCAGGGTTGTTTCGGTTGGTATCAGAGCAAGTTTAGCAGAAACCTTAAGATTTGGAAGCATGCATGGTTTCATTAAGGTTTTAAGGTGATAAAAGTATTCATATATTTGGTATGTGGGACTAAGAGCTACATTATTTGGGGAATCTTATATTAAGTTGATTTTGGAAATTTCATAACCATCTTTCTAATATTTTTTTTCATTGAATGTGGACAGACATGTTTTAGACAAGTCTTAAGATTAACTACTTATGGAATGGATCAAGTTAAACTTTGGAAATTATTGTTTGATGATAAAATGTTCTAAACTTTTTTATTTTAGTAAATATTTAAAGGTATAAGGAAATACTTAAGGACTATATGATTCATTAAAAGTGATGCAAGTGTAAAAAATTAATCTTGAACATTAATTTCCAAGTGTATGGGATGAAGTGAAAATAGATTGAAGCACAACCAAAGTATGAGATTATACTTATGACATGGAAAGTAATTAAGTAGGTTTATTTTATCAAGTTATTATCTAAATATTAAAATAATCCCTCAACTATAGGAAAAATATTTTGGAACAAAAACTTTATCCATTTACTTTTCATTCTGAGAAATCAATGGTCTTTCAACCGATCACAAGATTTACAGTTTTGTGATGGTTAAATTTCTAATGAACATGTTATCTATTACTCTCCATCAGAACATGATAGTTAAATTTCTCTTCTATGTTCATGTCATCGTTTTCCACTAATTATTTCCCACCCTAAATACTAGTTTTGTGGTTACCTTTTCTTTTCCCTTTCCCTCTTATTAAGATAATATTTTATTAACCCTATTTCCGATGTGGGTTTTCCACAAAGGAATTTTGAAGTATCAACCTTTGATTTTTCAAAGTAAAATTTAAAATTTTAGGATGCAATTTATTGAAGGAGGGGAGAATGAAACACCCTAAGATTTTATGATATGTATATTTTTTAATTTAATTTCTTCAATAGCATAGGTTTCACACAACATCAAGTTTAAATGGACAATGATATACAATTAAATATCATTATTTTGAAATGATTGTCATAACCTAGTCATTAAATTAAAGAGAATGAATGTTATTAATGAAATTTATATATTATATATTTAATAATTTTTTTCATTCATCCAAATTATTTTATAGGAATAAGATAATAATGAATCTAATTTTACGCATTAAAAGACTATATTTTTCTAAAGGCACTCTTACCACCTTTTAATGACGCACTTGTTTTAAAACTAAACTTTGATACTTTTACAAATTATTTTGAATAAAATAAACTTCATTTTTAAATTTGGAATGTAAAAATTTTCTTAGGGTGAAATTTTGGTTTTTTGTTTTTGAAAATATTTATTTTCCGGTGAATAAGTGAAAAATTTTGATTTTTATATAACTATCATTTTCATTATATTAATATTCTATTTATGATTTGAATAGTAACCGAATCTATAAAAGTGTAAATAAAATTTAGGTATCTTATGAATGAGAATATGATATAATTATATCATAATATCAGTAAATAAATATTTTGAAAATAATAAATTAAGTGTTGGTATTTTTATAAAACATAAATGTTTATTTTCAATTTTATAATTAATATAATGATTTAAAAGAAAATATATTTTCATAAAATTTTTTCAAAAATTAATATATAATTTTCTTATGATTATAATATAATTTTATAAAACCTTAATTAATTTTTAAGTGTCACAAAAATAGTTATAATATTATAATTGAATTTTTTGAGTAAATAATGATTTTATTTAAAAATTAAAATTATAATAATTCTAAAATTATTTTCAAAAAATGTATTCCATTTTCTAATTCTATATGTTGAAAAATTATTATAGTGATTTTTTTGGATTTTTCTAAAATAGTTGAATTTTGGTGAATAGTGAAAAACGGTAATTTATTGTATTTAATAAATACATAAATTATTGAGTCATAGATGATGTATGGAAAATTTAATCCCATAATCTCAAACTCTCCTTTATTATTTTATTATATTTAGTGATAATACTCAAACTATTCATAGTCTCAAGAAAAAATAATAAACTAATGAATAAAATAATGAGTAAACACCCCTCTCCTCCGCTATAAATACCACCTCTTCTCCTCGCACCTATTAAGCCTTGAAACTTGTCCAATTTCTATCCAATACTCTTTCCAATTCTCTCCCCCATGTCCAAGATCCTTTGGTCTCAATAAAATACCAAATCCAAGTCCCTTAAGGAGGTTCTCAAGGAGAAGAATTCAAGAGGTAAAACCCTTAATCCTTCAATTTCATTTTCTTTTATTTTATTTTCTTTTATTATCCTTTCATCACCTCCTCTGTCCAAACATGCATAATAAATACAATGTCTTATATATATTGTAATTTTATTATGTAAATTTAAAATCCTCCATTAAGTTTATTTTCCTCTTCCTTTTATTCTAAAAATGAAAACATCGTTCGTGAGGTGCTGATTTATCGCCTTCATGGATGACGTGTTTTTGTTTTTTAATTCTTCCTTCAAGGGTGGTCATAAAACTATTTTTATGGTTAAAACATATTATAATGTATTTATTATATATTATTTAATGTTCTGAAACCATTATATATATATATACATAATATATATTAATTAATAAAACAAAACTAGTTCATGATGATCGAAAAATGCAAAAAAAGTCCAAACAGTTATCATTAACATTTTATCTAAGGAATCATCCTCATATTTTTAAAAAAATGATATATAATAATATTAAATATTATTTAATTTAATTTATAAAATATAATTTTAATTCTATATAACTATTCTCATTTCACATTATCTTTCATACATATATAAAAGTGAACCAATCATGAAAACCAAGGAAACGAACACTTCTAAATGACAAAATTAAATATTATAACTCATCAAAAAGACCATAAATGAACTTAATAAAATTATAATAAATAAAATACATGTTTAATAGTTTATTAAATAATTTATTAATGAATCTAATTTCATTATCCATGATGTTAAGTACAAGTGTAGAACACTTTTGGACATAAGGTAAGGGTCTTCTAATCTCACTTTTATTTCTATGAGATATGTCTTATTCACCACTATTTCTTATGTGTAATGTATATATACTTAACATTAATTCATAATATCATAAACCTATATATATTCATGTTATTCAATTTCTTATTTTATGATCATTAATTTTTTGGGGTATATGGTTCGACTGTTTGCAAAGTGGTAAGGGGTTTCTCATCTCACTTATTTCGGTGAGATTTCCTTTATTCACCACTTATTTCTTATTTGTGGTATATATATAATGAAAATTGATATATAATATAATTAATATATTTATTTTCATGCTATTCAATTATTAATTTTATGATTATTAATTTTTTTCATACGATTCGGTTGATTATAAAGTGGTAAGGGTTTCTTCTTGAACCACCATTTTTCATTCGAGTTATGCTATCTCTCTCTTTACCCCAATTTAATTATTCATTATTTTTTATGTAATTATTATAAATTATATATATATGTTCTAAAATCATATATACATATCATTTCATCTTTCTTTAATGGGAAAATATATATATTACAAGGATCCTTTTTCAATTCCTCTGGTAAGCAATCCTGATTTAAGGGAACTTTCCAATTTCTTACCCATTTTAAAGTACACTCCATAATCTGTTTTAATAAATAAATATTTTTATAAAATCACTCTTTTTATCATGAAAAACTATTATAGTTCATTTTTTTCTTTATTCAAACAATTATTCCTTTGTCCACTTTAAATACTCTTTTATATTTTCTCTTAAACCGAACAGGAGTGGACCATTTATAAAGTTTCTTAAAAACACTTTTTACATGTTTTCACTTTAGTTGAACATCATTTATACCTCAAACATAATTTCATTATCCTTCCATTTTTTTCTTAGATATACATGTTTACAATATGATTTTATGAAAAATACAAAATATTTTCCAAAAGAACTCTTCTTTCTTTAGTAAAAAAGGGTATTTCTCTCAAGAATTTCTCAATGATTTTATTAGAGTATTTTTATCTACTTATATACCCTATGTTGAATATTATTCTTGATCCCTTATGTTACAATATACCATATTTTATTTAATGTTTTATTATTATTTTGACTAGGGATTTTCTATCTTAATATCATTCACCATATTACTCTTGATAGTTATTTGATTATCTAGGAAATATTGATAAATCTATATCTTTTATTTAATACAAATATTTGATGATGAGAAAAATTATTAAATATATGAGGAATGCTTTGTAATAGTATGATATGTGTTGGGGACCAATTAATGCAAACCCTATGGGTGGGGCCCAGTTATAGATAGCCCCTCAATGCATTGGTAGTCTCATGAGATGAAAACGGTTGGTGACAAACCCTTCGTGTTTGTTTCTAAGAAGAATCAGATTAGTTTCTACCCATAGACTTAAAACATATTGATGTTATTATGGTTAATTTGACAAATACATGATTTCCAATAATTAATAATTTCCTTCATTTGGTAATATTTTATTATTATCCAGAGGATTTTCACTATAGAAAAATATATAGATGCATTTTCATTCTCAGTGTATTGATGGCATGTGTTTTTAGATTATTTACCTTACCATAATGTATATTCCTTATTGAATTTACTTTACTTATTATTGTTTCATATAACCCTTATTGAGAATTTCACCTCACCTTTTTATTTTTTTTACTTCCCCTGGTTATGAAGATGAAATCATTAAATAGGTTTCAAGGAAGAGCTTTCTTTTCCTTTGTTATGTTCTATGTTTATTTACCAATGTGATAAGGGTACCATGTATGTATCTAGTTTCTTCAAGACTTCTAAACTGATCAATCCTTGGTGATTTGATCTCTTATATCTATTCCATTGAAATAAAATGACCACCGACTCTAGGCTACTGGGGTTGGGGTTATTTCAAAAGTCACAACTATAATGAAAATTTAGGAATCATGCTTGAAGGTTTCACATATCACTCATCCGGGAGAACATGATCCATGAGTTAGATAGCACTGATGGAATTTGTTCAAGATGCACTAATCATCGGTTCTTTCCATGAGAAGTATACACTAGAAGTTTGAAGATAATGATACACAGATGAGGATGACACCCAAGGCCCTGGGGTATACCAATAACTCAATATGGAATAACCCACTAAGTTGAAGATTGACGCCCACGTAGTGTTGGTCATGACAATAATAAGAACTCTACCTAGGTCAAGATGATGATAGAGGATCTCACTCTAGGCCTAACATAAGGATTATAACAACTCTATCCAATTATTCCCACTAAATAGATTGTAATTATATGTGTAGGATGTGATTTCATACTAACCCTAAGGAAACGGATCAAGGGAACACTTCCTAATGAAACTTGTCCAAGTTGAAGAGGAAAAGGAATCTAAGACTTATTTTAAGGAGTGCATGGGGTGTGCTGTGAGTACACGTTGTGGACCGGTAGTACATGAAATGTCCCTTTGGTACTGAGTTCTTCCCATGTATCATGGATTGTTCCCATGTTTGTGTCAGTGCCTGAGCACACGGCATGTCCGACCCTATGTACTCTTGGCAATGTCCATGTTCGGCTGGTCGTGTACATGTTTGGCTAGCCATTATTGTTCTTGTATCTGTGTACCTTCCCAGGTACATGTTAAACTACCAATCAAGGGTCACATTCCATGTGATATGGGTGACATGTCGTATGATATTTATCTTATTCCTGAAATCCTATCACTTTGGCCAGGGACCCACACGCCATGTAATCCTAGATTATATACCATTTTCTATAGGATTTCACAGAACCCACAGTTCTTCCTCTTGTGTCACCATTCTCTCCTTTGGCCTCCAATCCAGCTATAAATCACACTAGAGAGTGTGGATCTAGTCTTACTGAGCCTTTTCGTCATCGCTCATCAGAATTTGGCCACCAAAATGCATGGGAAATCCCTCTATCACATCTCCCAATAGCCGCACATTGAACCTCACATGAATAACTCTAATTTTGTCTCAGTAAATTGTTATGGATCAATCCCACCATTAATCCAAACCTAGATCTATGATAACAATCCATTGTGCCAAGAAATGAGTGTGAAACAATTGTTTATCTGATAGTTATCGAACTGCGGGCCAAAGAATTGCCCGTAATGAATGAAGAATAGGGATGTAAAATCACAACACACAAACATGAAGAATGGTCCTCATCAAATTTTTTTGTTGGCATTTATTTTTTTATGTTATAATTAATAAAAAATAGATATATCATAATCAACCAAGAAATCCTTGAACTCGGATAATATTTATCCCATTCTCACAATATTCACAATCCTTGAATCAATTCATTAGTTTATTAATTCACATTTGTCATAGAAATAAAACAATAGATATAAATCTAAAAAAAACATCCTACATCAATTTGGATCAATTTCTAGTGAAGAAAGGTTTCATGCTGTTATCATTGGCAAGATCCCCGAGTTTCATTGCACACCAATCAATGATCCATAATCCAGTCATAATTCACCAATGGAAACTCCTCCAAAACTCCCTATCTCAAATCCCTAGGTTTATATGGTTAACCCTAGGATTTTCTCATAACATCATATTTATAGAAAATCATCAGGTCATGGTAATTAATTAAATAAATAAATTTATTAAAACATCCACCCATGATCGTACCCAACCCGAACGTCTGATGTGCTCCAAGGTTATGTCATGCCTAGGGTATACCCCATTCTTTGAACTCAACGGGGAACTTAGATTTCTAATTTGAGACTCTGTTTAGAATTTATTACAATTTTTTAGGAAAATTGTGTGTGCATGAATTTAATATATTTAATATATATAAAAATTAATTTTGGACACAGTGAGCCTCAGAATCCCATGTTGTCTCCACGCCTAGCTACAAAAATAATATATACAATATTCCAAAATAATACATGGAAAAATAGGTATCATTAAATTCTCCCCACCTTGGGGATTTATGTCTTGGAAATCACAAAAAAAATACTAAATAAAGATATGTGGGTACTGATCACGCATTTGGGTCTCCTGATCCCAAGTGATCTGCTGAAGATTCATGTTCTTCCACCAGACACACACTTAAGGAATTGATCACCCATAAAGGATCATATCCTTCTGATACTCAATCTATACCAGGTACTCAACAAAGCTAACACTCTCCTCGATTTCTAGCTCACCATAGTTGATAACATGTGACAGATCGTGCATGTACCTCCTCAACCACAGCACGTGGAAGATGTTGTGTACCCAATCTAACTATGGTGATAGAGCTAATCGATACAACATCTTTCCAAATCTTTTCTTCCCCTACCAAATATCTACAATCCCCATCAAGTTGAGACCCTTAGAAACACATGGTATCCCTCCTCGAACTCTAAAGGCCTCTGTAATCTATCTGTATAGGACTTATGACTACTATGTAAAGTCCTCATCCACTCCAAGATGATCTGGGACTTCTCTATAGTGTCTCATACCAACTCTAGGTCCATAAGTGCTAACTCTCCTGGTTTAGTCCAGCATAGTGGTGTCTTTCATGGTTTCACGTATAAGGCCTTGAATGGTATCATATCGATGGCGTATTGGTAGCTGTTAGTATATGCAAACTCCACCAAGGATAAGTGATCCTCCCAACTATGGATGAATTCTAACATGTAATCTCACAACATTTCCTCCAAGACCTTAATGGTCTGATCAGTTTGTTCATCAGTCTGGGGTTGAAACGCTATGATCAAATGCAACTAAGTCCCAAAAGCCTCTTGCAATACTTTCCATAACCGAGATGTGAAGTGAGCATCGTGATCAGAAATGATTGTTGAGGGAACTCTACAGAGTCAGACTATCTTATACAAATAGAGGCATCCCAAGCTCTCTAATGAACTCTTCTCTCAGATAGCTAGGAAGTGATCCAACTTGGTGATTCAGTATTCGATCACCCAGATGGAATTGTGTACCCTATATGTATGTGGTAAAATCGTCACAAAGTTGGTAGATATCTCATCCCACTTCCACATTGGCACCTCAAGGGGTTAAGATAAATCCACGAGAACCTGGTGCTCAGCCTTCACTTACTGACAAGTAAAGAATCAAGAGACAAAATTTACAACTCCCTTCTTTATCCCTAGCCACCAAAACTAATGTTGGAAGTCCAGGTACATCTTCTCCACACCTGGATGTACCTCCAAAAAAGAAGAATGAAACTCTCTAAGAACCTCCTCCTATAATTTCACTGGTACCATCGTGAATCATCTAAAAATAATGAAATTTTCCCCACCTTTATAAAATCTATTAGGAGCATTTCTAGTAGATATCTGAGTATGTAGGGTCTCACAGTCAATATTATTAAGTTGTTTCTCCCTAAATCATTGTACAAGTGTAGGGGTAACAACCATTAATTGGTGGTAATATTCTCCATCCCCATCAACAAAGGATATCTGCAATAAGGCCAATTTCTTCGATGCATAACTCAGAAACTACGAAAAAGATCACCTAATGAGAGAATTTGTTACCAAATTTCCATTTCCATGAGTATAGACAATATCAAAATCATAATCCAAGAGAAACTCTAGTCATCACCTCTGTCTCAAGTTAAGATATTTCTAAGAGAATATATACTTGAGACTCTTTCAGTTAAAATATATTATAAATTGCTCACCCAAAATGTAATATCACTACATATTCAGTGTGAAGACTATCACTATTAACACAAGATCATGGGTCGTGTAGTTCTTCTCATGTGGTCTCAACTAACATGAACCATAGGCAATCACCACCTACCTTTGCATCAAAATGAAACCAATACCTATCCCTGATGTTTCATAGAATTTTATATCCTTGAAACTCTTCTATGTAAATATCAAGATAGGAGCACTTGTCAATATCTACCTCAACCTTTATAAATCCTGTTAGCACCTCATCGTCCACATGAAAGGATGCCCCTTTTGGTTCAAAGCTGTCAAGGGAGCTAATATCCTAGAAAAGTCAAGTATGAATCTATGATAGTATCCTACCAACCTAAGGAAGATCCATAACTCTATTACACTATTGGGTGTCTCCCAAGATAGCATTGCCTCAACCTTTATCGGGTCCACTACTTCACCATCTGCTAAGATAACATGCCCCAAAAAGTAGACCTATTGAATCCAGAATTTTCACTTTGAGATCTTTCCATAAATTTGGTTCTATCATATTATATATAGAACCATCCCCAAGTGTCTTGTGTGCTCCTCCTCAGACTTCACGTACACTGGGATATCATCGATGAAGACACTACTACAAAGTAGGACTTTAACAATGCTAAAATTGGCGTTTATTAGCACTAGAAAAGCAATGGCTACCGAAACATGATTAAAATACCTAGGATTTTATCATAATTAAAAAATCACTATCCTTCATGAGTACTAAAAAAATAATTGATAATGGTTTACTTTATCAACGCATTTAGTAGTGCTGATAAAGGGGCATATTGTAGGGTGTTGTAACAACACACTACAAAACCAAAAATTAGAAAAATTAGGTACAAATATAGATTTTAAATGAAATAAAATTTACAACACAAATACAAGAAAAAACACTATATTATAGACATTTAAAATGGTAAGAATTTTTAAATGGAAAAGAATGTGCCCTACATGCCTCTCCATTTTCAAACATCTCTAGCTACCTCCTCTAGGTTCCTAGCCTTCGCTGCGTCAGGGTCACCGGTTTTGTGTCCTGCCTCTGGGTTTCCAATCGCTACTACTTCAGATCCATCAGGGTCTTGTTCTAGTGATTTTGTTCCACTACCTACATCCTTCGATGAAGCCCCACGGGATGGCTCCCTCACCTTCCCAGTTCTGGGGCTGCCTCCTCGGCCTTCTTTCAAAGAGTCCCTTTGTTGTTCGTATCCCATATTTGAACCAAGTGGAGTATTCTCACTGGTGGATCCTCTTGATGTCTCGTCCTCTCTAGAATGGGGTTCTCTAGTGCTGTCCATTTCGGCGGCCTCTTTCCGGGAAGCATCAGAGTGCCTCAGGTGGACCTTGGTTGCAAGATTCGGTCAGGACAAACCTCTGCTATATCTATTTAAGAACTTTGTGGACTCGTGGAATCTCTATATGCCGACCAAGACCTAAAATCTGAATCGAATCATATTATGCATGGATTTGGGATCTTATGATGACTTCATTAGATCTTGGTGATTCTTCCCTAGGTCTATTGGGTGTTGGAATCTTCATCTCTGCTGATGGTCGATGGATGCTCAGTCTAGAAGGTATTCATCAAGGGTAGTGGTTTGGATCTCTTTACTAGGTTTACCTCTTCCATTTTGGAATGCTTGTCTGCTATGCGAGATTGGTAACTTGTTTGGTGTCTTTCTTTGTGCTGATGAGTGAACCTTCTACCTTGAGGATGCGGTAATGGATCAGATTTGCGTCGACTTGGATCTTGCTACTTCTATTCCTAGGAAGATCACTCTCAGAGTGGAAGGAATGGGGGACTAGATTCAACTGATTGTAGTTCCTTTTTCCATGCTCTTTTGCTCAAGTTGTCAGCTACAAGGGCATTCCTTGCCCATCTATCGTAGGCAACGTTCAAAGCGTGCGGCCTCTGGCCCTCCAGTTTTCTCTGATGGTGTTTCGGATTTGTTTTCTCTCTTGACTCCTATATCCAATCCTCCCTTGGTCATCACTTCTCTTCCTCACCGAAGTCCCCTTTGACTATTCTGGAGGAAAAGATTTTGGTTGATAGGTTCTCTTCCTCTCCTGGTGTGGTTGAGTCTTTGTAAATGTCTCTGTGTCCTAGAGATCAAGTGTTTTCACTTCTTCATTTTTCCTCGGGTACCAATCTTATCTTCCAGGGTTGGAGGAGCTTGGGTATTTTGGGCTTTGGAGTCCTGTCAAGGCTGCTTGTTGGGTGTGGTCCACTAGATCAAGTTCCTAGTTTCAGTTGAAGGTTTTAGGCCAGTCATTCCCCTAATAGTTTTCTTATTCTCCTCTGGTCAGGGGGTCGCAGTGTGTGGAGTGTGAGGAGGATAGTATTTCCTCGTTGGTCTCTAAGACCTCACATTGTTAGAGCGAGATTCTCAAGGCTTCTGGTTGTGATTTGGGTGGTTTTCCTGAAGTGAGTTCTCAGTTTATTTCTCCTCAGGCAGTTCTGGACCCCCTGGTATTTTCTTGCTTCCTCTATCAAACAGCTTCAGTGGCCTGTTACTGGTTTCGGATTTCTTCTCCATGGAGGAGGTTGTGCTGGCCTCCCCGATTAATGGTGTCACCACCTATGCTCATGATAATATTTTTAATAATTCTCCCTCCAGCAATATCAAAGGGAAGGTTTCATCTGGATCCAAACCTAGATGGTCTTGGTTCTAATGATATCCTTAATTCTTTGTAATTCCTAGGGCCTAGAAGCATGGGCAAAAACTGACTTTCTGGTTTCCGAGCTTCAACGTACAAAGGCATCTGTGGTTGTGATTCTTGAGCATAAGCAACACTGTTCTAAAATTTACAACTTTTCTGCAAGACTTGGAATGAGAGGCTTCTTGCATGGCGGTCCAGTTAACTAATATATTTGGGTCCTATGGAAGGGTAATATTTTATTGGATTTGCTGGACACTTCTAACCAGCATATTTCTATGAAAATCAGTGATGGGCATCAAGGATGTGTTTTTCTTTCGTCTATGCCAAGTGCAATTCTAGGGAGAGGGAATCTTTGTGGAAGAGGCTGGAAAATTTTGACCAAGTAAATGAAGCATGTTTTTTCGGGGGTATTTTAATGTCATATTGGATTTGTCATAAAAGAAAGTAGGTGGAAGGGTTTCTAGTAGTGATTGGCAGGCCTTTATGTCTTGTGTTTCTTAGAATGGTTTACTGGATTTTGGATTTTGTGAGAAAAAAAGTTTACATGGTGCAACAATAAATGAGGTCCTCGATGCACTTGGTGTAGGTTGGATTAGTGTCTTGATAACCTCTCAATTTTATCCTCTTTTTTGGACACAAAGGTGGGTCATTTGGTTTCAGCTTTATCAGATCATGCACCTCTTCTTATTAGCTTAGATCATAGGCCGGTGAATAATAGACGATTCTTCTATTCTAGACAATGGAAAATAGATACCATCTTTTAGTCAATGGTGCTTTCATCTTGGGTGAAACCCATGAATTATAGACATTGGATGGGCTTTCATAACATGTTAAGAAGGCTAATAGAAGATTTACAACAATTTTTTTCCAAAAGACCCATCAGTTCAGCTAATTTGGAGGATTTGAAAGATGAGTTTGAACATCTTGAGTGAAGGCTGGAAGATGGATGGGATGAGAAAAATTATGGTACCTTGATAGTCAAGAATAACCACCTTATTGTGTTGCTCTTGGAGAAAGAGCGGTTTGTTCTTGAGAGATCCTGGACAACTTGGATCAGGGAGGGTGATAGAAATACGACCTATTTTCAGGCCTGCATCAAGGAAAGGAGGCAAGAAACTATACCCAATATTCGAATGGAAGATGGGTATTTCACTCAAGAGACTGGGGTTATGGGAGGCATGGCTCTTGAATACTTAAAAAGGTTGTTGTCTGATCATAATCCATATATGTAGGAGGGATATCCATCGTATCAAACTGATTTGTTTAATTTTATACCAAGGGTGGTGTCCAATGAGGTTAGTCTCTCTCTTGAAAAAACATCGAATGAAGATGAGGTTTGGGAGGCGGTCAAGGCTCTCAATTATAAGAGTGATCTGGGGATGGATGGTTTTCCCAAGTCTTTTTACATTAGCTTCTAGGAGTTGGTTAAATGGGATTTGGTTGAGGCCATTCAGGACTTCTTTAGAGGGGGTCATTTGCCTCTAGTTGTTTGTGTGTCAACTTTGATTCTCATTCTGAAAGTGAAAGACCCCTCTACACTCAATAAATACTGGTTGATTTGTATGTGTAATTTTCCCTTCAAGGATCTTGAAAATATTATCAACAGAATACTTGCAGCCCATCTTCCCCAATAGGTCTTGGAAAATCAGCAGGTTTTTATCAAAGGAAGGTCCACTCAATCGGCCATTTCCATGGTTCATGAGTTGGTAGGGGATATTAATCTTAAGACGCCTAGATCCAATGTGGTGATTAAAGTGGACATGCAAAAAGATTATAATAAAATGGAATGGAATTATATCATTAAAGTGTTGTCTCTCATGGGTTTTTCTAGAGGGGTTGTGGATCTACTATTTAGAATTTTCATCTCACCTTGGCTTGCTGTCTCTTTCATGGGGAAGCGGTGTGGTTTCTTCAAACCCAACTGAGGCATGTGGTAGGGAGACCCTCTTTCTCCCAGTCTCTTTATTTTGATTTAGGACTCTCTTAGAAGATATTTTTAGGGAAAAATTATTAATGGGAGGCTTCGGGCATATCATGGTAGAGGGAATTCTAGTGATGTTTCACATATCTTATTTGCAGATGACATGTTATTCTTCTTGAATGGTAACAGAATGAACATTAGGGAATTTAACAGGGTAATGGAAACCTATTTCAAGTGGAGTGGTCAGTCCATCAATAGGGATAAAAGTAGTTTTTTTCTCTTGAAATGGTGTTTGGAAATAAGGGGGAAAAAGATTGAGAAGAAATTGGGCATACATAAAAAATCTTTCCCGATGGAATATCTCGGAGCTCCTATTGCGCCAGGAAGGGTCCGTATTCAACATTTTGACGGGCTTGTTGGGAAAATTTAAATTTTCATTACAAATTGGAAGAACCGATTTCTCTCTTTTGGGAGGCGTATTACACTGGTCAATTGTGTCCTCTCCTCGATTCCCATGCATGTTCTCTCGGTGCTCAAGGTTCCAAAGGTGGTGTTGATTAATATTGAAAAAGTGTTGACAAATTTCATATGGGAATCTATTAATGAGGAAATAATTCACTAGAATTCATGGGATAGGATATCTAGAGAGGTTTTTGAAGGTGGTATTAGTATCCTAAGTTTAATAGGGGAAATGAAAGGTATGAAAGCTAAGATTTCTTGGGACTTTTTGGAGAACAAATTGTTGTGGGAAAGGTTTATTAATAACAAATATGGAACTCACTTAACCAGTGGAAAAATAATTGTTTCTCATCTTTGGATCACAATATCTAGTCACTTAACAATGCTTTACACTCACTCCAAATGGCTGGTTGGTTGTGGGAAAATAAATTTTTGGAATGATAATTGGGTAGGTTTAATATTGGGCTTCCCAGGTTTCCCAACTCTGGAGATTTCCTTTACTCAGTCCAGTAGTTTCAGACCCTTTATCCAGGCCATTCTCATGCACAGTCGACTGAAGGTCTTTGATTGAATCACCTTGAATGAGGATCCTAATAAACTCATTTTCACAAGGTCGGCCTTGGGGCGGTTCTTGGCCAAGGGGTATCGCTCAGTGACTCGGGAATATGGCTTATCGGATATCTAGAATGAAGCGGTGTGGTGTAATGATCTACTGGTGAAGTATAATTTTCTTATTTGGAATATTTGGAATCAGTTTTTTCCTATGGATGATCAGGTGAAGCGCAGGGGGATTCCTCTTGCATCTAAATGTTTATGCTACTCAATTCTCACTGAAGATTTGACTTACCATCTCTTCTTTGCCAGTGACTGGGTGGCCATTTTTTGGGGTTTCCTTGGTGAGATCTTTAGATGAGGAGGTCGGGCAGCTTCAGCTACATCTTTTCTACACTCATGGTTCTCGGTAACTGATGACAATGCCTCTGAGAAGAAGGCGAGGGTGGTGTTATTTAGTGTGGGATGTTGGATCGTTTAGCGAGCTCATAACCAGAGGCAACATGGGGGTACATGTTGTTTGAGTATGGATCTGGTGTTTCGTGCCCGATGTACTGGGATCGATTTGATCCCACTTGTTAAGGTTGGGGAGGCCATCCCCCTGCTAATAATTCTCATGGCAGGTAATTCCTATAATCCATTTTTACTGGTTGTGAATAAGAAGGGATGTTGGTTGTAGTGGAAACCTCTGAGCGGTGGTCTGAAGCTCAATGTGGACGGGTCTTGTGTGTCTGGTTTTATGAGAGGGGGGGAGTGGTCTGTGACTTCCAAGGGTCGGTGATACTGGCCTTCAGTGGTGATTTTGGAAAGCGAGACTCTCTTATGGTAGAGGCGTATTCAATGTTGAAATTCATAAAGATTTTTCATTCTTGTAATCTTATGCTTGAGTCAATGGAAACTGACTAGGCTATTATTCACGGGTCGTGAGGGACGCTCCTCATTCCATGGACTATTTCCTACATTGTTCACAGATGCAAGCATCTTCTAGACTCTCAGGTGATCCTTAGTCACATTTTTCATGAGGGGAATAAGGTGGTGTATTTTTTGGCCTCTAGGATTATCACTGGATATCAAAGTCTCTTGTTTTCTACCTTGGGATAACTTCCACGGGAATATGGTAATTTAGTTAGGGTAGATGATTTGGGACTTCATTATTTTAGGCCTCCTTAAACATTTTTTTGTATGGGGAACTACCTAGTTTGAAAGTTTAATAAAAATTTAATGTTATATGGATAGACATTTCAAACATTGGTTTATACAATTATATGTGTAAGTACAAATTATCATATATGTTCAAAAACATCATTATTCCTTTTCCTTTTTCCCCTGACCCTGATTCATGCTATTGTTGATAAAACCACCCCTACTAAAGAAAAATACTTCACCTAGATAAGAAAACAATTATTATGTTAGTAATAATATAAAGAAATAAATTAAAAATAAAGTGTTAATTTTAAACCAAACATTGACTCATACCAAAAACATTGTGTATCAAAATGAGTTGTGGTTGATTCTTGGATGTCACACCATTTCTTATTCATCTTCAAGAATTATATCTGTGAAAATTAACTAAATAAGTATAAGATAAAAATGATAATCAAATTAATTAATTAATCTAATATAGAATGATGAGAAAACAATCTAGGATCGCTTGCTCGTTTTTGGCGATGTAATGTGTGTTTTAAACTAAAATGACGCTTGTATATTGAAAACTTTCACTTGGAGTCATACCGGTAACACCATGAATAAGATTAAGGTGAGGTTAATTCCTACATGTCCCAAATGACTTATAATCATTTCCCTAAAGTATCAAAACAATCCAAATGTTTTTCCTCATTTTTGAGTATGCCACTTGTCTTTTTTACTAAAATGTCATTTAAAACTGGAAACATGCACTTTGAGTCATATCGGTCACATCGTGTGTCGGTTTGATGTGAGAATAATTACTACATATTAAAAATGAATTATAAATCATTTTCCTAAATTATCAAGACAATCTGAGTTCATTTTATTAGTTTTTATTGAGTGGCACTTTTTGAACTAAAATTTTAATTTTAAACTGATAACTGGCACTTTGAGTCATACTGGGAATATTGTATATCGTATTAAGGTAAGGATAATTACTACACATCAAAAAATGACTTATGAATCATTTTTAAAAGTATCAAAATAATATTAATGTGTATTCTTGGTTTTGAGTATGTCAGTTGTCTTTTTTACTAAAATTAATGCCAATTTTAAATAAAAAATATGCATTTAGAGTCATACCGGTCACACCATGTGTCGGATTGATGTGTGATTGATTACTACACATTCCAAATGAATTATGGATAGTTTTACTAGTATAAAAACAATCTGAATGTGTTTTATTGGTTTTGAGTATATCACTTGTGTTTTTACTAAAATGTCAATTTAAACAGGAAACACGTACTTTGAGTCATACCGGTCACATCGTGCATTAGTTTTATGTGAGGATAATTACCACACGTCAAAAATAACATATGAATTTTTTTCCTAAATTATCAAGATAATATGAGGGATTTTTCTTGGTTTTCAGTGAGTGACACTTTTTGAACTAAAATGTCAATTTTAAACTGATAACAGACACTTTTTAGTCATACTGGAAATATCGTGTATCAAATTGAGGTATGGAATATTCCTACAAATCTCAAATGAATTAATAATTTTTTTACTAAAGTATAAAAATAATATTAATGTGTTTTCTCAGTTTTGAGTAGGTCAGTTGTCTTTTTTACAAAAATTAATGTCAATTTTAAATAAAAAGATGCACTTATAGTCATACCGGTCACACCATATGTCGGATTGAGATGAGGATGATTCCTACACATCTAAAATGACTTATGTATCATTTTCCTAAAGTATCAAAAAAAATTGAATGTGTTTTATCGGTTTTGAGTATGTCACTTGTCTTTTTTACTAAATTGTCATTTCAAATTGGAAACATGCACTTTTAGTCATAACAGTCACATTGTATGATGGTTTGATGTAAGACTAATTTATAAATGTCATAAATTACTTATGAATCACTATACTAAATTATCAATATAATTTGAGTGCATTTTCCTGGTTTTAGTGAGTGACACTTTTTCAACTAAAATGTCAATTTTAAACTGATAATCGACACTTTGAGTCATACCAGGAACATCATGTATCGAATTGAGGTGAGTTTGATTCCTACATGTCACAAATGACTTATGTATAATTTTCCTAAAGTTTAAAAACAATTTGAACGTATTTCCTTAGTTTTTATTAGTTCAATTGTCTTTTTTACTAAAATTAAGGTCAATTTTAAATAAAAAGATGCCCTTGAAGTCATATCGATCACACCATGCATTAGATTGAGGTACATATGATTTATAAACATTACAAATAACTTATGGATAATTTTACTAAAGTATAAAAACAATTTTAATGTGTTTTCTCATTTTTTAGTATGTCACTTATCTTTTTTACTAAATTGACATTTTAAATTGGAAACATGCACTTTGAGCCACGCTTGTCACATCATGTTTCAGTTTGACATGAGACTGATTCTTACATGTGAAAAATGAATTATAAATCATTTTTATAAATTATCAATACAATCTGATCATGTTTACTCAGTTTTCAGTGAGTTGCACTTTTTGAACTAAAATGTTAATTTTAAACTGATAACAGACACTTTGAGTCATATCAGGCACGTAGTGTATAAAATTGAGTTGTGACTAATTCATACACATTCTAAATGAATAATGGATCATTTTCATAAAGTATCAAGATAATCCAAATTTTTTTCTCAGTTTTGAGTAGTTTAGTTGTCCTTTTTACTACAATTAATGTCAATTTTAAATAAAAAGACGCACTTAGAGTCATACCGGTCACACCATGCATTGGATTTAGGTTTGGTTAATTCATAAATTTCCCAAATGACTTATGGATCATTTTACTGATGTATAAAAACAATCTTAATGTGTTTTCTCAGTTTTGAGTATGTCACTTGTCTTTTTTACTAAATTGTCATTTTAAACTGGAAACACACACTTTGAGTCATATCAGTCACATCATGTACTAATTTGATGTGATAATGATTCATACATGTCAAAAATAACTTGTGAATCGTTTTAATAAATTATTAATATAATTTGAGCATATTTTCTCAGTTTTCAGTGAGTTACACTTTTTGAACCAAAATGTCAATTTTAAACTAATAATGAACACTTTGAGCCATACCGGGCACATAATGTATAAGATTTAGGTTCAGATAATTCCTACACATAAAAAATGACTTATATATAATTTGACTAAATTATAAAAATAATATGAATTCATTTTCTCATTTTTGAGTATATTATTTATCTTTTTTACTAAAATTAATGTCAATTTTAAATAAAAAGATGCACTTGGAGTTATATTGGTCACACCATGCATCTTATTGAGGTTAGTATGATTATTACATTTCAAAAATTACAAATGAATCATTTTTATAAATTATCAAAACAATATGAATGAATTTTCTTGGTTCTTAGTGGGTCAATTTTCTCTTTTACTAAAATTAATGTCAATTTTAAATAAAAAACGCACTTAGAGTCATATTAGTCACACCGTACATCAGATAGAGGTTAGGAATACTACTACATGTCCCAAATAAATTATGGATCATTTTTATAAAGTATAAAAATAATTAAAATGTGCTTTATTGGTTTTGAGTATGTCCCTTGTCTTTTTTACTAAATTTACATTTTAAACTGGAAACACAAACTTTGAGTCATACTGATCACATCATGTATCAGTTAAATGTGAGACAAATTCTTACACATAAAAAATTACTTATGAATCATTTTTCTAAATTATACAATCTAATCATGTTTTCTTGGTTTTTAGTGATTGACACTTTTTGAAATAAAATAAAAATTTTAAACTAATAATAAACACTTCGAGTCATACCAGGCACATCGTGTATCATATTGATATGAGGATGATTCCTATACATCCAAAATAACTTATGGATTGTTTTAATAAATTATAAATACAATAATAATGCATTTTCTCAGTTTTGAGTAGTTCAGTGGTCTTTTTACTAAAATTAATGTTAATTTTAAATAAAAAGATGCACTTTGAGTCATACTGGTCACACCGTATGTTGGATTGAGGTGAGGATGATTCTTACATATTAAAAATGACTTATGTATTATTTTCCTAAAGTATAAAAATAATATGAATGTGTTTTATCATTTTTTAGTATGTCACTTGTCTTTTTTATGAAAATGTCATTTTAAACTAAAAACATGCACTTTGAGTCATACCAGTCACATCATGTGTCAGTTTAATGTGATAATGATTCTTAAACATAAAAAATTACTGATAAATAATTTTACTAAATTATCAATACAATCTGATTATGTTTTATTATTTTTTAGTGAGTAGCACTTTTTGAATTAAAATTTCAATTTTAAACTCATAACGGACACTTTAAGCCATATCAGGAACATCATATATCTAATTGAGGTGTGACTGATTCCTATATGTCAAAAATGAATTATGGATCATTTTCATAAAGTATCAAAATAATATGAATGTTTTTATTGGTTTTAAGTATATCAGTTGTCTTTTTTAATAAAATTAATGTCAAATTGAAATAAAAAGACACACTTGGAATCATATTGGTCACATCGTGCATTAGATTGAGGTACTGCTAATTCCTACACATCCCAAATGACTTATGGATTTTTTTCCCTAAAGTATCAAAAAAATATGAATGCATTTGATAATTTTTGAGTATGTAACTTGTCTTTTTTACTAAAATTTCATTTTAAACTAGACACATGAACTTTGAGTCATACTAGTCACATCATGTGTCGGTTTGATGTGAGACTAATTCCTAAATGTTAAAAATTACTTACGAATAATTTTCCTAAATTATCAAGACAATATGAGTGTTTTTACTTAGTTTTCAGTATGTCACTTGTCTTTTTTACTAAAATTAATGTCAATTTTAAAAAAAATACATAATTGGAGTCATATCGGGCACATCGTGCATCGGATTTAGGTGAGGATAATTCATACATGTCACAGATGACTTATAGATTATTTCCCTAAAGTATAAAAATAATATTAATTTTTTTTCTTAGTTTTGAGTATGTGATGTGTGTTTTGAACTAAAATGTAAATTATAGACTAAAAACATACAGTCTGAGTCGTACTAAGAACACTGTGTATTAGATTGAGGTGAGGATGATTAATTTTGTGATATGTTTTTTTCTTTCAACTATCTCCAAAAATCTAGAAAATAGAGAACATGTTTAATTCTGATGGAAGAGAAACACCATGCTTCCTGAAACACTTCACGTTTTATGCAACATGGGGTTTCCTCTTCCATACAAAAAGAATGCATTATCTATTTTCAGGATTGTTTCATATAGTTAAAATAAAAATATGACTTTCCAAAATATCTATAAAAAACTAAAAAAATGTTATATAAAAATTATAATAAAATTAATTTAAAAATGATTTATAAAATGGTGAAAAAATTAATTAAATAAGTGGTAGGAATTCACCTTTTTATGATGGTTGTATACATTATTGACCCATTTATTTGTTGTCATTGTCTCATTTGTAGCCTTTAAGTCCAATCTATCATGATCATGAGTGTATTTGAACAAACCACCCCAACTCGAACAAAATAATCCACCTGTATAAGAAAAAAATTCTTATGTGATTAATACTAAAATGAAATAAATTAAACATAAATATGAAACAATACATTACTTATATGGACAATGATTTTACTATGAAACATCAAGATTGGAAATCATGTTCAAGATAAGAAGTTTTTGAAATATTTGGAAAGAACTAACTAACCTAGTTTTATTTTAGATCACTAAATTTATTTGATAAAATATAGATATAAGTGAATTTAGTTCAGATATTAGGGAATTTTTTTGCTTAGTTTTTATTATGTGATGTGTTTTTAACTAAAATGTAAATTATAAACAAAAAACATACATTTTGAGTCATACTGAGAATAATGTGTATCAGATTGAGGTTCGGCTGATTGAGTATGTGGTGTGTGTTTTTCTTTCAGTTGTCTACACCAAGCCATAAAAGAAATAAATGTTTCATTTGGATAGAAGAGGAAACCCCATGTTGCCTAAAATGCCTCATCCAAAAGCAAAATGTACTCTCTTTTTTGGCTTGCTACAGATGATTGAAGGAAAAATATGACTTCTTAAAATATCTTTGAAAAAATTAATTATTAGATAAAAATTATAAGAAAATTGACTTAAAATTAGTAGATAAAATGGTGAAAAAATTAACTAAATAAGTAGTAGGAATTTACTTTTTCATGATCATAGTAAAGGAGTGACTCATCCTTGTTGATTAAGTCATTTCTTCATGATCTCTATAAAAAATTAATAAAATAAGTATTAGATAAAAATGGTGAGGAAATTAACTAAAAAATAGATAAAATGATCAAAAATTAAACTAAAAGTAAATTTATTCTAGTTATATATCATTAAACTATAATATAATTGTCCTTGATCATATGAAAATAAAATACAAGGAACTTATTTAATCTTATGTTACCCTAAAAGAAAATATTTTAGAAGCTTAGTCCCAACAACATGATATATTTAACCACTTTACAATAACATAACATTCACTTATTACACAAAATTCCTATAAAAACTTTTATCCTTTTAGGTAAGTGTAAAACTCATATATAAATATTTTCCTTCTTATTTTCATCCAAATGAAACTAAAATCTATTACATCCATTAAGTATCCCTAGATTGTTCTATATATTAGTATATTCTTTTCAATATTCTGGGTGATGATAAACTCTAACATAACATCGTCATTATTTTTTCAAAAAAATAGTAATATCCCTATTCTCATGTATTTTTTATTGATAACAATGATGAGTTTTTTTATTAATGAACTTGTCAACATGGGTAATTTTACATAATGAATGTGTATATGTATATTAGTGAGGAACAAGTGGACACATTTTTTTATGGTGATCCGGTGAACAAGTATTTATAAGTATAATAAGGATAGGTTAAACACCTCTACTCATGTAATGATTGTGAGATTTTATTTGAAATAATGGTGGGATGGTTTAATTTCACATCATGTTCATTCAAAGGAATCAGTTTTAGTCAATCCATTTCACTAATGTAAACTTGATGTGTTACTTGTATGTATTTCACAAGAATTTGTGATATTATATCATGCATCTAATTTATGATTGAATAGCCAAAATAATTACACCACCCACCAAATTGAAACCACTATATTGTTATTTTCTGAAAATTTGTGATTCGGTAGATGAAATTTTTTATTTATTTTTTTAGAGGTTTTGGATCAAGCTATTGTCCTTCTATTTGTGATTGTATGCATGCATGCATTTTTCTGATCATGTTTTATTATTAAGATTCAATTTATATAATTTATAAATTTTGTTTTTAAGTTACCTCATTTATGGAATTTATAGATTATGAATCTCTATATTCTTAGTGGAAATTTATATATAAGAATATTAAACGGGTGCTTATTTTTATTATTGTATTCAACTAAGAACCTTTCTTTGTAGTGTAAAGAATCCATGGGCAAGTAACTACATCTATTTTTTTGTTGTTCAGATTGTTCTTGGTGAGGGGTTTCTTTCACACTTTACTAATATTTGATAGTACTTGGAATATTCTAATAGAAATTGCAGCCTATGATAATCAGTTTGAAAAAATAATTGGTGTTTTTTTTATTTCTTAAAAAAATACCTTTACTTAAATTCTTGTACAAAATCACTTAAAAAAGTGGTAAAAACATTTTTTCAATAAGAAACCTGAAGCACTTACACAATGGTTCTTTTCTTAAGAGATAAGTTTTGTGAACACTTTTCAATAATTTTTCTCAAACACAACCTTGGTATAATCACTATTCTACTCCATTTCCCAATAATTTTATTATTTTCAGGCCAACACTTCATCTCCTCCTCTACCTCGGTCTTTGACTCTGCCTCTGCCTCCACCTCCGCCTCCACCTCTGCCTCCACCACCACCATTACTAAACAATTTTATTATTTTTAGGTCAAAACTTATAAAACTTGAGAAACAGATCAAAAATAATATATAAGCATTATGATACTAATGTTTCACACCCAAAATATATTTCTAAGGTTATATCCTATACTATATCACAAATATAAAAAGTAATTACCTGAATTTGTAGGTAGAAAACATTTTGAAACCATGTACATTTCCCAATCATATATAAATAAATTTACTTATTCTTTTGAGAATTAAGGTTGACATAAATCTTGGTAGTATTGAGAAAATATAGATAAACAAATGATTAAGAAATATTTTTAATGAAATTTCAATTACCTTTAGAAATTACCAATTCATGGATGCTATTATTTTCATGTTTTATAATCTCTCTCATGAATTTGAAAATATAATATCCAAAATCATTTTCATTATCTTTCTTTAGGCACTGCATAAACATTGACCAAAATAAGTATTTTTTTTAAATATATTTTGATAGTTAAATCTTTCCATAAATACCTTAATATATTTCCATTTGAAGTAATCCATAGGTTTTTTATGTTTAGTCACCAACTTCATGCCTTGAATTATCATATATTTCATAACCACCCTATCATAACAAAATTCCTATTAAAACATGGAATGAAACATATAATTCTAAGTTTATCTATAAAATATTTATTTCAGTGTATTATAAAGTCTACTAGAAAACTAACCTATACCAACGGTTTGGAACTGTTGGTATAGGCCTCCAAACTGTTGGTATAGCCTATACCAACGGTTTGGAGAACCGTTTCCAAGTAAGTCGTTGGGATAGTTCTATACCAACGGTTTTCCCAAAACCATTGGTATAGACATATCCCAATGGTTTTGCAAACTGTTGGTATAATTAATATGAAAATCTATACCAACAGTTATGGAACCGTTGGTATATGTATTTCAAAAAAAAACATTCGCTGGGATTTGATCCTAGGACCCCTAGTTTATTATTGAACGACTTAACCACTAACCTAACATGACTTTTGTGAATATAATTACATAAATAAATATATGTATTCTCATAATTATTTTAAATTTTGATTTATACAATGTTCTGGGTAAGAAGAAATGATAAAAAATCAAAGGACCTATACCAACGGTTGTCACAACCGTTGGTATAGATTTTGATTCTAGATCTTGTTTCTGGGTGGGAGGTTGATTTGTGGGGGACCTTTCCCAATGCTTTGGGAAAACCATTGGGATAGGTATACCCTTTCCCAACGGTTTTCCCAAACCATTTGGAAAGGTGTCCACAAATTGGACTTTTCCCAACAGTTTGGGAAAACTGTTGGGAAAGGGTATACCTATCCCAACGGTTTTCCCAAACCATTGGGAAAGGTGGCTAAAATGTGGGATTTCCCAACGGTTTGGCCAAACTGTTGGGAAAGGTGGCCTCAAAGTGGGATTTCCCAACGGTTTGGCCTAACTGTTGGGAAAGGGAACCTATACCAACGGTTTTTACAAACTGTTGGTATAGAATCATTGGGAAAGTTCAGATTTCCAGTAGTATTGGATCCAAAAAATAAATATTTGGGGTATCCATATTGACTGCGATCAATATCTAGTGTTTCCTAAGAAAACAAAAACAAATCAGTAATGAAAAAAAATTATGTGATTATATTTTAGAGTTTTACTCCTACATTATAGGAATCAAAAAGAGTATTTTGTCTATTATTTTTTTCTCAAATGCATCATATAGCTCATCTTTATTCTTATCAATTTCTTCCTTCTCTAAAAAAGTTTTTTGTGTAGAAATGATATAGGGATTAATGAATCAAAATCATTATTTTCAGGATTTACCCTTTATATAATAGTAATATAAATGTTTTTAGAAAATATGAATAGTTATTAACTTTAATGAACATATTAGATCTTTTTTTTGGATAAATATATAATGAAAATGTACCTTATGTATATATTTACAATTGAGACTCTCAGTCATTCAAACTTTAGAATCTCATTTATAATCTTGAGACTAACTATGTATGTCATGAAATTTCCATATATTTATTCTTCATATGGAATGTAAGACATATTTTTATCTTTAAATGTGGTCTCTGTATGAAATTTTAATGATAATAAATGTTGCTCTAGAACTGGTGGGGAAAAGGAACTCTTAGAAGGTCCTTTTGATATCTTAGTAGATTCACTATATTTTCTTGATTTGACCTTCTATTTTCCCATCAATTTATCCATCTATTATACCATACCTCACTTTGAACCTTTCTTCATCAGTTGTTATAGGTTTTTCATAAGAATTTTTTTTAAATACAAACCACGTGTATCTTTACAAGATTAGACATTCATGCTATGAAAGTTCAAATAGAAGCATTGACCGTTGTAATATCTGAATCATTAAGTGGAATAGGTAACTTAGTTATCAACTATTGAGCTACCTCAATCTCTACTCTCATGTGATATTTTGGTAGTTCATAATGGTGTATCTTGTCTCCTGATATATTATACATCATAACCATTACAACAAGGTGGTTCATGGGTGTTGACAAATAGAAATCACATGCAACTTTACCCTAAAGAATTTTAGTGATATAAAGTTATCTAAAGTTATTTGATTCACATTTAGGAGAAATAGTAATGACACAAATAATTACCTCAAGTAAGGTATGTAGTTAAGGGGAATGACTAGCCTCAAAGATAGTGGGGTCATTTGGTTCTCCATGTATGGATCTTTTCTCCATCATTGGTTTGCTTTGATCCTTTCTCGTATATTGGTATGTCAAAATAAATCAAACAATAATATCTTTCATAGTATGTACTTTTTTATGTGATTTTTTCATCATCTTATATGAATCTTATTATGGTTTTTTCTTCTCAAAATATATTTGAGGAAAAACTCTAAAACCTAATCCTCTAACGCGACCATATTGTTCTGGATGCTTCAAAGCTAATTAAAGTAGTTTTTCTTCTGCTATGGTCACTGCCAATTCTTTTGTTTAAACCGTATAAAAACATATGAACATAAATAGATATTTTTATGTAATACTTCTATAAATCATAATGAATTACTATTATTTCATACTTACACATGTTTCTCATACTGCTTTTGTGTTTTCATCAACTAGTTTACCCTCCTTATTTATATGAGCCTCCTTCCATATCACATGACGTGGAATGGAATTGGCTTCAGATTTTGATTCATCAATCTGTATAGAAAAAAAGGAATATATATTGTTTTATATCACATAAAACTTTTATTATTGACTTAAAATACATTCCAATTTCTTCTCTAGTGAATCATACCATATCCTTGCTTTGTGATAGGGGTACATTGGTTTTGATGCATTTTCTTTATTTTCATCACTCTTTTGTTTTTTCATAAATTAATAATTTTGAATAAAATTGGATAAATAAATAAAGTTAAATAATATATTATTGACTATAATGCACCTAAAATGATTTCTCATCATGATGACTAATGAAATCACTTCATTTTTCCTACTTTATAAAGTGTTCATAACTAATTATTGGGTGGGGATTTACTTTCCCCTTAGTATCCCTAAGATGTAACTTGGTAATAAGAGTTTGGAAGCCTCTATGGCCTTTTCCAGTGGCCATTAAGACATATTTATTACAGAAATATTCTAAAATAAATGAACTCTTAAAGTGATAATGAAAATTAAATCAATGTTTCATTATATAATTTTTTGGTAAAATAGAGAAAGTATATTATAACATTACCTTTATATCTTACCAAAGGGTTTCCTTTGTTATAGGCTGGACGTGGCGCCATGAATCTATATCAATCGAGACATTAATCCTCATTATGACCCCAATATAACTAATGAATATTGACTTATTGGGGTCAATAGTTTTTCCATGTTGATTTCAATCAAACTCAAATTTTATTACCTTACTTCTTTCCATGATAATTTTATCCAACATTGTGATGTTGCATCACTCTTGTTTTTTTCATAAACATGTTGTTGATACCCTAATAATTCTATAGTTTTAGCATCAACAGTCTGTTCTTTCTTAGGATTGGTAGCATAATCATATGAAAAAGACATTATTTGTATGCATGATTAGTTAAACATTTAATTTAGATTGTGTTAATGTAGTAGATAACATATAATATTATGAGTAAAATCATGGTATACTAAAAAACACTTTAACCTTCTCATTGAACTCTCTTTATTTTTTCAAAGGTTGAAGGGTTTTGGATTCTCTATCAATAATCCAAATCCCCTATTTGTGGTCCCCTATAACATACAAGACCTTTTCTATACTGGTACTGGTATGAATTGATTATGATCTCCCAATTAAAGGTTCATCCTAGATTAAATTTTTATCTGACCCTACTTCCACTACTTGTAATTCTATTTTGAACGAATAATCCTTTTCCCCTTCCATACTAAAATTTACCTTCACAAAGATCATTTCATTAACTTTAACTACAATACTATTTTCAACCCATTTACAAAGGAAAATCATCACTTGAAATGATTTATAATCCAACTCATATATCTGTTAAATAATGTTGAAATATAACATATTTTCATAGATTGGATTTCTATCCTTGGAACCAGATATGTTCATCACTTATGCCACAAGAGTAACTCTACTATTTTGCATCATACATCAGTTATTATGTTCTTTTTTATAGAACATGTAAATATTGATTAAAAAAACTAGTGTTAGATATAACATTTGCATTTGGTCCCCTAGATAGCCATTGAATTTGTTCAGAAATTAAATTTGTATTTTCAGATAACTCCTTATAAATTTGATCTCAGAACCATCCTATAAACTATTGATTATGTTTATTTGATATCCATCCTCCATCCCTTTAAGGATATAAATCTATAAGAATTTATTTGTAGGATTCAATGTATATATCAACATCTTCACTATTATGTAAAATATAAAGGTGTGTTGGATCTCGCTCTATAATGGTAATTGTAACAATATCTCTTCCTAAAATCCCTTTGACCATAAGGAATCCACAATGATAAGACTTTGGGAGACCAATGTTGTTAACATTTGATATGTAATTGGTACATAATTCAATAGTTTCTTCAACAATATATTGTTCTTAAATACAACCTTCTCTCCAACTTCGATTCTTGACATACCCTTTCAAAATCATCATATATCATTCAATAGGGTGCATCTATCTATAATGGATAGGGACACATAGTTGAACCTCTCTAACCAAGTGAAGCATCAAGTGGACCATTATATTAAAGAATTATGGTGGGAAGAACATCTCTAATTCACATAATACGACTACAACCTCCTTATTCGTGATTGGAAACTTCACCGAGTTTATAACTTTACTGCATATAGATTTGAAAAAGAATCAGAATCTGATTAATGTATGTCATACATTTTTAGGCAGAATGTAATAGAAATCAATGAGCATAAAGTGTTGAATCAAAACATGACATTCATGTGATTTTAGTCCTTGTAACTTCAAATTAGTCATTGACACAACATTCTTGATATTCGGTGAATACACCTCTGTAACTTTTAAACTATTAAGGAAAATGAAACATTGCAATTTTTTCTATCAGGATAGAGTGTAAGTTGTTGGAGGAATAAAATTTTTCCATTTACCCTTCATTGGTTCCAACTCTTCCCTTATCCTCATGTCAATCATGTCCAACCTAGACTTGATTCCATCTTTCATTTTTCATGACATCAAGAAAATGTATGACGTACAAACAATTCCAATATAATAATTCAAAGAAAATTGATTTATTCTTCCAGTCTGATTTTGTAAGGTTTTTTTAAAATAGTTTACCAAAAATAGTGTTAATATATTTACTTTATCAAATAGTTTATAACCCATTATCGGAGACAGTGTTTTACCTTGTTTGGTATTCCTATAGAATGTTGTCATCCAAGATCGTTATTTATGTCATCAAGGTAAAAAAATCGATGTCCTAAAAACATAGTCTTCAAGGAATGTTTCAACCAAACTGAGTGTGTACATTCTTCACAAATGGGACACCCCAACATTCCTTTAATTATATAGCCTGAAAAATTTCTGTAAGTAAGAGAGTCATTTATTTCCCCGTAAAACATGTCCCTCAAAGTGAATTCTTCACTTCTATGATCATCATACATTGTAACACCTACATTCCACATCAATTTTATATCTTTGATCAACGGATCCAAATAGACATTGATATCATTACCAGGTTTCTTTTTTTCGGATATAATCAAAGACAACAAATGTATTTGTTCTTTATATATAACCATGGAAACAAGTTATAATTTACCAACATTATGGGACATTTACTGTGAGTACTACTCCATATACCAAAATGATTTATTCCACCTATAAGATAACGCAAGATAAAAGTTTCTCATCTCATTTTCAAATTCAGGATACTCATAATCAATTTTATTCCTCTGAGGAGAATATGTTGGATGAAGTAAGTTCCCATATTTAATTCTTGTATTTATATGTCATGTAAATTGTCTCGTGGTTTCCTGAAATCCATATAGCCTTATAAACTTTGTAATGATAGGAAAGTACCATAAATCTTTTGAAGGACATGATTCATTTTTCTTGTATCAATCTGTACAACACTTAGGGAATTTTATTATTGATTCATGGTCCTTACAAAACAATATGCAATCATTTGTACAAGCATTTATTTTTTAGATATCATTCTCATTGAACACAGCATTCGTTTAGCATCATATGTTCCACATGGAAGTTCATTTTCTTCGGTATGATATCATTTAGGAGACTGAGTAGTTCTATAAAGTTGGTGTCACTCTATCCTCCGCTAGATTTCAAATTATATAAATTCAATACAACTGAAAATGTTGTGTATTTAGTACATCCAGTATACAATGGTATCTTCACATAGTTATTTAACTTCTCAAACAACTTTAGACAATCACTTAGGTTATCTTCAATTGTCATTTTCATTTCTTCCATGCAATATCTATCTTCATTTACACTAGTATTCATATCAAATGATCCATAAACTGTGATATCATCCCAATCAGTGTGAAAGTTCATTTTTTCCCCATTTTTAGTAAAACATTTATAGATTTGATCTATTATGTGACAAATCAAATATTCTTCCAACTCTTCCATAAAAATTTTTCTTGAATAACAACATAAACATGGAAAAGGGATTTGAGAATGGTTGTATGCATGCTCTATTGCAAACTTGATTAACTCTTTAACTCCATCTTCATACTCTTTTGTCAAAAGATTAGTGTGCATCCATTTTCTATTTATATTTATCCTATTAGGTTCATAAAATATTCATCTAGTATAATAAATAAATACACATAATATATCCATTGTCAAAGGTGAACATTATAGATAATTCTAATAAGGGTAATCCAACATTTTATTATTTCAAATAATTTCAGTATGCTTTGAAGTAAATGGGTAATTAAATTTAAGAAAAGAGTTACTCCACTATGGTAAGTTTTATCCTCTAAATTCATCTAAAGGTGAGTGTTATAGATAACTATCATCATCATTAACTTCATCTCCTGAACATTTATTTTTTCATTTTGTGACTTAAGACTCATCTCTCATCTCTTATAAACATTCACCTATGTTGCTTGAACTACTCTGATTAGTAGTCATCCCATACCGGGTATCGATGATCATTTTGGATGAATACTACTTAGAGTTGTTCAACTAACATAGAAGATATGGGGGATGAGTCTTAGACAACAAAATGCAATAATAACTATTCGAGAGATAAATATGATGTGAATAAAAGTTGTCTCCTTAAAACTTTTTAAATTACCACATATTAATTTAAAATTTCAAATCTCATATCAAAACCACTTTCAAAATTCAAAAGGTTGCTTTTTGAATTTTTAAAACCCCTATTGAAATATTTTTTTTTTAATTCCACATGAAAATCAACTAATTTTTTTCAAATCACTTAATGGGATATGAACCCCCTTTTTTGAAATCACTTCATGAGTTTTAAAACACTGAATCCATTTTAGTTCATTTTAAGGGAAACCTCATTTTTTCATTTCAGAACACACTTTAATATTTAAAACTAAGATTCCTTTTTCGAAACTGAAATTTAAAATAGGAATAACCATAAAAATTATAAGTAAGCCACCATCCAGTCCAAAAAATAATTATTATTAAACATTTCATAAACATTTTATAAATCTGACATGAATAAAACATTTTTTAAAAGACAGTAGTAAATTAACAATTTAAATTCTAACATGATTATACTGAACTACCCGCCTAAATACCAAGGTTCCCATGGTATTATTTCAAAATTTAATAAAATACTATTCAGTTATTAAAAACCAGTTTCATCAAATATCACACAAGAAGCCACAAATCTAATCTTTCACATGCCATACAATTTATTCAAGAATCGATATCAAGGAGGTTTTACAAATATTCATGACATCGAAAACTATTTTCCAAAAGATAATCATGTGTTAGAATATCACATTCGTGCCCTTATTTTTAGGTATTTTTTCCTATTATGTTCTTAACCTATCTTTTCCCCCCAGGATCCCCCTTGAACCCCCTTGAATTTTGAAGAAAATGGAAAAATTTTGGGTGTCCAGAATAGGCCGCATGGTTTGGCCGTACGGTTTAATAAACTGTGCGGACAAACCGTGCACAGTGTCCGGGTCATAAATTTTTTTTTATTCCAATTTTTCCTTTCCATAATTAAACCTATCTCACCCCTTTCTTCCCTTATTCGACCCTAGTATCCATATAAGTCTCCCAAACTCCCTCAAGTTCCCTTGGAACCCATTTTTAAAGGGTATTTTGGTGGGGAAACTTCAATATTATTCTATTAAGTGATTCCTCCTTTGTTTTTCTTCTTTCTCTCTAGGGTTTATTCACTCCTTCTTGAAGTTCTAAAATTCCAACAGTTAGGGTTTCATCCCTAGGGTTCAATATTGAGTTTCCTAGTTCAATATTGTGGATTAGGGTTCTCTTTCACTCACTTGTGTTGTGGTTGTGGTGTGTTTAAGGTTTCATAAAAATATTTGAGGTTTTTAACATCTAAGGTTGGTGGTTCCATGTGTAGGAATTCTTTGATGAGTTATCTTTGCTAGATTTACCTTCCTAGCATGTTTCTTACCTATTCTATGTGGTACTAAAACCATTTTTTGTAGCATTGATTGGGTTTTTAATTTTAAAGTTTCATTTTTGCTTGAAATTGTGTGTTTTTCATGTGTAACTCATGTGGTATCATTTGAGGGAATTTTATAATATATGAAAGTGGTTTATTAAATGTTTTTAGGGCTGAAAATTCTATTTTGGTATATTATTGGGGTTCATTTGTCCTTTAAAGAGGGTTTTTGAATGGTTTTTCTGTGAAAATATTTGTTTTTATTCTTAAAATTGTTTTATAAAAATTTTAAATGGTTTATTTAGTTACACAAAGTGTGAAAAATATATGTTGGGTACTATTTAATGTGTCTATGATTCAGAAATTGTATTTTTATGTGAAAATGGTATTTTATAATATATGGAACTTGTTTGAGAACAAATAGGGAAACTCGGGTATCTAGGTGGGTGGATTGGGATTAGTATGCTAGTGATCCAGTAGTGGCCTCATCCCAGTTTCACTTAGAAATATTGACATTGATAACACTAAATAAACTTTGATAATGTTTTGGGACCACTAGGCCATCGGGGTTTCCCCTCCTAGTGGATCGTGCACAAGAAGGTTATTGGTTTTGGATACTTTTACATTGAGATACGGTGTACCTAGGGCCCCACAGCTATCTAGTGACTAGAGGTGTTCCTGTGACTAGTGCTCATTGAATATATTGTATTTACCATCAGTATATAGTGTGTTTTGTTGGAAAATTAAGTAGCATGTATGTTTTATTTAAAATTGTACATTCTTCCAAGTTTCCTTCTTGAAAGTTGTTTTCATTTAAAATTGAACCTTTTAGAAATTGTTTTAGCATTTCTTGTTTATAAAAACTTGCAAGATTTTTGTCTTAAAATGTTTATCACATGGAATTTTTTTGGGTGACATCCTATTGGTCTTAGTCTCACACCCAACTTACACTTTTGGGTGTAAGTATACTTGGTAATGTTTGACACAGGTAAGGGAAAGGTTTTTGGAGATGGTGGTTTAGGTTGTTAGCTTCCTTCTTTTGTGTGGTGTTGTGGAGATGGCTTGAGGGATATGACCCTTGCTGTGTGGTGGTTCTTGGGATAGAATTTCTGCTCCTTTTTGTTGTGACCCCCTTTGGGTTTGGTTTTAAACTATGTATTTCAATTATGAATTTTTTTAAGACTTTTTTGGTGTAACTCCTTGACCCTAGTTACCCAGATTCGGTGCATTATTACATAACATTAGCATGATCACAAAAGATCAAGTCTCGAAAGACCTATTAGTTTAGTAGCCTTGGAAGTACTAGATACATTCATAAGGTTTACATTACATCATAAAATGGAAAACTACAACAACATTGTTTCCATGGAAAACACTGAGTTCCCATAGACTATCCCTACAGGTCAGTCATAATATACTTCTTCGCATCCTGGGAAAAATAAAACATAGAAATGGGTGAGCTCAGATGCTTAGTAAGGATAACAATATAGTGAAAACTTTCGTAAATAAGCATAAACATTTAAGGAAATGTATATAACTAAACTAAAAGCCTTTTAAACATAAAATTCATCATAATATAGAAAATATAAATCAAAATAATGTCATTTACTTACTCAAATAGATATTCTACTAGTCGAATACTCACATGCAATATCAATAGCCACTTTCATAATGATGGAATTCATAATTCCAGACTTTCATAACCACATAGTCAAGGCATTGTGCCAAGAATACAAATAATATTTTGTCCAGGCCTTGTTCCAAGACACTAGTTTGTCTCATGAGACCTACCGATGCATTGAGGAGCTATATCGGGCTCCACCCATCACTTATTAAGTCCAATGCATTCCCCATATGAAAAGTTTTAAACATAACATAAACATTCGTATTAAAATTGGCATAAAAAATGTCAATAATTTATCCATAAACCATGAATGGTATGAAATAACACATCCACATTCAAACATATCACAAAACCTTCAATACAATATGGAAGTTTTTTATCATAATAAATCAACTTAAAACAAACATAAAATCCATCAAAGGATGTTGACATAGATGAAATCAACACATTTTTAGAGAAATATATCTTTCTATTTTGAAATCATTTAAAGGACACATAATTATAAAAGAAAACATTTATATTTGAAAATATTCTTATAAGATTGTAAGGGAATCATTGACGATGTTATAATGGTGGAAAATAGATGCACCCACCGTATAAGTTAAAAAAACATTCTTACCTTAATTTTGTGGGAAAGGTCATAAAGTACCTTGTTTGGAAAACGATGGAAATATTCCTTTCAAACAATTTTATAAAAATTCAAACAAAAGTATAAATGACTTTAACCCATAATCTAGTAAATAGTAAAAATGTTTTGGAATAAATTTTTAAGAAACATGGTTTTGGATGATAAAGAGGTCCCAGTAGATACTTACGTAAAAACAACCTCGGATAATAAAGAGATTGTGAAATTAACCCTTACCTTGTACATTTCCTTGGTCAAGGTTAGGTTAAACTCCTGTATAATGGTTAAATAATTGTTATTAAATTATACAAGAATCATATACATTAATATGATATCATATATGATCTTTTAATATTGCTTTGTTAATAATATCTTAGTATTATCATCGTTTCGGGTGTTAACTAATTCATTTTCCTTTATATGATTTGTTATGTAAGTAATGTTTGTTATGGATAGAATGTATCTTATTCATATTCGGAATGATATTAAGTCTTTAAAAATTATCTTTAATCATATAATTAAAATTAGTCTTGAATGGATACAATGGGGAATGAATTTCATCACGTTCGTGAAGACGGTAATCTGTATGTACGCATGAGAGACAATATCATTCTTTTGATATTAAAATAGTATATAATTGGATGTTATATCATATATACAAAATCATTATCATTTTATATTTATTATTTACATCAATTACACATCATTATTATACCCATCAAAATAATAATGTATTGAATAACAATTACACCACGACGTGGAGACGATAAGTCGTACGTACACAGGTATGGTGACATGTCATTCAAAGGATGGATAGAATAATGAATATGGTTGTACCATATTTATAATAACATCATAGTATATATAAGATACTGTAGTTATTATTTTAGAATGGAAATAACAAATAAATAGGAAGTGGAAGAAGAAAGGAACTTGAAAGAGGTGATGAAATATTTACCTCTTCTTCTGGTTCTTCCTTTTGATTTGATCAAAAGCGATCCTTAGGTTGTCTTTATGACTAAAGGAATGCCTCTAATATTAAGAGAGTACATTTGATAGGGTATTTTGGTAGAGTTTGTCTGATCCAAATGGCTTTGAAGGTGTGAATTAGAGAGAAGGTGGAGTTCCCTTTTATAAGAGGGGAGAGGGGCACCTTAGGAAAATCTAGAAATATTATTTTATAATAAAAAACATTTCGGTTTATAATGGCTCAAAAGTGGATTATTTAAAGTATAAGGTAGGGATTGGTATAAAATCACTCAACCAATAGTTTTTAGACATGTTTGGGTCACTATATTAACCTTATCTTTTAGATTTAACTCTTAGTTAAATACTTTAACATTTACCATGTCTCTTTGTATTTTTATATTATATGGTTAATAAACTTACTATAAACTTCCAATATAACCCCAAGTGGTTTATTAATGATACACCTATCATTATATAATTAATTTTCAGGACCTTATATTTTTAGTAATATTATATTAATTAATAATATAATATTTTTTAAAAAAACTCCTTTATGTCAATTTTGACACTATTTAATAATTTATTTATTTTAAAGTCCTAAAAACATTATTAATTAAAAATAAATTCATTTAATAAATAATAACATGTCATATTAACCTATAAAATTCGTGTATGGAATCAAAAATTTCAAATTATATTTATTTTAACATTTATATTACCATTTATTTGATTCTTTCATTAATAAGGAAAATACTGCATCATCATTGCGTCATAAATAAATTTAATTATTAAATGTCTAAAAATTATAAATAAAATACAATTATGTAGGAAATAGTTTTAGCTTTCTAATGAATATTTATAGTCAAATAGATAACATGTATAACCTTATGTAAAAATTGTTTTATTAAAAGATATATGCTTATGTCATTTTTGTACTTTAACTTAATTAATATAAAGTGTCATTATCACTTAAAAGTGACTCCATGGGGTCCCAAAATCAACCCAAATATGCCCATGGTCGGAGATGTATCATAAAATAGGGTTAGGACACGTGTTAGGGTAATTTAATATTATTATAATATTATTTTTTTACCCTTATTTACGGGATTTACCTTTTAACCATGGTAAATAAAATATTTACCGAAGTAATTATTCAAAATGTATAAAAATAAAAGTTACCTATTTACACAATTTGGACCTATTGATTATAAATATGGAATCCATTTTTCTAAATTCAAAACACAGAAGTGGCAAAAATTAATTTAAAATTAATTCTCGTTGTCAAAACAAAAGTGTGTTTTTATGAAATAATAACTATCAAAAGATTGACACTTGTTTATGTCAAATTTAAATATGAAATTACTTATAATAACCTACATTATATTAAATGATAAAATTATAATCTAATTATACTTCCAAACCATTAAAATTCATAATTTATCACTATTAATTATTTCGATTAAAAAAGTTGTTTTTAATTAAAATTTATTAATTTTCACTATTCATAAAAATATGAAAGTTATCAGAAAAGTACCAAAAAATCACCCTAAGATAATTTAGATATTATGAATCCAAAAATTAAGTCCATTTTGAAAGATAAAATCTATAAAATTTTAAAAATTGGGTATTACTATTCATAACGGCTAGTTTGATTGGTTGCGGTGTGTTAGAACTTGAAGTTGTGTACAACACACGCTACTGTATTATTCAAAGAGAAGCGTACCATGGAATATTGGGGTGTTACATTTTCCCCTCCTTCATATAATTTCATCCTCAAAATTTCTAGAGTATTACTGCGTAAAAAGACTAGGGTGGTTCTTCATCATAAGTTCCTCAGGTTCCCACGTTGCCTCTTCCATCTTATGGTTTCTCCATAGAACTTTTACCAGACAAGTCATCCGGTTTCTCAACACTTGTTCTCTTATATCAAGAACCTTGACGGGATCTTTTCAATAATAAAAATAGGGTTCTAGTTCCAATTATTCATAGGTGAGTACATACGTTGGGCCAGGCATGTATTTTCTCAACAGTGATATGTGGAATACATCGTGAAATTTGGAGATACTTGGCGGCATTTCCAAATGGTAAGCTACAGCCCCAATTAGTTCTAAAATTTTAAGGTCTGATGTACCTGGAACTCAATTTTCCCTTCTTACCAAAACATATAACACCCTTCCATGGAGATACCTTCAAGAAAACATAATCTCCTACCTGAAATTTCAAATCCTTCCTTCGATTATCGGCATAGCTCTTTTGCCTACTTTGAGATGCTTTGATGTGGGTTTGGATTACCTTCACCTTTTCCATCTTTTCCTCCAAAATTTCTATTCCTATGAGTTTTCTTTCACCAACATCATCCCAACAGGTTGGTGTGCGAAATCTCTTTCCGTATAATGCTTCATATGGTGCCATCTGAATACTTGAATGGAAGTTATTGTTATAGGAAAATTATACCAGAGGTAAATATTGATCCCACATACCTTAAAAGTCAAGTGATAAATATATCAACATGTCTTCTAAGGTTTGAATAGTCCGTTCTGATTGTCCATCATTTTGAGGGTGGTAGGCATTGCTCAAACGAAGTTCAGTATCCAAGGCTTTTTGAAAAAATTTCCAGAATATTGATGTAAAATGGGGATCACGATCAGAAACAATCAATAGTGTTACTCCATGAAGTCTTACAACTTCATTAATATATAGTCTTTCTAAACGTTCAAGTGGTAAATCTTCCCTTATAGCAAGAAAATGTGCTGACATGGTAAGACGATCAACAATGATCCATATTGCATCATTCCTTCTAGGAGTCTTTGATAGTCCCATGACAAATTCCATCGTAATATTATTCCATTTCCATTCAGGTATGGGAAAAGGTTTCATGACTCTTATAGGTTGTTTCCTTCCAGCTTTAACTTGTTGAAAAACCATACATCTTGACACAAAATCAGCAATCTCCCTTTTCATGTTGTCCCACCAAAAATGTTCCTTCAAATCTCTATACATTTTGGTGCTCCCAGGGTGTATAGAGAAATTGGAACTATGAGCATCATCCAATAATTCCCTTTTTAGATCAGGTATATTAGGAACACAAAGTCTCTTCCCAAATTTCAAAATTCCATCTTCATATATGAAGTCACTCAATCTCCCATTATTCATAGCTTTAATCTTCTTTTGAAACTCTTCATCATCGGTCTGAGAACTCTTTATCCTTTCTAGTGAAGATGGTTTGGCAACCATTTGAAAAAGTATTGATGATCCACCTTCCATGGTTATTCCCATATCCATCTTTACTAGATCCATGAGAATAGGACCCCTTTCAACTCTCATCTTGTTCAAAACTCCATGATCTTTTATAATAAAAGCATCTGCTACCTTATTTGTCTTCCCCTAGTGGTAGTGTATCATGAAATAATAATCCTTGAGTAGTTCAAGCCATCATCTTTGCCTCGTGTTCAGTTATTTCTATGAGAAAATATACTTCAAACTCTTGTGATCAGTATAAATCTCACATTTTTCACCATAGAGATAATTTCTGCATATATTCAAAGCAAAGATTACAGATGCTAACTCAAGATCATGAGTAGGATAGTTTTGCTCATGAATTTTTAGCTCTTGTGATGCATAGGAAATAACGTTATCATTCTGCATAAGGATACAACCAAGTCCTTTCTTTGATGCATCACTATAAATAACAAACCCATCATTCCCCGATAGTAGATTCAATATAGGATCATTGACTAATATTCTCTTCAGTTATTAAAAACATTCTTCACACTCTTTTTTCCAAACAAATTTAACCCCTTTATGTGTGATCTTGGTTAATGGGTTAGCCAACCAGGAAAAATTTTGGACAAAACGCCGATAATAACCTGCTAAACCAATAAAACTGCGTACCTCAGTTATACTTGTCGGTTCTGTCCATTCTTGGATTTCCTTGGTCTCTGAATGATCAACAGAGATTCCATCCTTATAGACAATATGGCCAAGAAAATAAATCTCCTGAATCCAGAATTCACACTTTCTAAAATTCCCATATAATTCATGTCTTCTAAGAGTCTTTAGAATAATTCGCAAGTGATTTTCATGATCTTCGTATCTTTTAGAGTATACCAAGATATCATCAATAAATAACACTATAAATTCATGAAGATATTCCTTGAAAACTCTATTCATTAAATCCATTAAGACAGAGGTTGCATTAGTAAATGCAAAAGGCATTACTGTAAACTCGTAATGCCCATACCTGGTTCAAAATGTTGTTTTCGGAATGTCTTCCTTCTTCAGACACAACTGATGATATCCAGATCGAAGGTCAATCTTTGAAAATTATTGTGCTTCATGAAGTTGGTCGAATAAATCATCAATGATAGGTAGGGGATACTTGTTCTATATTGTTATAGCATTGATCTCCCTGTAGTCAATGCACAACCTCATAGATCCATCTTTCTTCTTAACAAAAAGAACAGGGGATCCCCATGGAGAAACACTAGAGCGAATAAATCCCTTATTACTCAATTCCTCTAGTTGTTTCTTTAGTTCCACTAATTCCACAGTGGACATTCTATAATGGGTCTTCGATATGGGCCTTGATACAGGAATTAAATCAATGGAAAACTCAATTTATCATTCTGGAGGATGTCTAGGTAAATATTCTTGAAACACATCAACATATTCTTTCACAATAGGTACATCCTCTATTTGAACATTCCTTTCCTCACCCACAGTTATTTCATTCTCTTCCTCCCCAATAATTTAATTTATTTGAGCTACTAGGGGTGGATCTAAATAAGAATTAGGTGGTGACGATTCTGCTCTAAAGATAAGGTGTTCTTTATCATTATCATCAAAAATAGTAACCTCCTTCTTCTTACGATAAATTTTTTCATCATGGTTCAAAGGCCAATCCATACCAAGGATTATATCAAATTCAATCATGGGTATGATGATGAGATCAATAGATAAAGAACATTTATATGGCCTAATGGGCACTGATTCACAAAACTTTGTTGTAATGATACTTCCCTTAGGAGTTTTGAATGACAACTCCCCTGTTAAATCAAATTGAAAATATCTAATTTTCTTAGAAACTGGGAAGATATGAAACAATGTGATGATCCAGAATCAAATAAAGCATTGGCTAAACTTGAGGAAACCATTAAATTACCTGCCACCATGTCTTTCGGAGCTTCAACCTCAGCAGTAGTGATAGCATAAGTTTTTCCTTGATCCCTTGGACTTTTCTGAGGTAAGTTCCCTCGGTGCTTAGGGAATTCATTTGCATAATGCACCCTTTCTCTACAATTATAGTATTCAACATTGATGTCCTCTTTCTTCCCCTTGAAATCACGAGATTGATGGCCTTTTTCACCACACTTGTAACAGACTCTCATTCCCTTCTGGAAAGTACCAGGGTGTTTATTCCCACATTTACTGCAGGATGGATATTCAACTTTTCCCTTATTACCCTTATTTCCATTTCTAGAGTGTTCAGCAGATATCTTCTTCTCTTTATTTACTTTAAAGTCGTAAGACTTAGAGAATTATTTTTCTGTATTGATAGCACATGAGACAATATCTTCGTACGATGAGAAGGATTGTGAGACTAATGCTCGATGGAGAAATGATTTTAACCCATCAAAGAAATGATCAATATTACTTCTTGTGTTATGTATATAATCTATATCATGCCTCACTAACCTTGTAAAGTTAGATTCATACTTTTTGACATTCTCATCCTCCTTTTTCCTCAGACTCAGAAATTTCCTTTCCATATCTGCTCGATGGTCATGAGGAAAGTATTTTTCTAAGAAAAGCTCTTTAAACTCCCTCCATTCCATATTTTATACTTTATCATCTTTATTTTTGTTTTAAATCAATGGCCACCATTGGTTAGCATCTTCAGTGAGGTGGTAAAATGCCATGACAACTTTTTCCCTTTCACTACTCCCCAAGGCGTGGAATATTTTCTCTAAGGAATTTATCCATTGATCAGCTACTAGTGGATTTTTACCCCCATTGAATGTTGGTGGTTATTTCCTAAAGAAGCGATCTAACATTGATCCTCCATGTTGTGGATCAGGGATCTCCATATGAGTAAGGTTATTATTCATAACCTGAGTGAGTTGTCCCAGTATGGTGATTAGCTGATCAGTACCAGTTGCATCACTAGCTCCACTATAATTATCTTGAGCAGGAGGGAAATCCCTACATAGAGTGCGTTCATTGATACGGTTTCCATTCCTTCCACTAGGCGCCATTTCTAAACAATGGCATAAACTAGATTAGTTTATGAATCGAAATACATAATTCCAAACTTGTAAAACACTTAACATAAATTGAACAGTTTATGGATATGATCCATAATCATAAAAATGTTTTCTTTGAGAAATTATATACTCATAAACACTTTGTAATGGTTTGTAAATAAAATGAGAATTATCCTAAGCATATCCCCCAGGAGTGTCATAACCAAGAGTGCAACAGGCTCGTTGCCATGCTCCAGTTTCCGGTCGAGTCTAGCTCAAAGCGGTGTTTTTAGGTTTTACCCCTAGGTATATCTATGCCAGAGCTGCCTCTACCTACTCATATCCAGACAGGTATGTATTTCTTAGAAAAACTCACAAAATCTATATAATACCAAAATTCTAGGAAGTTCTTCTATACTAATCCTGAAAGTCTATCTTAGGGTTATGTAGTCTAATCAGATTTTATCTAAATCTAGTTTCCAAGGTTTGTACCAAACTTCCTCTGATACCAACTGTAACGCTCTGACCCTCGTTACCCAGAGTTGGTGCATTATTACATAACAATGGCATGATCACAAAATATCAAGTCTCGAAAGACTGATTAGTTTAGTAGCCTTGGAAGTACTAGATACATTCATAAGGTTTACATTACATCATAAAATGGAAAACTACAACAAAATTTTTTCCATGGACAATACTGAGTTCCCATAGACTATCCCTAAAGGTTAGTCATAATATACTTCTTTGTATCTTGAGAAAAATAAAACATAGAAAGGGGTGATATCAGATGCTCATTAAGGATAACAATATAGTGGAAACTTTCATAAATAAGCATAAACATTTAAGGCAATGTATATAACTAAAACAAAATCCTTTTCAACATAAACTTCATCATAAAAATGAAAATATAAATCAAAATAATTCTATTTACTTACTCACATGGATATTATACTAGTCTAATACTCACATTCAATATCAATATCCACTTTCATAATGATGGAATGCATAATTCCAGACTTTCATAACCACATAGTCAAGGCCTTGTGCAAAGACTACAAATAAGATTTTGTCAAGGCCTTGTTCCAAGACACTAGTTTGTCTCATGAGACCTACCGATGCATTGAGGAGCTATAGCAGGCTCCACCCATCACTTATTAATTCCAATGCATTTCCTATATGAAAAGGTTTAAACATAACATAAACATTCATATTAAAACTGGCATACGAAATGTCAATACTTTATCCATAAACCATGAATGGTATGAAATAACACATCAATAGTAAAACATATCATAAAACCTTCAATACAATATGGAAGTTTTGTATCATAATAAATCAACTTCAAACAAACATAAAATCCATCAAAGGATGTTGGCATAGATGAAATCAACACCTTTTTAGAGAAATATCTCTTTCTATTTTGAAATCATTTAAAGGTCACATAATTATAAAAGAAAATATTTATATTTTAAAATATTCTTATAAGATTGTAAGGGAAGCTTCGACGATGTTATAATGGCATAAAATAGCTTCACCCACCATATAAGTTAAAAAAACATTCTTACCTTAATTTTGTGGAAAAGGTCATAAAGTACCTTGTTTGGAAAATGACGGAAATATTCCTTTCAAACCATTTTATAAAAATTCAAACAAGGGTATAAATGACTTTAACCCATAGTCTAGTAAATATAAAAAATGTTTTGGAATACATTTTTAAGAAACATGGATGTGGATGATAAAGAGGTCCTAGTAGATACTTATGTAAAAACAACCTCAGATAATAAAGAGATTTTGAAATTAACCCTTACCTTGTACTTTTCCTTGGTTGAGGGTAGGTTAAACTCCTGTATAATGGTGAAATAATTTTTATTAAATTATACAAGAATCATATACATTAATATTATATCATATATGATCTTTTAATATTGCTTTGTTAATAATATCTTAGTATTATCATCGTTTCGGGTGTTAACTAATTCATTTTCCTTTATATGATTTGTTACCTAAGTAATGTTTGTTATGGATAGAATTTATATTATTCATATTAAAAATGATATTATGTATTTAAACATTATCTTTAATCATATAATTAAAATTATTCTTGAATGGATACGATGGGGAATGAATCTCATCGCGTTCGTGTAGACGGTAATCCGTACGTACGCACGAGCGACAATATCATTTTTTGATATTAAAATAATATATAATTGGATGTTATATCATATATAAAGAATAATTATCATGTTATATTTATTATTTACATCAATTACACATCATTATTATACCCATCCAAATAATAATGTATTGAATAACAATTACACCACGGCGTGGAGACGGTAAGTCGTACGTACACACGTATGGTGAAATGTCATTCAAAGGATGGATAGAATAATGAATATGGTTGTATCATATTTATAATAACATCACAGTATATAAAATATACTGTATTTATTATTTTAGAATAGAAATAACAAATAATGAGGAAGTGGAAGAAGAAAGGAACTTGAAAGAGGTGATGAAATATTTACCTCTTCTTCAGGTTCTTCCTTTTGATTTGATCAAAAGGGCTTCTTAGGTTGGATTTATGACTAAAGTAAGGCCTATAGGATGAAGTTAGTAAAGTTGAGAGGGTATTTGGTCAGATTTTGTCCGATCCAAATGGCTTTGAAGGTGTAAATTAGAGAGAAGGAGGAGTGCCCTTTTATAAGAGGGGTGAGGGGCACCTTAGGAAAAGCTAGAAATGTTATTTTATAATAAAATAATTTTCGTTTTTTAATGGCTCAAAAGAGTATTATTTAAATTATAAGGTGGTTATGGGTCTAAAAACACTCAACCAATAGGTTTTATACAGGTTTGGGTCACTATATTAACCTTATCTTTTAGATTTAACTCTTAGTTAAATAGTTTGACATTTACCATGTCTCTTTGTATTTTTATATTATATGGTTAATAAACTTACTATAAACTTCCAAGATAACTCCAAGTGGTTCATTAATGATACACCTATCATTATATAAGTCATTTTGACGAACCTTATATTTTTAGGAATATTATATCAATTAATAATATAATATTTGTTTAAAAAAATCCTTTATGTCAATTTTGACACTATTTAATAATTGATTTTTTCTAAAGTCCTAAAAACTTTATTAATTCTAAATAAATTCATTTAATAAATAATAAAATGTAATATTAACCTATAAAATTATTGGATGACATAAAAACTTTAAAATTATATTTATTTTAACATTTATATTACCATTTATTTGATTCTTTCATTAATAAGGGAAATATTTTATCGTCATTGTGTCATAAATAAATTTAATTATTCAATGTCTAAAAATTATAAATAAAATACCATTATATAGTAAATCTTTTTATATTTCTGATTAATATTTATAGTCTAAGATATAACATTTATAACCTTATGTAAAAATTGTTTTACTAAAAGATATATGCTGATGTCATTTTTGTACTTACTTTAACTTAATTTATATAAAGTGTCATTATCACTTACAAGTGGCTCCATGGGGTCCCAAAATTGACCCAAATACGATCATGGTCAGAAATGTATCATCCAATAGGGTTAGGACACGTTTTAGGGTAATTTAATATTATTATAATATTATTATTTTACCCTTATTTACCGGATTTACCCTTTAACCATGGTAAATAAAATATTTACCGAAGTAATTATTCAAAATGTCTAAAAATAAAAGTTAACTATTTACACAATTTGGACCTCGTGATTCTAAATATGGAATACATTTTTCTAAATTCAAAACACAAAAGTGGCAAAAATTAATTTAAAATTAATTCCCATTGTCAAAATAAAAAGAGTGTTTTTATGAAATAATAACTATCAAAAGATTGACACTTTTTTATGTCAAATTTAAATTTGAAATTACTTATAATGACCTAAATTGTATTAAATGATAAAAATATAATCTAATTATACTTCCAAACCATTAAAATTCATAATTTATTACTATTAATTATTTCGATTAAAAAAGTTGTTTTTAATTAAAATTTAGTAATTTTCACTATTCATCAAAATATGAAAGTTATCAAAAAAGTACCAAAAATCCACCCTAATCTAATTTAGAAATTATGAATCCAAAAATTTAGTCCATTTTGAAATATAAAATGTATAAAATTTTAAAAAGTGGGTATTACTATTCATAACGGCTAGTTTGATTGGTTGTGGTGTGTTAGAACTCGAAGTTGCGTACAACACACGCTACTGTATTATTCAAAGAGAAGCGTACTGTGGAATCTTGGGGTGTTAAATTTGGTGTGAATTTTTATATTTAGTTTATTTATTGTTGTTATCTGTTTAATGTTTCTAAACTCGACTAAATCATTCTCAAACCTTTTTTTATGATACCATTTTTTTCACAAACTAGATCTGGTCTCCATCTAAACTGGAACCTGAATCGGTCTATGGAAAGTCCTGAGGGGAATTCCCTATCCCAAATCGGGCTCTATCTCAAACTCTTACAAATTCAACACATGGTATGGATATAGATTGTACTTATTCAGTTAGAAGACATGGAATACATCGTGAATAGATGTCAACTGAGAAGTAAAAGCTAACCTGTATGTCACCTTTCCAATCCGCTCAGTGATCTCAAAAGGTCTGACATGCCTTAGCAATAGCTTTACTTGTTTTCCCAAACGATGATGGCCCAAATGAGGGGCCACCTTTAAAAATACCCGATCACCCATAGAGAACTCAAGATCTAAACACCTTTATTCAGCATAAGATTTGTGGTGACTCTAAGCTGTAAATAACTGCTGCATAATTAACTTGACCTTCTATGACATCTCTTGCACAAGGCTCAACCCCAATAGTGAGGTCTCACCTACCTCATCCCAACACAGGGGGACTAAAAAGGCCAACCATAGAGTGCCTTAAAAGGATCCATCCAAATAGAGGATTTATAACTATTATTATAAGCAAATTTGACCAATCCCAGATGGTTATCCCAAGATCCTCTAAAATCCAAAACACATGAACGAAGCATATATTCCAGAATATGATTTTCCCTCTCTTTCTAACCATCTGTTTGAGGATGGTATGTCGTTCTCATCTTAATCTATGACCCCAAGGCCTTTTGAAGGCCTTCCCAAAACAAATAGGTAAAATGGGGGTCTCTATCTAAGAAAACTGCTAATGGAACGCCATGAAAACTTACCACCTACTGAATATAAAATCACCCCAACTCATCCACTTTGGTTGTATCTCTGATCAGAATAAAGTGGGATGATTTGTTCAGAATATCAATCACTACCCAAATAGAGTTCTTGCCCTGGGGTGTATGAGGCAATCCAACAATGAAATCCATGGTGACCTCATCCCACTTCTAGGTAGGAATGGGAAATGGATGAAGCAAACTAGAGGGTCTTTGATATTGTGCTTTTACTTGATGACATGTATAGAATCTCGACAAAAATTAAACTATGTATCATCTCATACTTGGCCACCAGAACTGCCGAAAAACATCAAATACATTTTGATAGCCCCGGGATGAATGGTCCACTGAGATTGGTGGCTATCCTACATCACCACCTTCCTCAGAGACAACAGCACCACTGAACGGACCTTTAAGCACAAGATGCCCTCGGGAGATGAAGACCAATCAGAAGATGTCTCTCCACCATAAATAAACTGCATTAACCACTAACATAGCTCATCACTGGGTTACTCCTGCTGAATCAACTCTAAAAGAGAAGGATTTGGCTGCACACTTTCCATAAAAGTACCTCTACTATGATCCTTGGTCTTTATATGCATCTGGGAAAAAAATCCCCATTAGAGTCCACTCATCGTTGGACTTACTCAAATCTTACACTAGCACTTTATTACTTGAGGCATCAGCTACCAAATTACCCTTTCCCAGGGTATAGAAGATATCAAATTCAAACCCCTGTATATATTAAATCTAGTGACACTTCCTCAAATTGAGATCCTTCTATGAGAAGATGTATGCCAAGAACTTATGATCAGATTAGACCACAAACTTCTCCCTAAAGAGGTAGTGACACCAAATCCTAAAAGAATGCATAACCACTACCAATTAAAATTCATGGTTTGGGTAATTCTTTTCATGTGGTCAGAGTTGGATATATCCATATGCCACCATGTGATCATCCTACATAAGCACGCACCTGATACCCATACTTGAAGCATCGCAATACACCACATAGCCCTTTCCAGATTCCGGCAACATCAACACAGGGGTGGTAGTCAACCACCACTTCAACTCCTTGAAGGAAACCTTAAATTATGGGCCACATTCAAACTTCACCCCTTTCTAGGTGAGAGTGGTCATGGGAGAATGTTCTCGCCCAAATTTACCCAAGTTTTTAGGGTTAAGCGATCGCTTGTATTTTAGCTTGGGTTGTCGAATCCTTAGAGACCTAAGAAGTAACCTGCAAACACGTAAATTCTAGGGATTGTTTTTGTCTATGAAGTGAAAAAATTGGGTTGATTTTAGATAGGTTTAAGTGAAAACTAAAATACTTAAGTGAATTCAATTTAAAAGAATGAGTTTATCCTAGTTTATCACTTGGGGTGGATTGTATGCATTCCTTTTTAAACTATTTCAATTTCTTATATTTGATATGGGTTCATTTAATAAGATCAAACAACATCATCACTTTATATTTTAATACCTACACACCCTAATACTAATCACCTATACACTTGGAGGATCAAAGTTTTGAGCACTCCAAGGAAAATGTTTTTATTATCACTTGAAGTGTGCGGCCTTAAAATTCAAAAAGGACGAAGAAGTTTAAAGATCTTCAAAAAAATCTCAATTAAAAGAAGTGATTAGGTATTAATGGAGTGATAAATAACATCCAATCCATCCAATTTATACTCCCTTGGATAAACCCATAAGCAGTTTACCCCTCCATTGATGTTATGGGTTCAATGGAATGGGAAGTAGACTCATGAGGGAAGAATTGAAAAAGTAAAAAAATAATAAAATAAAGATCACTCCACCATTGCATGATAATTTCACAAGGTTTGGTGTGAATAAATTCACACATTGAGCCAATGGTATCAATTTGATATAAATAATAACATAATAATAGGAGAAGAAGAAATTTTATTAAGAAACAAAGATGAATTAGAACAACTTACATGTGAAAGACAAACTTGAGACAACAAAATCATAGCATAACATTACATTGAAAGAAAGCAACCTAGATCCCTAAATCCTACAACACCACTAAATTAAATAGTCATTTTTGGAGCCTTGGTTAGATCATCTAATAGTTCAAGTCATCCCACTTGAGTATGGTAGGCTTAGGGTGGTGGAAAGATTGTGGAACTTAGACTTTTCCACTCTTGACCTAAAGTGGAAGCCAACTTGCATCCACTGAACAGTGGTGTCGAAATTACCTTTTAGATGGAATAATTAGATTGATCCATATAATAAGAAAATATATCCCCATATTTATCCTAACCATATGTAAAATTTCATCCCAAATGGAATTTTTTTGGAGATATATTATCGAAATGGTGGGCTGTTTTTCTAGGCCGCAGAATCTAGCCTAGAACTTTATCTCCAACTTGGGATGCATAGAACTCCATTGAAACATATGAATTATCTCTTGTAACTGTTGTATTAAATGTTAAAAATGATTTCCTATATATTCATCTAAATTTTTAGAATCATTGGGATTGTATCCTAGCCGATACAGTCTCTTTATTAGTCTTTTGTCCAATTTACTTTGCCCAGAATGTGTTGCCATGAAAGCTCATTTTGGTGGTCTTCAAATACGAATCTTCAAGCACTCCAAAATTATGAATTTTTTCCAATGTAATTATAAACCTTAAAATTAAATATTAAAATAAAATCAATACCATTGGGTAATTTATATGGTGTTTAAAAATGTACCATGTAATAGTACATTTTAATAAGGACTTACAATCATAATGTGAAATAATGTTCAAAGTGTAAAATGCACTAAAATAGTGTTTATGAATAATAAAGCACATGAATATTATATATATTAAAAATTAATATTATCCTCATTCAGTGGCTAATAACACCCTCCCAACTTTAGTTTTTATAGTCCCGAGAAAAATATATCTCAAACATATGAAATTCGAATTCCCTTTTCCAAAAACTTTTTAATACACATTGATCACCAAGAACCCTTATACCAAACAATCATGAAACCAATAAAAATATTTTAATACAATATAGTTTCATAAGAATATCCCAATCCCAATCACATTCCTTGGTTCAAATTCATCTTCATATTTTATCTAATATCAATTAAGCATGATGATTTTTTGTGTATCACAATAGACATGGGGATTCATCTTTATTCAAGGGGGAAATGATGGAAGCGCTGTGTGGAATCACATTTCAATATTAAGATGAGTATTCAAATTTTATATATATGTATTTTTTTTCAATTTTGATATGTTAATTGAAATTAAACTCAATATATTCAACCCATGTAACGAGACTTTGTCGATGACTCCCAGGCTCAAAGACCTTAGGGCACCAAGTGAAGCCCATATACTTGGGAATCATCTCGATTTAACTCAGTCATAAACAAAGTCAAATTACCACAAATAGAGATAAAATTACTAACTATGGTCCAAAAAAATATGGAGTCACAATCCCCAAGTGTCGAAAGCCACACATTAGGTCATTTCATTTCTCTACACGCAAATTTATTGTTTTCTTTTTTTTTATTTTTTTTTTATTTTTTTTGAATACTCATATTAAAACTAAAATGATCACCAAACCTATACTATTTATTTGGGGGACCCCATGAACTCAAATTAATACCCCACTATCTAAAGGACGTGCGTTGTGATTTTTTATTTGGGTGAAAATTTAAAAGATGAAATATCACATTAGACAGCCACACTTTCTAAAATCTATGCTCATGAAATTATACATGGATTAAAATCAAAATCAGGGCATGATAAATTGTTTGATATTCAATTTAAAAGTGTGAAATGTGTATTATCATGTTCAAGGTTAACTAAATTTTTCCTTCCACATATTTTTTTTATGCACACAAAATTAATTATTATTTTTCATTCTTTTCACCCCCCCCCCCACCCCCAAATTATAATAACACTGTCCCTAGTGTTTAAAGAAAATAAAATTTAGAAGGGGGTATAGATATATGAGAGGATTTCTAAAAGGAATTTGAAATATGAGGATCATGGAATAAAGTCACCTGGTGGTTTAAGTTGAAGTTCTTGCTGCTCCAATTTAGTCCTTTGATATCCATGTTAGTTAAAAAGTTCCCTAGTGGAAAAAGGAAAAAACAAACAAATATATATATATATATATATATATATTCATATAATAAAAAAAGTAAAATATAAGTATATATACAAAAAAATATAGAATAAGGAAGCACTATAAGTCATAGGTCAGTGGTAAGCACATGCCCCTATCTCCCTTCGGTCTCAGGTTTGAGTCCCCATGGCTTCTTCGGTTATGACGGGGTTTTCCCCATGGCCTATAGCATGTCCTTTTATATTTTTTTAATTATTATTTTATTTTTATTTTATTTTTTTAACCTAAAAACCAATAAAAATAACATAAAATAAACTTATTATACATTGTCTTCTTTTCAAATTTATGGGTATGGTATTACTCAGGGATCACACTACATGACATGGATGAATACGATGCTCCCCTTTCATACCCATCCATACTAATAATAGAATAATAGGATAACATTATAAGGTACTATCATATTTAGATTTTATTGATTAAGTAATTTTTTTAAAAATATCAAAATGGTTCATTAATCATGTTTTAAAATAAATATGATTCACAAAGATTGTAAACATGAAAACCACGAGTTGCCTCCCATGCAGTTCTTTTGTTTAACATCGCTAGCTCAACTTAGACCCCTAATTGTTTAATTATTTTCCTTATCTAAGGTTGGTTCACACAAGTCCATATCAAATTCATGTTTTTGGAATGGTTCAATGAATGGTTTTACTCTATGAACATTAACTTTAAAGGTTTGACCATTGGTGGGATCTTGAATTTCTATAGCCCCATGGGGGTACACCTTATGCACTATGTATGGACCCAACCATCTAGACCTAAACTTTCCCAGGTGTAAATGAAGTTTAGAGCTATACAAAAGAATAGGTTTACCTGGTACAATGTGTTTGGTTTTAAGATTTTGAGATTGGTAAGATTAAACTCTACCTTTATTTATCCTTGGATTTTTATAATACTCCATACTAAGTTCCTCAAGTTCATTGAGATCTAATTTCCTTTTTGTTCTGACCAATGAGAGGTCATAATTCATTTTCTTAATTGCCCAAAAATCCTTATGTTCAATTTAAAATGGTAAATGACATGCTTTTCCATAAACCAACCTATATGGTGACATTCCTAAAATGGTTTTATATGTGGTAAGATAGGCCCAAAGAAAATCTAAGAGTTTTCTTGATCAATCTTTTCTAGATGGATTAATAGTTTTCTCAATAATTTATTTGATTTCTTGATTGAATAACATAGCTTGACCATTGGTCTGTGGGTTGTAAGTAATGGAAACTTTGTGATAAATTACATAATTTTCCACGAGTGTTGAGAATGGACGATTTCAAAAATGATTTCCATGATCACTAGTGATAGCCCTAAGAATTACAAATCTAGAGATGATGTTTTCCTTGAGAAATATAATCATAGTTTTATGATCATTGGATTTTTTAGGAATGGACTCAACCTATTTGGATACATAATCAATAGCTGAAAGGATGTATATATATCCCCTAGAGTTTGGGAAGGGACCCATGAAATTGATTCCCCAACAGTCAAAGATTTCAATCACTAAGATGGGAGTGAGTAGAATTTGATTCCTTTTAGTGATGGACCCTACTTGTTGATACCTAGGACAACTTTGAGAAAATGTGTAGGAGTCCCTTGAGAGGACGGTCCAAAAGATACCACACTGAAGAACCTTAGAAGAAGTTTTATTAGAGGAAAAGTGACCTTCACATGCCTCACTATTACAGAATTTAAGGATGGACTCTTGTTTAGATTCTGGGAAACACCACCTAATGACTTGGTTAGGGAAGAACTTATAGAGGTATGGATCATCAAACATTTAGTTCCTAACATCATAAATGAATTTCCTTCGAGCTTGAGTCCCTAAGAATTTTTGAATGAATCATGTAACTAAGAAGTTGGCTATGTCGGAATACCAAGGGCAATCACTCACAGAGTATAGGTGTTCATCGGGGAATGAATCAGACACATAAAGGTGAGATAATTTTTCATTAAATTCTATCCTAGATATATGATCAGCTACAACATTTTCAACACCCTTTTTCCCCTAATTGTGAGGTCAAATTCTTGCAATATAAAAACCCACCTAATCATTCTATCCATAGCATCTTGTTTCTCGGAAGAGGTATTTTAGTGCAGAATGGTTAGTGAACATAGTGATGGGGTATCCTAAGAGGTAGGAGATAAACTTTTATAAGGAAAACAAAATAGAAAGTAACTCCTTCTCAGTTATGGTGTAGTTAATTTGGGCATCGTTTAAGGATTTTCTTTCATAATAAATTACATAAGGAGTTTTATCACAATGTTGTCCTAGCACAGCTCCTAAAGAAAGGTCACTGGTATCACACATGAGTTCAAAATGAAGGTTCTAATTTGGGGATTTCATGATAAGAGGAGAGGTAAGACATGATTTGAGGTTTGATAATGAACCTTCACAGCTTTCTATCCAAACAAATAGAGCATCCATTACTAAAAGACCACAAAGGGGGTGAGCGATTGAACTAAAGTTTTTGATGAATCTTCTATATAAACTAGAATGTCCTAATAAAGACCTCACTTCCTTAATATTTTTGGGTGATGGAAGGTGATAAATGATGTAAATCTTGTCTTTATCAACTTTAATCCCCCTGCCTGAGACTAAATGGCCAAGTACTAGTCCCTCTTCAACCATGAAATGAAATTTTTCCCAGTTTAGGACCAGATTATTTGCTTCACATATTGAAAAAACTCTCACCGCATTCCTCATACATCCCTCGAATGTATCCCTAGGCATATAGAATTCATCCATGAAGACCTATAGAAAATCCCCTTCCATGTCTGAGAAGATTCCCATCATGCACCGCTGGAAGGTTCTATGGGCATTGCATAACCCAAATGGTATGCGTTTTAAGGAAAATGTGCTGAATGGACAGGTGAATGTATTCTTCCCTTGATCCTCTAGGGATACCTCAATCTGATTGTACCCTAAATAACCATCTAAGAAATAATAGAAGGAATGACATGACACTCTCTCAAGGACTTGTTCAATGAATGGTAAGGGGAAATTATCCTTCTTGGTAAATGAGTTTAGATTCTTATAGTCGATGCAGACTCTCCATCCACTACTCACCCTAGTTGGAAGAATCTCTCCATCCTTATTGGTTATCACTGTGATTTCGGCCTTATTAGGAACCACATGGATTGGGCTGAACCACTCACTCTCATCTATGGGATAGATGATCCTAGATTTTAACAATTTCATAAGTTCTTTTCTCACTAATTCCATGATATTAAGATTGAGTCACCGCTGAGGTTGAAAATATGGATTTGAATTAGATTCTATAACAATCCTATGATTCCCGATAAGTGGGCTTATCCTAGGAATATCAAATAGGGTCCATCCAATGGATTTATTATGTCTCCTAAGGACATCTAGAAGTATCCTATCATGATTGGCTTTAAGAGAATAAGAAATGGCAATAGGATGTGTTCCATTTTCTCTTAGTAAGGCATACCTAAGTGCAGTATGAAGTTATTTCAATTCAAGATAAGGTTGGTTCAAAATTTTAGTAGAAGATTGGGACATTGGATCAAGATCAATTTATTTTTTAAGAGATTCATATAGGATTGATTCCCCATTTTTAGGAGTTTTATCTACTATATTGGTTTGATCAGTGTTAGGGAAGGGAGTTGGAGTGGTCTCCATGAATGTGGTTTCCTGAAAGATTTCACTAATTTTTGGTCTTAAGATTTAATCATAGAAGTAATCTAAAAGTGATTCTATCCAAGGAGATAAACTTCATTTATGTGAACAAAGGAAATTAATCTCATCCTTACTTAAACATTCCTCAAATATTCCTTGATGTTCTATGGATTCATTATCAACACTTCCTATCATGTTTGCTTCATGAATATACCCATCATCCCCTATTTGTGAGATTGCATTATAGATGTTCAAGTCTATAATCATGCTTCCAAAGGTGATGGTCATGTTCCCATTTTAGACTTAGATAACAGAGTTGATTGTTGCAAGGAAGGGACGAAAAAGGATGATTGGGGTTTGTTCCTTATTGCCTAAGTTTGGATTGTTGTCAAGGAAAATGAATTCAGCAGGGTAGATGAAGTTTTCTACTTTTACCAAAACATCGTTTAAAATCCCCTTTGGAACCCTAATGCTACGATCAACAAGTTGAAGTGGGACAGATGTGTGTTGGAGCTCTTCTAGGCATAACTTGCAGTACATAGCATAGGGAATGAGATTTACACTAGAACCTAGGTCACACAAGGCTTTGACAACTTTGTTCTCTCCTAGTTCATCATTGATGTAAGGAAATACTAGGTCTTTCATCTTTGGTGGAAGGTTTCCTTGGATTGTTGTGCTAACATTTACTTCCAGAAGGACTTGGTTCATATGTGATAATTTCCTTTTAAATGTTCAGAGTTCCTTAAGGTGTTTTTAGTATGCAGGAATGGTTTGAATGGAATCGATGAGTAAAATGTTCAACTTGACTTTTGAGAATATTTCCCTCAATGTTTCACTCAATTTAGGCTTGGTTTTCCCATCATGCATTGAGGAAATGGTGCAGGTTGTGGGACTGTTTGTTGAAGAGTTGTTTCTTTCACATTGTTATCAATTTTTTCAGTTTGATCGTGTGGTTAATTTGAATTTTCATCAGATTTTTAAGCTTCAAATTTTTTTTGAATTATTTGTTCTAGTTTCTGAATTTATTTCCCACTTCTTAAAACTATCACAGCCTTTAGTTGTTCATGAGTTGTTTGAGTGAAACTCTACTCTCCCCTTAAATTTGGGGATGGTACTTCCTGATTAGGAATGGGTGCCTTCCTGATTTTTATGGTTTGTAGTTCATGTTTAAATGATGAGACTTATGAGTTCATTTTCTCCATTTTTTTAAACAACTATTCAAGGATTGGTAGAGGGATAGATTGAGTAAGGGCTTGTGCTGGTTGGTTTATCCCAGGAGGATACTTTGGTTGTTGGATGGGATGTTGGATTGGTTGTTGGTATTGTATAGGAGTGTGTTGGTATTGGACTAGTTGTAGTTGGAACTGGTTATGGTTTTAAAAATTTTCTTGAGGGTAGGGGTTTGGTCCCTGTGGTTGACTAGGTTGTTGGTTGGGTTTTTGGTTATCTTTCCAGTAGAAGCCTATGTGGTCATTATACCTTGGGTTGAATGTGTTTTGGTATTGGGTCTTTTGTAAGTTTAGGGAATTGACTTCAGCATGTGGTCCTCCTAGAAGAACGTCCTTTATGGATATAATGGTTGGTCAGTTGTCTTTTTTGTGGTCATGTTTGTCACAAATTGTGAAAATAGGGTCTACGGTTGGGATTTCATGGATTTTCCTAAGGTCTATCTCTTCAACCTTTCTAGTGAGTGCTGCGAGTTTAGCCCTAAGGCTTTCCTCTTCTCTAAGTGTATGCATTCTAGTAGTTCATTGTGTATTTTCAGAATAATTTTATGTTCCCCATGTTTGGTTTTGTTCAGTAAGGCTTTCTAGATACTTGTAATCATCATTTGGGGCTTTGTTTTTAAAGGTCACATTACACATCATGTCAATGAATTGTTTGTTCCCTGGGCCCAACCCAACATAGAAAATTCTCACTTGTTCAGGAATAGAAAAACCATGGTGTGGAACCATGTTTAGGGTGTCTTTGAATCTCTTCCATAGTTCATAGAATGAATCTCTCTCTTTTTCAAAAAAGTTTTAGATGCTCTTTTTAAGTGAAATTGTTTTATAGTGGGGAAAGTATTTTTAGTATAATTATTCCTGTAATTTTTTCTAAGATTTAATGGATGATGGTCTCAATTTTTTTAGCCAATTTTTAGATCTATCCTTTAAAGAAAAGTTAAACAGTATCATCTTAGCTGATTCAAGTTGATGTGGGGGACACGTGATTTCTACAATTTCATTGAACTCCTTAACGTGAAGGTAAGGCATCTCGGACTCCATTCCATGGAATGTGAGAAGATGATTTAGGACATGGGGTTTAAATATGTAGTTAGAATCTCCTAGGTAATTGTGTCTAATTAATGAGTGTGCATTTGTCCAATAATGTGTTAGGTAGTCATTCATGGTTTGATCAACTGCATTCCCCAAGTTTAGGGCTGCCTCATTTGGATTTCCATTTTGGTTCCCACCCGGGTTTATGAGTTGGTTTCTTTGAAGACCTTATAATTAAATGGGGTCAATTTTTGACTCTAGAGTATTAGGAAGATTAGTATATAATGTAATGAGTTCCCTTAGTGTACTTGACTCCACAACCCCATGACTTTCCAACCTAACTAATCTTTTTGAGTTATCACGGGTGTAGGCGAACATGCGCCAAAAGAAAAAAAAATGAGAAAGGGAAAAGATAAGATAATTTTGGGTGAGAAAAGATAAATATTGGAGAATAGAATGAGTGTTGATATTAATTACTTTTTTCCCCTTCAACTACACCAAAAAAATTTCTTGCCCAAATTTAACCAAGTTTTTAGGGTTAAGCGGTCACTTGTAGTTTAGCATGGGTTGTCGAATCCTTAGAAACCTAAGAAGTAACCTACAGACACGTACATTATATGGATTGTTTTTTGCTATGAAGTGGAAAAATTGGGTTTATTTTATATAGGTTTAAGTAAACACTAAAATACTTAAGTGAATTCAATTTAAAAGAATGATTTGATCCTAGGTTATCACTTGGGGTGGATTGGATGCATTCCTTTTTCAACTATTTCAATTACTTATATTTGAGATGGGTTTATTTAATAAGATCAAAAAACATAATCACTTCCTAGTTTAATACCTACACACCCCAATACTAAACACTTATACACTTGTAGGATCAAATTTTTGAGCACTCCAAGATAAAGGTTCGTATTAGTACTTTAAGTGTGTGGCCTTAAAATTCAAAAAGGACAAAGAAGTTTAAAGATATTCAAAAAAATCTAAATTAAAATAAATGAATAGGTATTAATGGAGTGATAAATAACATAAAATCCATACCCTTTATACTCTATTGGATAAACCCATAAGAGTTTTATCCCTCCATTGATGTTATGGGTTCAATGGAAGCGGGAAGTAGACTCGTGAGGGGAGAATTGAAGAAGTAAAAAAAATAATGAAATAAAGATCACTCCACCATTGTGTGATAATTTCACAAGGTTTGGTGTGAATAAATTCACACCTTGAGACAAAGTTATCAATTTGATATGAATAAGAACATAATAATAGTATAATAAGAACTTTTTTAAGAAACTAAGATGAATTAGAATAACTTACATGTGAAAGACAAACTTGAGATAACAAAATCACAGCAAAACATTACAATGAAAGAAAGCACCCCAGATCCCTAAATCTTCCAACACAACTACCTTAAATAGGCATTTTGGGAGCCTTTTGTATATCCTAAAATAGTTAAAGTCATCTCACTTGAGTATGGTAGGCTTAGAGTGGTGGAAATCTTGTAGAACTTAGACTTTTCCACTCTTGACCCGTAGTGGAAGCTAGCTTGCATCCACCGAACAGAGGCGTCAAAATAACCTTCTAGATAGAATAATTAGATAAATTCATAGAATAGGAAAATTTATCCCTATATTTATCTTAACAACCTGTAAAATTTCAACCCAAATGGAATTTTGGTTTGTGAGATATTATCGAAATGGTGGGCTGTTTTTCTGGGCTGCAGAATCTGGCCTAGAATTTTATCTCCAACTTGGGCTGCCTGTAACTCCATTAAAAATATAAATTAGATATTTTCAATATTTAATTAAATGTTAAAAATTATATCCTCTATCTTTTTTTAAATTTTGAGAATCATTGGGCTTGGATCCTGGCCACTATAGTCTCTTTATTGGGTTGTTTTCCAGTTTACTTTTCCTAGAATGTGTTGCCATGAAAGCCCATTTTGGTGGTATTACAATGTGAATATTCAAGTACTAAAAAAGTATGAATTATTCCCAATGTAATTAGAAACCTTAAAATTAAATATTAAAATAAAATCAAGACCATTGGGTATTTTATATGGTGTTCAAAAATGTACCATGTAACAGTGCATTTTAAGGACTTACAATCATAATGTGAAATGATGTTCAAAGTGTAAAATGCACTAAAATGGTGTTTATGAATAATAAAGCACATAAATATTATATATATTAAAAATTTATATTATCCTCATTCAGTGGATAATCAGTGAAGCAAGCTGAGAGAAATCCCAAACAAACTGCCTGTAGTGACCTACCAGGCCGAGGAAACTCCTGATCTTGAACACATTCTTCAGCTGCTCCCATGAAATAACTACACTGATCTTCTCAGGGTCCACCAAAACCCATTGTTATGAGATAAAATGACCCAAAAATTCACCTCCCTGATCTAAAAAGTTCACTTGGAAAAATTTTTATAAAGTCGATGATCCCACAGAGTGCCCAACATGATCCGCAAATGATGCTCATGCTCTTCCTCATATCCAGAGTAAACTAGGATGTCATCCATGAATACCACAATGAAAAAGTAGAGATATTGGTGGAACACCCAATTTATTAGTTCCATAAAGACCATTGGAGCATTGTTCAATCAAAAATTCATGACCAAGTACTCAAAGTGGTCATACCTGCTTTGGAAGGCTATCATTGGAATATCTGCCTCTCTCACCCTGACTTGGTGGTAACCCGAACGTAAGTCTATATTGGAGAACCACTTTTCCCACATTAAACTAATTAAACAAGTCATATATTCAGGGAAAAGGATTTTTTTTATGGTTACCTTATTCATCTTTCGGTATTCAATTCACAACTGGAGGTACTCGTCGTCCTTCTTCGCAAAAAGAACAGGAGAGGCCCAAGGAGAATAGTATATTCCCAAGATAAGATGATTCATGGAAATTGTATTCCATTGTTAAAGGTCCTTTGTAAACATGGGAATTATGTGTGTGATACATGGGAGTGGAATTCATGGATCAAGTAAGAGTATCCATTCTTATTTTCTGATCAATCTTTGGGTTAACTTTCCGGGGCGGAAAGGTTTCATGGTGGGGAGAATTGTCACATTCATGTCCTTATTTTCAGGTATTTTTTTCCTATTATGTTCTTAGTATATATTTTCCCCCTATGATACCCCTTGAACCCCCCTGAATTTTAAAGAAAATGGACAAGTTTTGGGTGTTCAGAAGAGGCCACACGGTTTGACCGCACGATTTACTAAATCGTGCATAGTGTCCAGGTCATAAAAAATTGTTATTCCAATTTTTCCCTTCCATAATTAAACCTATACCACCTATTTATTCCCCCATTCAATCCTAGAATCCATATAAGGCTCTCAATCTCCCTCAACCTCCCTTGGGACCCATTTTTTAAGGGGTTTTAGTGGGGAAACTTCAAGATTATTCAAGTGATTCCTCCTTTGTTTTTCTTCATTATTTCTAGGGTTTATCCCCTCCTTCTTGAAGTTATAAACTTCTATAATCTATGGTTTCATCCATAGGGTTCAATATTGATTTTCTTGGTTCAATATTGTGAATTAGGGTTTGTTTTCACTCACTTATGGTGCGGTTGAAGTTTCGCACAAAGATTTGGGGGTTTTGACATCTAAGGTAGGTGGTTACATGTATAATCATTCTTTGATGAGTTATATTTGTTTCTTTACCTTCCTATAATGTTTCTTACCTATTTTTTGTGGTTTGAAAACCATTTTTTGTATCATTTATTGGATGTTTAATTTTAAAGTTTCGTTTTTTTCTTGAAATTGTGTGTTTTTTATGTGTAACTCATGTGGTATCATTTGAGGGAATTTTATAATATATGAAAGTGGTTTATTAAATGTTTTTAGGGATTAAAATTCTATTTTGATATGGTAGTGGGGTGAATTTTTCCTTTAAAGAGGGTTTTTTAATGGATTTTGTGTGTAAATATTTGTTTTACTTCTTGAAATTGTTTTATAAAAATTTTAAATGGTTTATTGAGTTACACAAAGGGTGAAAAGACATGTGGGGTACTGTTTAATGTGTATATGATTCAGAAATGGTATTTTTATGTGAAAAGGGTATTTTATAACATGTGGAACTTATTTGATCATAAAGAGGGAAACCCAGGTATCTAGGTGGGCAGACTAGGACTAGTATGCTAGTGATTCGGTAGTGGCCCCGTCCTAGTTTCACTTATCAAAATTGATGTTGACAACACTAACTAATCTTTGATGATGTTTTGGGACCACTAGGACATTGGTTTTTCCACTCCTAGTGGATCATGCATGAGAAGGTTATTGTTTTATGGATACTTTTACACTGAGATATGATGTACCTAGGGCCCCATAGCTAGCTAGTGCATAAGGGTGTTCCCATAACTAGTGCCCATTGGCTATATTGTACTTACCATCAGCATACAGTGTGTTTTGTTTTAAAATTCAGTATCATGTGTGTTTTATTTAAAAGTGTACATTATTCTAAGTTTCTCTCTTGAAAGTTTTTTTCATTTAAAGTTGCACCTTTTAGAAATTGTTCTAGCATTTCTTGTTTATAAAAACATGAAAGCAATAATGTCTTAAAATGTTTATCACATGGAATATTTTTGGGTGAAATCCTATTGGGCATAGTATAACACCCTAATTACACCTTTGGGTGTAATTATACTAGGTAATGTTTGACACTAGTAAGGGAAAGGTATTTGGAGACGGTGGTTCGGGTTGTTAGATTTCTTCCTTGGTGTAGTGTTGTGGAGATGGCTTAAGGTCGATGACCCTTGCTATGTGGTGGTTATTAGGATATACTTGCTACTAATTTTTGTTGTGACCCCCTTTGGGGTTGGTTTTAAACTATGTATTTCAATTACGAATTTTTGTTAAGACTTGTTTCGTGTAAATTTTCAGATTCAGTTTATTTATTGTTGTTGGTTGTTTAATGTTTCTAAACTCAGGTAAATCATTCCCAAACCTTTGTTTATGATACCTGGGCACTTATTTCATCCCATGGAGATAGTAAATTCCCCTTGGTACTTGCAATAGACTAGGTCAAGTGCAGGTTTGGTTGGAGACCAGATATGATTCGTTACATAGAAGAATTTTGTGTGTGATATTAGGCTTTTGTTTGATTTGAATTTATCTGATTATAAGTCGAATTAGAGGTGCTCTATTACCTGGGTTGAGATAAATATAGTGGGTTTGGTTTTTTTCAACAAGGAACCAACCATAAAGTTACCCTAAGTTTCAATTTTTTACATAGTTGTGGGTGTTTATAAGATGATGGGCTGATTTCGGTTGTTTAGGAATCATGACAGAGTGATGAGATAGCGCTTCGATGGGTGAAACTGGGCATTTTTAGTGAAAATTTAGCCATAGGAGGACCTAATAATGTTTTTTCATAAGATTGGGTGTGGTGAGATAAAAACCACATCATGTGTGTTGTTCACATTATATATTAATGCTTAGTTTATTGTGTAAACTTTGTTAAACATGTTTACTTGTTTTAAAATTATTTATTCTTTGAAATTAAAGTTTGGACTTGTGTTCATTAATTATTTACATTATTTCATTTATATAATTTCATGATTAGAAATTATATAAGCTAAAAATAATTTTAAGATCCATATAGTAATGTAGCTATCATATGTTTGGGTTATGTTAACTCACTTTATTTTGATAAAGTAATCTGAATATTCAAATGTCTTATACCTTTTTTCAAGAAAGGAAATTACTATTTGGTACATATTTATGTTATGATATCTTGATTACTTTTATTAAACCTGAATTTAGTTTTAAATCATGAGTTTAAATGGTATGAATATACTTAGTTTAGTATTCCATTTTAGACCTTGAGATCATAACCTCGTATGGGTGAAAATCTTGTTACAAAACCATCCTTGTTATAAACTAAAGATACCATTAATCAATTACTAATAAATCTAGTTTAAAATACATATGGATAATATGTTGTTATTATTTTAAGAAAATCCAACCATGAGATTTTCCTAACATCGATCTTTAAAAATGAATAATATTTTAAACAATCATTTAGAAACCTTTATTAGACTATTTATTTTTTCCTTTTAAATGAAAAGAATAACTTGAAAATCATTTAGCCCAATCCTTATTCATTAAAAACACACATTTAAAAATATCTTTTGGATTTGTTTTTAAAGAAATGACACTATGAAGGAAAACCAAGTATAAGGAAATGTAACTAAAATTAAATAAATAAATAACCTTAATTCATTCAAATAATAAATCATTACAATTCGATCATGAGAGGGGTGTCGAGAAGGTGGTAGGGTTTTTGATTGTGCTAGGTTGTGGAACTCGATCATTGTGTCACACAAAATAGGGGGAGGGTGTCAAATTCTTTACAAAAATGTTTTATAATAATTTTTTTAATAATGTTTGGGTTGGATGATTAAAATAAGTGCAAAAAACACAAAAACAAAAAAACTAAGATGGTACAATGGCGCACACAACACAACACTACAGCATGGAGTAACATAATGCATGCCACGGCGTGCCATCCCAATTTGGCTATTGCACAGGCGCTGCATGGAACAATGGTCACTGGAATTAGCCAAATCTTGATCATACACTAGTACAACACTCATCCCTATATCTTTCACCAAGTTTTCCAAGGTTTATAATGACATGTAAGTAGAGGCGAAAAATAAAATGTAACACATACCAATATAATAAAAATAATTATTAAAATAGTTCAAAAAATATAAACTCACTCGCACCTTCAAACACCCTTTAATGAACAACCCCCTTCATAATAACATAAACAATATAATGATATCAATGATCCATGATCAATCCATATTACAATAACGAACAACTTTTCACTTATTAAACAACAAGGGGATTAACTTCAAGGGTGTATATAACACAAAATATTATTCTAATTGGGAAAACATATCAAACATAGCTTACTAATTTTGAAAATATGATAAAAGATGTCAAAATTTTCATTTAAAACTCATCCAAAACATTTAAAACAATGAAAGGAAACAATAATTTCATGTTCTTTACTAACGTAAAAATTATCTTGAAAAATATCCAAACACGGTGTAATTCATAGAAATACTTGATCAAAACATAATGGTAATTCATTATAATTCATAAGAAATAATTACATGAAATCCATTTCGATTTATTAAATAAAAAACATGGTTGGAATTTTATCAAACACTTTGTGTGCATTATTTCCATGGAAGGAAGTTCAAAACATTTAAACTTAAGAAAAAATCATTTAATGTTAATAAAAACTTAAGAAAAACACTTATAAATCCATAACCTCGTCATGGATAATTATAATAGAATTCACTTAAAATAAAAACATGGATTTAAAAGATGTAAGCATTCATGGTTCCATGTTTAAAGGAAAGTGAATGGGCCACCTACCATAATGGATGAAATTGGTGTGTGGGGGTCTTAATACGCTACAAGGAAGCAAGAAATGACCATAAATGGTTAATAAAAACCCAAAATCATAGAAACCTCCAATAAGAGATTCATTCTAAAAGGGAAATCAATGATGTATAATGAATAACAAGAGATAATGAACAAAAAAATGCAAAAATATATCACCAAACAAGAAATAAACGAGTGAGGAGGAGGAGAAAATAACATACATTGGATTGAATCTTTGATTCATCTGAGGGAAAGTAGAGATATCACCAAAGCTTGAATTTTTTTTTGTGCATTGGATTCATTCAATACTTGATTCATTTGAGCCTTGGATTCGAGCCTTGGATTTGTTCAAGCCTTGATTCGACCTTGGATTTGATGATGAGGAGCACCGGTAGTATGTGGATTCCATGGAAAACTTCAGATATCGTGACTGGTTGGGGTTCTTTAAGTAGATTAGGGAAACTTTTATTAGTGTTTCCAAAAAAGTGATGATAAATATACCTTTTATCAGTGTTAAATTAATAAGCGTTGATATTGACTAAATGGCCCGAAGGCCGAAAATTTTTATTGATTTTTGGATAAATCCCCTGTTAAGGGTAAAGAGGAAAACCTCACATGACTTCAAGACTTAGAGACAAAAAAACAATTTCTGAAAAACAAAAGTGTCGTAATCACCCCAGAAAAAACTCCATAGAAATACCCTCCCCAGAATCAACATAAATATTGCGTGCCTCCACCTGTGCGTGACTGCTCAGAAAAATGTCCCGTACAGAAATGCATGGGCCTGGTACCGATGGACATTCCATGACCTCTCAATCATCCAAATCCGAATAGCCATGCAAGGTGAGGACAACCTGCTCTAAAACCTCATCTGAAGCATTTGGAAGAAAGTCTAAGAAAATCAAACAATAATCAAACACTCTACAAAAAGAATTCCACATAGTCAAAAGATTCATCAAATCCAGAAGCTTTCACGAGTCATTTGCAATTCCACCTCACAAAAGCACCACCACAGTCAAAGTCACTGCTGCCAGGGTTGAGACCCACCATAAAGACCATCCCTCATCCACACACTGACTCCATCCATCACTTCATCTGTTTTCCACCACAGTTGAGGCAGACACCCCATGGGACAGGGAGTCGGCTCACCGCCACCTCGGGCTAGATGACCCAACATCCTACCCAAGAGGCACCACCAGAGAGGGGACCACAGCCGATCCAACCAATAAGTGCCACCCTGAGCTTGAATCTAGGTGGATTTGAGTTGGGGAAGGACCCAAGTCGGCGACCAACATCCATGAGCGGACTGCGGAAGGAGAAAGAACAGCACAAGAGACAGTAGCAGACCTCCAGATGAACCCACTGGTAACCAGATCCACAAGCAGGGTCAAGCCAACGACAACAACATCACAAGGGCACCACCCAATTCTCCATGAAACCGAACCCATCTCTAACGCAAAAAGAAACCAAACTCAAAAACAAATTATTAACAAACCAGATCCAGAATACCTCCCCTCCCCCGAGCCGCTCCAGAGCCATCAACGAGCCACACCACAGAACATCAGAGCCGTCTCTAAGCCGCTCCAACCCCGCCGCACTAAGATCCAGTCACTCGGGAATCCAAAAATGTCGAACCACAACGGGCATGTCGAAGTCTGACACCGTTCCTGATCTGATGCCGCACCACGCTGAGCTTCAGAGAAGGACATGTCAGGACTCGAGCCGCCAAAGGAGGGACGAATAAGACTTTGGTGTAAAACCCTAAGTGTCGCTGATAAAAGGCATCTTTATCAGCATTAAAACTTTAGCGCTGATAAAGGATTTATAATTATAATTATAAATATTTTTTAAAAAAATATATTTATATAATTATATATTTATTTATTATAATTTTATAATTATTTAAATATATAATTATTTATTTATAATTGTATAAATACTTTTTAAAAAAATTATATTTTTTATTTATAATTATAAATATATTTGTAAATATATTTATAATTATTTATTTATAATTACTTATTTATAATTATAAATATATTTATATCATTATATATATTATATCATTATATATATTTATATAATTATTTATATGTATTTTTAATAAATATATATAAACATAAATATAGTAATTATATTCATTATTCAAATATATTTATTATAATTTTTTAATTATAAATATATTAATCTCATTATATATATCTATATAATTATATATATATATATATTTAATAAATATATATAAATATACATATAAATATAGTAAATACATTCATTATTTTAATATATAATTATTTATTTATAATTATATAAATACTTTTTTAAAAATAATATTTATATATTTATATATTTGTATATTTATATATTTATATATTAATATATTTATATATTTATATATTTATATATTTATATATTTATATATTTATATATTTATATATTTATATATTTATATATTTATATATTTATATATTTATATATTTATATATTTATATATTTATATATTTATATATTTGTATATTTATATATTTATATATTTATATATTTATATATTTATATATTTATATATTTATATATTTATATATTTATATATTTATATATTTATATATTTATATATTTATATATTTATATATTTATATATTTATATATTTATATATAATTATATAATTATATATATATAATAATTATATATAAATATAAATATAAATATAGTAAATTCATTAATTATTTAAATAAAATTATTATAATTTTATAATTATTTAAATATATATAATTATTTATTTATAATCATATAAATACTTTTTTAAAAAAATAATATTTATTTATTTATAATTATAAATTTATAAATTTTTAAGTATAGTAAATATAAATTTATAAATATATTTATTTATAAATACTTAAAAATATATTTTTAACATTATTAATGAATATATATTCTTAAATGCATTCATGTTAAAAATGAGTGAAATTGAATAATTAAAAATGAGTACACTTTAAAAATATTAAAAAAATATGTAAGTTTTATTAATTAAATATAAATTATTAAAAAATATAGATATATATTGAATATGAATACATATTGAAAATATTAAAACATAATAAATAAATATATATAAATAAATAATAGAAAATGATTAAATTCCCCAAAAAATAAAAAATATTAAAAATAAATTAATACCTAATTATAATAATATTAAAAATAAATAAATAAAATTTACTGATTAAATACATAATATATTAAATGTATCATGTTATAATAAAATTCTAAAATGAATACTAATAAATTACATAAATATTAAGTTTATGTGTTTCTATATAAGATTTCATTAATTATGTAAATATTTGTGTGTGCTTTGTATATAAAAATGCATTAATTACGTATATGTATGTGAAATCAATGTAACACACGTTTGATATATGTTAAATTGAAAAATCAAACGATATTCAATTATGTTCATTACTCGATGCAATTAGTCAGTATTTTTAATTAATATCAATTTTTAATCATAAATCATTCTTCACTAAATATATGACTTATTTAATGTAAAGCATAAATATTTTGTATCATATAAAACATATTTTAGGAAATATTATATACATTCATATATATATACATATATACAGAAATATATATGAATATATTTCTATATTAAATGTATAAATGAATAATTATGTATAAAACCCATTAAAAATGAATAAGACATTAATATGTTTTTAATTATTACATTTTATTCATTTTCTATATTTATATTTAATATATATTATTTATTACTATTTATAATTAATATATATATTAAAATTATTAATTTTTATTAATAATTGTTTCATTAATAATATTTTTAATAATTTTTTAATTTATTCATTTTTTTAATTGTTACAATTTATTCATTTTTAATTTTTTTGCTTAATTATTATAATTTATTTATTTTATATATCTATATTTAATATATACTATTTATTGATATTTATAATTTATATATATGTATATTAAATTTATTCATTTTTATCAATAATTATTTAATTAATAAAATCTTTAATATTATCCTTAATTTACTCATTTTTAATTTTTACGTGTTTAATTATTTCATTTTATTCATTTTACATATCTTTATATTTAATATATATTATTTATTAGTATTTATAATTTATATATATGTATATTAAATTTATTCATTTTTATCAATAATTATTTAATTAATAAAAAATCTTATTTTTTTAATTTACTCCTTTTTAGTTTTTATTTGTTTAATTATTTCATTTTATTCAGGATCTTTATTAGCGCTTTTTGCTGGTGCTGATAAAGGTCAGTGGTGTTAAAGGATTGTTTTGTAGTAGTGAGACTACCACGAACCAGTCTAAGAAATGCTGAAAGATCCAGTTCATGAGTACCATGAACACTATTGGGGGTGTTTGTCATGCCAAAGGGCATTACTAAGTACTCATAGTGATTGTAGCGACATCAGAATGTCGTCTCCGGTATATCCTCATCTTGTACTCTCGAATAATGATAGCTTGATCTGAGGTCAATCTTCAAGAACCATCATGCCCCTCTCAACTGATCAAAGAGGTCATCGATTCTTGGTAGTGGATACTTGTTATTTACGATCATCTAGTTTAGGTGATGGTAATCCACACATAACTTCAAGCACTTGTCCTTCTTGGAAAACAACACTGGGACTACCGAGGGTGAAACACTAGGTCTAACAAATCCCTTCCTCTACAAGTCCTCTAACTGCACCCTCATCTTGTGAAGCTCTGTGAGAGCTATCTGATATGCTGGTGAAGATATAGAGGTCATCCCAGGGTGTAGATCAATGCATAAGTCTATCTCTTAGTGGTGAGGTAAGCCTGGAGCATTCTCAGGAAAGACGTGCATATACTCTTCCACCACTGTAGGGAACTAAAAACTCATAGTATCCACTACACCAAGGGTTATGCTATCCAACTGATGAGTAATAGGTTTCACCCTCTTATGCATGAGATCATCCTATGCTATTTGGGTTTCCTTTTCACTCACAAAGGAAAACCTAGTCTCATCATTGTGGACACACCATATCCTCTATCAAAAATTGTCTATCTAGGAATGAATTGTAGATAATCATTATGTACCTAAGATGGCTTCATAAGGCCTCATTACTACTACAAAGAGATCCCAAAAAAAACTCTTGCCTCTAAGAGTCAGGCCACACTGTTGGCACAAGTGTGTGATCGTAGATTCATCTCCAATAAGAGTCTCCAAATGCAAGGGTTGATCCAAAAGATCAACTAGATCTCTAAGTCTCAAACCAGATAAGTGGAATAAAGGAATGATTCACACTTATGTCTATTAGTACCAAAACTAAGTTAGAAAAGACATATATCGTACATCGTATCATCCCTAGAGACTCTGGGTCAAAAGCCTCAACCACCTGGAGGTGCCCTCATCCCTGACCACCAACTCCCTGAGCCTGGCGTTGACCACCTGGGGGTGGCAGTGGAAGCAAGTCAAAACATCTACCACATCCAGTTGCTCTCCCAACTCATCTGCCACATCCTCCTCTCTATGGACCTGTCTGTTCCTATCGCCGCATCTACCTAGGAAGCTCATCCACTATCTCTCTGTCAACCATACGTCAGGTCAAAGAATCTCATGCAATATGTCCCCGACCATCATAAGAGTATTACCACCTCTCCTTGGGTGACTAGAACCATATTTTGATCCCTAAACTACATATTCTCTATCTTGGGATCACCTCCTAAAATGTCTCACACATCTAGGTACCTGAGTCTAACATCAGCTCTCTGCTACCGAAGTCTCTACTCATGTGTGCCCACTATCGGGAACAATTGTATGTGTCTGCTCAACCAGAAAACTTTCAACCACCAAAGCTCATTCTAGTACCCCCAACATATATAGGAATGTACAAAGGTATAACACTAGATCATATATCCCTATTTAGACCTCTCTTGAAGGTCCAAGCCCAAAAGAACTGATCACATACCATATCCATCGAGTACCTAGAGAGGTTGGTGAACCTTGATGAATACTCAGTCACAATCGTACTGCTCTGTTGAAGTTATAGAATCTCCTGGATGTGCACATACCTCAATGAAACTCGAAAAAACTCATCTCTGGAAATAATCCTGAACTCTAACCATGTTAGAGTCACTTCATCATAAGATTAGATCACTAAGCCCCTCTAGTGTTCTGTAGATCCATGGAGAAGGCACACTAACAGGACCACCATCTGATCTGTCGGTGTTCTAAAAAGATGGAAAACTCATGTCACCACCTCAAGACAGTCCTCAGATGTATGTCAGTCAATATCGCCTCAGAACCTAAGGGGTTACTAATTTTGCAACTCATTAAGCACATCCAGCCTATGCACCTCATCCGTCAATACCGTTGGTACCATCTGTTTCTTAACAGGTGTTGGTATAACTGGTGCACCACCTAGAGGTAACACCTCTAGAACAGGTCCCTGTATCGAAGCCTCATCACTGAGGGGATCATACTCATGATCCCAATGATAAATCCTAGCTGGAATACATCATGGATACATCCTGAAATAGATAATATATACCATGGTCAATAATTATATCTGAAGATCTGACTCAAGAAGGACATGGAAACCACAACTCATTCCTATATGTTTCATGAACCAATGTTTTCCCTGCAATTAGTGTCTACATGTACTGAGTCAAAAAGTATGTGATTAGAGTCTTGGTGTATGGATACGTCGGTCACCGCACCAACACTAGAGTCCCTGACCTAAAGGCCAAACTCAAAACACTTAACAATGTTTCCCCAAACCAACCTCAAAGACTCTGGTCCTAAGTTAGAACTGAATCCTCTGATACTACTCTTTCATGACTCGTCCCAATGGGGAATTTGTTGTGACTACCTCAATCCCGCCTCCAATAGGATAGGGGATGGTTACTAGAATCTAGTAGGTGTATCCCTCGCATGGGAGGCCTTATCCTAATGTACTTGTACACAAACACACATCTCTAAGATCATATAATTCTAAAATGTAAAACAACTGATAAATCATGCATGTATACATCTAAATCTCACCATCAGAGTACGATAAAAATTACTCAAAAGTAAAAAAGGTTCAAATACAATCCCACCACAAAGAATATGAAAACAAGTCTAACCTGAAATTATAGAAGGGGAATATCGTCAATGTTACCATAGGAACACACTTGTTCTATCTGACTCACTAAGCTCTACCTGGTCTCGGTCCCTCCATGACTTCGTCAAAAGGTTGATTGTCTGCATAAGACATGACACATGCAGATAAAGCCCATGTAGGGGTGAATATAAAAATACCCAGTAGGACATCCCAAAATCACTAAGCATATAACATCAAGAATAATAGTCTGATCATCACAGATATATGTCTATAACATGTGTAACAAGAATATCCAGATATAATTAAAAAAACACACTATCTCAAGGTAAAGTCACAACTGTCATGTCAGCCTAGGAATCATGCTCTAAGGTTCCACATAACACTCGACCAGAAGAACACGCTCCAGGAGTTATATAGCATTTATGGTGTCTGTTCGAGATATATTACTCATCATATCTTTCCATAAGAAGTATACAATGGAAGTCTAAAGAGAACAATACACAGATGATGATCACACCCAAAACCCTGGGGTATACTAACAACTCAATTTAGAATAACCCACTAATTATAGGATTGATGCCCGTGTAGTGTTGTTCATGACAATACCAAGAACCCCACCTAGGGTAAGATGATGATTAAATATCATGCTCCAAGCCTCATAGAAGGATTCCAACAACTCTATCCAAGGAGTCTCACTAAAGGTATCACCATCCTATGCATAGGACGTGATTCTGTACTAACCCTTAGGGAATGGATCAAGGGAATGCTCCCTAAAAAACTTTTCTAAACTGAATAGTACAATAACTCTAAGCCTTATTTTAAGGAGTACGTAGAGAGTAATGGTAGTATACGGCATGTCCCTTCGGAACTGGGTCCTAGTCATGTATCACAGACCGTGTAATGTCTCATAATTTCCAAGTAATTTTCTTTAAAAAAAATATATGGATTATTTTGAAACCATGCGTTGAGACGACACATGATTCCAAGGCCCGAGTTGCCCGGAATAAATGTTTGAACTTTTTTAACTGTACGTGTGTAGTTTTAGTAAATTTTAAACTGGTGCCCGGATAAAAAATTTGAGGGCACCATTGTGTCTGGAACGATGAATTTACCTTAGGCGGGGCCTACCCTCGACCAACACAGGTCGAGGGGAAAAGTTAATTCTTTGATTTTTTAAAGAAAAATAAAATAAACTTAAAGAAGTTTATTTTATTTCTTATTAAAACATATCGTGGTGGCACAGTGACGCAATGACCAAGCAGTCGTTACCCTTTATAAATAAAGCAATGTGGTGACACTACATCTCAGTGAAACAACAATGCTGAAATGTGTTTCTTCAATCAATAGTTTGATAGGGATGTGGGATCTGAGGATGATCCTAGATAATTCCTTGAAACCTCTAGAGAAATAACGTTGGTGAACAACAAGTGGCGACGAATAAAGAATCACCAATAGTGATGGAGGAGTGGGTCGAGATCTCTCTTCAACGGATCTCCAACAACGAATCCATGATAGCGGACGATCCAATCCTAGGTAGGAGTTTTAATTTTGTGTGATCATTTTTTCCCGTTCTTTAATTCAATGATGAACACGAATCAACCCACCAACAAGTTGATATGTGGATCGATCAATCATATAGGATGGGTACTATTGATGTGGGATTAAAGGGAGTTATACCTTAGTGGTTATCAGTATATTTTAGTTCCCATTTTTCTAACAGGACAAATGAGGGATGAACGAAGGCCGAACGAACAAGGTCGATGTTCATTCCTTGGGTGTTCATGTTGATCTCTCTCTCTCTCTCTCTCGTTATTCACCGACGGACCCCCGTGGTTACGTCAAATTCTTATCGAGAGATTCCAAACATGACTAGACCCCCAAATCAATGGTGAGATAATTTGGATCACATGGAAATGGATACGATGAACCATAGATCATGAGGGTTCTTACGGTTTGGAAAACGGGGCACCATGATGATAGTGGCAACCCGTAGAAGGAGGGTCTCCAGCAGTGCATGGCGGCGTAGCCACCCGACAGCAGCAGCTATCGAATTGAAAACTTACAATGGAGATCCCCGTGACAATTATTATGTGGTGGTGAATAGGGGATTCCAGCAGGAGGCTAGCGGCTGGCTTCGGCGGAGGCGGCAGGGGGGGCACATCACGCGACTAAGGGGTCATGGTCCGGCTGGACTGTTGTGGCAGGACTACGTGGTAGACCACCGAATCAAACACGGTGGCTACCCCACATTGATCAGATAGGGATGCGACGCCTGTAATGTCTCAAGTGGAGAAAATTGGCCCTCTCCAATGGGCCGGGCTGAGCAGGCGGGCCGACACTGGACCAGGTCGGCACAGCGAGTCAGGCCCAGCCAATCCGGGCCATACCTAGCGAGCCGGGTCGGTTCGGTTCGGTCCGACCGGGTCGGACCAAACCCATACCCCACCAGCCCCTTTTCACTAAATTTCCCATAACTTTCAAACTACATTCATTTAATGAGTAGTTTGCGATATTGGGATCATCGTGATGAGACAGTCCTTTTGAGATACTCTAAGTGGGTTTTCAGGGAATTCGGCATACAAACTTTGTCTTGAGGAGTAGGTTCTCCTAGAACAAGCACATTGCGAGCAGAATCCTATGGTTGGCTGTGATATAGAGAATATGTGACTGGATGTATACGTGACTTCAAGACTGAGTCTCTCTGGGTCTTAGTGACTCATCGGGTCTAAGTGACTCATCAATACTAAGTGTTCTGTGATTACATCTAGTAATATTGCTTTTCATGTTTTAGACTTATACTAGTATAAGATAACTATACTTCTCGTGTGCTTTCCTTTGTGGTCTTTCCTTTGTGGTTTCAGGGCATCCTACTGAGTATTGTTTTATTCACCCTTGCATGGGATTTTCCTACACGTGTTGTGTTATGTCTTGTGCAGATGACTGACATTTTGATAGAGACCTATGTGGTCCAGGACTGGGTGGTATCCGGTGAGATCAGACAGACATGGTGTACTCCTACAGATTCAGGTAGTTTCCCGTCACCTACCCTTCAAGTAGGGTTTTCTGTAGACGAGCTTCAGTATTTTCATTACAAACTCTTCCTTTTTGTTGGGCTTGTATTCTGGCCTGGGTCACCCTGTTGTACTTTACTTTTCTATTGCACTCTAGTTGTATTATCCTTAGTGGTTTTCATGCATGGTTTACTTAGTGTTTTACTTTTGGTATTGTGTGTGTGCATATAGGTACATAGGCAATGCCTCCCATGTTAGTGATATGCCTACTCGGTGCTAGTCACTAGTCCCTGGCCTAATAGAGGTGGGATTGGGGAGCCACGGCATAGACCCCTTTGGAATGGGTCATGAAAGAGTGGTATCAGAGAAATAGGTTTGATTCCACATTAGGATCGGGAGTCTATGAGGTTGGTTTGGGGAAATATTGTTAAGTGTTTCGCATTCAGCTTTTAGGTCAGGAACTCTAGTGTTAGTGCGGCGGCCGACGTATCCATACACTAAGACTCTGGACACTTTCTTTCTAAATTGGTACATGGAAACACTGGTTGTAGGTAAATAAATGGTACATGCGTCATATATGATTTTGAGTGTGTCCTCTTATCCTTCTTGAGTCAGCTCACCAAGTATACTCTATTGATCGTCTTTCATCTTGATCTGTTTCAGGATGCCTCCATGAAGACATCCATCCAGGATTTCATTGCATGACCACGAGGATGATACAACTAACAATGAGGCATTGTCACAAGGACCAGTACTGGAGATAGCCCCATCGGGTGGTGAACCAGTGATACAACCACCCATCGATCAGTACTTTCTACCTGCACTACCGGTATAGGATACACACAGGCTCAGTGCATTGCATGAGTTCCAGAGGTAGAGACCTCCCAGGTTCAGGGGTGAGACTGACCCCCATGGTAGTTATGAAGGTTCAGGGCGCAGCGGAAGTGCATGGGTGGATGTTCCCACTTGGATTTTTGTCATTAGAAATGATCAATCTGGGATCAATACGATGATAAATGCCAGTCTCCAGGGATCGATTCATAGAAAAAGACAAAGAAGATGGTTTGTCCCAGAACCACAAACAAGGATCGTTACAGGTTGATTATAATTAATTTAATTAATTATAAAGAAATACCTTTTGGGTGTTCTTTCTTCGTTGATGTTCTTGATCATGTTGTCGATGTGATCTGTCGTTGCGTCGAAAAAGCCAAGTGTAGACTCCCTCTAGCGGTGATCCACACGTGTACCTCGTATCTCTGGACGTCGTCAAAGGATTCTCCAGGTGCTAGCGTGTAGAACCCTTTTATTGAGTTGTCCGCCTTAGATCGTGTTGATCCGATGGAAGAGGATCTCTCTCGGTCTTGAGAGAATTCTTGGAGGAAGAGGTTCTTTCGGCCTTGAAAGAATTCTCCAGAGATGTTGTGCACAACGATTCTCTTGTGTAGTAAAAGAGTTGGGGTTGTGAGGATATTTATAATCGAGTTTGAGGTTGTAGAGTTATGACAATAAATAAACGCGTTACGCATTTCATTTATTTCATTAACTCTTATTGAAAACCCCCATGTTGAATAATTAATTCCTTGACATGCGCTCATGCTAATTATAATAAATATCATTTAATAAAATGATATTATATCCTCAAAATCCCGAATGGAAAAACTATACGGCGTGTAATAATAAATACACGATGTGTACTTTTTTTTTCATTGAAAACTACACGGAGTGTACATTAAATGTACACGGCATGTATATCTTGTTTTCATTTATTCATTTCCTTTCCAAAATAAAACTACACGGCGTGTACATTTAATAATACAAAGCATGTACTTGTTTTATTTTATTTTTCCTCCATCATTTAAAACAACTTAGGCTTCCTTGAATAATTATTAAACCATGTACGGGAATAATCTTTATTCAACTTGAGATACTTGGATACACTTAGTGTGTGACCCTCTAGGCCTCTTTCTCGTTGGCATTAGGTGGGCTTGCCTAAAGTCCAAGATTATTGTCTAGCAACGGGTCAAGGCACCCAAGAGAAAGAAGTTGACGTCGCATTGACGTATCACCTCATACGAACGCTTACTGTGTAATTTAATCCCTTTGTCTCAATATCTCATCAAGCAGGTTTCATGGAAGTGTCATAAAACTATATGCTTGATCTGTCATTCTTTGACTACCTAAAATAAACTCATAGTTTACACCATGGCCATGGAATTTAATGCGACGGTTCTATTTCAATAAAAGGGCCGAGATATCAACTTCCATAAATGGAAGGGACAAATCCTTCATCTACTTATCCATTAACGACATGTCACTCGTGACACACCCAATGTACCCTACTTTCTGCCAACTGTCTTCGTGATGGTTTTCGTCAATAAATCTAAGTGCGCGAGTCATGAAATGAGTTAATGATAATCTTCCAGTCTAAGGACCATTACACACGCTTGTAGATAGCAATATCCGATGAAACCAAGACATGCGGAATTAATACTGGTGGGTCTATTCTCATAATCTCCTATCTTAGAGATTACCAAGTGTGAACTCCATGAGAGAGAGCCTCGTCTTCTTACAAGTAATCGCACATGATGGTCTGTATACTATGTGTCCTATCATAGTATGTCATCCAACCGTATAACTTTATTTAAGAATATTGTTATAGCATTTCAAGGTTCTCATCATAGCGGGGATCTGCCATGACCTCATCAATGCAACAAATATTCCAGGACATTATTATATTATATTCATGCAAAACAATGAACAATATATAATAAGTGAACATTCATGTAATCAAAGTACAAAACAGTTGGTTCTCAGGACACCAACCCTTACAAACTCCCACTTGGACTAGATCCAACTGCCTATGACTTTTAGTCTTCTAGACCTCACATGATGATCATGTTTCTGCTGAGTCAAGGCTTTAGTCAAGGGGTCCGCCACGTTGTCTTCCGTAGAAATACTGCTCGCTACAACTTCACCTCTCTGAGAAAAATCCCTCAAGAGATGATACTTCCGAAGTATGTGCTTTGTCCGCTGATGTGACCTTGGCTCTTTTGAAAGTGCCACCGCTTCAGTGTTATCACAATAGAGTGTAATAGGATCTTTACTGATCGGTACAACATCCAGCTCTTGTACAAAGCTTTGCATCCATACTGCTTCTTTAGCTGCCTCAGAAGCTGCGATATACTCGGACTCCACTATAGAATCTGCCACCACACTTTGTTTTGAGATCTTCCATCTCACTGCACCTCCATTCAAACTGAAGATGTATCCAGTCTGCGACTTCATGTCATCTTGATCAGTCTGGAAACTAGCATCTACATGTCCTCTGATGACTAGTTCCTCATCTCCTCCATAAACCAGGAACATATCCTTAGTACGCCTCAGATACTTAAGGATAGTCTTGACTACCATCCAATGGTGGTCTCCTGGATCAGCTTGATATCTGCCTACCGCACTTAATGTGTAAGCAACATCTAGCCTCGTACATATCATAGTATACATGATTGACCCAATCGCGGATGCATAAGGGATCCTTGCCATTCTCTTTCTTTCCTCATGTGTCTGAGGACACATTTTCTTGGAAAGATGAATGCCATGTGACACTGGAAACAATCCCCTCTTGTATTTTTTCATACTTAATCTCTTCAGTATCTTGTCAATGTATGTACTTTGACTCAGGCCCAGCATTCTATTGGATCTATCACGATGGATCTTGATCCCAAGAATATATACTGCCTCGCCCAAGTCTTTCATAGAGAAGAATTTATGCAACCATGCCTTAACTGACTGTAAGACAGGTACTTCGTTTCCAATTAGTAATATGTCATCAACATATACTATTAGGAAAACGATTGCACTCCCACTAAACCTCTTGTAGACACAAGGCTCACATTCGTTCTTAACAAAGCCAAATTCCGTTACAGCTTCATCAAAACGAATTTTCCATGATCTTGATGCTTTCTTTAATCCATAAATGGATTTCTGCAACTTGAATACCTTGTTGGCATCCTTTGGAGTCACAAACCCTTCAGGTTGGGTCATGTAGACATCTTCCTGGAGGTTCTTGTTAAGGAAAGCTATTTTGACATCCATTTTCCAAATTTCATAGTCATGGTAAGCAGAAATGGCCAATAGGATTTTGATGGACTTTAGCATCGCAACCAGTGAAAAGGTTTCATCATAGTCAATTCCTTGACGCTTTCTAAAGCCTTTTGTAACCAGTCGTGCCTTGTAGGTGCTGAATTTCCCCTCCATGTCCAGTTTCTTCTTGAATACCCATTTATTACCAATAGGCTTTATATCAACTGGAGGATCTACCAAAATCCAGACTTGGTTTTGGTACATGGAATCCATTTCAGAATTCATGGCTTCTTGCCACTTGGCAACGTCTGTGCCTTCAACTGCTTCCTTGTAGGTAAGAGGATCGTCATTGTCAACCAATAATGAGTCGCCATCCTCGGTGACAAGAAAACCATATCATTCTGGTTCTCTCACCTCTCTCGTGCTCCTACGCAGTTCTTGTGTCTCTGGAATAGATTATTCTTCCACGGGGCTTTGTAGAATTTGTTCTTGTACCAACTCATGTGTATCTTGAGCCTCGACTTCATCTAAGTCTATCTCGCTCCCACTATCTCTTTTGGAGATGTGCTCCCTCTCAAGGAATATGGCGTGTCTTGCCACTGTAACCTTTTTGTCTGAGGGGTTGTATAGGTAATATCCCCTTGTTTCCTTGGGATATCCTATAAAGATACACTTTGTGCCTCGGGGTGCAAGTTTGTTACCTGAAGAGGCCTTAACAAATACTTCACTACCCCACACATGTAAATTCGATAACATGGCTTTGCATCCACTCCATAACTCGTATGGAATACCATTTATCGATTTAGTTGGTACTTGGTTTAGTATGTGCACTGCTATTTGTAATGCATATCCCCAAAAGGATAATAGAAGACTCGCATGACTCATCATTGATCTCACCATGTCCAAGAGGGTTTGGTTCCTCCTTTCACTTACACCATTCCACTGCAGTGTGTAAGGAGGAGTGAGTTGAGATAGAATCCCAAACTCCCGTAAGAAATCAATGAAGTCCTGATTAAGATATTCTCCTCCTCTGTCTGAGCGGAGTTTCTTAATCTTCTTACCAAGATGGTTCTCAACTTCATTCTTGTATTCTTTGAACCTATCAAAAGAATCTAACTTATACCTCATTAAATAGATATATCCATATCTACTAAAATCATCAGTAAAAATTATGAAGTACGAGAACCCACCCCTTGCTTCAACTGGAAATGGTCCACACACATCTGTGTGAACTAATTCTAGAAGATCTTTATCTCTTTCACCTTTCCCACTAAATGGGGCTTTGGTCATTTTGCCTTGTAGACACGCATGACATACACCAAGTGGTTTTAGTTCGAAAGAATCTAAATACCCATCTTGATGTATTTTTGTCAAACGTTTCTCATTGACATGACCTAGTCGATGATGCCAAAGTTGGGTGTGGTATGAGTCATGTGAATTAACTTTGTTATCGATTTCCATTACTTGGTTTGTGTAGTCTAACATATAAAGGTCGTTATATAAATGTGCCCTACTAAAAAAATTTTGTCTTTACAAAAATAGAAACATCCACTTCCAAACTTGAAGATGAATCCATTAGTATCTAATCTGGATACTGAAATAATGTTTTTGGTTACAGAGGGTACATAATAACATCCTTTCAAAACCAAGACCATCCCCGTAGGCAATGTGAGTTGGTAGTCCCCGACAGCTACAGCAGCAAGTCTGGCTCCGTTGGCTGCTCGTAGATCTACCTCCCCTCGATCAATCTTCCTGAATCTACTTGGTTCCTGTATTTGGATACAGATGTGAGCACCACAAGCAGTATCTAATACCCAATTAGTAAAAACAGATAGATTGCATTCGATAACAAACACACCTAAAGCTTCCCCTTGCTTCCTTGGCTGGGTGTAGTTTTTCTTCCAGTGGCCCTTCTTGCCACATGCAAAACAAACAGCATCATGTTCCTTTTCCTCCCCTTTGATCTTCATTTTCTTAGAAGGCCTTGAAGAATCTTTGGGCTTAAATCTCTTCGCATTACCTTTCCTTTTATTCACCATGAGGATAGAAGGCTTTTCACACTTTATTTCAATGTCCACTTGGCGAATGAGGATGAGAAGATCAGACAGAGACTTCTCAATGTTGTTCATATTGAAGTTCACAACAAAGTTTGAGAAGCTCTAGGGGAGTGATGCAAGAATGAGATCGGTACCCAGTTCTTCAGGGAGTTTAAACCCTAGAACCTCCAAGTTCTCAATGTAGCCAATGAGCTTGACTACATGAGGCCCTACTAGGGAAACCTCTCCAAGATTGCTATGAAATAGATCCTTGGAGATCTCAAACCTTTCATGTCTTGCTCTCTCCTAGTATAGACCACGGAGGTGCTCGAGCATGCTATAGGCATCCATGTCTTCATGAGACTTCATGAGCTCACTAGACATCGATGATAGCATCAAACATTGAACGTCGAGAGCATCGTTCAAATGTTGATCATAGACCAGGAAATCTTCATCACTCGCCCTTGGGGCAGGAGAATCAGGAAGTGAGGACTCCAGCACGTAAAACTTTCGTTCATGGTGTAGGATAACCCGAAGGCACCTAAACCATTCATGAAAGTTACTGCCGGTGAGGATATTTTCTTTATCCAGTATTGATCGCAGAAAAAATGTGGTTGATGAGTTTGTAATTACGATTCTACAAATTAAAAGAGCAGATTTATTAGTACTTTCTTGATTACATTTTTATGAGAAATAATAAATTAATTAATTCTCTCACTATTTTATCAAGTACCAATGGCCCTCACCATTGAACTTGGAATTTCCAGTTTCTTTGACATTCTAGTGGAAAGAATCCATATTTCCCTTCGCATAACCCCAACAAGAGTTGGTCAAGCTATTTGAAGGTATTTAGGTAGGTAGGTCTTTTCCAACTGTGAGCTTACAGTTCCTTGATCTGTTCATTGGACTCTCCAATCCTGAAATCCTGACTTGGATTTTCTCAACTCTTGCCTCCAATATTACACCAAGTCTGGAAAGGGCTGCTTCTCTTGATGTAATATGGTTAATTCAACCCAAAACCTTTCATAAGGGTTTCCTTTATAAAAGTAAGTGTCCTAACAAGGGTTGGTCAAACACATAGTTTTATTGAGTATTTCCCTTAATCAGGTAATGGAAGGCTTGGTCTGACTTAATATGGTATTGAGGGATTTTATTCCTTTATGTGTAGTTTTTCATTATCACATGCTTGTTAATATTAAGTGATGCTTGCTTAAGTGATTAACCATGTTCTGATAATGTTTACGCATAGTCCGGTTTTTATTTTATTCCATCCTTGAATTCTTGTTCATTTTATTAATTATGTGATCACAACAACACATACATAATAAATAAACCATGCAATTAGACAGAAATAAAATAAGATGCCATGATCATGAGCTTCTATTGGTTAGCTTATCTAGTGGTTTTGATAAGCTAACCCTGACCTAGGGAAAACACCTTGAACCTGTTGGTTCGTGTTTTGCAGCTCCCACCTGTCCACCTTTGTATCTTCTTGCATTGGATTCACCTCGGCTTCGGGATTTGAATCGTCTCCTCTGGCTTGGGAGATCCTCCATTACATGGGTTTACATTAAAGAAACCATGGGCACACAGGACCTGCATTTTATTGGAAGAAGGCTCGTAGGCCAACAAATTTAAATTAAATAAATTTAAATGAAACCATACACATACAAAGGGTCTTTGGTCTAGCTTATGATCATCTACAGCATGAAATGACATTTACGCATATTTAGAATTCAAATTCTTTTAATCGCTCTTCCATTTAAGATAAGTCACACTTGAATTAATTTAATTATGATCTTATAATAAATCAATTCTTTATCTTAAATTCCTTTCTGAATTTCCTTGAGATTATTCTCATCCATATTCCTTGAATGGGTCTTTTTACATTGGAGGAAACCTGGTGAAATTCTATTTTTGGAAAGTACACGGTGTGTAATTTATATTTACACGGCGTGTATTTCTTTTCACCTTGTTTCCAAAGTACACGCCAGGGCTTTGGCGTGTTTTCTCTACTTTGGAAATTTTGGAGTACACGGCATGTAGATGAATCATACATGACGTGTACTTCCTTGTTACGTGGTAACCGGCTTGGAAATCCCGTGTACGCAGAACACGACTTCTCCTTGTACACAGTTTCACCTGGACTGGATCGGACTACACAGCGTGTTGTTCCAACATACATGTCGTGTATTCCGGTTCCCACGCGTCGTTCAATTCTGTTCAACACGATGTGATTAATACTTAGGCATAATCAATTCACACGGCATGGTTTGGTAGACCAGTTTCGGTTCATTGAACCTAAGTACACGACATGTAGTTTTAATTACACGTCGTGTAATCCCGTGTTGTACAGACAGAAAGAGCGACTCCTCCGGATAAATTCCTCATTTTTATTTTAATCAAAATTAAAATTAAAATTCGTTTCTGTGATATGAATCGAGAAACTAAGGAGGAAGAATATATCTCGTTTATTCAGATTAATTGAACGATATATTTTGAATTGAATAAAATATAAATGCATAAATTATCAACGAAAATTAAATAACTATAATCAACATTGTAACCTCGCTCTGATACCATTTGAAGGTTCCGGGCACAGTGGAAGCACATGGGTGGATGTGCCCACTTGGCTTTTTGTCGTTAGCAATGATCAATCCAGGATCAATACGACGATAAACGCCAGTCTCCACGGATCGAATCACAGAAAAAGACAAAGAAGATGGTTTTTCCCAGAACCACAAACAAGGATCGTTACAAGTTGATTACAATTAATTTAATTAATTATAAAGAAATACATTTTGGGTGTTCTTTATTCGTTGATGTTCTTGATCACGTTGTCGATGTGATCCGTTGTTGCGTTGTAGAAGCCAAGTGTAGACTCCCTCTAGCAGTGATCAACACATGTACCTCATATCTCTGGACATCGCCAAAGGATTCTCCGGGTGCTAACGTGGAGAAGACTTTGCTTGTGTTTTCCACCTTATATCGTCTTGATCTGATGGAAGAGGACCTCTCTCAGTCTTGAGAGAATTCTTGGAGGAAGAGGTTCTTTCAGACTTGAAAGAATTCTCCAGAGATTTTGTGCACAACGATTCTCTTGTGTAGGAAAAGAGTTGGGGTTGTGAGGATATTTATAATCGATTTTGAGGTTGTAGAGTTATGACAATAAATAAACGCGTTAAGCATTTCATTTATTTCATTAACTCTTATTGAAAACCCCCATGTCGAATAATTAATTCCTTGACATGCGCTCATGCTGATTATAATAAATATCATTTAATAAAACGTTATTATATCCTCAAAATTCCGACTGGAAAAACTACACAGCGTGTAATAATAAATACACGGTGTGTACTTGTTTTTCATTGAAAACTACACGGCGTGTATATTAAATGTACACGGCATGTATATCTTGTTTTCATTTATTCATTTCATTTCCAAAATAAAACTACACGGTGTGTACATTTAATAATACACGGCGTGTAATTGTTTTATTTTATTTTTCCTCCATCATTTAAAACAAATTAGGCTTCCTTTAATAATTATTAAACCATGTAAGGGAATAATCTTTATTCAACTTGAGATACTTGGATACACTTAGTGTGTGACCCTCTAGGACTCTTTCTCATTGGCATTAGGCGGTCTTGCCTAAAGTCCAAGATTACTGTCTAGTAATGGGTCAAGGCACCCAAGAGAAAGAAGTTGACATCACATTGACGTATCACCTCATACGAACGCTTACTATGTAATTTAATCCCTTTATCTCAATATCTCATCAAGTAGGTTTCATGGAAGTGTCATAAACCTATATGCTTGATCCGTCGTTCTTTGACTACCTGAAATAAACTCGTTGTTTACACCATGGCCATGGAATTTAATGCGACAGTTCTATTTCAATCAAAGGGTCGAGATATCAAATTCCATAAATGTAAGGGACAAATCCTTCATCGACTTATCCATTAACAACATGTCACTCATGATGCACCCAACGTACCCTAATTTCCACCAACTGTCTGCGTGACGGTTTTCGTCAGTAAATCTAAGTGCGCGAGTCATGACATGAGTTAATGATAATCTTCCAGTCTAAGGGCCATTACACACGCTCGCAGATAGCAATATTCGATGACACCAAGACATGAGGAATTACTACTGGCGGGTCTGTTCTCATAATCTCCCATCTTAGAGATTACCAAGTGCGAACTCTATGAGAGAGAGTCTCGTATTCTTACGAGTACTCGCACATGACGGTCTGTATACTATGTGTCCTATAATAGTATGTCATCCAACTGTAGAACTTTATTTAAGAATATTGTTATAGCATTTCAAGGTTCTCATCATAGCGGGGATCTGTCATGACCTCATCAATGAAACAAATATTCCAGGACATTATTATATTATAGTCATGCAGAACAATGAACAATATATAATAAGTGAACATTCATGTAATCAAAGTACAAAACAGTTGGTTCTCAAAACACCAACCCTTACAACTTACACATGTCTTTTGCCTTGTGAGGACATCGCATGATCAGATAGAAGTCCTAGCCACGATCCTTCTTCATGGATCAGTGGGACGATGGTGGAGCTTAGTTATTCATATGCATAATGAGATGACTCTCTATTGGGATGGTTTTGAGCTCCTTTTAGGGAGGAGTTATTTCTGGAGACTTTGTGCTCAGTACAAATTTAGGAGCTCCTAAATCTGCAGTAGGGTAGCCAGACAGTAGAGGAGTACTCTACGAGGTTTACCGAGCTTTCCTGTTACTCCACAGACATGGTTCAAGACCCATTCTTCAAGTCTCAAGATTTTGAGCAGGGACTATATTAGGAGATCAAGGCATCCATGGTGTCTCTTAGCATCTCTACTTAGGCTGGGGTGCTGGAGCAGTCTCTACTTGTAGAGATATTCTTGTCGGAGTAGGCACCAGCAGCGGGAGCTACCAGTAGACACCAGGTAGCAGAGCCTTTAGTAGTAGGTAGTAGGTAGCAGACTCAGGGACCCAAGCGGGTCAAGCCTTCTAGGGGACGAACCCAGGAATAAGGACGGTGGTACGAGGCTTCCAGAACAGAGGGAGTCAGTATAAGAAAAGGCTATTCTACTCACACGGTGATTGAGGTCACATGACTCATGATTGCTGGACTCGCCATACAGATGACCAACAGACGATTGAGGGACTACCGAGGTAGAGGGAGAGGGTTAATCAGGTTGGTCTACAGAGTAGAGGATGTGGAAGGGGAGAAGGGAGAGAAGAAGGAGATGGGAAAAGGTTCAAGGTACTACCACCACCACCCCTAGGTGGTCCACCACGTGCTCTGGGAGTCAGTGGATAGGGATGGGCTTAGATTCAGGAGATATGGGCTTATGATCCTGATGCTCCAGAGATAATTAGAGGTACGATATGTGTCTTCTCTACCCTATAATAAATTCTTATAGACATGGGTGCTAGTCTCTCTTTTCTTTCCATAGACCTTTTTCATATCTTGGATATTCTGGTGGAGTTTTTGGCTCAATCCTTATGCTTAGATAATCCTAAGGGAGGGGATTTGATGATCACACACTAGTGTCGGTAATGTGAAATTACTCTTAGAGGTGAGATCTTTGGATGAGATCTCCTAGTAGCGGTGTCAAGCCCTTACGATGTCATTCTGGGTATGGACTGGTTATCCACAGTCCATGCTCATATTGACTATTTTAGGTGTAGAGTGCGGTGTGTCCGTAGAGATGGGACTAATTTTTCCTTTACCGGTGAAAGGGGAACTCTTGCAGCACATGACAGACTTTCTCAGATGAGGGTGTATCCAATTACTCACTATTTGGCTAGCCTTACCCTCGGTGTGGTGGATGAGAGGAGTCCTCAATTTTCTATAGTGGTGGATGAGTACGAGGAAATATTCCCTGAGGATGTTCTGGGATTACCTCCTCATAGGAAGGTTGACTTCTGTATTGACCTGTACCCCAGGATGACACTGATATCTACACTGGTATATCAGATGGCTCCCTCAAAGCTTCGTGAATTAAGGGTACAATTGGAGTACTTGTAGAGGAAGGGCTTTGTGAGACCCATCGTTTCACCATGGGTAGCCCCAATTTTGTTTGCCAAGAAGGCAGATGGGATTTTGAGTTTATGTGTGGACTTTTGGCACCTAAACTAGGTGAACTTGAAGAACAAGTATCCTCTACCAAGGATCAATGACCTCTTTGATCTACTGAAGGGAGTGAGATGGTTCTTGAAGATAAACCTCAAATCACGCTATCACCAGCTTCATTTATGGGATAAGAACATCCCAAAGATGGCTTTCAGATGTCGTTACGGCCACTACAAGTACTTAGTGATGTCATTTGGCATGACGAACTCCCCAACAATGTTCATGGGACTCATGAATAGGAACTCCCATCCCTACCTAGATCGGTTTTTAGTGGTCTTTATTAGTGATATCCTGGTGCACTCAGCGTCCAAGGAGGAGCATGAGATACACTTAAGGATGGTCCTGGACTTACTCTGAGAGCACCATCTTTACATAAATCTCTCGAAGTATCAGTTCTGGATATGAGAGGTCTACTTTCTAAGACATGTCATTTTAGAGGTTGGAGTTGTGGTAGATCCAGCGAAGATAGAGGTGGTTCTTGATTGAGATCCACCCAAGAATGTTACTGAGGTGCGTAGTTTCCTTGGATTGGCTAGGTACTATCAGAGGTTTGTACTTGACTTTTCCAGAGTAGTAGCATCCATGAAATCCTTAACACGAAAGGGGCAACATTTTATATGGACAGAGAAGTGCCAGGAGATATTTCAGCAGCCGAGACAGGGTTTGATGAGTGCTCCCATCCTAATATTTCCAAAGGAGGGTGTCGAGTATGTGGTGTTCTATAACACATCAGGGAACAGGCTTCATTTTGTCCTGGTGTAGGAGAAAGTGGTGATTGCCTACTGTTCATAGTAGTTGAGACCACATGAGAAGAACTACCCGACCCATGATCTGGAGTTGGCAGCGGTAGTCTTATCATTAAAGATGTGGTGACACTACCTTATGGGTGAGTGTTTTATCATCTAATCAGACCAAAAAAGTCTCAAGTATATCTTTTCTTAGAAGGATCTAAACCTGAGATGGCGGTGTTGGATATAGTTCCTCCAGGACTATGAATTCAAGATAGTCTATACTCTTGGGAAGGGTAACATAGTGGTAGATGCTCTCAGGTGAAGATCGAGTTCATAGCTACTGGATGAGGCCTAAAATAAGTTTTCCTCACTTTAAATATCCTTCGTGGATGGAGATAAATCAGCTTATCTCCAGTCGATGGTGGTTACCCCTCCACTCTTACAGCATGTGTGGGAGGCACATATTGGAGATATAAGCTATGAGACTGCATCTTCTCAGATTTCCACAGGGCATGCCCTTGATGGATATTCAAAAGGTGGAGAGCATGTCATCCTTTTCAGAGGGTACACCATTGTACTAGCAGCATTGCGAGAGGAGGTTTTGAGGGATTTTCACACATCCCCTTTGACGGTACATCTGGGTGTGGAAAAGATGTATCAAGATCTATGAAGCCAGTTCTGGTGGGTGTGAATGAAGATGGCAGTGGAAGATTTCATTTCTCGGTGCCTCGCTTGTTAGCGAGTGAAGGCAGAGCATCATGTTTCAGCAGGCTTAGATCAGCCTCTTGAGGTGTCAAAGTGGAAGTGGGATAGAATATTGATGGACTTCATGACAGGTTTACCATGCACGTTCAGGGGGCATGATATCATCTGGGTGGTCATAGACCGACTCACCAAGTCGGCCCACTTCCTACCCATCCAGGAGTAGGGTTCGGTAGAGGGTTTGGGGCGCCTCTACATTTAAAAGATAGTTCAGCTTCACGGGGCACCTTTGATGATCGTTTTATAATGTGATGATAGCTTCACATACCGACTATAGAGGGGATTGCAGGAGGTGTTTGAGACTTAGTTTCTCTTGAGCATGACATTCCATCCCTAGATGGATGGCCATACAGAGATGACCATCTGGGTTCTAGAGGATATGTTATGTTCTTTCATCCAAAACTTTGGTTTCAGTTGGGAGGATCACCTACCTCTAGTGGAGTTTGCATATAATAACAGCTACTACTCCACCATTGGTATGGAACTGTTTGAGGCCTTTTATGGGAAACCATGCAGGTCACCACTATGCTAGACATACTTAGGGGATTCAACACTCATGGGTCCAGAGTTGGTACGGGCTACCACCGAGAAGGTGTAGGTCATTCAACAGTAGATGAGGACTACACAGAGTAGGCATAAATCATATACTTATAGGAGATGGAGGCCCTTAGAGTTTAAGGAGGGAGACCATGTGTTTGTTCAGGTCTCTCCTCAATAGGGATTATAGAGATTTGGTTGGGGTGGTAAGTTGTCTCTGAGATTCATCAGCCCTTTTCAAATTCTGAGTAGAGTTGGCGAGATGGAATACCACCTAGCTCTACCCCCACAGATGCATAAGGTGCATGATGTCTTTCACGTGTTGCAGCTGAGGAGGTACATAATGATCCATTTAACGTCATCAACTGGGGTGAGATAGACATTGACGATGGGGCGACATTTGTAGAATTCTCAGTGGATATATAGGATCAATAAGAGTGGTTCCTTTGTGGATTGTCGATTCCTCTGGTACGTGTTTAGTGGAAGTACGGGAATCTCTAGGAGAGCGTATGGGAGAAGGAGACTCATATTCATGCTCAGTATACCCATTTGTTTTTTTATCCCTTGTTTTGGATTTTGGGGACGTAAATCCCTAAGGTGGGGAGAATTTAATGTCCCAAAATTTACATGTGATTTTTTAAAAAAATTATATGGATTATTTCAAAACCAGGTGCTAAGACGGCATGTGATTCTGAGGCCCGGGGTGCCTAGAATAAATATTTGAAATTTTTTTAAGCGTACGTTCACAGTTTTAGTAACCTTTAAACTGGTTCCCATATCAAAAATCTGAGGGCATCATTGCATCTGAAATGGTGATTTTACCTTAGTTGGGGCCTAACCTTGACTGGTGTAAGTTGAGGGAAAAAGTTAATTTTTGGATGTTTTAAAGAAAAATAAAATAAACTTAAAGAAGTTTATTCTATTTCTTCTTAAAATGTCTCGCGACGGCGCTGCGAAGAAACAACCAAGTATTTGTTAACCTTCATAAATAGAGTAGTATGGCGACACTACATCTTAGCCAAACAACAATGCGGAAATTTGTTTCTTCAATTAATAGTTTGACAAGGATGCGGGATCTGAGGATGATCCTGGAAAAAAAATTTCAACCTCTGTAGAAATAACATTGGAAGATGATGAGTGGTGATGAACAAAGAATCTTCAATGGTGATGGAGGCACAGATCGAGATCGCTCTTCAACGGATTGTCAACAAAAAATCCACGACAGTGGATGATCCAATCCCAAGTAGGGGTTTTAATTATATGTAATAATTTTACCATGTTCTTTCTTTCAATGATGAATGTGGACCAACCTACCAACAGGTTGATCCACAGATTGATTGTTCATGTGGGATGGGTACTATTGTTGTGAGATTAAATGGGGTTATACCTTAGTGGTTATCAGTATCTTTTAGTTCCCATTTTTCTAACGGTACAAACGAAGGCTGAACAAACAAGGTCGATGTTCATTCCTTGGGTTTTCATGGTGCTCTCTCTCTCTCTCTCTCTCTCTCTCTCTTGCATTCTTCACCGACATACCCCCATGGTTGCATCAAATTCTTGTTGAGAGGTTCCAAATGTGGTCGGACCCCAGATCGACGCCGAGAAAATTTGGAGAACATGGAAGTGGAGACGATGACCCATGGATCACAAGGGTGGTCATAGTTTGGAAAATGGACCACCATAGTGACGGTGGAGACTCTCAAGATGAGGAATGTTGATGGCGGTGCACAATGGCACCGACGGTGCTGCGCGATAGCACGACCACCCGGCAGCGGCGGCTACTGGCTCAACGGCTGGTGGTGGGCTTCAGCGAATGTGATAGGGGGCCACATTACGCGACCAAGGGGTCGTAGTCTATATGGACCATGGAAATGGGACCCCATGGTAACCATTGTAGGGTGGTCATGTAGTGGTCACCCCGCGTTGACAGAATAGGGGTGTGGCACCTGCCGCATCTTGGGTGGAGAAAATCAGCTCGCTTCAACGGGCCGAGCTGGGCAGGCAGGTCGGGCCTAGTCAGTTCGGGCCCAGTCAGTCCAGGCCCAGTTAGTCTGGGCTAGACCCAGTGGTCCAGGTTGACCCAGCAGGTCAGGTCAGACCAGACCTAGACCCCACTAGCCCCTTTTAGCTAAATTGATCATAACTTTCAAACTATGTGTCTGTTTGATGAGACATTTATGGTGTTGGGACCGTCATGATGAGTTGGTCCTTTTGAGATAATCTAAGTGGGTTTTCATGGAATTCGGCATACAAAATTTTTCTTGAGGAGTAGGTTCTCCTAAAACAAGCGCGCTACGAGTGGAATTCTATGGTTGGATGTGATGTAGAGACTATGTAACTAGATGTATATGTGAATTCAAGATTAAGTCTCTTCGGGTCTAAGTGACTCATCAGGTCTAAGTGACTCATCGGTCTAAGTGACTCATCGGGTCTAAGTGACTCATCGGGTCTAAGTGACTCATCAGGTCTAAGTGACTCATCGAGGCTTAGAGTCTCATAAAAACTAGGTGCCTCATTAATATTAAGTGTTTTGTTATTACGTCTAATAATCTTGTTTTTCATGATTTATACTTATACCTATGTGATATGACTATACTTATTGTGTGCTTTCCTTTTTGTTTTTGGGGCATCCTACTAAGTACTATTTTAATAACCCCTACATGGGATTTTTCAGCATGTGTCGTGTCTTGTGCAGACGACCGACATTCTAATAGAGACCTTGGTGGTCAAGGACCGGGTAGTGCCTAGTGATATCAGACAGACGCAACATACTCCTACGGATTTAGGCAGCTTCCCTTCACCTACCATTCAAGTGGGTTTTCTACAAATGAGATTCAGTATTTTCATTATAGACTCTTCCTTTTTGGTGGGAATGTATTTTGGCCCGGGTCACCCTATTGTACGTTACTTTTCTATTGCACTATGGTTGTATTATCCTTAGTGGTTTGCATGCACGGTTTACTTAGTGTTTTAGTTTCATCATTATGTCCATATGTATAGGTACATAAGCAATGCCTCCCATGTTAGTGATATGCCTACTCGGTGCTAGTCACCAGCCCCTGGCCTATTAGAGGCGAGCTTGGGGAGTCACAGCACAAACACCTCTCAGACGGGTTGTGACAGCTCGTGCCTATGTCTGTGTTTGTGCCTGAGTACACGATATGTCTGAGCCCGTAGACTTCTAGTTGTGTTTGTGTCCAGCTAGTCATGTTCGTTTTCAGCTAGTTCTTCCCGTTCTCGTGTCCATTTAACTTTCTAGGTACACGTCGAGTCTCCAATCAAGGTTCACACATCGTGTGATAGGGGTCATACACCATGTTATATTTATCTTATTGTGGAAACCCTGGCACTGCAACTAGGTCCCCACACTCATGTAATCTTGGATTACACATTGTGTTCTGCGGGATTTTACAGAACCTGTTATTCTTCCTCCTGCATCTTCATTTACTCCTCTGGCCTCTGATTCAGCCGTAACTCATGCCAGAGAGTGTGGACCAGGTCCAGCTGAGTCTTTCCACCGCTACTCACTGAAATCCAGCCACCAAAACGCACGAGAAATCCCTTCATCATATCTCTCGATAGTCGCACATCGAACCCTGCATGAATAACTCCAATCTGGTCTCAATCTATCATCGTAACTCAATCCCATCATCAATACGAACCCGAATATGTGATAATAATCTGTTGCATCAAGAAACGGGTGTGCAACAATTGATTATTCGGTAGTTGTTGAATCATGGGCCAAGGAATTACCCAAAATGAATGAAGAATGGGGAAAAGGCATAACAAATAAATATGAGGAATGAACCTCATCCAATGTTTGTGTTGGCCTCGATTCGTTTCCATTAGAATGACGAATGAAGATATGTAGCATAGTAAACCAAGAAATCACCAAACCCAAATAATATATATGTCATGCCTTCAATATGCACAATCCGCAAATCAATTCATTAGTTGATTAATTTGCATTCATCATAGTAATAAAACAATAGGGATAAATCCAAAAAACACAAACATCCTACCTTGATTTGAATCAATCGCTAGCGAAGAATGGTTCTGTGTCACTGTTATTAGCGGGATCCCCGAGTTTCATTGCATACTGATTGATGATCCACAATCTGGTCATCATTCTCCAACAAAAACTACTCCAACTCTATATCTCTATCAAATCTCTAGGGTTATGTAGCTAACCATAGGATTTGATCATAACAACATATTTATAGACAATCATTAAGTCTTGGTAATTAATTAAATAAATAATTTTACTAAATAAATTTATTTAAACATCTTCCCACAACTGCGCCCAACCTGAAGGTCTGACGTCCTCCAAGGTTATGTCATGCCTAGGGTAAAACTCATGATCTGAACTCAACAAAAACCTTAGATTTCTGATATGAAAAACCATTTATAAGTTATTCCACTTTTTTAGGAAAATTCTATGTGTGTTCATTTAATATATTTAATATATTTCAAAAATTAATTTCAGACACACCAGGCTTCGGAATCTCATGTCGTTTCCGCCCATAGCTACGAAAATAATCCATACAATATTCCAAAACAATAAATGGAAAAATAAGATTCATTACATAACTGTATATTTATTGAGGAAAAATAGTTTGATGCATCAACATAATAAAATAAATTTATTTATTTATTTATTTTATTACTTACACATGCGACAACTTTTAACCAAACATCTGACATCGATAAATATTATGTCTCGCCTAGGGTAAATCCCATGCTCTAAATTCAACAAAGGCCTCAGATTTTTTATCCAAGCCTCTATTTAAGAGTTATTACACTTTTTTAGGAAAACTACATGTGCGTGCAATTAGTGTATTTAATATATTTCAAACATTAATTCTGGGATCACCGAGCCTCAGAATCACGCGACGTCTCAACACATGGACTCAAAAATATTACTAGATATATTTTAATAATTTACATGGTAAAAACCAATACATTACATAGAGGGGTGTCACACAAGTCAATGACAATAAAAAAATACAATTATTATGTAACATCCTGACCCGACTGACCACTAAATCGGGTAGCCAGACCAGTCACCACATGGCCTCAAGTACATCTCCCCAAATGTCAAAGGTTGTCGACTAGTAGTGAGGGCCTAGGTGCATCTGTGGGGAGACTATTACCTCATCACCAAAGTGTAACACAATGGAAGACTAATAAATAAACACTACCAGAAGTCATCTCATATACAGGATGATTAACATTTCATATATCTCTAATAAATAAAACAAAACATGTACACAAGTCATATATATAGTACATGTAACAAAAGTACAAAAAAAGTTCCAAAAGTATCCCAACTAGCATCTCAAGCCTCAGCTCGGTCTCATGATCCCCTGCTCCTAAGAGGCAATCAAGAACCTGTAGTAGAGTGCTTTCTTTAACCCATACCTATAAACATGTTGTCTATTCGGGTACCCAAGATAGCCTGAATAGGGTGTGAGATATAATCCCAGTAGGCAACCACCCAAGTTCTATGCCATCCAGTCAGTGAATATATATAACAATAGGGTATAGGCATATATAAAACAAGTAAACATTCTATAAGCTAGGTTACCAATTAACCATTTCATTTAGTCGACTTTATTTAAGAACGAGTCTCTAATTTAACAGTCAAGAGTATACCATTTATAAGCGCATGGTCAATTTATGATTCAAACTCATTTAACTAAAATGTCTTGAGACCCGATGCATGCCTGACATCCCCTATAATCACATTCAATAATTAATCCCCATTTAATATTTAAGTCTCAAGACCCGATGCGTAGCCCAGCATCCCCCGTGATAACATAATAAAAGGATGCCTAATCAGGCCATCCTCAAGGTATAAAAAGACCGAATCCAAGCTTGTTTTTTGGCTTGGTATACATTCCATATAAGTCATTTAATTCTTATTCAAATTATAACTTGAGTTTATCCATGGAATTTCTGATTTAGAATCCATGTATCTCTTCTGGTGTATTATAAATCAACACCCTATAATCCCATCCATGATGATCCTCAAGAACCCAGGTATCTCTCTAAGTGTAGTATAACATCTCTTCCAAACGAGTCCATCCTTGGTGGTCCACTAAGGGAGCCCAAGTATCGCCCATGGAAATGTGATCAATTCCATTTGAGTCCGTCCATGGAATTCTCATATGAATCCATGTATCACTCGATATATAATAGCCAATCCCCTCATGAGTCTGTCCTTGGAAGTCCATATCAGGAGTCCAAGTATCACTCAGAAAAAATCATGATAAATGCTAAATGATTCTATCCATGGAATTCATCATTTGAATCCATTTATTACCCAAAGAATATAAAATTCAATATCAATTCAATTATACCAAGGGTCATCCCCCTAACCAATTCAATTTAATCTCACCTAAAAAGGATAATCAAGTCATTGGAAAAGCTTAGAAGGCTTGCCTCTAATCAACTCATGTGGGAATTTAATTACAAGAGAATCACATGCTTAAACAATCCATTACAAGGCAAGGGTTTAGGGTCATGGCATCCATTCCCTATTTTTTAACCATTCAATTCAAAATTAATGAAAACAATCCCATTTATAATTCATTTCAACTATACTCCAACAATTCAATAACATTTAATCAAATCATATAATCAAAATAATTTAACATGCCAAGGTCAACACCTTGAACATCCAATTCAATCTCACCTAAAAAGGTGACTCAAGGAATTGGCCAACTAAGAAGGCTTGCCTTTAATTTAACCCATGTAGGTGTTTCATTGAACAAGCATCTCAAGATTAAACATTCAAGAAAAATCATTCAATCAATATCATTGATTCAAAATCATTTAATCAGGATGATTTAATATGTCAAGGTCAACACCAAGATCAAATTAAACTAGACCTCACCTCAAAAGGTGGCTAAAAGTATGGCCAAGCTCATAAGTATTAGACTCAAAATTATATCACATGGGAAATTCATTTTAATAATCCAAGTCAAGCTTCAACAAGCTATTACATAGCCAAGGCCAAGGTCATAGTCATCCATCCCTTCCTATTAATCCATTCAATTACAATTCACCTCATATTTTAATTAAATTCATAATTCAATTCACACTTGACATCCCAAGAATGGGGTAAAGGAAACACCCTAAGGTATCCAAATTCACATACCATCATAATGGCCATTTTAAATAAACGACATACCCAAAGGGGTGATTCTAGTTTCAAGGTCCATAACCTATAATCAATTTAATTAACAGACATCTTTAATCACATAGGCCATACTAAATAGTTAAAGGATTTAATTTCATTTCAAGGTGACAGCCAGAGAATGGGCACGTGGCAAAATGACATATATAAACACTTTGAATTTTAATAAAAGGCATGAGACAACCTATTGTAGGTCCATAGTGGATAGCTCGTCCAGTATCATCTCTTGATTCAACTCAGCTCAGGAAAAAAACAAATAATAGATGAAGACCCTAAAAATAGTACAAAAGATCTTTCACCTAAATAGCACAGCTGATACCAAACTAAGTGAGGGATGGAACAAAAGGAAAGTAGAGATTACCGATACAGATCCATAGAGACCAATAGTGCTCAAAATTGATGATGGATGGATGATTTATCATTATTCCTAGAATAGTCTTGGAGGAGAAGTGAAGGCATCATGGGAAGAAGCTCACGCGGGTAGAGGAAGAAGAAAAAAATAGGAAATGAGATTTTAGTCTCATTAAGGTAAAACAGTCATTTCCCCCTAAAAATTGGGCCACACGGTTTATCCAAACTATGCACCCACTGTGTAGCACTCCTACCATAGAAATCACTTCACATGGTTTGTTCCGTACAGTTAGGTTAACCATGCACAAACCGTGCAATGAATGGTGTGAGGGTACTGCCTAAGTGGCACTAACCGTGTGGGTCTAGTGCATGGTTTGGAAAAACCATTAACAATTTGTGTGGGGTATATCTGCACCTCTAATCAAGGCTGCACGGTTTTCTCCTGGGGCTGTACAGTTTCGGAAAAACCGTGCGCCTCTGTCAGGCCACCCAAACTTGAGATTTCGGAGCCCGATGCTCCTGAAACTCAACGAGACCTCCAAGGAACCTATTGAGGTTTCCAAATCCAAAAACAAAAAATTAAAGTATTCCAACTCTCAAAATTAAATTCTGAAGCTCGGTTTGTAAAAAAACTGTCCAGTAAATTCCAAAACTCAAATTCCCTTGGAATTCCATCCAGTATAAAAACACAGGACTCTACAAAATCCTCACCTTAGAACTTATCATCCCCGAGAATCCTTGGAGAAACAACAGAAACATCACCCGACCTACAAGGGTTGTGAAGTCTCGTTCAAATGGTCGTGTTGCATTTCCAAACATCAAACGCACCTCAAAGCATTTCGTAAGCACATGGCACTTACGCCATCAAAACCTGATCCAATCCTTGATTCCCAATTGAAACACTGAAACAACACTTACCCAATCCTGTTAATCTAGAGACACAATCATGTCATTGTATATTTAAACATATGGCCTATGGTTCTCCCCACAAAAGGCCTTAACACTAGAAAGGGGCCGATTCCAAGCCACGGTACCTCCACTATCAAAATTTCCTACCAAGAATGATCCTTAGTGTTCTAACGATGATCTGGAATGATTTATTTAACTAGGTGAACTCGATCATATCTGATTTCATAACAAGGACCTCATTAGAAAGAAATAGTTGAATCCCGATCGACCAAACTGAAACTGGTTGTGCATGCTTTCCTTGAAAGACACCGCCAACCAATAAAACACACCCTCTTTATCCTACGATGTGTTTTAAAAAAGTTTCCCTCGACCATATACATCATAAATAAGAATAATGAGTCAAGCTACTCTGACTAAATTATCTAAAAAATAGTTGGATCAGATAGTTGTTGAGTTTACAAACTGAACTGTAACACCTTCTTCCAAGGCAACACGCTTTCACTACAAGCATGTTCACCAGATCCCATACCTAACTTCCGGTGATATTTCTAGATCAAATCATCACCTGATCATTTAAACTATCATGACTCATCATGAACAAAGGAGTAACCCAGATCCAACCCACTGGAGTTGTTAACCTTTAAAGCATTGCATTTGAGCCTGACAATAAGTCCAAGATAACCTCAGATTCAACCAAATGGATTCCATGAAACTATCCCTAAGTATTCTATACCCTATGCTATAAGTGAGATGTTGGTACAAATCCAATATGTCCAGGTAATAACATTGACTGATCCTAGAGAGGCATCCGCTTGGCGGTCATGTCAAAAGAAACGACAGGTGTCCAAGAGTCCTTCCAAGGCATTCCTACTCAAGAACCCAAGTATCACTCAGGACTAACCAAGCCTCAACAAAACCCACAAATCCAGTTCTCGACTCTTATAGAGATGAAAAACCATCCTAACGACTTTTAACTTTAATGTGACATAAGATCGACGCTATCTTAGTGCATCAAGAATGAAGTCAAGATGGGGGAAATGCTTATCGCTAAGCGGAATACACTAAGAGGGTACAAAGAAAACCACAAGAAGAAAAGGAAAACCACAACTGGTTGAATTCTTGAATGAATCTTGGTTTCACCTTCCGACACATCATTAATTGAACCACGAACCTTCACCACTCAAGGCATCTCATGATCATTCAAGCTTAACCACCAAATTCTATCTGAGACCAACAATGATTATCAAGGGTTGCGTACACTACCAACCATGTCAATTTCATGATTCTGAGAAAGCACCAACACTTACAAGACTTATCAGCCTCACAGGCATTAGAAAACTACAACGACCATTTCCAAATGGTCCTCTTTGTTTGTGTTCCTTCTACTTGGAAAGACACGTTTTTCAAAACTAACACGATGCTCCCCACCTTAAGAGTATCTTGGTCACCGAAAAAAATCCAACTAACTGCTCATAAGCATGCTAGATCAAAACACCTTAAATGCATGTGTGACACTCCTCCAAGTCACACTCATGTATGTCAAATCATTTAACATGAATCCAAAACCAAACCAAACAGAATTTCAAAAACACCTGAGTTTCCTTAAAACCCCATACTGAGCATTGGGAAAATTTTTATTCCTTAACTCATAGGTCACTCTACTACGGAGATGACCTGAGAACGTACTCAACAGCACAAGGCTCAGCGATTTCACCAAACTCAACTAGTTTGTTACAACATTTAGAAGATCGACGGGAACTGTGTATGTGAGCGCATACTACCCTGAGGTTCTAGAAGCAACCGTCACATCCTACACATTATCCATAGGCTATAAAACCTATGCATTTCAGTATCATATGGCCCATACAAGATATTTAACTCAAATTCGTATTTCCCTATATGACCATTAACCATAATGACGACATGTCAAGTATTCTATTACTGAGGAAAGGGTCAAGAAACCTATGAAGTGGCTGACTATGCCCTAAGAATGTCTAACCAACTAAAACTGAGAATTGTTCAATGATCATGCCCATAAAAAGGCCAAAAAACACGACCACCCATTCGAACAAGGGTGAACTACTAAAAAAATGGCATTAGCGACCCCCATTGGCGGTCGCTAAAGGCCTATAGAGACTGCCTAGCGACCACTAATGGCGGTCGCATCAGCCTCGTTGTTGTAGGCCAATAGCGACCGCCATTGGCAGTCGCTATAGGTGGCCGAAATGCCGGCCTTAAGTGACCGCCTGGAAGTTGCTATAGGCTGCCGGGGGGAACCATTAGTGGTCGCTAATGCTGCCCGAAGAGCAGCCAATAGCGACCGCCAATGGCGGTCGCTAATGCTGCCCGGCAGGCAGTCTATAGCGACCGCCTTTGGCGGTCGCTAAACTGGGAAAAAAAATTAAAAAAAATTCATATCGAAATAAATAAATATATATATATATATATATATTAAATAAAATATATATATATATATATTAATGAAAATATTTATATATATAATATTAAATAAATTATTTTTCATTTTTTTAATGAAATGTACGAATTGTGTTTTTTTTTCTTCACGGTGCAAAATCAGAGATAAAACAAGGTAACAGTCATAAAAAATGGAAAACAATTTCAAACAGCATAAACATCAAAATCATCATAAACGATAAACGTGCTTCAACGATCCGAGCAGGTCCATCTATTTCAATCTTCTGCTTCAAAACCTACAATAAGACAAAAAAACAAAACAAACAAAAATTGAACATAATTATTCAGTTATTATATACATATAATAAAATTAAATCTGACATCAAATCATGGTTCTATAATAATTTAATACCCCCAATTTAAGAAATGCTATCATTTCAGGTCATTCGGAGCATGTTTGCTCTGAATTCGACCGTCTCACGCCGTTTTTGGTGTTTTATGACACCGGAAACGTGTTTCCAGTCACCGTGGTCAAATGACACCTTTGATTGACATGTAGTCTGCCCGAACATTTCAAAAATCACACAAAGGCTGTTCTCGTATGGTTTCATGGCATTCCGAGGTCGTTCGGGTGGTTTTGACCCCCCCCCCACGCGCCGTTTTAGCGCGCGCGGAGCTGCTGAAAACGACGCAGTTGGCTGTACCGCGTGCACCGCACGTCCGATGGGAGCTCCATCTCCTCCTACATGTCACGAATAATATTCCTAATGTTTTCGTGTGGTTTCAGGTCATTCGGAGCACGTTTTCTCCGAATTCAACTGTCTCACGCCGTTTTTGGTGTTTTATGACACCGAAAACGCGTTTCCGGTCACCGCGGTCAAATGACACCTCCGATTGACATGTTGTCTGCCCGACCATTTCAAAAATCACACAACGGCTGTTCTCGTACGGTTTCATGGTATTCTGAGGTCGTTCGGGTGGTTTTGACCCCCCCACGTGCCGTTTTAGCGCGCGCGGAGCTGTTGAAAACGACGCAGTCGGCCGTACCGTGCGCACCGCATGTCCAATGGGCGCGCCGTATCCTCCTACACGTCAAGAATAATATTCCTAATGTTTTCGTGTGGTTTCAGGTCATTCGGAGCACGTTTTCTCTGAATTCGACCGTCTCACGCCGTTTTTGGTGTTTTATGATACCGGAAACGCGTTTCCGGTCACCGCGGTCAAACGACACCTCCGATTGATGTTCCGTCTGCCCAACCATTTCAAAAATCACACAACGGCTATTTTCGTATGGTTTCATGGCATTCTGAGGTCGTTCCCAATGCGCCGGTTTAGCACGCGCGGAGCTGCTGAAAACGACGCATTCGGCCGTACCGCGTGCACCGCAAGTCCGATGGGCGTTCCATCTCCTCCCACACATCAAGAATAATATTCCTAATGTTTTTGTGTGGTTTCAGGTCATTCAGAGCAAATTTTATCTGAATTCGACCGTCTCACGCCGTTTTTGGTGTTTTATGACACCAGAAATGCGTTTCCTATCACCGCGGTCAAAAGACGCCTCCGATTGACGTACCGTCTGCCCGACCATTTCAAAAATCACACAATGGCTGTTTTCGTACAGTTTCATGGCATTCTGAGGTCGTTCGGGTGGTTTTGACCCCCTACGTGCCGTTTTAGCGCGCGCGGAGCTGTTGAAAACGACGCAGTCGGCCGTACCACGCGCACCGCACGTCCGATGGGTACGTCGTCTCCTCCTACACATCACGAATAATATTCCTAATGTTTTCGTGTGGTTTCAGGTCATTCGGAGCACGTTTGCTCTGAATTCGACCGTCTCACGCCGTTTTTGGTGTTTTATGACACCGGAAACGCGTTTCTGGTCACCATGGTCAAACAACACCTCCGTTTGACATGTTTTCCGCCCGACCATTTCACAAATCACACAACAGCTGTTTTCATACGGTTTCATGGAATTCCGAGGTCGTTCGGGTGGTTTTGACCCCCCCCCCCCACGCGCCGTTTTAGCGCGCGCGGAGCTGTTGAAAACGACGCAGTCGGCCGTACCGCGCCCACTGCACATCCTATGGGCGCGCCGTCTCCTCCTACACGTCAAGAATAATATTCCTAATGTTTTAGTGTGGTTTCAGGTCATTCGGAGCACGTTTGCTCCGAATTCGACCGTCTCATGCCGTTTTTGGTGTTTTATGACACCGGAAACGCATTTCCAGTCACAGCGGTCAAACGACACCTCCAATTGGTGTGTCGTCTGCCTGACCATTTCAAAAATCACACAATGGATGTTTTCGTACGGTTTCATGGCATTCCGAGGTCGTTCGGGTAGTTTTGACCCCCCACGCGCCGTTTTAGCGCGCGCGGAGCTGCTGAAAACAACACAGACGGTCGTACCGTGCGCACCGCACGTCCGATGGGTGCGCCGTCTCCTCCTACATGTCACGAATAATATTCTTAATGTTTTCGTGTGGTTTCAGGTCATTCGGAGCACGTTTTCTCCGAATTCGACCGTCTCACGCCGTTTTTGGTGTTTTATGACACCGGAAACACGTTTCTGGTCACCGCGGTCAAACGAAACCTCCAATTGATGTGATGTCTACTCAACCACATCAAAATTAACTCACCCAATGATGTCGTCTGATTTCAGGCCATTCGAACCTCATTCGGCCCATTTGGACCCCCCCCCCCCCCCCACGCGCGTTTATCAAGTGCGTGCAACACTTAAAGAATGCATAATGAGCCCTACCGCGCAGACCGCACGTCCGATTGATGTGCCGTCTGCGCGTACATGTCATGAATAATAATTAGATTTTTTTCTTGTGATTTTAGGTCAATCCAATGTCGTCCGCTATGACTTTGACCGTCAGACGCCCGTTTTGGCCGTTTATGACACCAGAACGGCGTTCCCGGTCACCGCAGGCACACAGCACGTCCAATTGACATGTCGTCTACTCAACCACATCACAATTAACTCACCCAATGATGTTGTCTGATTTCAGGACATTCGGACCTCGTTCGGCCCATTTGGACCCCCCCACGCGCGTTTATCAAGCGCGCGCAACATTTAAAGAATGCATAATGAGCCCTACCGCGCAGACCGCACATCTGATTGATGTGCCGTCTGCACGTACACGTCACGAATAATAATTATATTGTTTTCATGTGATTTCAGGTCAATCCGATGTCTTCCACTATGACTTTGACCGTGAGACGCCCGTTTTGGCCGTTTCTGAAACCAGAACGGCGTTTCCGGTCACCGCGGGCACACGGCACGTCCGATTGACGTGTCGTCTACTCGACCACATCACAATTCACTCACCCTTTTATGTTGTCTGATTTCAGGCCATTCGGACCTCATTCGGCCCGTTTGGACCCCCCCCCCCCCCCCCCACGCGCGTTTATCAAGCGCGCGCAACACTTAAAGAATGCATAATGAGCCCTACCGCGCAGACCGCACGTCCGATTGACGTGTTGTCTGCGCGTACATGTCACGAATAATAAATATATTGTTTTCCTATGATTTCAGTTCAATATGATGTCATCCGCTATGACTTTGACCGTTAGACGCCCGTTTTGGCCGTTTATGACACCAGAATGGCGTTCCCGGTCACCGCGGGCACACGGAACGTCCGATTGACGTTCCGTCTACTCGACCACATCACAATTCACTCACCCAATTATGTTGTCTGATTTCAGGCCATTCGGACCTCTTTCGGCCCATTTGGACCCCCCCACACGCGTTTATCAAGCACGCGCAACACTTAAAGAATGCATAATGAGCCCTACCCCGCAGACCGCACGTCCGATTGACGTGATGTCTGTGCTTACACGTCAAGAATAATAATTAGATTGTTTTCCTGTGATTTCAGGTCAATCCGATGTCGTCCTCTATGACTTTGACCGTGAGACGCCCGTTTTGTCCGTTTGTGACACCAGAACGGCGTTTCCGGTCACCGCGGGCACACGGCACGTACGATTGACGTGTCATCTTCTCGACCACATCACAATTCACTCACCCTTTTATGTCGTATTATTTCAGGACATTTGACCTCGTTCGGCCCGTTTGGACCCCCCCACGTGCGTTTATCAAGCGCGCGCAACACTTAAAGAATTCATAATGAGCCCTACCGCGCAGACCGCACGTCCGATTGATGTGTCGTCTGCACATACACATCACGAATAATAAATAGATTGTTTTCCTGTGATTTTAGGTCAATCTGATGTCGTCTGCTATGACTTTGACCGTTAAACGCCCGTTTTGGCCGTTTATGACACCTGAACGGCGTTCCCGGTCACCGCGGGCACACAGCACGTCCGATTGACGTTTCGTCTACTCGACCACATCACAATTCAGTCACCCAATGATGTCATCTGATTTCAGGCCATTCGGACCTCGTTCGGCCCGTTTGGACCCCCCCCCCCCCCCCCACCCGCGTTTATCAAGCGCACGCAACACTTAAAGAATGCATAATGAGCCCTACCCCGCAGACCGCACGTCCGATTGACGTGACGTCTGCGCGTAAACGTCACAAATAATAATTAGATTGTTTTCCTATGATTTCAGGTCAATCTGATGTCGTCCGCTATGACTTTGACTGTGAGAGGCCCGTTTTGGCCGTTTGTGACACCAAAACGGCGTTTCCCGGTCACCACGGGCACACGGCACATCCGATTGACGTGTCGTCTACTAGACCACATCAAAATTCACTCACCCTTTGATGTCATCTGATTTCATGCCATTTGGACCTCGTTCAGCCCGTTTGGACCCCCCCCCCCCCCCCCACGCGCGGTTACCAAGCGCGCGCAACACTTAAAGAATGCATAATGAGCCCTACCGCGTAGACCGCACGTCCGATTGACGTTCTGTCTACGCGTACACATCACAAATAATAAATAGATTGTTTTCCTGTGATTTCAGGTCAATCCGATGTCGTCCGCTATGACTTTGATCGTTAGACGCCCGTTTTGGCCGTTTATGACACCTGAACGGCGTTCCCGGTCACCGCGGGAACACAGCACGTCCGATTGACGTGTTGTCTACTCGACCACATCACAATTCACTCACCCAATGATGTCGTCTGATTTCAGGCCATTCGGACCTCGTTCGGCCCGTTTGGACCCCCCACGCGCGTTTATCAAGCGCGCGCAACACTTAAAGAATGCATAATGAGCCCTACCCCGCAGACCGCACGTCCGATTGACGTGCCGTCTGCGCGTACACATCACGAATAATTATTAGATTGTTGTCCGGAGTTAGGGGAAGGCTGTCCGGGGTGCGGGAGGGCTTTCTGGGGTGTGGGGGGCTGTCCGGGGTGCGGGAGGGCTGTCCGGAGTGCGGGGAGGGTTGTCCGGGGTGCGGGGAGGGATGTCCGAGGTGCGGGAGGGCTGTCCGGGGTGCGGGGAGGGCTGTTCAGAGTGCGGGGAGGGATGTTCGGGGTGAATGGAGGGATGTATGGGGTGCGGGAGGGTTGTCTGGGGTGCGGGGAGGGCTGTCCAGAGTGCGGGGAAGGCTGTTCGGGGTGTGGGGGGGTTGTCCGGGGTGCGGGAAGGACTGTACGGAGTGCGGGGGGGCCTGTCCGAGATGCGGTAGGGTTGTCCGGAGTGCGGGGAGGGCTGTCGGGGTGCGGGGAGGGATGTCCGGGGTGCGGGAGGGTTGGCCGGAGTGCGGGGAGGGCTGTCCGGAGTGCGGGGAAGGCTATCCGGGGTGCGGGAGGGTTGTCCGGGGTGCGGGGGGGGCTATCCGGTGTGCGGGGAGGGATGTCCGGGTTAGGCTGGGGACTACAAATAGTGAACTCAGCTCATTCATCAAAAACAAGTTTAATGATTTATATTATTAATCACGTATTTTTTTCAAAAATATTACAGAACATGCAATTCTAAACATTGAAAATTAAATGAACAAAAAATATCCAAATAAATAATCAGTTTCATGGTTACTTCTCAATTCGTGCACACAAACATTGCATGAGGCCAAAACACACATGATACCCCCAAATCACAAAAAAAACTCACTAGAAACCCAACATAAATATCAATAACAACCCTACCATTAAAAGTAGAAACACACCTCGTGGATATGATGTGTCATGCGTGTTCATCACTGACCTCCATCCAGTGGGCGAGGGGCCTACAACAAATAAATATTATGAATATTTTTATAGGAAAAATAATTTAAATAAATAAATAAATACAGTATAAAACTGCATCGTGTGATCCCCTGCACCATCACCTGAACGCACATATTCTCGCAGTGCTCTAACCTCAGCAGCCAATTGCGCATTTGCCTCCTCGGAAGCCCGCAGCCGTCCTCGAAATCTGACAGCTGTTGTGTCATCTGAGCAACAGCAGGACCGACAATCGTAGCGTGTGACACTACAGAATGAGGAATCCTTGTTCCATAGGTCAAACTATATCCATGTCCGTCCCGACTAATGATGCGATGAAATATCTCATCCCTTTGCATGGGAAGCTGTCGCTGGTCCTCTGGAAGATGTTCTAATTCAACTTCAAATTGAGCCTGTGAAATATTTAAATATATATACATATATTAATATAAAGATTTTATGTAATTATTGGTAATGAGTACAATCACTTACTATCAATGCTGCAGCCTTTGGATCATTGCGATCACGAGTCCTCATCCACACTGACATTTTATCAGTTGGTGCACCTTGATCCCGCAACTATATATGAATATAATATAAAAACAAAACCGTATTAATTAAAAAATTTAAAAAATGAATAATAAATACCTCATGTCGGATCTGAGACACGTGACGAGTCCCGAGCCTGTGAGGTGGTCCATACAATGCTCGATTCTCAGAATGGCGTGTAGACACCTCCTACATTCAATTATTCAAATATCAAACAAATCACACATTCTTTAAAATATATATACCAAAATAAATATACAAACCTCAACACCCTCAGAAGACCAATATGCAACTAAATCACGCCACTGAGCCGGGAGGACACCTCTCAGGACTTTTTCTAGAATGTCTGGGGCACCCACATTTGGTACCCAGTGGTCCCTCTTGACTTTGCCTTTATAGTCTTTCCACATATTATGGCATTTTCTCATACACACTGGTTGAAACTCATCGGGACATACTTTAAAATTTTGCTATTAAAGAAAAAAATCACATATGTTATTATTGATTATGCATAGGTAATAAATTAAAATGGTCTTCTTACCTGAACCTCCCTCCAAAGACGATCTAATGTGTCATGAGGGATAGAAGCCCAGTCACGCGTGGTCAATGGAAATCGATGTGGATCACGTATGATATGACCCAACTGACGAATAAATGCAGGGGCATTCCATCCCACAGGATGAAATACCTCATCAAATGAAACATCAAAAGTCATTTTGGAATTCCATGATAATATGCCTCGACCAGGGCCTCTTCTGCGAGAGGAATAAGCAGTCAGGTCTGATCCTGTTGAAAAAAAATTTATATACAAATTGACAAATGTTATAAATATATATATATATCTGTTTATTAATTACATAAAAAATAGAGACAATGACATTCCAATATACCTCGACCCTGAGACGTAGATGCCTCATATGGATGATGTGGATCTTCTGCCTCTTCCCCTAACATGCCTGCAGTCATGGAAAACATTAGTAAGGGGACTATCCAAAGTGTCCAAATGATAAATTGGATTGTTTTTTAAAAAAATAAAACTTGTACAGTTGTTAATAAAACAAAAAGGGATTGAATAATTATTTGGGAATGAATTTTAAAAAATCAGAAAGTTCACAAAACAGATATATAAATTATGTACAAAACCAATCAATGCATAGCCAAATTTCAAATTGAATTAATAAAAATTCAAGCAGCACATGAACCAAAAGAAGAATACCTCGATGGAAAGATACACCGATAATAACATCAATATAACATGAGTTAAATCACCCTAATTATTTATAACTGAATAAACTTCAAAAAGTGAGGATTAAACTTACAAGGATTTATAAAATGTTTACATAATTTATGATATCTTAGGCTGAAAAGTGGGAAAAAAATTATACCTTTCATTAAGCATGCAAATCGACCGTTTCTCCTTCAACAACTACTCTGACCCAATAAATATCTTCTTCATGTTGAACTATGGTATGTTGATCAAGTTGTTGGGAAACAAAAGGAATAGTCTCAGGTTCATCTTGTTCAAATATAAACACTCCTCGCTGAGACATTTTGACAACAACTTGACAACTTGGATTCGAAGGCAAAGTAATGAAGAATACTTGTTCCACTTGTGATGTCTAAATGAAAGGTTCATTATCAACTCGTTCATTTCTGTATAACATATAGTTAAAATTCACCAATGAAAACTGATATTGATCGACTTTACATCCACGCACTGGATCAACCCAATTACACTTTAACAATATGTACTTCAACCCGTGTGTGTATACAACTTCAATGATGTCTATCAATTGACCATAGTAATAACCAGAATCGACAAATGGACAACCGATTCCACTGTTTTGTGTTGCTCGTTTGTCGTCAACATCTTTAATGTGAAATCGAAAACCATTAGCATCTATAGATTTATAACGACGAGCCGTTATAGATGGACCCTCAGCCAGTTGGATAAATTCTTTAGTTAGCATGGGGTCCCCTAACTCCCCCAGCTTATGAACCTACATAATTCATAGAATTCAATAATGATATATGAAGAAAGAAATTAGTATAATACTTCACTCATAATGAAAATCAATTTATACGTACATAATCCTTGAACCAATCATGAAATGATGCATAATGAGACTGTTGAATTTTCAACTCAGTCACACGATACATCTATTCTTTTATCTCATTAATGTGTTTTCTACAAATGATAATGAAATTCTTAAATGATCAACTTATGCAAACAAAACATGTAAAAGTTAAACAATAAAAGTGATAAGATACTTACTGCATTAATGGTGCAACTGATGGAGTATTGAACAAGATATATCGATGCGCTTGTATCCACTCGATGTTGTCCATATCATATGTGGTTCCTTCTCCAACTGGACCATCCTGAATCCGAGATGGCTTATCTAATTTTGTTTCAACATCCGTAAGATATTCTGCACAAAAAGTATTACACTCATCCATAAAATAACTATTGGCTATTGATGCCTCCGGACGAGCTCTATTGCGTACAAATCGTTTCAATGTACTCAAATATCGCTCAATAGGATACATCCACCTGAATTGCACTGGACTAGCAGCCATTACTTCTTCAGTTAGGTGCACTGTCAAGTGGACCATAACATCGAAAAATGAGGGGGGAAATAGTTTCTCAAAGTGACAAAGCGTAAGTACAATTCGGTCCTGTAAACTTTTTAAATCACTCATTCGTTGATTTCTTAAACAAAGTTGTCTAAAAAAATACTCATCTCAATCAATGATTGAAAAACACTAGGGGATAAACAATCACAATTGGCGATTGGAATCAACTGCTGAAGTAGTATGTGATTGTCATGAATTTTCAACCCTTGCAATGTCTTGCTCGTCAGATTCACACACTTTGAAATATTAGAAGAGTAACCATCAGGCACCTTGAGCATCTTCAAAATGGAAAGAAATGTCTCTTTCTCCTTTGTAGTCATCGTATACTATGAAGCAGGCATATATGCCTTGTTTCCCTCAGATAACTGTAAATGCAACTGTTTCCTTAAACCCATTTCTTCCAAATCACGGCGTGCATTAACATGGTCCTTTGATTTCCCACTGACACCTAAAATGGTCCACAATATGTTATAACAAACATTTTTTTCAATGTGCATGACATCCAAATTATGCCTCAGCATGTTAGTTTTCCAATATGGAAGACTATAAAAAATACTTTTCTTTTTCCAATTTTGACTGCGCTGCCTACCCGCAGGTCGAATATTACGTACCAGAGGAGCCACCAAATCCTGAATTTCATATACCGTGCGGATGTTTTCTTCCTCAATCTACAATAACATTTCGACTCCTGTCATGATCTTTGGTGCTGGGTTGAACTCTCTAGAACCATCAAATGCCACTCTGTCCTTTCTGAACCTGTGCTGAGGGGGGAGAAAACGTCTGTGACCCATGTATGCCCATTTTTTGGAATGCTTAATCCATACAAATTTTTTACTTTTGTTGCAACAAGGGCAATCAAATTCCCCTTTCGTACTCCAGCCTGATAAATTTGCATAAGCTGGGAAGTCATTGATTGTCCACAATAAAGTAGCCTGCAGTTTGAACATTTCATTCGTTTCACAGTCATAAGTCATCACACCATCGCCCCAAAATTCATTCAACTCATCAATCAATGGCTGAAGGTAAACATCAATCTTATCCCCTGGACTTTTAGGTCCATCAATAAGAGTGGAAAGTAATATAAATTGTTGCTTCATAAAAAGCCATGGAGGAAGATTATACGGAACCAACACCACGGGCCATGTGCTATGAGTTGCACCAACCATAGACTTGAATGGATTGAAACCATCTTCTGCCAATCCCAATCGGACATTACGAACATCTTTGGAAAAGTCGGGATGTCTCTTATCAAAATCCTTCCATGCATGAGAGTCTGCCGGGTGGGTTAACATATCACTTTCATGAACTCTTTCTGCATGCCATCTCATTAAATTAGAAACTTTAGATGACATAAAAAATCTTTTCAACCTTGGTTTAAGGGGAAAGTAACGCATTTGCTTTATGGCAATTGGTTTCCCCTGTATCACAATCTGACTTTGATGAGTCTGATTTCCCCTGTTCTCTTTCCACCTGGAAGCACCACAAATCGTACAAATATACAAATGGGAAGTTTCCTTTCTAAACAACATACAATTGTTTGCACATGCATCTATGGTCTCATATGTAAAACCTAAGTTCTCTGTCAGCTTACGAGCATGGTAATACGACTCGGGAATCTTAGCGTCGACAGGAAGAACCTTTTTCAATAACACCAACAACATGTCGAATGATGTGTCTGACCAATGATTCAAAGTCTTCAAATGCAACAACTCCACGATAAACGAAAATTTATTGAAAGAAGTACATCCAGGATATAATTCTGTTTTTGCATCATCAATTGCTTCATAAAACCTCTTCGAATCACGATCTGCACCAGAGCAAAGATTTATCTCATCGGTCTCAAGATTTTGGATGTCAATGCCTTCAGGATCCAACCTACGTACCATTTCAGTAAGCATTTCATGCATTGGATCATTTATCCTTGCATCAACATCCATCTGAACTGTATTCGTATTTTCACAACGAACATATTCTTCTCCATGACGAGTCCAACTCTTATAATTTCTCAGAAATCCATTAAAGAATAGGTTCTCCCTCACAGTATCTTGTGTGAATTGATATCTGTTAGCACATTTTCTACATGGACAACTAATATAGTCACTTTCAAATCCTCTGGTGAAGTCAATAAACTGCATAATTCCATTGAAATACTCTCTAGACGTTCGATTTGGAAGATCAATCCAACTCTTATCCATAATAATATCCCTATAACAAACATTTACACAAGACTTATTGCATTTTCATTTTTCATATAAAATATATTTAAAATAAATACTAATTAATTGTTTGTGAACTATTTATAAAATAATAATGTAAGTGAAAGCCCATGTCATACCTGATTGCGCTAAAAACATGTAAGGGAGGGGAGCCGAAGGCAGTGCTGTGAGGGAGAGGAGAGGCAGCGGTGGGGAGCCGGAGCCGGAGCTGGTGCGGAGAGGGAGGGGACGGTGAAGGATGGGACGGGTGGCGGTGGTGCGGCGAGGGAGGGGACGAAGACGAAGGGGATGGGGGTTGGCGGGGTGCGGGGGGGGGGGGTGTTTGGGGTGCTGGGGGGGAGGGATGAGGGGGCGGAGGGCCGAGGGTGGAGGTCGTAGGCCAGAGGGGCTGGAGGCCGAAGGCCAGAGGGCGGCCGGAGGGCTGCCCGAGGGCTGCCCGAGGGCTGCCGGGCTGCCGGAGGTGGGTGGCGGGAGGCCCGAGGGCAGAGGGAGGCCGCAGGGCGACCGAAATGCAGAGGGCAGCCGGATCCGGAGGGCGGAGGGCGGACGGAGGAGGGTGGGGCCGGCGGAGGGCGGCCGGAGGGCATCCGGAGGGTGGCTGGAGGGTGGAGGGCGGTCGGAGGGCTGCCGGGCTGCCGGAGGCGGGTGGAGGGAGGCCCGAGGGCAGAGGGAGGCCACAGGGTGGCCACAAGGTGGAGGGCAGCCGAAGCCGGAGGGCGGAGGGCGGCCAGAGGAGGGCAGGGCCGGCGGAGGGCGGCCGGAGAGTGCCTGGAGGGCGGCCGGTGGAGGGCGGGGCCGGCGGAGGGCGGTCGTCCGGAGGGTGGGGTGGCGGGGAGGGCACGGTGATGGGGAGGGCGCGGGCGATGGGGGGCACGACGACGGGGAGGGCGCGGCGACGGGGAGGTCGCAGGCGACGGGGAGGGCGCGGCGATGGGGAGGGCTCGGGCGACGGGGAGGGGGGAAGGGGGGGCGCTTCGTGAGGAGGGAGGGGGGAGGGGGCGCTAAAGCCCCCCCTTTTTTTAGGGAATTTTAGCGACCACCATTGGCGATCGCTATTGGTTACCTATAGCGACCGCCAATGGCGGTCGCTATAGGTTAAGGGGCTCAAAAGCCCATTTTTCCAGTAGTGGTGCCATTAGAAACTAAAAGTCCAACTAGGGACAATGACACCCAAATGACACCAAACATTAGAAAAATCATGGAATTAGAAAGGTATTCAATCTCTAAGGGTGCTATATACCATAGGATATCCCATTTCGAAAGAAAAACATCGACCTTATCACCAAGTCACGCTAACATAAGTCACCGGCTCAAGAGCCTATCATTTAAGCCATTGATGAAAAGAAAATAGCCTATGTAAAAGACTCACACTTACATTCCAAGGCCACTCAAAGAGAATATTAAACTACCCTTACACTAGGGTTTAAATAGAGGACACCACCAAGGGTTCCATTTTCAAGTCACCTCATTGATTCACATTCAATCTTTAAACACTTGACAGTTTTAAAACAAAAACACCAAGTAGCAATTACATAACAACAACACAAGGTACTTGATTTAACTAAAAACCCAAGGTAGAACATGCAAGTCTTATTGAACTTCCTTTTAAAACATTCAAAATTTATTAACATCCTGTCATTACTAGGTAACTTATCAATTAAGTTCCTTTAAGTCATAATAGATAAGGCAACCTACAAGGGTCCTGTTAAACAAACCTAGGTTCTTCATAAATAAACCCAATAGTGGTTGTCTAATTATTAAAGTTTTAAACACCCGTATCAGGTTATCTCATAAGAACCATGCCCCAACTGAACTAATTGGGTCTAGTTGTGCATTTAGGAAGATAATCATAAGCTATTATAAAGGCAAAAACTCATTTCAAAACCAAAAATAAAATAAATTTTACATTTTAACCATTTCCAAAATATACCATGGTCATATATAATGGATCTTTCATGTGGGTGGTCTTCTACCAATCCATAAAGCACTCATACAATTTACAGGTTAGCACTTGGCTCTCATTAATTGAATCATTACACTTTAACATTTGAACTTTAGCTGCCTTTTTCATTTTAACAAGGGTATATAAATATATATAGCTCAAAGGATGGTTTAAGTATATGGGTTACCCTTCCCCAATTATAAGGCACCCATACACGTTACAATTGAAAATTAGGTCATGTTTAAATCGTGACCATTTTCATATATAAAAATCATAACTTAGCATGTAATCATAAGCATTAAACATAGAGAAACATGCTATAAACACAAAACCACGACATATAATCACCTAAACATGGAAGAAGAATAACGTGCTGAATAAATTACCCAAACATTTAATATAAAAAGCATGCTGATAAGTAAAAGCATGGCATACACTCAAGCACACAATCATACTCGACATTCAAACTACTAATGAAACTACAAGGAATGGCATATTCATGGCATGAGAATTTATATGTGCATATAATGATGCATGTAATGCTTAATACTTGCCTTACCAGACCAAGGGAAAAATTCCTTAAATTCATAAATCCATAAGCATCAAAAATTGCACCAATCACTCGAGGTGAAATGTAAATACCCGGATTTTCTATGTAATTTTTTTTAATTAAATAGAATTATTACAAGTCTGCGAAAATTGACGGCATGTGATTTCGAGGCCCGGTGTGCCTGGAATGAATTTCTGAAGAAAAACAAATAGGTACGTTCAGTAAACACACGAGCGACATTTTCTAACATTTGAATCGGTGCTTGGATTAAAAATCCGAGGGAACCTTTGAATCTGCAGCGCCCGGATTCGGGGGGCTTCACTTTGACTGCAGTAGGTCTGGAGAAAAAGTTAAGTTTTGGGACTTTTTAAAGAATAATAAAAATAACTTAGTTAATTTTTATTTTCTTTCTTTTCCTCCAACAGACAAATGAAAATGTGGGACCAGCGATGTGTCAATCCAATAAATGGCTTGACCTTTCAATCTTAAGTAACGACGTCATTGGGGAATTAGGAAGGTTTCTAATTAATGAGCCCCCATTAATTCCCAATGTCGTTACTTACACTCCCCCTATCCTATTTATATGGAGATTGGAAAGAGGTGTCGGCATGACTTCACCAAGAAGTGAAGTGATGACAAAGTTCCAAGACACCAAACCCTTGGAGGACGGACTCAGTCCCAGCGAGCGGTGATGAGCGACACCGAAACCCCGAACCGGAGATCAACGATCAAGCGACGTCGTTGGAGGCTAGTTGAGGGGGGCGGTGAACACTGACCCAATTCCTCAACCGCGAGTGTTTATCCATAATTCTTGAGGTATAGGTTTAATTCTTGTTTAATTAAAGTGAATTTATTGAACCCTTTCATCTTCCCTCATGATTACGAGCTAATGCAGAGGGTGTGGGCCTAACAAACTCAGCTCAAACACTCCTCTACTTTGCTACCCTTATACCATCTGTGGAAGACTGCCAGCACGGCGGCACCGATCGGCTACGAAGGAGGCGGCGCACCGACGCACGCCACAAGAGGAGGCTGTGACACTAAGCCGTGATGGTCATCGAAGCGGTCGGCATTGGCCAGCCGCGGAGGAGGTGTGGCGTGCCGTCGTGTGCCGCCGGTGAGCAAGGGGTCGCGGCTCGTCAGTCGCGATGATCGAAGAAGGTGGTTGGCACATTGGCTAGCCGCGGAAGGGGAGGCGGCATGACCAGCACGCCGCTGGTGAGCAAAGAGCCATGGCCGAAGCCACGGCGGAGGCAGAACCCACGCCTACCCGGCGGATTCCGCGGTGACCGGGTGGCACCCATGTGGCCTCCATTTCACAAAGTTGAAAAAACTATGGTCCATTCAGGATATCGGAGGGAAACTCCCCCCTTTCCAGCTCGGGCGGACCGTGGGCCACACCCCTTGCGGGCTGCGCCTCACGCGGTCGGGCCGTCCTCTTGCGGGTTGGGTCGCGTGCCAGCGGGCCGCCCATTGCGGGTTGGGACGCCCTTGCAAGCCACCCTTTGTACCCCCCCCCCCCCACCCTCCCCCACCCCCCACCCCCCCTTGCGACCCAACCCTGCCACGGCCCAGCCCAGACCGGGTCGGGCTGGGTTGGTCCGACCGGGTCGGACCAGACCCAGGCCCAACCGGACCCAGAAACACTTAAAGAGCCATATCTTGAGAACCAGAAATCTGTTTGATGAACTTTCTGCGGCGTTGGGATCCTTGGATAGAGGCAGTCATTTGGGTATACTCCACTTGAGTCTTGGAGACAGTTGGAGTAGGGCCAGGTTGGATCGAACCCGAATCCAACCGAACCCTCGGAACTAAAATTCTTATAACTCACAGATCGGGCGTCTGATTGACGCACCGTCTGTCACATTGGAACCCTTACGACATAGCGGTCCTTTGGGTTACTCCTTTGTGGAGATTATAGGTGGTCAAGGTACGATCGATATCTCAAGGGGCATATTCTACAGAACTTGAGTGCACCGGGTGCAAGGAATCCTGTGGAAGGCTGTAACGTGAAGGAAGAACATCAATCCTATATGGGTCAGCATCTATCAATCCTATGTGGGTCAGCTACTATCAGATCCTGTGTGGGTCAGCGCTTAGAGATCCTATGTGGGTCAGCACATACCGATCCTGTGTGGATCAGATCCTATGTGGGCCAGCGGGGGTTATATACCGATCTTATGTGGGTCATATCCTGTGTGGGTCAGTGGGGGTTAGTACCTATCAGATCCTATGTGGGTCAGTTCTCAACGATCATGTGTGGGTCATCGCATACCTATCATGTGTGGGTCAAATCCTATGTGGGTCAGCGGGGGTTAGTACCTATCAATCATGTGTGGGTCATCAGTAGTTCTTCTTAACATAATAAGATGATCTAGCTTATGAATAACCATTTGTACTACTATACTTAAGTTATATATGATTTTGAGATGAGTCTTTTACCTGTGTGGTACTTCTAGCTTTGTGGTGTTACCTATGTGGTATATCTACCTTTGTGGTGTTGTCTGTGTGGTGCTACCTATGTGGTACTTCTATCTTAGTGGTGTTACCTATGTGGTATTTCTACCTTCTTGGTGTTTCCTTTGTGGTATTCTTCCCTCATGTATGAGACGAGAATATCTTGATAACTTAGGTATATTTATGGGCATATACCTAAGTAGTGTTGATTTTTATTGCTTCATGCTTTGAGATTGAGGTCTTTCTTTGTGGTATTTCCTTTTTAGAACTCTGGGAGACCTATGGGGGTCTCAGGGTCCCTATTGAGTATTGTTATACTCACCCCTGCACAGGCTATACCTGCACCTTGTTGTGTCTTGTGCAGATGATAGACAGCATTGACCAAGGTTGAGGGAGCTAGGACTGGACGGTACTCAGAGGTGGACCATCTGGTGTGATGTGACGTAGGGAATATTGTTCATGAGTTGTACCTACCCTTCAGGTAGGATCCTCAGTGGACGATCCATGAGTTGTTTTGTACTTTTTTAGTTGTACTTTTACGTTTTTCAGTTGAGCTTGTATTCCGACCCCTTTTACTTACAACACTCTTTACTTTCAATGCACTTTTACTAAAACAGATTACTTTGTGGTTGCTTCTTGTTGTGTTCTTGGAGTGTGTGTCTGAACAAGTTAAAAGGAAATGCCTTCCCATTTTAGGGATATGCCTTTCCGGTGTTAGTAGCCAGCCCCTGGCCTATGGAAGGTGGGCTTGGGGTAGTCACGGAACAGGCCCCAGAGGATGGGTCATGACATGAAATCATAATCAAATATAATAAAAAAACATCATGAACGTCAATCCCAGCCCTGGCCACTTGATCATTTCCTTGTGGATGGGGTGATCAATCCCAAACACGACTATTTACCAAGCATCGACACATTCCTAGTCTCATATCTACCAACCCAAATAGTAAGATAGAGAAAAAAAGAACCCTTTAATACCACTTTGTAACATATCGAACTGACTAAACACTAAACTAGGTAGTTGGACCAGTTGTCACATGGCCTCAAGTGCATCTCCCCAAATTCCAGGGCCTACCAACTAGCAGCGAGGGTTTAGGTGTGTCTATGGGAAGACTATGCCATCATCACCAAAGTATAGTATAACAGAAGACTAATAAATAAATTATACCATAATTCATCTCATATACAGGATGATGAACATGCCATATGTCTCTAATAAAGCAGCCAAAACATGTACATAAGGCATATATACAGTATATGTAACAAAAGTACAAAAAAGGGCCAAAAGTATCCCAACTAGCATCATAAGCCTCAGCTCAGTCTCATGCTCCCCTAATCCTAAGAAGAAATCAATAACCTGTAGTAGGGCGCTTTCCCTTACCCATACCTATAAACATGTAGTCTATTCGGGTAATCAAGGCGGCCTGAACGGGGTGTGAGACATAATCCTAGTAGGCAACCACCCAAGTTATGTGTTATTTAGTCAGTGAATATATATAACAACAAGGTGCATACAGATATAAAACAAGTAAACATCCTATAATCCAGGTTCATAATTAACCATTTCATTTAATCAACTTCATTTAAGAATGAGTCTCTAATTTAACAGCCACACATATACCATTTATAAGCACATTCAATTTATGATTCAAAATCATTTAATTAAAATGTCTCAAGACCCAAAACAAGCCTGGCATCCCTCATAAGCACATTCAATGATTAATTACCATTTAATATGTAAGTATCAAGACATGACACATAGCCCGACGTCCCCTGTGATAAGACAATCAAAGGATGCCTAAGCAGGCCATCCTCAAGGTATAACAAGACCGAATCCAAGCTTGTGCTTTAGCTTGGAAGACACGTCATATAAGTCATTTCATTCTTATTCAAATTAGAATCTCAAATCATCCATGGAATTCCTAATTTGGAATCTATGTATCACTCTAGGTGTAATATAAACCAAAACCCTATAAGCCCATCCATGGAGATCCTCAAGAACCCAGGTATCGCTCTAGGTGTGGTATAACATCCCTGGAAAATGAGTATGTCCTTGGTGGTCCACTAAGGGATCCCAAGTATCACCCATGGCAATGTGAACAATCACTACTGAAAATTTAGGCTATAGCCACAGTTTAAAATCATGGATATAGGCCCTCAAACCGTGGCTATAGGTAATAGCCACGGTTTGAGAAATTGTGGCTAAGTTTGGCGTGGCTATAGGCCCAGACTTATAGCCACGGTTTGGAACCGTGGCTATAGGTCTAGAACCACAGTTCCAACTGTGGCTATAGGTATACTGCCACGATTCAAACCATGGTAATATCTCTAGATCCACGATTTAGAATCATGGTTATACTAGAGGAGGGAGACAATTTATTGGAACGGTTAGAAACCATGGCAATAGACCTTATAGCCACGGTTAGAACCCATGGAAATAAATCTATAACCACAGTTAGAAACTGTGGCTATAGGGTCTAAAAAACCATAAAAAAATAGCCCCCACCCCCTTGCATAGCCACCCCCTGTAGTAGCCACCCCCCTGCATAACCCTCCCTCCTGGACACTGGACACCCCCACCCTACATAACCCCCCCTCCTGGACAGACCCTGGACAGCCCCCCTGTAGTAGCCCACCCCCCTGCAGACCCCTCCCTCCTGGACACTGGACACCCCCACCCTACATAACCCCCCCTCCTGGAAGGCCCCCAACAAAGCCCCCCACCTGGACAGACCCTGGACACCCCCCCCCCCAAACATACCCTAGACACCTCCCCCCCAGACCCTGGACACCCTCCCAAACAGACCCTAGACACCCCCCGGACAGACCCCGGACACCCCCCTGATAGACCTAGGACACCCCCCCCCCCTAGACCCTGGACACCCCCCCAGAAAGACCCTGGACACCCCCCAGACAGACCCTGGACACCCTCCCAGATAGACCCAGGACACCCCCCAGACCCTGGACAGCCCAGACCTCCACTCCCTAGACAGCCCCCCCACCCTCCTGGACAGACCCTGGAACCCCCCCCCCCCCCACACACACACACCTAGAACCTGGACACCCCCCAGACCCCCCAGTCCTTCCCCCATCCCCCGCCTGTTCCCCCTCCCCCCTGCCCCTACCAGCCCCCACTTGCACCCCCTACCAGCCCCCACTTGCACCCCCTGTCAGTTCCCCCCTGCCAGTCCCCTCCAAATTAAATTATACACGAAAGCTACTTACATAATAAGAATTAAACAAATCCAAATATAAAAAAAACACATAATTTCACTTACATGAGTCTCCCTATAAGACAAACTGTCAAAGAAGTTTGGAACCAACTCAAAATTACCTATAACACAAGGTAGAACATAGTAGTGTTCATCCCCTAAAATTATGGTAAAACAAAACATCTTAGAATATTCACAAAGAATATAACTCAATAAACAAGAATAGTTCATCCCCCCCTATACAGCAGCCCCCCCCCCTCTGCTGGACCCCCCTGGATAGAACCCCCCCCCTGTTGGACAGCAGCCCCCCCCCCTCCTGCTGGACCCCCATGGACAGCAGCCCCCCCTGCTGGACCCCCCTGGACAGCAGCCCCCCCTGCTGGACCCCCTTGGACAACAGCCCCCCCCCCCCCCCCCCCGCTGGACCCCCCTGGACAACCCCCCCCCCCCCCTTCTGGACCCTACTGGACAACATCCCCCCCTGCTGGACAGCAGCCCCGACCCCCCTGGACAGTAACCCCCCACTCCCATGCTGGACCCCCTGGACAATAGCCCCATCCCCCCTAGACAGCAGTAGCACCCCCCCCCGCTGGACCCCCCTGGACAGCCCCCCCTACTGGACCCCCTGGACAGCCCCCCTACTGGACAGCAGCCCCCCCCCCCCCCCCCGTGCACACACCCCCTGCCCCCCTGCACACCCTACCTCTTCACACCCCACCCTTTCCCCCCTGCACATATTGGTATGATTTATCAAATGGTATTCCAAAGAACATCATAAGGAAAGATCTACCTTAATGGATTGAAGATAGTGTGTATCCTCGATGGGGAGATGAGTGGAGAAGACCCTTTAAAAGATTCCAGACTTATTTATTCCATTAAAATCTGGAATTTCTGGAAAGTGCTTGAAAAAATCATTGATGAGGTATGAATTTATCTCATCCCTGTTAATGACTGAATAAAGTCTGATATTAAGGGGGGGGGAATTGAATTAATCAATGACAAGAAGTTGAGGAAAATTGAGATCTTAAGGCTGATTTCTAAAACCTACTACATGTACTTGAATGTTTTCAACATGTGTATTGAGATGAGTGCAAGATCTCAGGTTGTAATTCCAAATGGAATGAAGATATCAATTGGCATCATTTTGTTTCAACTTGAGGATATATGAGCAGACCCTAAATGAGTCATTGGATTTAGAATCATTTGGTATCATGTTCACCCCCCCCCCCCCATGTTGTACCCCCTGGACAGCAGCCCCAGCCCCCCTGGATAGCAGCCCCCCCCCCCCCCCGCTGTACCCCCCTGGACAGCCCCCCTAGACAGAATCCCCCCCTGCTGGACCCCCTGGACAGCCCCCCCTGCTGGACAACAACCCCCTGCTAGACATTAGCCCCACCCCTGGACAACAACCCCCCCTGCCCCCCCTGCACACCCCACCCCTGCCCCCCTGCACACCCCACCCCTGCCCCCCTGCACATCTTGGTATGATTTATCAAATGGTATTCCAAAGAACATCAGAAGGAAATATCTGCCTTGATGGAGTGAAGATAGTGTGTCTCCTCAATGGGGAGATGAGTGGAGAAGACCCTTGAGAAGCTTCCAGGCTTATTTATTCCATGCAAATTTGTAATTTCTGGAAAGTGCTTGAAAAAATCATTGATGAGGTATGCATTTCTCTCATCCCTATTAATGACTGAATAAAGTCTGATGTTAAGGGGGAGAAATTGAATTAATCAATGACAAGAAATTAAGGAAATTTGAGATCTCAAGGCTGATTTCTAAAACCTGCTACATGTACTTGAATGTTTTCAACATGTGTATTGAGATGAGTGCAAGATCTCAGGTTGTAATTCAAAAAAGAATGAAGATATCAATTGGAATCATTTGGTTTCAACTTGAGGACATCTGAACATCCCCTAAATGAGTCATGGGATTTAGAATCAGTTTGTATCATGTTCACACCCCCCCCCCCCCTTCACACCCCACCCCTGCCCCCCGTGCACACACCCCGTGCCCCCCCTGCACACCCCACCCCTGCCCCCCTGCACACCCCACCCCTGCCCCCTGCACATCTTGGTATGATTTATAAAATGGTATTCCAAAGAACATCATAAGGAAAGATCTTCCTTGATGGAGTGAATATAGTGTGTCTCCTCGATGGGGAGATGAGTGGAGAAGACCCTTGAGAAGCTTCTAGGCTTATTTATTCCATGAAAATCTGGAATTTCTGGAAAGTGATTGAAAAAATCATTAGCGAGGTATGCATTTATCTCATCCCTGTTAATGACCGAATAAAGTCTGATATTAAGGGGGAGAAATTTAATTAATAAATGATAAGAAGTTGAGGAAATTAGAGATCTCAAGGCTGATTTCTAAAACCTGCTACATGTACATGAATGTTTTCAACATGTGTATTGAGATGAGTGCAAGATCTCAGGTTGTAATTCCAAAAAGAATGAAGATATCAATTGGCATCATTTGGTTTCAACTTGAGGACATCTGAATAGCCCCTAAATGATTCATGGGAATTAGAATCAATTGGTATCATGTTCACACCCTTCCCCCCCTGCACACCCCACCCTTGCCCCCCGTGCACACACCCCCTTCCCCCCTGCACACCCCACCCCTGCCCCCCTACACACCCCACCCCTTACCCCTTCACATCTTGGTATGATTTATCAAATGGTATTCTAAAGTACATCAGAAGGAAAGATCTGCCATGATGGAGTGAAGATAGTGTGTCTCCTTTATGGGGAGATTAGTGGAGAAGACCCTTTAGAAGCTGTCAGACTTATTTATTCCATGAAAATCTATAATTTCTGGAAAGTTCTTGAAAAATCATTAATGAGTTATGCATTTATCTCATCCCTGTTAATAATTTAATAAAGTCTGATATTAATGGGGATAAATTGAATTAATCGATGACAAGAATTTGAGGAAATTTGGGATCTTAAGGATAATTTCTAAAACCTACTACATGTACTTGAACGTTTTCAACATGTGTATTGAGATGAGTGCAAGATCTCAGGTTGTAATTCCAAAAAGAATGAAGATATCAATTTTCATTATTTGGTTTCAACTTGAGGACATCTGAAGAACCCCTAAATTATTCATGGAATTTAGAATCAGTTGGTATCATGCACACACACCCTGCCCCCCCCTGCACACCCCACACCTGCCCCCTTCACACCCCACCCCTGAAAAGAACATCAGAAGGAAAGATCATCCTTGATGGAGTAATGATAGTGTGTCTCCTCGATGGGGAGATGAGTGGAGAAGACCCTTGAGAAGCTGCCAGACTTATTTATTACATGGCTACTTTTCGGGGAAAAGAGGGTTCGGGTAAGGTAATCTTCTTTCACCTTTCCTTTTTGTGATTTGCATGGAGTTTTTCTCATGCATACTAGAATGAAGGAGGCTGGGGGATGGTGCGGTGGCTGGTGCGGGCTAGAGTGGCTGGTGCGGACGGGAAGGCAGGAGGCAGGGGGATGGCAGGGGGCTGGTGCGGGCTGGAATAGGTGGCAGGGGGCTGGTGTGGGCTAGATTGCAGGTGGTTAGGGGGATGTTGGGCATGTGGCATGGGCTGGTGTGGGCTGGGGTGTAGGAGGTCGGGGGTTGGTGAAGGATGGAACTGGTGGTTGGGGCTATTTTGCAGGTGGAAGAGGGCTGGCATGAGTGTTTTGCAGGAGGCTGGGGGTGGTGGCTGGTGGCTGGTGTGGTGGCTGGTGCGGGCTGGATTGTAGGTGGTTGGGGGCTGGTGCGGGCTCGAATGTAGGTGGAAGGGGGATGGAATACTGGTGGAAGGGGGCTGGTTACAGGTGTTGGGGGGATGGTTCGGGCTGATTCGAAGGTGGAAAGGGGGGATATTGCGGGCTGGAAGGCTGGTGGCAGCGGGCTGAAATGGTGGAAGGGGGCCAGTGTGGGTTGGATGTGGCTAGAGCAGGTCCAAATCACGGCATTACCGCGGCGTGACTATGGCGTAACCGCAGTGTGACCGCAACGTGTTGGCCTGGTCCAGTGACATTCGCAGGGTAGCATCTTCCGGCCAGAAGCGAAGGGAGTGGGAGGAGGTGGGGCAACATTCCGGTCGTCGCCCCGCCAAAAGAAATTGTGATTAGTCAGTCTCAACATTGATCACAAGACTCATGGAATATTATCACTGCGAACCGTCGTGAGGTGTCATCATGGAAAAGGTCCAAATTGCGGAATTACCGCGACGTGACCATGGCATGATCGCGGCGTGACCGCGGCGTGTCAGCCCAGTCCAGTGACATCCGTGGGGCAGCATCTTCTGGCCAGGATCAAAGGGAGAAGGAGGAGGCGGGGCAACATTCTGGTCATCACCCCGCTGGCAGAAATTGTGATTAGTCAGTCTCAACATTGATCACAAGACTCATAGAATACTATCATTGTGAACTACTGCGAGTTTTCATCCTGGAGTAGGGCCAAATCACGGTGTGACCACAGTGTGACCGCGGTGTGACCACGGCGTGACCGCAGCGTTTCGGCCTGGTCCAACGACATCCGTGGGGCAGCATCTTCTAGACAGGAGCGAAGGGAGCGGGAGGAGGCAGGGCAACATTCTCGTTGTTTCCCCGCCGGCAGAAATTGTGATTAGTCAGTCTCAACATTGATCACAAGACTCATTGAATATTATCACTGTGAACTGTCGTGGGTTGTCGTCCTAGAGCAGGGCCAAATCACGGCGTGACCGCGGCGTGACCGCGGCGTGACCACGGCATGACCGCGGCGTGACCATGGTGTGATCACGGTGTGTTGGCCCAGTACAGCGACATCCGTGGGGCAGCATCTTCTGGCCAGAAGCGAAGGGAGCAGGAGGAGGCAGGCCAACATTCTGGTCATCGCCCCGCCGGCAGAAATTGTGATTAGTGAGTCTCAACATTGATCACAAAACTCATGGAATATTATCACTGCAAACCGTCGTGGGGTGTCGTCCTGGAGCATGGCCAAATCATGGAATTACTGCGGCGTGACCGCGGCATGGCCGTGTTGTGTCAGCCTGGTCCAGTGACATTCGTGTGGCAGCATCTTCCGGCCAGGAGTGAAGGGAGTGGGAGGAGGTGGGGCAACATTCTGGTCATCGCCCCATCGGCAAAAATTGTGATTAGTCAATCTCAACATTGATCACAAGACTCATGGAATCATATCACTATGAACTGCTGCAGGTTGTCGTCCTAGAGCAGGGCCAAATCACAGCGTGACCGCGGCGTGACCTTGGCGTGTTGGCCTGGTCCAGCGACATCCACAGGGCAGCATCTTCCGACCAGGAGCGAAGGGAGCAGGAGGAGGCGGGGCAACATTCCGACCATCGCCCTACCGGCAGATAATAGAACAGATAAACTATTTAATATGCTATAATAAGGGATCGCCAGAGAAGGTTGCAGCGAGCGGCACGATGACGCAACGTCTAAAGGGAAACAAAATGACGGAAAATAATCATACACCCTACACAAACCATTTACAAATTCATTCACTTTTCCTAAACATGAAAATTTTATTTATAATATTCAAAGCATGAAAAGGAAAGTGTCATGGTCAATGCATATGCCTAATAGGGAAATGTCATTTGAGTTAAACGAGTATGATAAGCCAATTTATATTATTCAAAGAAAACAAAAACTAACTAGCCACAAAACAAAAACCAACAAGAGGCATATGAAAGACTCAAACCAAATCTAAAAATGATACAAATAACTATCACTGCTTTTTGGTTTAGAAGACAACGCACCTCCACTGGAGGGGTTTTATTATAAAATCATGGCATTGATTTATCACAAAATTCATTTAATTATATTTAAAATTTATTCTAAAACTCATTCAACACAAATCAAATGCAATAATTTAAGCAACTAGATCAACATAACTATCACTGTGAGTTTTCGCAGACAACGCACCTCCGTTGGAGGGGTTTTATTATAAAAACATGACTTTATTTATCAAATGAAACAATTATATTAAAGAACACTTATTCAAGATATGCAATTAAATATAATTAAGCAGAATTAAGAAAGAAGCTAAATTCAATTTAAAGCATTCTTGAATTAAGGAGGCTAGAAGAGGGATCCTACCTCAAGGTGGAACCAAACCGTCCACTTCGACTCTTGGAGATTTATAACTAAAAGTTCTTGCTCCCCCACTGGGTATATGCACCTTCACACACATTCAAGGACACCTAGACCCTATGCACACACTCGCATGGCCATGAGCATGTGCAAGGGGATCCTTGCACATATGTTTATATGCATATACCAGTCTCCACTCATCTGTGTATGCATTTATATATATATATACATGGGAACATATCATATTTAATACAAGTTAAAGAAACTATTAACTGAAAAAAATAAAATGACTCACTGCTTGAAAATATACCCTTGCTCCAGTCTTCCATGACGTTGTATTTCTCCAAAATTGAGTGTTACTCCATCATGTCACCTTGTAAGCAGAATCAAAACCCTGCATGAATATTGATTATACTGAATATATTGAAAACATAAATGTGTGGTACAAAATATTGCAATAAAGTGTTAAAAAATTGAAAATTATTTTAGACACTACCTATAATTATCTATGTGTGGGCCTGTATAAGGTGAGATAGAAATGTTGGCTTATGAAAAGTCACTATGTATAATTATCTTCAGTGCACATGACTTGTGTGACATTAACATTAGGTTAATATTATGTGTTATGTGGTTAGACCATGTAATAATCATTAAGCACCAATTATAATGTCATAATACCAACTACTACATCTTCTAGTCATATTTAACAATATGCACCATATCTCTTATAAAACATGGTGCTCTATTTTTCAACATCATGAACGATTCCTACGATTTCTTCATTTTAGAACATGATCTTGTGAACCAAGCACACAACATAGGTCTAATACCACTAAGGGGGTTGAAATGATCAAAAGATCCTTATTTATCTTATAGGAAACAATTAGAATCCCAAAATTCTAAGAACACCATTCATGAAACCCAACACTATGATGTATATTAAATAAAGAACCAATTTTTATACCTTTAAGTGGACTGTACTTATACAAAATTCATCATTCATATTTTTAATGAATACCCCTCCAAAGGTTTCCATCGAACCTCCCTCTACAGATTGTATATGCGGGCCAGCATGAATAACTCAATTATCAAGAAAGATTTTCCAACATTCCACAATAAAGTGTTAAGAAGTTACAAATTATTTTAGTACATATGTAAAAGATGATTATTTAAGGATTGATATAGTAATTTTTAAAACAAACCAACAAAAGAAATTTTGTTAAAAAGTTACAACCTGTTTAACAAATTAGTGCACAATGTGCATGTAGTAAAGCCAAATAAGTGCAGTTTATGGGGTAATTAGAGGGAATGTCTCCATGTAAACTTGTTATAATCTCAATCACCAATGATCTTTGCATCTTCACTATAGTTGTCATATCATCTATCCCATATTGGGTGTCTGTAGACCTATGTTAAATATGGGGTGAGAAGGAATCTAATTAGAAAATTCACCAATTAGAAATAGATTTATCTTAGATCCTATGAATTTTGATGGACAATTTGATTTGGATAATTACAGGTATACAGGAATCAGATATGTACTGAATAGAGGTGTCTTTGACTACAAGAGTAGTTGCAACTACAATCTGCTTCAAGGATCCCCTTTCACATGCTATAGGATCCCCTTTCACAGTGGGTCAAAATGCAGAAATCAGATGATGCCTTCAATTCTCAGTCTTTTGACTCATGAAGGATTTCCATGAGAATTCATCAACCATTTTTGCAATACTAATATGTTATTTTGGTATAATAATAATGATACATGTAAAAATAAAACAATGACAATGTATTTCAAACATTTAAATTTGATTTTGTATGGTTAATGCATATTCACACCACTTGATGTCAAAATGTGTAAATACATACATACCACTGTGACTGTGCTAAGGAGTGAAAACATGTCTAGAATTTATAGATCATAATAGATAAAAGTCTATATGTTTATAGATAAGTAAGTGTTAATGACATTAAAACATAATGATTACTAATGTATTATTGGAAAAAATAAAATGAAAATATCAATAAAAATTATATTGAAAAACCAATCTTCAATTGGTATGATAAAAGAAACTTTAGAAAACAGAATAAATACGATAAGCATTGGAATCCTATTTCAACAATCTTTCATTTGGGCCTAAGGGTTTATGGTTCTAGATAATGAGGTGTTAATGAAAGAGATAACATTTTTTTAACTAATCCTTCAATAGTGGTTCCAAAGTAAAAAATATTCTCAAAAAGTATCGACCCTATTTTAAAAAGAAATGAAAAATTACCTTAATTCATTGCTTGGGTCCACATCGCCAGTTTGGTTGAATTTTAGCTTCAACCCTATCAAACTTCAGTAACTTTGGCTAAGCTCACATGACTCCAACTTCCTACATGTGGGTACAACTTGTTGGTCTTGGTTCAGTCTTTAATAGAATTCCTCAATAACCACAATGAACTCCACTTAACAAGCTCTAGTCTACCTCTTATGAAGTCCAACTTGGTTCAGTTTCATCTCAATTGAATACAGAATGAGTAGTGACGACAAACACCAGCTTGGCTTGAAACTACCGGAAATCGTAAAGCGCATACCCAAATTTTCTGACCAACCAAGCCTTAGCTATGTGACGCCCCGACCCCAGTTACCCAGAGTTTATGCATTATTACATAGCATTGGCATGATCATAAGAAAGATCAAATCTCGAAAGACCGATTCGTTTAGTAGCCTTGGTAACATTAGATATATTAATAAAGTTTACATTACATCATAAAATGAAAACTACAATAATATAGTCTTCATATTCCACACTCTTATCCCCTCATATTATCCCTGCAGGTCATTCATAAATTACTTCTTCATATCTTGGGAAAAATTAAACATAGAAAAGGGGTGAGCTCAAATGCCCAGTAAGGATAACAATATAGCAGAAACTTTCATAAATAAGAATAAACATTTAAGGCAATGTATAACTAAAACAAAAGCCTTTTAAACTTGAAATTCAGCATAGTATGGAAAAAAAAGAAATAATTCCATTTACTTATTCACATGGATATTCTACTAATCGAATAATCACATGCAATATCAATAACCACTTTCATAATGATGGAATGCATAATGCCAGACTATCATAACCACATAGCCAAGGCCTTGTGCCAAGACTACAAATAAGATTTTGTCAAGGCCTTGTGCCAAGACACTAGTTTGTCTCATGAGACCTACCGATTCATCGAGGAGCTATAGCGAGCTCTACCCGTCACTTATTAAGTCAAATGCATTCCCATATGAAAAGGTTTAAACATAACATAAACATTCGTATTAAAAATAGCATATGAAATGTAAATACTTCATCCATAAACCATGAATGGTATAAAAATAACACATCCACAGTCAAACATATCACAAAACCTTCAATACAATATAGAAGTTTTGTATCATAATAAATCAAATTCAAATAAGCGTAAAATCCATCAATGGATGTTGACATAGATGAAATCAAAACTCTTTTTAGAGAAATATCTCTTTCTATTTTGAAATCTTTTAAGAGTCATATATTTATAAAATAAAACATTTTCATTTAAAATATTCTTATAATCTTTTAAGGGAAGCTTCGACAATTTTATAACAGCAGAAAATAGCCGCACCTGCCGTATAAGTTAAAAAAAATATTCTTACCTTAATTCTGTTGAAAAGGTTAAAAAGGACCTTGTTTGGAAAACGACGGAAAAATTCCTTTATAAACCACTTATAAAAGTAAAAAAGGGTATAAATGAATTTAACCCATATTCTTGTAAATATTAAAAAAATTGAAATACATTTTGAAGAAACATGGATGTGGATGATAAAGAAATCCCAGTAGATTATTACGTATAAACAACCTCGGATAATGAAGATATTGCGAAATAAACCCTTACCTTGTACTTTTATTTGGTTGGGGGTAGGTTAACCTACTGTATAATGGTGAAATAATTGGTATTAAATTATAAAATAATCATATATATTAATATTATATCATATATGATCTTTTAACATTGATTTGTTAATAATATCTTAGTATTATCATTGTTTCGGGTGTTAACTTACTTGTTTTCTTTTATATGTTTTGTTACGTAAGTCATGTTTGTCATGGATAGGTTGTATCTTATTCATATCCAGAATGATATCATGTCCTTAAAAATTATTTTTAAATCATCAAATGATAATTATACTTGAATGGATACTATGGAGAATGAATCTCATCACGTTCGTGGAGACGGTAGTCCGTACGTACGCACGAGCGACAATATCATTCTTTTGATATTAAAATAATATATAATTGGATGGTAAATCATATATACAGAATCATTATCATGTTATATTTATTATTTATATGAATTATAAATCATTATTATACCCATCCAAATAATAATATATTGAATAACAATTACACCACGACGTAGAGACGGTAAGCCGTACGTACGCACGTATGGTGACATGTCATTCAAAGGATGGATAGAATATTGAATATGGTTGTACCATATTTATAATAATATTAAATTATATATGAGATACTGTATTCAATATTTTATAATGGGAATAACAAAGAAAGAATAAGTTGAAGAAGAAATGAATTTGAAAAAGGGTGGTGAAAACATTACCTCTTCTTCGGGTTCTTCCTTTTGATTTGATCAAAAGGGCTCCCTAGGTTGGCTTTCTGATCAAAATAAGGCCTCTAGGTTGTATTTAGGGAAGTTGAGAGAGTAATTGGGAAGGGTTTGTCTGAACCAAAATGATTTTAATGTGTGAATTAGTGAGAAGGGGGAGTTCCCTTTTATAAGAGGGGCGAGGGGCACCTTTGGAAAAACTAGAAATATTATTTTATAATAAATTCATATTCGGTTTCTAATGGCTCTAAAGTGGATTATTTAAAGTTTAAGGTGGTTATGGGTCGAACACCACTCAACCAATAGAATTTAGATGGGTTTGGGTCATTATATTAACCTTGTCTTTTAGTTTTAACTCTTAGTTAATTAGTTTGACACTTACCATGTCGCTTTGTATTTTTATATTATATAGTTAATAAACTTACTATATACATCCAAGAGAGTCCCAAGTGGTACATTAATGATACAACTATCATGATATAAGTCTATTGGCCGAACCTTAGATTTTTAGGAATTTAATATCAATTAATAATATAATATTTGTTTTAAAAACTCTTTTATGTCAATTTTGACACTATTCAATAATTGATTTTTTTGAAAATCATAACAGAATGATTACTTCTAAAAAATTTAATTAAGTCAATCCTAACATGACATATTAACCTATAAAATTATTGTAATTCATAAAAAGTCTCAAATTATATTTATTTGGTTATTTATAATATCAATTATTTTAATTTTTCACTATTATGGTAATTACTGCATCATCATTGTGTCATAAATAAATTAAATTATTTAATGTATAAAAATTATAAATAAAATATCATTATGTAGTAAATATTTTTATATTTCTAATGAATATTTACAATCGAATTTATCTTATGTATAACCCTATATTAAAAATGTTTTAGTAAATAAACTTTGATTTTAACTCTTTTAACTCTTCTTTGAATTAAATAATAATAAATGTCCTAATCTAATCCAGGTGGACCTAAATGATAATATTTTATTCCTAAGGTTGTTTTTTGTCTAGATACACTTTTCCAATAGAATTAGGACATGTTTTAGGTTAATATTAATATCATTTTTACCCTTAATTACCCTATTTACTTTTAACCGTGGTAAATAAAAGTAAAAAGTTACTATTCACCAAAAATTATTTTCATCTCAATAAACCACATTTTACTCCTTAATATTAACCATGTCTCTCGGATTTTCGAAACTCCAATCACAGAAGTAGTAAAATTAAGTTTTATGAAAAATTCAGTTTTTTAACTACCACTTAGTAGTTTCACTATTCATCAAAAAATGAAGTTTTTCAGAAAAATACCAAAAATTCACCCTAGGATAATTTTGATATTCCCAATCCAAAAATGAAGTCCATTTTAAAAAATAAAATTTATAAAATTTCAAAAATTAGGTATTACTATTCATAATGGCTAGTTTGATTGGTTGTGGTGTGTTAGAACTCGATGTTGCGTACAACACACGCTATCACATTATTCAAAGAGAAGCGTACCGTAGAAGCTTGGGGTGTTACATTCTACCCTCCTTCAAATAATTTCATCCTCGAAATTTCTATAATACTACCGCATGAAAAGACTCGGGTGGTTCTTCATCATAAGTTCCTCAGGTTCCCACGTTGCCTCTTCCATCTTATTGTTTCTCCACAAGACTTTTACCAGACGATTCTGTTGAGAAAAGTATTGTTTTCAACAATGCGTATTAATGTTATTTAAAGGGGGAGATTATTGAAAATAATACTCTGTCTCTTTATGATAATTTTGATGCTCACAAATACCCTTAGTTATTTTCTAATGATTTCACTTAGTATTTTTCAGGAGATTATTAATTTATTTTACTCTTGAAATAACGAGAATTTATTACTTAGCGCGGAATCTGTTTTAGCGCGTTTTGGAAACATTGTTCACGTCTTACGTAGATAAATATAGCGCGGAATCTGTTTTAGCATGTTCTGGAATCACTGTTCATACCCTACGTGGATAAACGTAGCGTAAGGATGAAAAGCATGTATACTTTTTGAGATAAGAGAAAACTATGGTTAAACAACCATACGTTTTCAGCAAAGTGTGGAAGAAGAACCTTACGTTAGGAAGGAACCCTACGTTTTGGTTTTCAAAAAAGTATGGAAGAAGAACCGTACGTAAATTCTAAGTGGTACGTTTTTTTCTCAAAAGTATGGTTCATCAACCTTACTTTTGTAAACAACCATACGTTCTTGGAAAAGTATGGATCAAGTAAAAGTATGGATCTTTTACCGTACGTTTGAATGATGAATAAAAAGTATGGATGATCAACCCTACGTTTGTTATCAACCTTACGTTGTCAACCCTACCTTTGAAGACTGTGTTGTTAACCTTGAGTTTGGAGGCCACGTCATCAACCTTACGTTTGGCGTCGGAATTTTTCGGTAGACAGTTTTTATGTACAATGATCAGTAAGCTGATTTCTCGACGGATTTCAAGCCGAATTTAAAGTTGTTTTTAAATTAAAACTTTGATTGATTCAAAGCCGTTTTATTAATGGATTTAAGATCGAATTAAAAGGAGATTTTTATGCTGAGTCTTAAGGGAAGTTACGACTTCTCTGTAAATTCAAATTTTTGAATATCGCGAATCAGAAGGCGACTTTTATGGATCTAAATGTGCAGGAGATATGATTTATTATATATGCTCTCTATGGAACACAAAAAATGTATGATATGATCGATCTATTATTGAAAAAGGTGGAAAATAGAGATTGCAACTATTCACGATTGATCTGTTGATTCAACAGGAGTGTAAAAGTTCTGTTTGTTCAAGAAGAAGGAACTCGATAGAATATTTACCTGTTCTACATCGAATATCTTCTGTGGATCTACTACTGTTGAGGTTGTGAACTATATCTCTATATCTACTACAACTGGATCAACTCATAACTGCGTTTTCTTGAAGATCAATATTTCTAGAGACTACGATCCATCTGCTGTCAATTGCATTCTGTTGAAATTGTGAAGATCAACTGGAAATTTATTTCTAAAATTATTTTTTATTCTTGAGTAACCAGCTTCTCGTTCTAAGCTGTGTAGGTTCGTGTTTGAACCAGAAGGCTTTGTTTTGCCTTGGATTGTAAAGGTGTCAACTGCCTGTACTCAGTTTTGAATCGGTCTGTGGAAAAGAGGACCAGATAGTGAAAATCACCAAGCTCGTGGAGTAGAGCATTGGTGGAGTGGACTAGGGGATTTCTATTCCCCAAACCACTATACATCTTTGTGTTCTTGTTTTTACTTTTTTCGCTACATGATCAAATCTGATAAAGTATAAAGGACAGAACTCATTCAAGAAAAGAGCTATCATAGAAATTGCAAAAGACACAATTCACCCCCCCTCTTTTGTATAATCTGTAGATTCAGATCCAACAATTGGTATCAAAGGAGGAGATTCGGATAAAGCCTTAGAAAGCTAGAAGCATTTAAGGATTATACAATAGGGCATCATGACTGATACAAGAGAAGGGATGTCGATAGTCAGAGCACCATATTTTAATGGAGACAACTATGGTTGCTAGAAATCGCGCATGATAATATATCTGAAAAACCTCAGATATAGAGTCTATTCAAAGATTCTGACTCCTTATGAAATTCCTGAAAATCCTGAAACATGGAGTGCTGCTATAGAGGCAGAATACGATATGAATTTGAAGACTATGAATGCAATTATCTGCGGTCTAGGACTAGATGAATTTAACAGAGTATCCTAGTGCCCGACAGCATATGAGATGTGGCAAACAATAGCTGTGGCATATGAAGGAACAGACAATGTGAGGAAAATGAGATATGCAACTACAAAACTGAAATTTGATACTTTCAGAATGATTGAAGGTGAGAGCATTACCCAAATGAATGGGAGATTGACAGAAATTGTCAATAACATAACTTCTCTAGGAGAACCTATCAAGCAGGCTGATCAAGCTTTAAAAGTACTAAGAGTACTTCCTACTCGATGGAATGGTATCTCTGCTGCAATCAGGCAATCAACACCTGTCAAGGATTTAACCATGAGAGAGCTGATTGGTACACTGATGATGTATGAAGCTGAAATGCAAGATGAGGCTAATTAAAATAAAGTGCTTATCAAAAGAGAAGATACTGCCTTGAAGGTAACTTCACTACAAAAGAATAGAAAGATGAAGAGCAAAGAAGTCAAAGATAAATCAGAAATCTCTGACTCATCCAATTAGATGAAGAACTGGCTCAATTATCCAGAAAGTTTAGAAAATTCTACAGCAAGAAAAGAGGCCTCAAAAATCCTTTAAGGGAGATAATAAGGAAGTGAGATGTTATGAATGCAAAAAGATGGGACATATCAGACCAGATTGCCCACAATTGAAGGATGCAAAGAAGAAGAAATTCTTCAAAAGAAATGACTTTGAGCAGAAAGACAAGAAAGCTATGAAAGCCACTTGGAGTGTATCTGAAGACTCTTGTAGCTCTTCTGAATCAAGATCAGAGAAAGAAGAAGTCGATATAAAGGCAAATATGTGTTTCATGGCAGAAACTAATGAGGTACACTCATATTACTCCTCTGAATCAAATTCTGAATCAAGCTACTCAAATTAAAAACTTGCAGTCTACTGCAATATGCTTGAAGAAAGATATGACTCACTATTTAAAAAACATAAGTCACTAAAAAATAAACATAAAGTTGTTTCAGATGAAAGAGATACAATGATGAAACAACATAAAGAATTAACTGATAAATACAATTCGATTAACACTAACTACATTAATTTTGAATCAAGAATAAAAACACTGCAGGATGAAGTAGAATCTTAAAAACAGGCTGCATTAGTTTTTAAAAAAGGATAGAATTCATTAAATGAAATTCTTGTAAAAGCTATCATTAAAAAGGAGAGATTTGGAATTGGCAGTAAAGGAGAAAAACCTAAGCTATATAAAAATTATTTTGTTCCTAGCTCTAAAAAGGTTTATTGTAATTTTTGTGGGACAAAGGGACATATAGCTAAAAACTGTTTCTTAAGAAAACCTCAAATTTGTGGTATTAAGAAAGCCTATGTTTCAAAAAACTTATATGATTCAGCTAATTTTAAAAGAACAAAGCAAATCTGGATACCCAGATCATTGCTAGCTAACACTCCTGGACCCAACAAAATATGGGTACCAAAGCAATTTGTTTGAATGTCTTTACAGGTAGCAGGCCACTAGATAAGAAAAGATATATGGTACATGGACAGTGGCTGCTCAAGACATATGAGTGGGAACTCATTGAATTTTTATTCACTCACTCAAAAGGAAGGAGGACTTGTCACATTTGATGATAATGCCAAAGGAAAAATCATTGGCATTGGAACTGTTGGAGATCCAAAAACAGTCTCAATCAACAAAGTACTTTATATGCAAGGACTAAAACACAATTTGATAAGTATCTCTCAACTTTGTGATGATGGATATACTATTGATTTTACTAACAATTATTGTACTATTTTTAAAGATAAACTGTTTAAATTTAAAGCACCAAGAACTGAAAATGTCTATACTTTGGATTTAAATTCCTTGTGTAAACAACAAGTAAACTGCTTGACTGCTAAAGTAAGTGAATCTTGGATCTGGTATATAAGACTTGGTCATTTCAATGTATATTTTTTACATAAGTTATCCAAGAAACATTTAGTTTCTGATTTATCTTGTCTCAAATTTGAAAGTGACAGATTTTGTGATGCATGTCAACTTGGCAAGCAACACAAATCATCCTTCAAATCTGTTAATAAGGTTGCTACATCTAAACCTCTAGAACTTATTTATATGGATTTGTTTGGACCTTCAAGAGTAGCAAGCTTAGCTGGTAAATTATATGTATATGTTTTAGTTGATGACTATTCAATATTTACATGGATTTTCTTTTTGAAATTTAAAAATGAAGCTTTTACTTTATTTTGAAAGTTTCTGCAAATCTGTTCAAAATGAAAAAGGTTTCAATATTATCTCATTGAGAAGTGATCATGGTGGAGAATTTGAGAATCTGGAATTTAATTCCTTTTGCTCAAATATGGGTATTAAACATACCTTTTCTGCACCCAGAACACCTTAACAGAATGGGATTGTAGAAAGAAGAAATAGAACAATTCAAGAAATGGCTAGAACTATGATAAATGAATATAGCCTACCTATATATTTCTGGGAAGAAGCTATGAATACAACTTGTTATATAATTAATAGAGTTTTAATTAGACCTATTTTGAAAAAGACACCCTATGAACTATGGAATAACAGAAAACCTAAAGTAAATTACTTTAAAGTTTTTGGATGCAAGGTTTATATCTTAAACACCAAGGATAATCTTGGTAAGTTCGATCCAAAATCTGATAAAGGTATTTTCTTAGGATATTCTTCTACCTTCAAAGCTTATAGAGTTTATAATAAGAAGTCAGGAGGGACTTCAATCTAAAATAAAAAGACCAGTAAATGAAGAAGTCACTTCCACTGCTTTGGAACCTACAACAGAAGCTTTAATTTCTTATTCCTTTGTGAGAGAAGTTGTTGCTGATAAGATCTTGGAAGATGTTACTGAGATAACAGCTCCAGTAGAGGACTCAGGAGCTCAAGAAGAAACTCACAGAGAAAATCAGGAACAGATATTAGCTGATGTTGAAGTTGCACTTCAACAGGAACAAGAGATGGAGGTAGTGCCTGGTGAAGAAGTGGCCAGACCTCAGGAAACTTCTACAGATATTGTTCTTGAAATTCCAGTGGAAGATAAAGATGCAGATGAATGTGATGATCATGCTTCTAAAGCTCAAACAGAGGTACTTCAAGAGGATTTTTCTGTGGAGGAGGTTGAAAACTCTAAAGAAAAATCTATGGACCAACCTTCTCAGGACAAAGAAAAGGAGAAATCTGATGCTGAATCATTGCCTTTGGTATTGCTGCATCAACCTGAGAATGTGAATCAAGCACAGGGTGCATCTGATTCAAGGAAATAAGAAGTTGAAGAACTGTACAGAAAAATATCTCAGTTGGAATCTGAGAATGTTTCTTTGAGAAATGCCTTAGACTTAGAACATTTGAAGTTTCAAAAGCTGAAGGAGTGTACAGTTTCAAGGCAAGAAGTTGAAATGTTTAAAGAGGATATGCTGACTGATGTTACTCAATTAAAATCTGAAATGGTTATGAAGTTAGATTTATCAGATCTGAAGTTTTTTATGGAGAATCAATTTGCATCAGTTGCAAATAATGCAATTAGTGGATCAGGTACTTCACCGGATTTAATCAGAAGGTTTCAAGCTATCACAGCTGCAATGAGCAATATGAATGACAGGATACAATATCTTCAATGTAACAGTGCTCCTTTGTCAGTGTTGTTGGACAATCAGAAATTCTTAGTGGATCAACTGACATCTAGTGATCCATCAATCAGAATTCTATTAAATCATTTATCAGAGAAACTGACAGTATTTGTTGAAAAAAAGGAAAGGATGCATGAGTTTTTCAGAGTCAATTTAATTTAGGATATTCATATGACTCAAGAGAATAGAGATCTTATTGTCAATCTTGGATATTGGATGATGAAGAGACTTTGGGAATAGTTTACAAAAATCAAGTCTACAATTCAGAGGAGATAGACCATGTTGCCTATCTTACCCAAACCTTGATTCCTGTGTATATCATTGTCATGTATATACTACTGTTTTTTTAATGAAAATTTTCTTCATTGTTTGTTTGTCTCTTTCCTTATTTGTTTTACTAATTTTATTTTTAATATGCTAGTACTCCAGATTTAATTATTGATAAATAGTTCGTAATAGCATTTTCTAACAGTTCAAGTGCAACATTAAAAGTGTTAAAATCCATGATTTTTCATTCTTTTTGATATCATAAAAAGGGGGAGAATTTGGATAAACACAACATCAATATTTAGGGGGATAATATTTAGGGAGAAAATTAGATAAGTCATTTGGATCTATAATTATCTTTTTGGTGGAGAAGATTTTATTTAAAACTTTATAACAAATTTTGAAAGTTAATTTTGTTTTGTTTAAATAATTTTAGTTATTTTATGGGTTTTTTATGGGTTTTGTGATCATCAAAAAGGGGGAGATTGTTGAGCAAATTATTGTTTTCCACAATGTGTATTAATGTTATTTAAAGGGGGAGATTATTGAAAATAATACTCTGTCTCTTTATGATAATTTTGATGCTCACAAATACCCTTAGTTATTTTCTAATGATTTCACTTAGTATTTTGCAGGAGATTATTAATTTATTTTACTCTTGAAATAAAGAGAATTTATTACTTAGCGTGGAATCTGTTTTAGCGCGTTCTGGAAACACTGTTCACGTCTTACGTAGATAAATATAGTGCGGAATCTGTTTTAGCACGTTCTGGAATCACTGTTCATACCCTACGTGGATAAACATAGAGTAAGGATGAAAAGCATGTATACTTTTTGAGATAAGAGAAAAGTATGGTTAAACAACCATACGTTTTCAGAAAAGTATGGAAGAAGAACCTTACATTAGGAAGGAACCCTACGTTTTGGTTTTCAGCAAAGTATGGAAGGAGAAGCATACGTAAATTCTAAGCGGTACGTTTGTTTCTCAAAAGTATGGTTCATCAACCTTAATTTTGTAAACAACCATATGTTCTTGGAAAAGTATGGATCAAGTAAAAGTATGGATCTTTTACTGTACGTTTGAATGATGAAGAAAAAGTATGGATGATCAACCCTACGTTTTTTATCAACCTTACGTTGTCAAACCTACGTTTGAAGACTGTGTTGTTAACCTTACGTTTGGAGGCCACGTCATCAACCTTACGTTTGGTGTCATAATTTTTTAGTAGATGGTTTTTATGTACAATGATCAGTAAGATGATTTCTGGGAGGATTTCAAGCTGGATTTAAAGTCATTTTTAAATTATGACTTTGACTGATTCAAATTCGTTTTATTAATGGATTTAAGATCGAATTAAAAGGAGATTTTTATGTCGAGTCTTAAGGGAAGTTACGACTTCTCTGTAAATTCAAATTTTTGAATATCGCGAATCAGAAGGCAACTTTTATGGATCTAAATGTGCAGGAGATATGATTTATTATATATTCTCTCTCTGGAACACAAAAAATGTATGATATTATCGATCTATTATTGAAAAAGGTGAAAAATAGAGATTGCAACTATTTACGATTGATCTGCTGATTCAACAGGAGTGTAAAAGTTCTGTTTGTTCAAGAAGAATGAACTCGATAGAAGATTCACCTATTCTACATCGAATATCTTTTGTGGATCTACTATTGTTGAGGTTGTGAACTATATCTCTATATCTACTATAACTGGATCAACTCAGAACTGTGTTGTCTTGAAGATCAATATTTCTAGAGACTATGATCCATCTGCTGTCAATTGAATTCTGTTGCAATTGTGAATATCAACTAGAAATTTCTTTCTGAAATTATTTTTTATTTTTGAGTAACCAGCTTCTCGTTCTAAGCTGTGTAGGTTCGTGTTTGAACCAGAAGGCTTTGTTTTGCCTTAGATTGTAAAGGTGTCAACTGCCTGTACTCAGTTGTGAATCGGTCTGTGGAAAATAGGACCAGATAGTGAAAATCACCAAGCTTGTGGAGTAGAGCGTTGGTGGAGTGGACTAGGGGCTTTCTGTTCCCCGAACCACTATACATCTTTGTGTTCTTGTTTTTACTTTTTCCGCTACATGATCAAATCCAATAAAGTATAAAGGATAGAACTCGTTCAAGAAAAGAGTTATCGAAGAAATTACAAAAGACACAATTCACCCCCCTCTTGTGTATAATCTATAGATTCAGATCCAACAGAGTCATATGGTTTCTCAGTACTTGTTCTCTCGTATCAAGAATCTTTACGGGATCTTTGTAATAAGATAGATCGTGTTACAGTTCTAATTCCTCATAGGTGAGTACATGCTTTGGGTCAGGCATGTATTTCCTCAATAGAGATACGTGGAACACATCGTGAACTTTGGAGAGACTTGGCAGCATTGTCAATCGGTAAGCTACAGCCCCAATTTGTTCTAGAATTTCGAAAGGTCTGATGTACCTGGGACTCAATTTACCTTTATTACCAAAACGTACGACTCCCTTCCATGGAGATACCTTCAAGAAAACATGATCACCGACTTGAAATTCCAAATCCTTCCTTCAATTATCGGCATATCTCTTCTGCCTACTTTGAGCTACTTTGATATGGTTTTGGATTACCTTCACCTTTTTCGTCATTTCCTCCACCAGTTCTGGGCCTACAAGTTTTCTTTCACCAACGTCATCCCAACAGGTTGGTGTGCGACATCTCTTTCTGTATAACGCTTCATATGGTGCCATAAGAATACTCGAATGGAAGCTATTGTTATAGGAAAATTCTACCAGAGGTAAATATTGATCCCACATACCCTGAAAGTCAAGTGAGCAGGATCTCAACATGTCTTATAAGGTTTGAATAGTTCGTTCTAATTGTCCATCTGTTTGAGGGTGGTAGGCAGTGCTCAAATGAAGTTTAGTATCTAAGGCTTTCTAAAGACTTTTCCAGAATCTTGAAGTAAAACGGGGATCACAATCTGAAACAATCGATAGGGGTACTCCATGAAGTCTCACAACTTCATTAATATATAGTCTTGCTAGACGTTCCAGTGGTAGATCTTCTATTATTGCAAGAAAATGTACTGACTTGGTAAGACGATCAACAATAACCCATATTGCATTGTTCCTTCTAGGAGTCTTTGGTAGTCCCATGACAAAGTCCATCGTAATATTGTCCCATTTCCACTCCGATATGGGAAGAGGTTGCATGACTCCTCCAGGTTGTTTCCTTCCAGCTTTCACTTGTTGACAAACCATACATCTTGACACAAAATCAGTAATCTCCCTCTACATGTTATCCCACCAAAAATGTTCCTTCAAATCTCTGTACATTTTGGTTCTCCCAGGGTGTATAGAGAAATTGTAACTCTGAGCATCATCCAGCAATTCCCTTTTTAGATAAGGTATATCGGGAACACAAAGCCTCTTCCCAAATTTCAAAATTCCATATTTATACACAAAGTCTCTCAATCTCCCATCATTCACAGCTTTAATCTTCTTTTGAAATTCTTCATCATCGGTCTGATAACTCTTAATCCTTTCTAGTAAAGATGGTTTGGCAACCATTTGAAAAAGAATTGATGTTTCACCTTCCATGGTTATTCCCATGTCCATCTTCACTAGATCCATGAAAATTTGATCCTTTTCAATTCTCATATTGTTCTCCATGATCTTTTCTGATCAAAGCATCTGCCACCTTGTTTGCTTTCCCCGAGTGGTAGTGTATCATACAATCATAATCATTGAGTAATTCAATATATCTCCTTTTCCTCATGTTGAGTTCTTTTTGTGAGAAAATATACTTCAAACTCTTGTGATCAGTATAAATCTCGCATTTTTTCACCATAGAGGTAGTGCCTTCATATCTTCAAAGCAAAGATCACAGCTGCTAACTTGAGATCATGATTATGATAGTTTTGTTCATGAATTTTCAACTGTCATGATGCATAGGAAATAACCCTATCATTCTGCATAAGGACACAACCAAGTCCTTTCTTCGATGCATCACTATAAATAACGAACTCATCATTCCCCGATGGTACAGTCAATATAGGAGAATTGAATAATCTTCTCTTTAGTTCTTCGAAACATTCTTCACACACTTTTGTCCAAACAAATTTAACCCATTTCGTGTGAGCTTTGTTAATGGGTTATCCAACTGGGCAAAATTCTGGACGAAACGTCGATAATAACCTACTAAACCAATAAAACTACGTACCTCAGTTATACTCGTTGGTGCTGGCCATTCTTGGATTGCCTTGGTCTTAGAAGGATCAACAGAGATTCCATCTTTAGAGACAATATGGCCAAGAAAAGAAATCTCCTGAAACCAGAATTCTCACTTGCTAAACTTCCCATATAATTCATGTCTTCTCAGAGTCTTCAGGATAATGCACAAGTGATTTTCATGATCTTCGTAGCTTTTAAATTATACCAAGATATCATCAATAAATACCACCACAAATTCATCAAGATATTCCTTGAAAACTCTATTCATCAGATCCATGAATACAGAGGGTGCATTAGTTAATCCAAAAGGCATTACTGTAAACTCATAATGCCCGTACCTGGTTCGAAATGTTGTCTTCGGAATGTCTTCATTTTTTACACACAACTGATGGTATCCAGATCGAAGGTCAATCTTTGAAAAGTATTGAGCTCCATGCATTTGGTCAAATAAATCATCAATGTGAGGTAGGGGATACTTGTTCTTTATTGTTATAGCATTGATCTCCCTATAGTCGATACATAACCTCATAGATCCATCTTTATTTTTAACAAAAAAAAACAAGGGCTCCCCATGGAGAAACACTAGGGCGAATAAATCTCTTATTACTCAATTACTCTAGTTGTTTCTTTAGTTCAACTAATTCTATAGTGTCCATTCTATAAGGGGTCTTCAATATAGGCCTTGATCCAGGAATTAATTCAATGGAAAACTCAACTTCTCGTTCTGGAGGATGTCCAGGTAAATCGTTCGGAAATACATCTACATATTCTTTCACAACAGGTACATCCTCTATTTGAACATTCTTTTCCTCACCCATAGTCATTTTATTCTCTTCCTCCCCAATAATTGAATTTAGTTGAGCTACTGGGGGTGGATCTAGATAAGAATTAGGTGGTGACGATTCTGCTCTAAAGATAAGGCGTTCCTTATCATCATCATCAAGAATCGTAACCTATTTCTTCTTACAATAAATCTTCGCATCATAGTCTGAAAGCCAGTCCATACCGAGGATTATATCAAAATCAATCATAGGTATGGCGATGAGATCAGGAGATAAATAACATTTATGTTCTCTAATGGGGACTGATTCCCAAAACTTTGTTACACTGATACTTCCCTTAGGAGTTTTAACTGACAACTCCCTTGCTAAATCAAATTGGAAATATCTAATTTTCTTAGAAAACTGGGAAGATATGAAACAATGCAATGATCCAGAATCAAATAATGCATTTTCTAAACTTGAGGAAACCATTAAATTACCTGCCACCACATCTTTCGGAGCTTCTACCTCAGCAGTAGTGATAGCATAATCTTTGCCTTGATCCCTTGGCCTTTTCTAAGGTAAGTTCCCCTGACGCTTAGGACATTCATTTGCATAATGTCCCATCTCCCTGCAATTGTAGCACTTAACATTGGTAGCTTCCTTCTTCCATTTGCAATCACGAGCTTGGTGGCCTTTTTCACCACACTTGTAATAGACACCCATTCCCTTCAAGAAAGTACCAGGGTGTTTCTTCCCACATTTACCACAGGATAGATATTCAACCTTTCCCTTTTTCCCCTTATTTCCATTCTCAGATTGATCAGCAGATCTCTTCTTCTCTTTCTTTGCTTTAAAGTTATAAGACTTAGAGAATTCCTTTTCAGTCTTGATAGCACATGAGACAATGTCTTCGTATGACAAGAAGGATTGTGAGACTAATTCTCGACGGAGAAATGGTTTTAACCCATCAAAGAAATGATCAACCTTACTTCTTGGGTTACGTATATAATCTCCATCATACCTTTCTAACCTTGTAAAGTTAGCCTCATACTTTGCGACATTCTCATCCTCCTTTTGTCTCAGACTCAAAAATTGTCTTTCCATATCTTCTTGATGGTCACAAGGAAATTATTTTTCTAAAAATAGATCTTTGAACTCCCTCCATTCCATATTTGATACTTCATCATCTTCCTTCATGTTTTGAATCAATTACCACCATTGATCAACATCTTCAGTGAGGCGGTAAACTGCCATGATAACTTTTTCCCTTTCACTACTCCCCAAAGCCTAAAATATTTTCTCTAGGGAATTTATCCATTGCTCAGCTACTAAGAGATTTGTACTCCCATTGAACATTGGTGGTTGTTTCCTCATGAATTGATCTAACATTGATCCTCAACGATGCGGATCAGGGTGCTCCATACGGGTAAGATTATTATTCATAACCTGAGTGAGTTGTCTCAGTATGGTGATTAGCTGATCGGCACCAGTTGCATCACTAGCTCCACTATAATTATCTTGAGAAGATGGGCAATCCCTACATAGAGTGTGTGCATTGATACGGTTTCCATTTCTTCCATTAGGCGTCATTTCTAAACAATGGCATAAACTAGATCAGTTTATGAATCAAAATACATAATTCCATACTTATAAAACACTTAACATAAATTGAACTATTTATGGATATAATCCATAATCATAAAAATGTTTTCTTTGAGGACGTATAAACTCATAAACCCTTCATAATGATTTGTAAAGAAAATGAGAGTTATCCTAAGTATATCCCCTGGGAGTGTCGTAACTAAGAGTGCAGCAAAGCCCGTTGTCGTGCACCAGTTCCTGTTTGAGTCCAGCTCAAAGTGGTGTTTTCCGGTTTTACCCCTAGGTACATCTGTGCCAGAGCCGCCTCTACCTGCTCGTATCCATACAAGGATGTATTGCTCGGAAAACTCACAAAATCTCTACAATACCAAAATTCTAGGAAGTTCTTCTATACTAATCTTCAAAGTCCATCTTAGGTCTATGTGCTCTAATCAGAGTTTATCTAAATCTAGCTTCCAAGGTTTGTACTAAACTTCCTCTGATACCAACTGTAACTCCCTGAACCCAGTTACCCAGAGTCGGTGTATTATTACGTAGCATTGGCATGACCATAAGAAAGATCAAATATCGAAAGACCGATTCGTTTAGTAGCCTTGGTAACATTAGATATATTAATAAAGTTTACATTACATCATAAAATGAAAACTACAACAATATAGTCTCCATATTCCACACTCTTATCCCCTCATATTATCCCTAAAGGTCATTCATAAATTACTTCTTCACATCCTGGGAAAAATGAAACATAGAAAAGGGGTGATCTCAAATGCCCAGTAAGGATAACAATATAGTGGAAACTTTCATAAATAAGAATAAACATTTAAGGAAATGTATAACTAAAACAAAAGATTTTTAAACTTGAACTTCAACATATTATGGTAGAAAAAAATGAAATAATTCCATTTACTTATTCACATGGATATTCTACTAATCGAATAATCACATGGAATATCAATAACCACTTTCATAATGATGGAATGCATAATGCCAGACTATCATAACCACATAGCCAAGGCCTCGTGCCAAGACTACAAATAAGATTTTTCCAAGGCCTTGTGCCAAGACACTATTTTGTCTCATGAGACCTAACGATGAATCGAGGAGCTATAGCGGGCTCCACCCGTCACTTATTAAGTCCAATGCATTCCCATATGAAAAGGTTTAAACATAACATAAACATTCGTATTAAAACTAGCATATGAAATGTAAATACTTCATCCATAAACCATGAATGGTAAAAAAATAACACATCCATAGTAAAACATATCACAAAACCTTCAATACAATATAGAAGTTTTGTATCATAATAAATCAACTTCAAATAAGCGTAAAATCCATCAAAGTATATTGACATAGATGAAATCAAAACTCTTTTTAGAGAAATATCTCTTTCTATTTTGAAATCATTTAAGAGTCATATATTTATAAAATAAAACATTTTCTTTGAAAATATTCTTATAAGTTTGTAAGGGAAGCTTTGACGATTTTATAATGGCAGAAAATAGTCGCACATGTCGTATAAGTTAAAAAAAATATTCTTACCTTAATTCTGTCGAAAAGGTTAAAAAGGACCTTGTTTGGAAAACGATGGAAAGATTCCTTTATAAACCACTTATAAAAGTCAACAAGGGTATAAATGACTTGAACCCATATTCTTGTAAATAGTAAAAAAAATTGAAATACATTTTGAAGAAACATGGATGTGGATTATAAAGAAATCCTAGTAGATTATTACGTATAAACAACCTCGGATAATGAAGAGATTGCGAAATAAACCCTTACCTTGTACTTTTCCTTGGTTGGGGGTAGGTTAACCTCTTGTATAATGGTGAAATAATTTTTATTAAATTATACAAGAATCATATACATTAATATGATATCATATATGATCTTTTAACATTGATTTGTTAATAATATCTTAGTATTATTGTTGTTTCGGGTGTTAACTTACTCATTTTCTTTTATATTTTTTGTTACATAAGCCATGTTTGTCATGGATAGGTTGTATATTATTCATATCCAGAATGATATCATGTCCTTAAAAATTATTTTTAAATCCTCAAATGATAATTATACTTGAATGGATACGATGGAGAATGAATCTCATCGCGTTCGTGGAGACGGTAGTCCGTACGTACGCACGAGCGACAATATCATTCTTTTGATATTAAAATAATATATAATTGGATGGTATATAATATATAAAGAATAATTATCATTTTATATTTATTATTTACATGAATTATAAATCATTATTATACCCATCAAAATAATAATATATTGAATAACAATTACACCGCGACGTGGAGACGGTAAGCCGTACGTACGCACGTATGATGACATGACATTCAAAGGATGGATAGAATACTGAATATGGTTGTACCATATTTATAATAATATTAAATTATATAGGAGATACTATATTCATTATTTTATAATGGTAATAACAAAGAAAGAAGAAGTTGAAGAAGAAATGAATTTGAAAAAGGGTGGTGAAAACATTACCTCTTCTTCGGGTTTTTCCTTTTGATTTGATAAAAAGGGATCCCTAGGTTGGATTTATGATAAAACTAAGGCCTCTAGGTTGTATTTAGGGAAGTTTAGAGAGTAATTGTTCAGGTTTTGGCCGAACCAAAAGGCTTTGAATGTGTGAATTAGTGATAAGTGGGAGTGCCCTTTTATAAGAGGGGTGAGGGGCACCTTTGGAAAAGCTAGAAATATTGTTTTATAATAAATTTATATTCGGTTTCTAATGGCTCCAAAGTTGATTATTTAAATTTTAAGGTGGGTATGGGTCGAAAACCACTCAACCAATAGAATTTAGACAGGTTTGGGTCATTATATTAACCTTATCTTTTAGTTTTAACTCTTAGTTAATTAGTTTGACACTTACCATGTCACTTTGTATTTTTATATTATATAGTTAATAAACTTACTATATACATCCAAGATACCCCCAAGTGGTCCATTAATGATACACCTATCATGATATGAGTCTCTTGGACAAACCTTAGATTTTTAGGAATTTAATATAAATTAATAATATAATATATTTTTTTAAAACTCTTTTATGTCAATTTTGACACTATTCAATAATTGATTTTTGTGAAAATCATAACAGAATTATTACTTCGAAAAAAGTTAATTAAGTCAATCATAAAATGTCATATTAACCTATAAAATTAGTGTAATTCATAAAAAGTCTCAAATTATATTTATTTTGGTATTTATAATATCAATTATTTTAATTTTTCACTATTATGGTAATTACTGCATCATCATTGTATCATAAATAAATTAAATTATTTAATGTCTAAAAATTATAAATAAAATATAATTATGTAGGAAATCTTTTTATATTTCTAATGAATATTTACAATCAAATTTATCTTATGCATAACCCTATATTAAAAATGTTTTAGTAAATAAACTTTGATTTTAACTATTTTAACTCTTCTTTGAATTAAATAATAATAAATGTCCTAATCTAATTCAAGTAGACCTGAATGATAATATTTTATTCCTAAGGTTGTTTTTGGTCGAGATACACTTGTCCAATAGAATTAGGACATGTGTTAGGGTAATATTAATATCATGTTTACCCTTAATTGCCCTATTTACTTTTAACCTTGGTAAATAAAAGTAAAAATTTACTATTCACCAAAAATTATTTTCATCTCAATGAACCAAATTTTACTCCTTGATATTAACCTTGTCTCTCGAATTTTCGAAATTCCAATCACAGAAGCGGTAAAATTAAGTTTTATGAAAAATTCAGTTTTTTAACTACCACTTAGTATTTTCACTATTCATCAAAAAAATGAAGTTTTTCAGAAAAATACCAAAAATTCACCCTAGGATAATTTAGATATTCCGAATCCAAAAATGAATTTCATTTTGAAAAATAAAATTTATAAAATTTCAAAAAGTAGGTATTACTATTCATAACGGCTAGTTTGATTGGTTGTGGTGTGTTAGAACTCGATGTTGCATACAACACACGCTATCGAATTATTCAAAGAGAAGCGTACCATAGAAGCTTGGGGTGTTACAATATCTCTATAAAAAACCATAAAATAAATTACAGTTTGAACCTGTAGTGAATAATCCCCATAGTTCTCCTAACATGACTTCCAACCTGTAGGGAATAATCCCCATGTTTCAAGAAAAACGAATTTAAATGGACTGACATATGGTTGCACTAATATTTACATGCTATGCTCACATGGTCCAACATTTCTGGAAGTGATGCGCTATATCCATAGTAATACAGCAGTTTATTTCATCAACTGCACACAAATCAAACATTGAATGAAAAAAAACTCCATGATCGATGTACTTAAAGAATAAAAATACATTCATGTATCGAGAAGTGATAAAACTTTGGGATAATTCAACTTCATTGGAATTTCAATTAACTTTAGCAACATATAACATTCCAATAAATTTCCGAAAAATAATAATGAAGATAGGAAATTCCAATTGAGGACCTATATCGAGAAGCGATAAAACCAAAAAGTCAAGAGGGAAAAATACAGCCATGTATACACATTTAAAACACGACTCTTTCCTAGCATATCTTTAAAATTAATATAGAGTTTATAACCTATGAATAAATAGATTTTATTGAAAGAATGGGGTTATTAACCTTTGTGTTTAATGAAATAAGAAAAAAAATTAACATAGGCGACACAATAGTCTTTTATATAAAAATGATAATTTACAGAAAACAAAATATAGGAAAACAACAACAGAAAATCTGTAACTAAATGAAAAATAATGTATATAAATGAATAATTTGAAGAATTAAGCATGAAAATTATAGATTTCATAAATGAAATAAATTAAAATGGATTTAGAAAAAAATAAAATAGTAAATGAATCCTAGATAATTTTGAAAATTTTAATGATTGTAATGGATAGTATTACAATAAATATCAATTGATAATTGAGAAATAGTCGAACTACATACCTTTTATACAATTCTCCCTGCCCAACCATTTTGTAAGGCACATTGCAATAGCGTTGTCAATACTATTTCCAATTATGCTTGTCCTGAAAGTATAAATCACATTAATTAAATGATAAATATACCATGTGATCATTAATTACAAGAGTAAACATGTTAATTTTAATCTAGAAAATAAGATGATATAGCAATTTCACCCTTTTCAATGCCATTGGTGTTGGAAGATGAAGCAGAATCACCTAAACTGGAGAATTAAACCTGAAAATTATAGATTTCATAAATGAAATCAATTAAAATGGAATTGGAAAATATAAAACATTAAATGAATCTAAAATAATTTTGACAATTTTAATGATTGTAATGGATAAAATTACAATAAATAGTAATTGATAATTGATAAATAGTCGAACTACACACCTTTTATAAAATTCTCCCCACCCAACCCTTTTGTAAGGCACATTGCAATGTCGTTGTCAATACTATTTGTAATGATGCTTAACCTGAAAGCATAAATCACATTAATGAAATGATAACAATATCATGTGTTCATTAATTACAAGAGTATAAATATTAATTTTAATATTGTAAATAAGATGATATCGTAATTTTACCCTTTTCAATGCCATTGATGTTGGAAGATGAATCAGTATCACCTAAACTGGAGATTTCACCCATACATTGAAAACATTAAACAACCAAACATGAAACTGCATCATATTATGAAAATGTGAGTCTGGGGTTAAATTGCATATTTGAGGATGCAGTTGAGTAAAAATAAAAATTGTCATGATGTAAAAAATGGTGTGGTAAAACCATACCTTTGGTGACAGTGGATAAGTCGACACCATTATGGAGGGCGTAGAGCAGCAGATCGGACGAAAGTCGATTTACCATAAATAGATGGCTATTGCACATGTCAGAGGAGGGTGTAGAGCAGCAGTAAAAATCAAGTGGGTGTTGTAGCAAGTCCCGATGGAAATCGTGATGGGAAAATATACTAATTCATGGAGTGGAGGGAAACAACACTAATCAGTAAGTCAATTATGCATTATCTGCATGAATGAAACTATAAAAATTATGTATTGAATGAAACCATGTAGGCATAAAAAACCGCATGACACTCAGATGCAGTGCCTGCATAGCCCCACCACCTTGCACACCCCCCCGGACCCCACTTCCCCCTTGTACACCCCCCCTCCCACCCCTTGGACAGCACCCCCTCTCCCTCCCCCTGCCCCCTTGCACACCCCCCTGCACACCCCACCCCTGCCCCCCTGCCCCCACTACCCCCTTGCACACCCCCCCCCTTGTAATGGAATTGAGTATTTATAACCCAAAAAAACAATTTATCACAGGATTTCCATGAAACACCAATAAAAACACAACAAATGGTTACTAATGTCTTGCGAAAAATGGTATAAAATAACCATTACCTCCTGAATTTTATATTCATGTCAATCCCGATTGCAAGTCGTGGGAGCAAATCAATTGCATCGGCTATGTTTTCTTGTTGGTTCTCTGCATAGCATGCATCCCTATCCTGCACACCAATACAAGTCATCAAACTCACAATATGATCAGTGAAACTAATAGAGGGGCCGCCTAAAGCAAAAAATGGAAAATTGGACTACATACTGTCGGAGGTGTGCCAGAGGAGATAGAGGGGCTACCTCAGAGCAGCGTCATCGAGGAGGTATGATGGTCGCATCGTAGGAGGATAAAATTCAATATAATAATAATAAAACTTAATTACTACATAAACAATGTGTAGAAATAGTCAGAAACACCGCAATACAATTCAGTATTAAAATAATAAAATCTCATTGCATAATAAAATTACACATATTAACAATCCAAAAATACAATTTACATCAATAGTGAGTCTCAATATCAGTATCATCAGATTAATGATAACCCTCATCCATGCCTCCTACAGAAACACCACCAACACCTCTCACGCCACCACATCATCATCGACATCAGCATCGGTACCGACACCGACACTGGGACCGGCTCTGGCTACAGCTACAGCTCCAGCTCCAGCTCCGGCTACAGATCTGGCTCCAGATAAAGCTCTGGCTCCACTAGTAGAACTCATCGACATCAAACATGCATCAACCGCTATAGATGCTTCTCTTGAAAGTGTAGAAGAAATGGCAAACATAACTTTCTTCATTTTTTCAAATATCACCTTTTTTTCTTTTTGAGTTGCTTCTTTGATTATGAAATTCATTTGTTCCACTGTGACCAAACCAGAACCAAAACTTGAAGAAACACTGTCAATATACTAGTATCGAGATGGTACAATCTTCTTCCCAGGTCGACAACACACTTTGCCCTGATGCTCATCTCCTAATACCTGATGTAGACGATCATTCGGGCCCAAATTGTCAGGCTCTTTTTCTGCCAATGTCTCCAAATCATTTTGTCGATTGATATATAACATAAATTAAAATGATAAAATAATATAAGGAATTAAATTCAGTAAAAATAAAAGAAATTTAAATATACTTACAATCGCCTTCTCGGTGTCAGTATTTGGCACAGTACCATCTTTCTTTTTTTTTTGCTTATACAAAACAAAGTAGAGTGAGGAACGCGGCCCTCGATATTCAATTATTTTTTCTGGAAAAAAAAAAGAAATAAATCAAAATTGGAAGTAAAAAAAATTACACTAAACTAAGCAAAATATTTTAAATATTAAATTACCTATGTTTTCTCAAGATTTGGGAGTGAAGTGTGTCCACGAGTATAAACATGTTTCATTCCACTCTTATTTCTTTTATTTCTGTCTGATTTCTCCTATAAAAAAATAATTATATAATTTCATTAACATAAATAAAACTCATTTTCAAATAAATAAATGAATATATATATAAATTTAACAAATACCTTAAACTCTTGACTCTTCTAATAGCCGATCATCTCTTTGTATTGTGATATTGATCAATCATGAATCATTGGTACTTCTTCAAGATCTGTGCCAACTCTTTTTTTTCAACCAAGATATAAGTCATACTTTTACGCTCGCCACATTTCACCTAAATCCATTAACCTTGCAGCCTTTTCATTTTGTCCATCAGGAAAATTATATCGGAGTTACAATGGACAAAATATTTGTTAAGAAAATATTATAAATTAATATATATAAAAGGTGATTAACATTACTTACCCAGATCTCTACCCAAGCATTGTTCTTTATTTGTTCTCCAACTTCCCTCTAACTTATTGTTGAACCGGAATGATATTGTTGTGTCTAGAAATTGTTACCATAAAGCTTTTACATTCTGTACCATTTTTTTAATTATAGCTTTGTCCTCATTGTATTCAACCATGATTTGCGTGTGCTGATTCCAAACCTCTTGCATTTTTGTGCGGCCTTGTCGTCTGGTGGAGACTGGAGCTAATCATGAAAAAAGGTAAAAAGGGATAATAATATATATGAATTTATCATTAATCACTAATAGTAATGTTTAAACACATACTAGTAGATGGGGGATCTATTGACCCCTGAATTGAAGCGTCTAGAGGGGGAGTAGCCTCTATGGTAGGTGGGATATCTACAGTAGGAGTACTCTGTACAGTAGATGGATAACCCTGTACAGATGAGGGAGGATATGGATATGGATATGGCGATGGGATATATGGGGGCACAGTGCCATGTACAGTGGATGGTGGGAATGGAAAATAAAAAGGGATGGGAGTCTGAGAACTACCATCCGATGTGGGCGTGGGCAGAAAAAGATATGGAAAATGTGGGTATGGATAATATAGAGGTGGCATAATGGGAGGATGACCTTCTGGTGACTCAAGCGGCATAGTAGTAGGATGAACTGTAGAATCAATACCCCCCGCCATACTATCAGCCTCGGTAGTAAAATTCAACCATCTCCTCAACGAAGTAGCCTAAAATAACATAGATGATAAAATTAAACGAACTATAACAAGATAAATAATATGAAAAACCATAATATTCAAACATAAATTGCACTTACGGTGTTGGCCATATGAGACATATGTTGTTCATTTCTTCGTATTCTTATATTTCTTCTAATATCATCATATTCAGACATTTTGAGCTGGAAATTTAAAATAATATCTCAAATAAATAGAAATAATGCAAAACGTTAAATAATACAATTGTATCATAAAACAATGAGATACATTTTCAATGTGATATTTATATTGATAAAATATACTAGTTAATTTGATATCATGTATGGAAGTTTAAAAAAACACATACAATATTACGATGATGTCAGGTAAATACTTACAAATGTATCAAAGTTATGTGTGGTATGTGACAATTTCTGGTTCATAATCTATTCTAGCAGTTGAGTCATCTGTGTCATCAAATGCAATATTCGAATAAATACCAACAGGTTCATCCACAACATCATTGTCATCCATGTCTTCATCAAAAATATGTTTGGGAATGACATCAACAATAACACAAAATTGTTGTTATAACTGGTTAGTTACATAAAACACCCATCTAGCCTATGACACAAGAATATAAGGTTCATCGGTGTGAAGTTGTTGATTCATATCAATCACTCTAAATCCATAGTTATCAATATGCATTCCTTGTCATGTCATTGAATCAAACCACTTACATTTCATCATTGCGACACGACCATGTGCATAGTAATCTAATAAAATGATTCTTTCAAAAACACCATAATATGATATATTTTCTGACTGAGGTTGTCTATCTGATGCACTCGCATAACAATATGTTTTGGCGCTTATCGTCACACCATCATGTTGTGTTGCCATTTTTTTGCACATCTATTTATAACAAATTTAAATCCATTGACAACCATTGCTTTACAATCACGTACCACATCATTTGGACCAAAGGATAACACTCTTACTTCATCTGATACTTTATTCATTGGTAGAGTTAAAACCTAAAAGATACCAACATTAAATATGAAACAGAGACATGTGATTTTGTTATAAGAAGAAAAAAAATCTATTACCATTGACTTTAACCAAGCAACAAATTCTTTGATGTGCAACAGTTCCTTCCTCTTAATAGATAGAGAGCGATGTCTCTTTTTTATAATTTCTAAATGTTCTCTACAAATATGAAAGCTTAAAAATTTCAGAATATATGAAGAAATAAAATAATGAAAAAAATGCATATTTATTAGTTTATTACTTGATATAATCATCAAGAAAACCACAGTTGAATAATATTGTATGATGAGCCATTTCCCACTCTTCCCTACTTAAAGTACACAACGAGTATGATCCAGATATCCCCCCTATTTGGGGAAGTGAAGAAAATGCAAGCTCAATGGGATTATATTGCTCATCTTCAGTTCTCATAAGTCGATTAGACCTCGTGGTGATGTTATCCAAGTACGATGAATAGAAATCCATGCATTCTTGTGCTAAATAACATTTCACAATAGAACCTTCAGGGTGATATTTATTTCTCACATAAGATTTCAATTTAAACGTCATTATTTCTGTAGGATATATCCACCGACTCGAAATAGGACCACCAAAAAGAACTTTTGTGGGAAGATGCACAGTCAGATGTAACATACATGTGAAAAATGACGGTGGGAAAATTTTCTCCAAGTCGCAAAGAATAATCAGTGCATCTCTTTGCAATTTCTAAACAACACTTCTGCTCAGTCTTTTGGCACAAAGGTCTTTATAAAAATGACATAACTTAATCACAACAACTCTAACATTATGTGAAAGTAAATGTCGAATGGAACTAGGAATCAACTCATGTAATAAGACATGGTAATCATGGGTTTTAAGAGATTTTAGTTTCACATCTTGTGTATTCACCCTTTTAGAAATATTACTTGAATAACCATCTGAAACCTTCAAACTTTACAAGACCTGAAGAAATTGTTTCTTCTCCACATTTTTCATTGAATAACAGGCAATAGGGACTTTCCACTTATTTTTACCAATTAACTCAGGATGAAGTTTTACTCTTATACCCCAATCCATCAAATCACAACGAGACTGCAAATCGTCTTTTTTTTTTGCCTTTAACATTTAAAATAGTAGCAAGTAACATCTCACAAATGTTTTTCTCGATATGCATTACATCCAAACAATGACGCAATAAATTCGATGACCAATACAGCAAATCAAATAATATTCTTTTCTTTCTCCAATTGTTATTGGAATTCGAATTAACATGTTTTCACTTTCTAATATTTGATTGAATTTTGCCAAGAACATAATTCAAATCATAAAGTTATTTAATAATATTATTCCCTGACATTCATTGAGGTGTCTCATCTGTCTCGATGGAATTATCAAACTGTCTTCGATTTTTCCTGTATGGATGATCCATCAATAGAAATCGTCGATGCCCTATGAAGCTGAAAGTTCGTCGAAACTTTAATCTTTGGAAATGTTTATTTTTCATACAAATAGGGAAGGATAATTTCCCTTTAGTACTCCAACCAGATATCATTCCGTAGGCAGGGAAATCATTTATTGTCCATAATAAAGCTGCACGAAACATAAAGTAATCCTTCCTGAATGCATCGTACGCCTGTGAACCAACATTCCAAAGCTCCTTTAACTCCTCTATTAATGGTTGCAAGTATATATCAATATCATTTCCAGGATCACTGGGTCCAGATATCAATATACTCATGATAATAAACGGTTTCTTCATACACATCCATGAAGGAAAGTTATAAATGTGAATGAAAACAGGCCAAGTACTGTGTGTAGTATGCATTTGGAGAAATGGGTTGAAACCATCACAGGATAATCCCAATATAACATTTCATGGGTCAGCTGCAAAATCAGGATGTAACCTATCAAATTTCTTTCAAGCCAACCCATCTACAGGATGCACTATTTCATCATTATCTTTATTTCTTTCATCTCCATGCCATCTCATATTCTTTGCCATTTGTTCTGACATAAAAAGTTTTTGAATCCTGGGAATTAAAGGGAAGTGCCACATCACTTTCTATGGTATGTGAGATTGCATTCCGTCTTTATTAGTCTTCCACCTTGATGGGTCACATTGTTTGCACTGACTTAACTCTGCATTTTCCTTCCAGAACAGACAACAATATTTGGGGCAAGAATGAATCTTAATAGATGAAAATCCAAATTTTTCAACCAACTTTGATGCCATGTAATTATTTTCTAGAATACATGCATCATCAGACATTAAATCCTTAATAAATGTAAGGAGATAGTCGACCGCAGTATTACTAAATCCATACATTACTTTTCCATGATATAATCGCATTAAAAACTCAAGTTTTCTCATTTTTCCACATGCCTGATATACTGGAGTATTTGCATCTTCCATCAACTTTCTAACACTCTCAGTGTCATCATCCTAATTAATAGATGAAAACTGTGTTCTGATATTCATTTCCTCTTGCACTGGTCTATATGAGGAACTAGCTTCAGAAACAAAAGGAAACTGATTGGAAATCAGATTTTTCATACCAATCATTTTCGCTGAATCGATTTCATTCACCACTTGCTCTTTTTCTCCATTGTGATACCAAACATGATAATTTTTTTGGAAACCTTGTTTAGTGATATGATAACTCACTTCCTCACGAGTTAACCATGGTCTTCCAACACAATCAAAACACGGCTATCGAATCAATCCTCCATATGAATCATTAGTGAATTCAAAGTCCAAGAAATGTTGTAACTCCTTCTGAAATTCATCAGTGATCCGATCAACATTGTACATCTAGTATCTATCCATTTTGAGGCATATAAACATACATTAAATAAATAATCAAGAAAATGACTTAACATTATATGTATTGTTTCATAAGATAATAAGTAACCATCAATAACATGTCAATAAAAAAATCATAACAAATATTATGGTTAAGGGAATTCATAAATGTTTCAAATTATAAAAAATCATGAATAGTCACACCTTTCTATGACCACATAAGATTATTTTGGTGTACCTCCAATACCCATATTAAAACCTAGATGTTTTAATAATGACCTATTATGTTTTTTATAGAATTCTCTGATGGGAACCCCCCCTCATGGACACCCCTCCCCCCTCCCTCTTGGGCCCCCCCCCTAGACACCCCCTCCCTCCAAGACAGCCCCCCCGACCCCCCCTGGACAGCCCCCCTACCCCTACACCTCCACACCCCTTGCCCCCTCCCTGCCCTTGCACACTACTCCCCTAGACCCCTTCACCCCCCCCCCCTCTTGGATAGCCCCCCCTCCCCTTGCACCCCCTGCCCCTCATTGTCAAACAGGTTGTCCCTATCCTTTAAAAAGGTTAACGACCTACAAGCCTTCCTGGTTCTTTGAAGAGATTTATAGAATTTGGTATTTACATCACCGTCGGTTAACCATTTAATTTTAAATGCTTGTTTTCTCATATTTTCTTTGAACGTGAGCAAAGAGTTGAGTTTGACTATAGTGTTTAGTTCTTGATTAAGATCAATGATGAGGTCGGAGCTGGTGTTTTTGTTTTTCAGATCATTGAGGACTTTCTCAAGAATCACGATGTCATTGTTAACTTGTTTGGCTTTAGAGTTACACCAAGTTTTTAGAGTCTGTTTGAGATGTTTCAATTTGAGGTTTCAGGCAAAGGCATCATTGTTATGATACATTGAAGACCAATATTTCTATATGATATGGGTGAAATCATCATCATAGAACCACACATTGTTAAATATAAAATTCAATCGGGGTTTCATGACATTAGAGGAGACATTGACCAAGATGGTATGATGATCAAAATTCAGCTTGTGAAGATTGGTGCTGGAGATAGTGTCCCATAAATCTATAGCAGGGACATTCATGAAGTCTCTATTCAATTTAGAGGAAACCACTTTGTTTTAATGTCTCTTATACCAAGTTTATTTTACACCAGTGAGATTAATTTCAATGATATTAGTGTCTTCAATCGAGGCTTTAAATTATTTCATTGAAATGGAAGCATGAGAAGGTCCAATTTTATCACTTGAGTTAAGAATGGCATTAAAGTCGCCAATTAGAAACTAGGGGTGGTTATGTTAGTTCCTAGGGATGAGAGATCATTCCAAATAGTTCTTCTTTCTTGGTATCTATTTTTAGAATTGACAAAGGAGCAGAAAGTATGTGTGTCATAAATGTTAAAGTTGCAAGTAAATATCTGGACAGAGATATTGAAAACACTAACATTGTGTAAATAAGAGTGTGAAAAAATCTATAAAGAATCAGCATTGAGTGTATTATTGATTGCACCAGTAAAAACATAATTATGTTGGCATAAATGTGATTATATAGAGGAAAACAAAATTTTAGGTTTAGCGATGGAAAATAACATAGGATGATGGTTGTTGACCATTCTTTTTAAAACAATGAACATTTCACAGTTAGCGATACCCTGACAATTCCAAAATGGGGTCATCATTTAAACCTGAATTTGGAGTTAGAACACCCTTTTCTCTTTATTCCATAGCCTTTTTTTCTAGTAGTCCTTCTAACCTCTAGGTTATTTTTAGTGGCATGTTCTTGTTCATTACTAGATGTGACTAGAATCTTCTTTGTAGGTTTCCTAATTGGATCATTCATAGGTGAGTCTACAGAATTCTTAGAACAGTTCAACAAAGAATTGATATTATGATTAGAATTGAAGTTTCCATATTTCATAGAGAAATCATCATTAATTATAGATGTAGAAATAGGAGTACCTGAAAACATTGAAGTATCCACTGTCTGTTTTTATGCAGTATTAGATCTGTTAGATGGTACGAATTCAATGGAAAGGAAATATTACATGCCTATATATGTTTAGGGTCCTGTACCAGGGATGTTCAAGTAGGTTTGATAGGTTATACACCATTTTTAATATTTTTAGAAGTCATGGTATGTGTCTCGGTTGAAACAAACTTAAAAATACTCATCTGACTCCCTGATTCTACATAACTGGTAATATATTTAGAGTGCACAAGGAGAGAAGGAGCTAAATCCTTCTCTAAATTTTTGGTTACCAACTTCATTACAAGAGTAGTATTATTATTAGATATGACAGAGAAGTGATTAACAGATCTCATAGCAGCATGAGTTAATGAAGTTTTAATGGTTGGGTCTGTAGGATTCAAATTACAAAGCATCAGAGAACTAATGACATCAACACTATTAGCAGGTTATGAACCATAAAAAGGGTATAAAGTAGAAGAAGAGGTTGTAACTGAATCCTTTTTTTTCTCCACCCCATTATCCTCTATGGGATGAATCTTCTTAATGGATCCAACGAGATCCTGCATTTTAGTCACCTGTACCGAGGGTGTACTTACCTTCATTGATTTAACAGTTTCCAAATCCATGGAAATAGTTGCAGTCATACTACTAGTATGTGTGATATCCTGAGCAGATTTTGGGATAGACAATAGATTTCCAAAATCTATAGAATGGCTAGTTGAATCTATAGTTTTAGAGCAATTATCAGGTACATTTGTTTTACTATTGGTCTGAATATTTGTCCCTAATGAAATAGTGGCATTTAATAGGGAGGGGTCCTCGATTTTTCAAATACTTAAAGATGAGGAGTGATCATCCACATATTAAACAGGAAATGATCTAGTGCACACATAGTTATGAGGGGGTGTAGTGAATGCATTTCATTCATTGCACTCTAAGTTTTTACCTGGTCTATGTTCAGAATTTTGGTTAGTTTCTGAAATTTGTTCGGCTGAGCATGTATTAGATTCGTCCTTAATGGATATCCTAATAGTGTCTAACACCAAAATTTCAATTTCTTCTAAGAGTCCTTTATCTTTAATGGAGTTTTATTCTTATTCATCCATATCAGCCCAGTTATTACTTGAGTTATCCCCTATGTGTATCACTTTGTTTGACTATTTCACCCAAGTTTTAGATTTATTTGATGGGGGTACAGGTATATTTATCATGGGGGATTTATCCTTTTTATTTCTCATAATTTCCTTCCAATAATTTTCAACTGGTTGTGTTACTTGTTTTCTAATTACTCTAATGTTGAAAATTGTATGACCAATGATCTTACAATGTTCGCAAAAGGGAGGTTTCCTCTCATATTCAATTCTAATTTCAGTTTTGTAGTCATTTGAATTGAAATTAATTGTGGTGGGAAGCTTTGAATCATGTTTAATTTCCACCATAACTCTAGCAAAGAGACATAAGTCAGCATTTAATGTTCTATGATCAATTTTGAGGGGAGTTCCTAAGGAGGAGACAATATCATTCAGAATTTTTGGGTGCCAAAAGAACCAATTAAGACCATGTAGTTTGACCCAGACTTTGGCCAATGTATTCCTATGTGTGTGCGGATTGAAGTTAGAGTCCCAATTAGAAATTATGAGTAAATCGAGTTTAAGATTGAGGTTTTCAGTCCTCCAAAATATCTATAGATCCTCTTGCGATTTCAATAAGATATGAAAATATCTTTTGCCTATTGGAATTAATTTCTAGTTTGAAGAATTTCAGCAGAGAGAAATATGTGTATGTAATTCAGATAAAGTCGATCAACTTTGAGGTACAAGAGGTGAGATGTTACCACGAAGTAGACCGGGTTGCCTCGTTCGGTGGTAGCGACGGGCAGCGTCGCGAGGAGGATGAGGATGGGGCAGCGTCGCGAAGGCCATCCGGGAACTGTCGGGGGATGAGGATCGAGGAGAGGAGAGGTCGCCAAGACCGTCAGGGAAGAAGGGTCACCGCCAAGAGGAGATGTCTCCGCCGATAGAGGATAAGTTGTGAGGGTGGAGGAGGGAGGCTGAGAGAATAAGTCACGCGGAGAAGAGAGGGTCGCAGTCGCGGGGATAAGCTGGGTCGCGAGGGGTCTGGGGAGAGGAATCGCGGAGGAGCCCGATGGATGGTCAAAAAAACTTAGATACGAAATTTATTAAGTATGGCTATAAACAATGATTTAGCCACAATTTTAATAGAAGTGTAGTTATAAATAGATCTATAGCCACAGACTTATAAAACTGTGGTTATAGGTATGTGGCTATAGCCTTGTTTTCTAGTAGTGAATGCCCTTTGAGTCATTCCATGGCATTCTCATATGAATCCATGTATCACTCGACATATAATAGTCAATCCCCTCATAAGTTCGTCTTTGGCAGTCCATATCAGGAGTCTAAGTATCAATCGAGCATAAGCATGATAAATGCTAAATGCATATGTCTATGGAATTCGTCATTTGAATCCATGCATCACCCAAGGCATATAACATTCAATATTAATTCAATTATACCAAGGGTCGTCGCCCTAACCAATTCAATTTAATCTCACCTAAAAAGGAGACTCAAGTCATTGGCCAAACTTATAAGGCTTACCTCTAATTAGATGACGTGGGAATTTAATTACAAGACCATCACATGCTTAAACAAGCCATTATAAGGTAAGGGTCTAGGGTCATGGCATTCATTCCCTATTCTTTAACCATTCAATTCACAATTGATATAACAATCCCATTTATAATTCATTTCAACTATACTCCAACAATTCAATAACATTTAATCAAATCATATAATCAAAACCATTTAACATTCCAAGGTCAACACCCAGAACATCCAATTCAATCTCACTTAAAAAGGTGACTCAATGTATTGGCCAACTCAGAAGGCTTACCTTTAATTTAACTCACACGGGTGTTTCATTAAACGAGCGTCTCAAGCTTAAGCATTCAAGAAAAATCATTCAATCAATATCATTGATTCAAAATAATTTAATCATGATGATTTAATATGTCAAGGTCAACACCGAGATCAAATTAAACTAGACCTCACCTCAAAAGGTGGCTAAAAGCATGGCCAAGCTCGTAAGGTTTAGCCTTAAAATTATCTCACATGGGAAATTCATTTTAATAAGGAAAATTTTATTACATAGCCAAGGCCAAGGGCATGGTCATCCATCCCTTCCTAATAATAAATTCAATTAAAATTTACCTCATATTGAAATTCAATTCATAATTCAATTCACACTTGACATCCCAAGAAAGGGGTAAAGGACACACCCTGAGGTATCTGAATTCATATACCATCATAATGGCCATTTTAAACAAACAAAACGCCTAGAAGAGTGTTTTCAGTTTCAAGGTCCATAACCTATAATCAATTCAATTAATAGGCCTCTTTAATCACATAGGCCATACTAAATAGTTCAAGGATTTAATTTCATTTCAAGGCGACACTTAGAAAATGGGAGCATGGAATAAGAACATATATAAACACTCTGAATTTTAACAAAAGGCACGAGACCACCTACATTAGGTCTATAGTGGATAGATCGTCTAGTATCAGCTCCTGATTTGACTCAGATCGGGAGAAAAATAAAGAATAGACGAAGACCCTGAAAATAGGGCAAAAGAGATTGCACCTAAATAACACAGCCGATACCAAACTAAGTGAGGAACGACACAAAAGGAAAGTAGATTTTACTGATGCAGATCCATAGAGACCAACGATGCTCGAAATGGACGATGGACAGAGGAGTTATCATCATGCCTAGAATAGTCATGGAGGAGAAGCCAAGGCGTCATGGTAAGAAGCTCACGCGGGTGGAGGAGGAAGAAAAAAAAAGAGAAAATGAGATTTTAATCTCATTAAGGACAAAATGGCCATTTCCCCCTAAAAACCGGGGCACATGGTTTGGTCGCAAGGTTTTTTCTGAACCGTGCGACACCCCCTGCCTTATAAATCACCTTGCACGGTTTGTTCTGCACAATTTGTCTAAACGTGCGCAAACCGTGCAATGAATAATGTGAGGGAACTGGCGAAGTGGAACTAATCGTGCTGGCCTAATACACAGTTTGGAAAAATCATGTGTAGCCCGTGTGGGGCACATCGACACCTCTGATCAAGGTCGCGTGATTTTATGTTGGGGCTACACGGTTTTAGACAAACCATGTGCCTCTGTCCGGCCACCCAAACTTGAGATTTCGGTGTCTGATGCTCCTAAAACTCAACAAGACCTCCAAGGGACCTCTCGGAGCTTCACCCAAGTCCAAAAAAACCCATTTAAGTGTTCCAACTCTCGGAATTACGTTCAAAAGCTGGGTTTGTAAAGCGGCCCGTCCAGTAAACGCCAAAACTCAAATTCCCTTGGAACTCCATCTGGTCAAAAAACACGGGACTCTACATATTAAAAATTATATATCCACATAAAAAAACATGACATGCAATTTAAATCATATATTGGTCGGTCATCTCAAGATCAGTCATTTATTACAAATTAAATAATCAAATATAAAAAAATACAACATTCAATTTCATTCATACATTGGTCAATCATCTCAAGACCAATCATCATACAATACTGATAACATGTTTTTTTATACTTATTATGTTATACATATTTTACCTTTACCTATAACTACCACTAGTAGAAAAATGGTCTTTAACATCAATTTTTTTTAATTTTGACGTCGGTTTTTAACCGACGTTGAAGTCACCGACATAAAAAATGTGACTTTTTACGTCGATTTTTGTAAACCGATGCCAAAAATGAGTTACATTTGTTTTTTAGCATCAATTTTGTAAAAAATCGATGCTAAAAAAATCCATCTGTATCATTTTTTGTGTCGTTTTCCTTAAAAACGGATGCCAAAAAATTTTAAAAAAATAGTTTTGGCGTCGGTTTTTAAAAAAACGACGCCATAAATGAAAAAAAAAATTGGCGTCTATTTTTACAAAAACCAATGCCAAAAAGTTACTTTTTCTTCTTCCATGTTTTAGAGTATTTCCTAATATTCGATTTGACAGGTCGTGGAGCAAAAACAGAATTACAAATCAAAAGTTATGGTCGTCGGAATTTGAACTTGTCAAAGTTTAGATTAGTACAACTCGTTTCAAATAAAATTTGATAAACATAAACTAAAATCACATACACCAAATGAAAATGGGGATCAATAATTAAATTTACACCACAATTGGTAAATCTCGTCCGAATGTTCTATACTTGTAACTCAATAATAAGAATAAATCATCTTTATAAGCAAGCTAACCAAGTTGTTTTAAAATGAAGGAAAAGAATAATAAAGAAAATAAATGATTAGAATAGGTACCATGTTCAAATTAACGATTAAAGCCGCATTGCATACTTGATTGAATTGAAGAGGTTAAAAATGTGGAACGAAGGAGAAAATGGATTTATATATAGTAAACGAAAATATTTTCAATAGCGTTGTATGGAAATGTAGGCAGAAGTTTAAAAAGTTAAACGCGCGTTGTGAAAATTGAAATTTTGATCCCGCGTATTGGTGAATACTCTTTGGCGTCAGTTTTGTTTGAAACCAACGCGAAAGAGGATTTACATTGGTCATTTGACATCAGTTTTGTAGAAAATCGACGCCAAAAATGTCAATCGATATTCTTTTTGGTGTCGGTTTTTTAAATAAACCGATGCTAAAAAGTATAAAAAAAATATTTTTCGCGCTGGTTTTTTTAAAAACCCATGCAAAAAAGTAAAAAAAAATATTTTTGGCATCGATTTTTAAATAAACCGATGCTAAAATTAAAAAAAAAACACTTTTCGGGTCGTTTTTTTTAAAAACTGATGCCATAAACTAAAAAAAAAATGTTTTGGCATCGGTTTTTATGAAAACCGATGCCAAAAATGGGAAAAAAATTATAGTGTTTTAGATAATTTCTTAAGCTTCAATTTGACTAGTCGTGGAGCTAAAATAGAGTTATGGATTAAAAGTTATGACCTTTGATAGATGAACTTCTTTAAGACTTCTATTAGAGAAGACCAACTTCCGACAATCGTAACTTTTAATCCGTAACTCCGTTTTTGCTTCACGATCAGTCAAATCGAAGCTTAGTAAATAATCTAAAACTTAATAAAAAAAATCTAATTATTGGCGTCAGTTTTTGTAAAAATCGACTCCAAAAATATGTTTTTAAAATTTTTGGCGTCGGTTTTTAAAAAAACCGACACCCAAACTTTTTTTTTCTTTTTTGCGTCGGTTTAAAAACGACGCCAAAAAATCTTCTGAAACATATATTACGTTGGATTATATGAAACCGACGTCAAACTAACGACGTTAAAAACCATTTTTCTATTAGTGTATATATAATAAATAATATGTATATACATCTATTTATATTCAAACTTTCACAGAGATTTACCAATCTAGCAGGTGGAAAACTATAATTAAAACTTTAATCGATATAAATAATATCACTATTGAAGTATACTGATGTTGACATGATTACCTACAATTTTTTTATTCAAACATTTTATACTGCATAATGAAATATTAACATGTTTTAATTAGTTGTGATTAAATAACTCTGACTTGATCTTAGGCTTTTTTTATGGATTGGTTTATCGTTATCTGATAAACCAACCAAAACCTGGGGGGACTCTTGGAGCCTCCATTATCTCGAATTTCAGCAATCGACAGTCTCCTTTCAATTCTAATGTAAAAATCCAACTTCAAACAACAACACCTCTTATCAAATGCCTTTTTATTACAATGTTACTCACATGCAAGCGAGAGAGTTTAGAGGTTTGAGATGCATGACTTTTTTACACGGACATGTAGGTTGTTACATACTTATAAAGTGGGATGATACACAGATCATCAATGAGGAAAATAAAATACAATTATTACAAATTATATAACTGCATGTAAAAAAATACAACTTGTAATTTCAATCATACATTAGTCGGTAATCTCAAGACCAATCACTACACAGTACTTTTAACATGTTTTTGTGTGATACTTATTATGTCTTACATATTATAACTTTACCTATAACTATATATAATATATATATATACATATATACATCTATTTATAATACATGTTTTTAAATATCAACATATATATATATGTGCATTTTTTTGTATTTAATGATGTCTTTTAAATATGCTTAATATTATTTTTCAAATATTATGTTCAAATAACATAACATATATTATCTCAATATTTATATACATTTTTTCAACTAATTTACAATATACGTGTTTGTCTATAATGATTATTACAAATATTTTTTTTTTTAAATAATTAACCATGATACTTTTATTTATATATGCATCCAATAATATATTGCATATTTATTTAATTTTCAATCAACTGTATACACACACACACACACACACATTTAAATATATCCAATTGTATTTATTAATATTTTAAAATATAATTATGTATATTTTTGTAAACAATTATAGTTTCCTAAATAAAAAGATTACCAATTTATACACAACTACCCAAAATATTGTTAATAGCAAATTTTGATAAATTTAATTAACAAAATGAATATAATTTACACCTAAATAACCATTGGAATACTGTAAACTTATGTTACTTTCAATACAATAAATCTGGGTAAGTATACACATTTTCAAAGTAATTAAACTTTCCAAAAATTTAAATAATTATATTTTATACATTATTACTTGTAATGATAATTATTTGTAATTCATATAATTTAAATAATAATAATAATAATAATTTTTAGTTTCGTTAACAAAAATAATATTATTTATATACATATGTAGAATAATATATTGTATATTAAAAAAATTAAATATGATACATAATATAACACACATATATATAATTATACTCAAATAAAGCTAACAATAATTTTTATAAATAATTAATAAATATATTTTTTATAAAATATTTAGGCAAATTCACTTTATTTATCTGTATAAAATATTACATTTTAAATTTATTATACTTTAAATATACCATATAACATAATATATACAAACAAATATATTTAAATTTAATTATCTACGGTTTAAATTACAAATATATACATTTTTTCAAACAATAATATTTCTCTATATATAAATTATATTATTTTATACAATTTAAATTATGCAAACACCGTATTTAAATTTGCTAAACCATTCAATATAAATTAAACCATACAAATAACATTAATTCATATAGAAATTAAATTATACAAAGAATATTAATTCATACAACCATACATTTTAAATAAATAAACAATTAAACTTTAAAAAAAATACTTCACGCATCCTTGCCACCATATGAAACAGTGAACTCCGGGGCGGCACTGACGTGAAGAAAAGAAAACTCTTTCTTCCCTCCTCCACCGTGCACCTTTCGGATCGCTCGACGACTTCGAAGTCCTGGGGTATCCGACCAACAGTCACTCTCACGAACTTGAGGATGGCCGCCGCAGCTGCTGCTCAACACGATCAGCAAGGTACTTCACCCTCCCCTGCTCCTCCCCCTTTGGTCCCCTCCCACCCTGTATGCATCCGATGGGAAATGACAATTCGGGTCTGGTTCCTTCAGTTCTCAACCGAAGAAAAAAACATGTTCGAGGGATAAGTTCCCGATTCGGATGGAAATGCAGTTCGATCGCCTTTTACTAGTGAAATTTTCGGCGTCATTGTATAAATTCATCGTTGGTTATGAAAATCATACCTGGTATGTCTAACCGAAGGATTATTGATTTCAGGTTCTGGTAAAAGGGTGGCCGTTATCGGTGCTGGGGTTAGGTATGATGCTTATTTCCAAATACGCGTTTCTGCTTTATTCCTTTGTGCGTTAACCACGCCTTTTTTCCCCTCGAATTCACTGATCTGGAAAGCCTGCTGCTTTCCGAATTAAACCCCCGGCACTATTAAAAAAAAAACAGTGCAGTGAATTTGTTTCTCTAATTATTTCCGATCCCGAAGTTAAGCGCCGGATTGTTTTAACTTAAAAAATGAGTGATTTGGGGTTAAATTTAAAAATTGATTCTGAAAAAGCAATTTTAGGGAAGTGAAAATAATCTCTCGTTTGAATTATAATAAAAAATATATTTTTCCGTTTTAAATTTTAGACCCAGTTCAAAAAATGCTAACAAAATAGATTTAAAAAAAAACAGAATAAGTTTTCAAAAAAGTTAAAAATCGTCTTTTTAGATTCTGTTTAAAAAAAAACTTTAATTGAATTATGATTTACGAAGTAGTGTTTTTTTAGAAAAAAACGTTATTGGCCCTGAAAAATGACTTTAATTTGGCTCAACTATTGTTGAGTTGCCTGGGATTGGATGAGTTAAAAGTTTTGAAAGTAGGCCTATGTTGCGTGTTTGTTATTAGGGGGAATGACAAAGGGGGACCAAAAGTCCCCCCTAATACCCAAAGAGGACCTATCGTAGTTCTATGAACAGTGTTTTCACTGTTCACAGAACTGGCCAGGGTCCTCTTTGGGTATTAGGGGGGACTTTTGGTCCCCCATTGTCATTGCCCCTTGTTATTATGAGTGATTGGTTGCTTGCCCAACGATCAAGTCAAGAACGGGGTGAATCAATATTTTTTAATATTTAAACGATGGGCAAGAAATGAAATAAAGACAGAACACTGGTTTTTTTAGTAGTTCAGATCTAAGATCCCATGTCCACTGTCTCTACCCCTCTAACTCCCTGAGGAGGCGAGTTCCATTAAGTAAAATCCGACTCTTTCTACTGCATTTTTCTATCTGGAGGCACAACCCATGACCCTATATCTGCCTTTTAATTTGAGGAAAAACCAATACACAAATTTGTCTTCTAGACTTCGAGACACAACAGAGACTGCTTTTAATGGAAAGATGTAACTATTGCAAAATGTTAACGGTAAATCCCATACCTCATAAGGAGGTAGGGCTCTTTATTTATAGATGAAATAAAGATGGGAATATAAATGCAAGTCATCCCAATTAAATGCCTAAATATTCTTAACACCCCCCTCATGCTGGGACATATATATTTATCATGCTCAACTTGTTACACAAAGATGAGAGGATAAATACAAGTCACCCTAATTAAATGCCAAAATATTCTAACACTGCCTCAAGGGACATATATTTATCATGCCTAGCTTGTGGCACAAAAATGGAACACGTGTTTCAGGAACCCCTTTCATGGGAATATCTGCAAGTTGATCAGAGGTGCGAACGTGACCGAGAGTGATCCTCTTCTTATAATTCTCTCCAACAAAGTGTCAATCAATTTCAATATGTTTTGTTCGCCCATGAAAGATTGAATTTGTGGCAATCTTGATTGCAGTTTGATTGTCACACTAGATATGCGCCGATTTCTTGATAGTATACCCGATCTCCTCTAGTATCTGTTGTGTTCAAATAATCTATGTAGTCACATGTGCCATGACTCGATATTCTGACTCTGCACTTGATTGGGAGATAACTGTTTGTTTCTTTGCCATGAGATCAAGTTACTTCCAATAAATACTGCAAAACCAGACGTAGACCTCTTAGAAGAAAGATATTCTGCATAATCTGCTTCACAAAACGCTTCAATTTTTGTATGTCCATTATCAGAATATAAATGACCTAAGTCCGGTTCCTTTTTCACACATTTAACAATGTGAAGAACAACCTCCTACTATGTTTTTGTTGGGGATTGCATGAACTGACTCACTTTGCTAACCGCACAAGCAATGTTAGGTCGAGCCACCGTCAAGTAGTTAAGCTTCCCAACAAGTCGTCCATATTTGTCAGGTGAAGGGAAGACTTCACTATTAGTGTGAAGTGATTTCTCTCCAGGTTCTAAATGTGAGTCAACCGAGTCAGCTCGAGTCATGCCGATCTCCTGCAGTAGATCAAGAATATACTTTTTTTGAGATAGAAAAATTCCATTGTCGCATATGTAGACCTCGATCCCTAAGAAACATCGTAGTGGACCCAAATCCTTTGTGTGAAAATTTTGATGAAGAAAAGACTTGAGTCTACCAATGTCAGCAACATCACTGCCAGTAATTACAATGTCATCCACATAGACCACCAAAAGAATACTTCCTGCTGTAGATTGATAATAGAAAACAAAAAAATCCTTTTATGCTTTGGCACATGCTAAAGCTAAGCATAACAGTGCAAAAACGACCGAACCAAGCACGAGATGACTGCTTGAGTCCATACAACGATCGACGAAGACGACAAACCTTGAAAGACTCTCCCTGAGCAACAAACCCGGGTGGTTACTCCATATAAACTTCTTTGTTAAGAAAACCATAAAGAAAAACATTTTTAACATCCAACTGGTGGAGAGTCCAGTGATAAGAGGCAGTAGGAGAGATAAGTAAGCGAACCGAAGTCATCTTCGCCACTAGAGAAAAGGTGTCAAAGTAATCAACTTATATGTCTGCGCATAACCTTTCACAACAAGGCGAGTCTTGAGACGATTAAGAGGGCCATCGACGTTAACACGCATTGTATAGATCCATTTGCAACTGGCCACCTGCTTACCCGAAGGGAGAGGGACAAGATCCCAAGTATGATTGACGTCCAGAGCCTGAAGTTCATCCTACATAGCTTGTAACCAACCGAGATGAGATTTGGCCTTGACAACAGTGCGCGGTGTCGAGTGAGCAACCATTGTCTCAATAACTCGTGAGGTAGTTGCAGATAATCCCTGATAATATTGACGTGAGTGAGAACCTTTGCGAAGCGCAATAGACAACTCCGGTGACGGAGGATCAGGAGCAGGTGATTCGTCAGGTGTGGTAACAGTATCAGGCGTCGGGGTGGCAAGTGTGCTAGGTCGGCGAGTATATACCTGACCAAACCGTGATCCAACAACATCACTAGGAATAGATGGGGGTGGTGTATCGAGAGAATATGATACAATAATTTCGGAATCAGGAACGACAAATGGTGGTGGAAAATCGGGAACTTAAAAAACTGAGGATTCAATAAAGTAAACATTAGCCAAGACAACATAACAACGCAAATATGGAGAGGAGCAGCGGTATACGCACTGAGTTCGGGAGTAGCCAAGAAAGATGCATTTGACCGCGCCCACATCAAGCTTGGTAATTGAAGGGCAAATATTCCGAACACATCACACATAACCAAAAATGTGTAGGAGGAGGGAATGGGGTGATGTTGTTGGAAACAAGGAATGAAATGGTGTCTCCCCCTGAAAAATAGACGATGGATGTCTGTTGATAAAATATGTGACTTTGAGTATGACATCTCATCAAAAAACGGTTGAAACTTTCTTCTGAAATAAAAGTGCACAAACAACTTCTGACAGATGGTGGTTCTTTCGTTCAACAACACCGTTTTGTTGAGGTGTATCGGGACAAGAAGTCTGATGATAATGCCATGGTCATCTAGAAAAGACTGGAACGGTCTAGATAAACATTTACGACCATTGTCAGAACGCAAACAATGAAGCTTGACAGAAAACCGGGTGGTGATTTCTTGATAATAGGAGCGAAAAATGGTAAAAATTTCAGAATGATTTTTCAACAAATAGACCCAAGTCATCCGTGAATTATCATCGATGAAAGTAACAAAATATCGATAACCCATTTTAGATGGACTAGAACTGGGTTCTCAGATATCAGAATGAACTAAATGAAAAGGAGTGGATGTATGGGGAAATGCTCGGGGAATATAAGTGACTCGATGATTCTTTGCGTAATGACAGGACTTACAGTCAAAAGGAAGTAGATGACCCAACTCTGGAAAAAGTTTATGAAGAATGGGGGTAGGTGGATGACCAAGATCATAATGAAGTTGGAGGACATGATTAGAAGTGGCAGGACAGATGAGGGTTGTGGCCGAGTCAAGCACATACACACCACCCTGAAGGCGCCCACTACCAAGCACCCGAGTCGTTGAATGCTCCTGAAAGATAACCGAAGTAGGTGAGAAGATGACCTGACACTGTAAGTCAGCTGGAAGTTTATTAATAGATAGTAAATTAAAGGGACAACCGGGAACAACGTCAACAACAAATAACGTCAAGCCAGACATAATCGTTCAACTCCCATAACCAACAATCTGCACTGTTTGACCATTGACCATAGTAAGATTACCTCTAGTCGAAGTCGAACTGTAGGACCAGAGAATACCTGCATCTCTAGTGATGTGCTCTGAGACACTAGTGAAGAACCCATGAGGTGGACCGTTGAGATAAACACGCTGCTGGAGGATCGCCATGAACAACAGTGGCGCTTGATGATGCCATAAGTTGATAGAAGACCAAAATCAGAGTGTCGTTGAGTGCTGAAGATGCACGTTGAGAATTTGTTGAAAGTGCACAATTGGTAGACAATAGGTGCTGAAATTGCACAACCTTTACGTATTGCGATCAATCATGGCGGGGAAGATGAAGCCGAGACAGATGCATGAAATCTATTTTGCAACAGAATAAGTGTGTCTATACTGGCGTGCAAGCAAATTGTGCGCGAGGAAGAAGCAAATCTGGAGAATCCGGTCAGGGATGGGTGACGCTTGGGTCGTGCATGCCTGGATCAGGAACGGGGCGTGTGATTGGGAGGTAGGGTTTCATGCAGGGAGATGGTCGGTGGGATTACGGGTTAGAGGTGCGGACGTGCAAGGTGGGGTGAGTGTCACACAGGGAGGGCCGTCGCGCAAGGGTTGAGTAACGACGGAGGGTCGAGGGTGGGGGACATCGTGAGGGAGGAGGGCTTTGCGAGGTGGGGTGTGGCGACGTCGGGAGGGGGGGTACATAACCTCCTCAAATACCATGTTATGGTAAATCCCATACCTCATAAGGAGGCAGGGTTTATTTATACATGAAATAAAGATGGGAACATCAATACAAGTCACCCCAATTAAAACAATTAAACCAGAAAGATTAGAATATGAAAATGATGAACGTTGATGTTTCAATATTTGAATTTGGAGTTCCGGTCAGTTTCTTTTAGCATGTATCAGAATTGTGATTATTAAAAATTTCTTCGTATAATATTTTATGCTTGGAATGATTGCTTGATGTATTATTTATAGATAAAAAAATCTCCAATGGTCTTCTTTTCCCAACGACTAAGAGTTTCCATGTTGCATCATCGCCCGTTGTGTAAGTTTTATGGATCACGATTTTCATAATATTTGAGCACAACTTCCGTGAGTGTGTTGCATCCACAGTATTTGAGGACAACAACTTCCGATTGCTATATATCATGCTTCAGGAGCGGAAAATGCTACAAAATGTTGTTTCTTGCTGGACCAAGAGACTAAAGCCTCTTCTAGGAAATGACATGTTCCTGAAGTAGATTTTTTATCTAATATACAACCTCCAAAGTCAGCATCTAAGTAATTTTTAAAACAAAATCATTTTCGAAAGAATAAAATAATCCAAGTTCTGAAGTACCTTTAAGGTATCTGAAAATGTGTTTTACTGCTTTCAAATGAGATTCTTTTGGATTAACTTGAAATCTCGCACATAAACACATTGAAAACATTATGTCTGGTCGACTTGCAGTAAGGTATAATAAACTTCTGATCATACTTCTATAAAGTCTATGGTCTACCAATTTATCGGTTTCATTAAGATCAAATTTGATAGAAGTTGCAACATGAGTGCTAATAAACTTCCGATCATACTTTTATAAAGTCTATGGTCTACCAATTTATCGGTTTCATTAAGATCAAATTTGATAGAAGTTGCAAAATGAGTACTAATATTTGATGGATTGTCAAAACCAAAACGTTTTAATAAATCTTTAGTATATTTATATCGAGTTAAAATATTTCCATTCGGTTTTTGAATAATCGGAAAACCAAGAAAAAAGTTCAGTTCTCCCATCATGCTCATTTTAAACTCATTTTTCATAAGTTTAGAAAAGTTATCTTGAAGAGATTTATGAGTTGAATAAAAAATAATGTCATCAACATATATTTGAACAACAATGGTGTTTTTGAAATTTTTTTTTATGAAAAGAGTTGGATCATCACTTTAACAATGTTATTTTGAAGTAAATACCGAGAAAGTCTTTCATACCAATCTCTTGGGGTTTGATTAAGTCCATAAAGTGTTTTAGTAAGTTTAAATACTTTGTCCGAAAACTTTGTATCTTTAAAACCAGAAGGTTGTTCAACATAAACTTTTTCTTGAACATATCCATTAAGGAAATCATTTTTTACATCCATTCGAAATAAAGTGAATTTCAAATGCGCTGCAAAGGCTTAGTAAGATTCCGATAGATTCTAATCTAGCTATCGGTGCAAAAGTTTCACTATAATCTATTCATTCTTCTTGACAATAACCTTTAACAACGAGTTTAGTTTTATTTCTAATAATAATTCCATTTTCATCACTTTTTTTTCTAAAAACCCATTTTACTCCAATCATCGGTACGTCTGTAGGACGTTCAACCAAGGTCCAAACTTGTTCCGTTCAAATTGATTGAGATCTTCTTGCACAACCCTTATCCAACTTTCATCGCCTAAAACATCATCTGCTGTTTTAGGTTCAAATTGTGATAGAAAAACATGATGCCCACAATGATTTCTCAAGAAACTTCTAGCTTTAATCGGTTGACTTATATCTCTAATTATATAATTGGAAAGATGATTCTTTAAGATCAACTGATTTTTGGGTAAAGTGGTAAGATGATCTTCAGCTATCGAATGTACATCTTCTGTTGAAGTAGCTTCCGGATCTTGAAAATCTGTTGGTTTACTTTTGGAGGATTTACAGTCGGCAGTTGTAGATTATGTTCCTGTAAATTAATAGATTTTTTTTTGAAAATATCATCGGTATTTTGAAATTTTGAAGCTTTTACAAAAATAAAAGGTTCGGTTTCATCAAACTTTACATAAACCGTTTCCTCAATAATATTAGTTTTTTTATTAAAAACTCTATAAGCCTCATTAGTTCTAGAATAACTCATAAAAATTCCTTCATCAGTTTGGAATCAAATTTATGTAATTGATCTTTTATATTTAGAATGAATACTTTACATTCAAAAACTTTGAAGTAAGAAAGTTTTGGCTTTCTTCCGGTCCACAAATTATAAAGGGTTTTATTAAGAAAAGATCTGAGTGAAACTTGATTTATAGTATAATAAGCAGTAGTCACATCTCGACCCAAAGACGTCTAGAAGCAGAATACCCACTTAACAAAGTTCGAATAATTTTCTGAAGAATTTTATTTCTTCTTTCAACTATGCCATTTTGTTCGGGATGTTCTTGATGCAGAAAAATTCCGATTTTCAAGTGAGAAGATAAACCCAATTAAATCTAGCGTAATCGTCAATCAAGACATATACGTAGTATTTGTTTCCAATGCTTCCGGTTTGTGTAGGGTTAAAAAGATTCATGTGCACTAACTGTAAAACTTCAGCTGTTGAGACTTTAAGATCTAAAACTTGACTTCAGTTGCTTGCCATGTTGACAAGGATTGCAGACTTTGCTAAACTTTTGTTTCGGTAGATTTCTAACATGTCCTTTCCTTGAGAATTTAGTTAAAGTTTGGAAGTTACAGTGTTCTAATTTCCTATGCCATAAGCAAGATAAGTCTTCGGTTGCACTTAAACAAGACAAATTCCGATTGCTTAATTCTTCTAAGTCGAGTTTGTAAACATTTTCATGTTTTTTGGCAGATAAAATGAAATTACCTTCTAAACTTTGAACAATACATTTGTCATTCTTAAAGTTCAAAAGATATCCCTCATCACATATTTGAATTATGTTGATGAGGTTGTGTTTAAGTCTTGAAACATATATAACATTTGAAATAAGCGATTTTCCAAGAAAAGAAATATCGCCAATTCTGATGATTTCATCTCGTGCATTGTCCCCAAAAGTATCTTTTCCTCCTTTCAACTTTTTGAAATTTTGGAAGTTTGACTTTTCTCCAGTCGTATGTCGAGAACAACCACTGTTCATGTACCATTTGTTTCTGCTGCTGGTACTCAGTATCTTTTTCTGAAATCGACAAAATTAAGTTCTTGGTACCCATACATGTTTGGGTTCGGTTATGTTAGCAAATAGAATTTTAGGAACTCACATCTGTCCAACCCTTTTATGTTGTACAAGTGCCAGTTCTTTTGAAATAAAAGCTTTGTGAAAACCAAAAGATTAAACTTTATTTAAAGAATGATATTTACTCTTGTGACCTCCTCTTTGACATTTATTACCAAAAGATGTACTTTTAGGTGCATAATAATTTGATTGAAAATAAGGTTTATTAAAAGTAAAACTTGTTCCATTTGAAGTTCTAGAGGGTCTTATTTGTTTATACATTTTATCAAAATTTTCTTTACCAGAAATAAAATTAGATAAACATTTTTTTTGAACAACAAACTTCGGGCTTAAGTTGAACAACCAAATTCCGATTGTCTTCATCGGATTTCCGATTAACAAAATTCCGATTGATGAAATTCCAATCATCTGAATTTCGATCAACTGATTTTTCATGAGAAGAATTAGTTTTTGAATCTAATTCAATTGAAAGTTTTGAAATTTCTATAGTTAATTTCGAAATTTCTAAAGTTAACTTCGAAATTCTTTTATTAGCTTTAATAAGCTTAGCTTCAGTAAACTCATACATATTTTTCAGTTTATTATTCTCTTGATTCAGAAGAGTAACATATCCAGCCATTTCACCTATAGTAGGTAAAGTTTCTTCATCTTCTGATGAATCGGCCTTTTCAACTTCTGATGGATCATCTTTTTCATCTTCCGATGAAATTGAATTATCATCTTTGGTGTTATAAGTAAATTTTGAATCAAGGCTTAAATTTGTAAGGGATTCTCGTGTTACCTTTGCTATGTAACATTTTTCCTTGGAATATTTGTGTATAATCCAACAATTTTCCGACTTTTTTGTTCCATTATCTTCCGATGAGCTATCTGAAGACGAGTCGCTTTCACCATCGCTCTAGATATCTAAAGCTTTCAAGCTCTTTTTCCCTTTGCTTTTAGAATACCTTCTCGATTTTTTATTTTTCTTCTTCAGCTTAGGACAGTAAGGTCTGATATGACTTTTTTTCCTACATTTATAATACATTTATAACATATAACTCGTGAAGAATCTTATCTTTCCTGTCTTGTCTTTCTAATAAACATTTCATAAGTTTGAATTTTCGATAAGCTTGTTCATCCTTCTTGCAATTTGAGCAAGTTCACTATTGGTATCTTCTGAATCACTTGGATCTGAATGGTTACATTTTCTCTTTGAAACAAGAGATTTAGAATTATTATCACAAGTATTAAAAGTATTGGAATTAGGATTACCTGAAGTAGAAGCAAAACTATTTCATTTTTCCTTTTTTTCCTTTTCAGCGTCTCGTTTCAGTCTGCTCTCATATTTCATTAGAGTTCTAGTTAAGTCATTCAGACTTAATTTTGTCAAATGCTTGGTATCATCAATTGCTGTCCTCTTGGACTCCCCTTCTTTTGGCATAATATCGACAATCTTTTCTCCAAGTTGATCTTCCAATAGTTTTTTTTCATCCAAGGATTGCAAACTGTTGACTATTATCATAAATCGCTGTTGCATCTGTGTTACCGTTTCTCTAGTAGAAAATCAAATGCTTGATAATCAGCTTTAACCATAGCTCTGCGAGTTTCTAAAACTTTGGTAGTTCCAAAATGTGTTATCTCCAGCTTCTTCCAAATTTCATTTTCCGTTTCACATGAAGATATCTGGGTATATATGTTCCTGGTCATAGAATATAATAAAGTATCACGATCTTTATGATTTACCTTATATTCCTATTTTTCTTCACAAGAAAATTGAACTACAACCTTTTCCAAAACTTTGTAGTTTCCCGTCAACATGATAAAGTTGTCGATTCCAGTATTAATGATATAGGATTTCATACGATTATGCCAGTAATCATAATCAGCTCCATAAAAAATAGGTGGTTTGGTCGGATTTAATATTTCAAGTGTTCCAACTGATACTCTTGCCATCACAAAAGATCTTTCCTCTACCAAAACGGTTTGTGTAAGGAAAATGAATTGAAATTTCGATAAACTAACCGAAATACAAAATACAACTTGTCAAAAAGTAAATTTCAGAATCAGGGTAAAGACTCCTTTGATACCTATTGTTTGTGGGTGTGATGGCGAACAAAAATACAAGAGGGGGGGATTGTAGTTTTAAAACAAACTTACCGTTTTTGTCCTCTAGTATTATGATAATCAGATTTTCGTATTACCGATGAAATCAGAGATTGATCGGTTTTTCGAATTACTGATGAGATCAAAGATCAAAGTGACTAAAATAAGTGCTGTGTTGAAATACAGTTTGCACAATGGAAATAAAATGATCGGCATTTTAAACTACTGATGAATGAGTTAAAATAGCAGAACTTTAAAACTAAACTGAATTACAGTAACTGTAATTCAGAAAATACAACTGAAGTTGAAAAACAAAATACCGAGGATTGGTTAGCAAAACAAATAAATGTCACTTTTAAACCAAAGTGAAAAGTAGATCTGTAATCCTGATCTGAGGTATCCACGACTTTCAACTTGTCGTAAGGTATATCCTCAATTTTATACCCATCGAAAGATCTTTCTTCCTATTCCTAGAAGTTACCGACTACACCTGTCGGTAGCAACTCACAGCTGAACTTACAAGCACCAGAAATTCCTGAGCTTTGTATTCCTAGTCACGGAAGCCCTCGATCAGACGATAAGATTTTCTTCGGTCTTCTGAGCCTCGAAAACCCTCAATCACGCAAGATCAAAAATAAAACGATTACAATGGAAATACGAAGAGCTTTACAAGACTAACCTCACACAACGATAATTCTTAACAGAAACACCCAAAAAGAAAATTACACTGATTAGAAGCGCACTCAGCAATAAGAAATTGCAAAGCTTAAAGACGAACAACTTTCAGAATGCCCTTTTAGTACTTCGTAATATTGTACTTCTGAAGCTCGAGGTGCGAATTTATTTATAGGCAACGTTGTAACAAACTCCAACTGTTGAATTCCGTAAAACATGAGATTTGTTATAACGACATCGACAACAACTTCTTCAGTTGGACTCGACATGTTGCTTCATCTGTTAATGAGTTAGATCAGCACCGCTACAGTGCTTCATAAATCCGAGGCAGATAGTCCGGCGTTGTAACTTCAGATCACCGGGTTTTTGTAAATCAGTTTCGGTGTTTCATAAATCAGTCACTGGAAGTTCATTATGTAGAAACGTATGAACTTAAACCGATTCTTTAGTTAGATCATTTTCATATGAAGTGTATTGTGATTTCTGAAATAAAGAAAAATTGAGTTATTGAATTAACAATCTCCCTAACAATGACCACATCAGCAAAGCTATTCAAATTCTTCAGAAACCAACATTTACAAAGCAACATACCCTTTGCGGCGTGACTAGGCAGTTTTGGCAGCTTTTCAACTGCAATGGCGTAAAATAATCCTTTACGGTGCAACTTCATCGACTCACCAGATTTTCCATGACGTAGTCAAATTCTGCGGGGTGGACACAAAAAATCAACAATCTCCAGAATTTCCTTCCATCTGTTAATTCCAAACTCTCCATGGGGTAATCAGATTACGCGGTGTGGCCGCCGGTAGACATTCAAAATCAACCATCTTCAGAATTTTCCTCTGTTCTGTTAAATTCAAACCCTCCACGACATAGCTGTCTCCTACGGCGTGGATTTCATCTTTGTTAAACAAGTTGTGGCGCAATTATTTACTACGGTGTGGTCATAGCCAAAACTCTAGTGTGTTTGAAAGATACTATGACGAAAACTCTAGTGCGTTTGAAAAATACTCCTGGCCAGCTCTACAATATATCCTCATCCTCCACGGTGCAAAGAAACAATTGACCTTCACGTAACACTTGCTACGGCGTAAGCCATGGTCTTGTGCCGTTAAAAAAAAAATTTCTCAAGAAATTTCCAGATTCATCAATCTTGTTCCATATTCTTAAAGTCCTTTTCAACAAAATATATTGACAACAAATCCGATCAACAAATACCTTTGGATACCTTTGACTTTGGTTCCATCATTCCTCCCTCTGTCTTTAAAGTCCCTTTCTACAAAATATATTGACAACAAATCCTTTGGATACCTTTGGCTTTGGTTCCAACATTCTCTCCCTTTGGATTTTGTTGGCAATCGCAAGCGATCCACTTTGATACACAACTCTCCCTTTGATAATAAAATGCAAAAGGGCTCTTCACCTTTCCACTGCTTCAGAAACCAAAGTACCTTTAATAATTTTAAGCCTTCGTGAGACAGAGCTCAGTATAGGAAACAAGAGAAAGCATCAAGTGCAACAATACGGTTAATGATAATTTAGACAAGCCATTCTCTTTGAAAATTCCCCTCGAAAAGTATCTCTCCCTGTCTTTGACACCCAATACAACATATGATCATGCACTAATATACAAATACCAGATATAATATTAGATATATTGGGGAAAGGGGTAACTCCGAACCTTCTTAGTTTGAGGAAAGTGGTTGAACTCCAAGGTTCAACCTATGCCTTTCAAATACATGAGCCGCCAATGGCTTTGTGAAGATATCAACTATTTGATCTTGAATTTCAATGAATTCCAGCCTCATTATGATGTTCTCCTCTTTCTCTTTTATAAAATGGTACCTAATCTCAATGTGTTTCGTGCGAGTGTTAAACTGGATTTTTAGACAACTCAATAGCACTTTTGTTGTTGCCTTGAATCATCATTAGCTGTTGCACCTCTTCACCAATGTCTTCTAACTACTGCACCTCTTCGTGTGGGAGCGTTGAACTGGATTTTTAGAATACTCAATAGCACTTTTCTTGTCGCTATGATTAAAGAAACACAATCCTGTTTATTGCTTAGCCAACCAATGCAATTATTCCTAATGTAGAAAGCACCACCACTTATGGATTTTCGATCCATAATGTCACCAACCCAATCAGCATTTGAGTATGCTAACAAATCCATGTTCTTTCCAGATTTAAACAACAAATCATATTGCAAAGTTCCTTGAACACACCTCATTTTTCTTCTCATAACCATGAGATGTTCCTTATTAGGACAACTCTGAAATCTTCCAGCCATGCATGTAGCCTAGAAAATATCCGACCTTGTTGCAGTAAGAACAAACTACCAACGATTCTTCTATATAGAACAAAGTCCACCCCTTCGCTGCCCTCATGCTTACTAAGTTTTTTTCCAACTGATATCGGTGTTGAAAAAAGTTTGCCCTCCATTTTGAATTTCTTCAAGACTTTCTTTGCATACTTCATTTGTGCGCCCCAAAAAATATGTCAACTCCAATCATTGACATTTCAAACTCCGAATTCATCAATTTTGCAAATTTATCAACAAAATTTTGCTTGCTGCCAGCGAATATCCGTCGGACGGCTTGATGATGCAGGTTTTAGTACCACGTTTACTGGTGGTGCATGGAAGATCACCAAATGAGGTATGATCATAGCTCGGGGAGCAAAGAATGATACTCTGTACAACATGACAAAAACCTGCATGGACATGCTTGCATCAATTAATGCGGTCAGAGATTCACAACTGTGACACTACAGGATAGGTCACATGAGTGAGAAGGGGATGAAGGTGCTGACAACAAAAAGATCGCTACCAGAGCTGAAGTCAGTGAATGTTATGTGAAGATTGTATCTTCGTAAAACAGAAGAAGACATCTTTTGCGGAAGGAGGCAGAACACCAAAGGCTGAGAAATTGGACCTGGTGCACTGATGTTTGGGGGCCTGCACCAGTACATTCTCTTAGAGGGTCACAATATTATGTGACATTTATTGACGACTCAACAAGGAAGGTATGTGTTTACTTTCTGAAAATGAAATCTGATGTGTTTAAGGTGTTTCAGAAGTGGAAGACCATGGTGGAGAATGGGTCAGGATCAAAGCTGAAATGCTTGAGGTCTAACAGTGGTGGAGAGTATGGCAGTAATGAGTTCAGAGAATTATGTTCTAACAATGAAATTCTGTGGGAGAAGTCTCTTCCAGGTACACCACAATAGAATGGTGTGGCAGAAAGGATGAATAGGACGTTGAATGAACGTGCTATGAGTATGAGGTCACACTTGGGGTTACTCAAAATCTTCTGGGCTGATACAACGAATATGACAACATATCTCATCAACATGAGTCCATCTGTACCAATGGAAGAATGTATACCTGAGGAGTTCAGGTCTGGTAAGGAGGTAAGACTCACATTTACGAGTTTTTGGTTGTTTGACATATGTGCGTATTGATGCTGATGTAAGGGACAAACTTGATACCAAGTCCAAACCATGTTTCTTTATATGGTGTTGAGGAGTTCGGTTACCGCTTTTGGGATGATCTCAACAAGATGGTCATCAGGAGTCAGAACGTGATATTTAATGAAGCTGTCACATACAATTATCGTCATGCAGTTAAAATTGACAATGAGAATAAAGAATCAGATTGTCATGAGCAAGTGGAGCTTGAAAGTGTGTCTGATCATGTGATGCCAAAACCAGTGGAGCGTACTCCTCAAGTGGAGTTGAGAAGATCAACAAGGGTAAGAATGCCTGTGCAGAGGTATTCACCATCCTTAACATCATTTGTTATTGACTGACGGTGGAGAACCAATGAGAATAAAGAATCAGATTGTCATGAGCAAGTGGAGCTTGAAAGTGTGTCTGATCATGTGATGCCAAAACCAGTGGAGCCTACTCCTCAAGTGGAGTTGAGAAGATCAACAAGGGTAAGAATGTCTGTGCAGAGGTATTCACCATCCTTAACATTATTTGTTATTGACTGACGGTGGAGAACCAAAATGTTTTGAAGAAGCAATGCAGTTGAAGGAGTCGAACAAGTGAGAGCTGACTATGGAGGGGATTTTCTCATTGCATGATTACAACACTTGGGAGTTGACACCTCTGCCACAAGAAAAGAAAGCATTGCAGAACAAGTGGGTATATGGGGTCAAGGAAGAACACCATGGAAAGAGGAGGCACAAAGCAAGGTTGGTGGTGAAAGATTTTCAACAGAAGGAGTGGATTTCATTGAAATTTTCTCACCTACAGTGAAGCTTGTCACTATTTGGGTGGTTCTCACCATTGTAGCGCCAGAAGACTTGCATCTTGAATAGCTTGATGTCAAGATTGCTTTCCTTCATGGAGATCTGGAGGAGCTGGCTAAGGAGTTCGAGATGAAAGACCTTGAAGAAGCTGTCAAGATTTTGGGGATGAAGATCAAGAGAGACCGCGCAACTAGAACCTTAATGTTATCACAGACTGACTACATTGGAAAGATTTTGAGAAAATTCAGTATGTTGGAAGCAAAGCCGATCTTTATTCCCCTGACGAGCCATTTCAAATTTCAAATTATCAAAGGAGCAATCACCGAAGATGACAGAAGAGATTGAGTACACGACAAAGGTTCCATACTCATCAAACTGTTGGAAGCCTGATGTATGCTATGGTCTGTACTTGACTTGACATTGGTCATGCAGTGGGAGTTGTGAGCAGGTACATGACTAATCCTGGAAAACAACATTGGGAAGCCGTGAAGTGGATACTGAGGTATCTGAAGGGAAGCAAGGAGGTATCTTTGTGTTTTGGAAAAGAAAAATCATTGCAAGGATATGTGGATGCCGACCTTGGAGGTGATGTCGATGGCAGGAGTACCGCGGGTTATGTATTTAATTGTGGAGGAACTGCATTAAGTTGGATATTTCAATTACAGAAGGTGGTGGCTCTATCTACCACAGAGGTAGAATACATTGCTGTAACAGAAACTGGAAAAAAGATGTTTTGAATGAAGAACTTTTTGGATGAGTTGGGTAGAAAGCGAGAGGAAAATGTATTGCACTATGATAGTCAGAGTGCTATACATCTTGCAAAGAACCCAATATTTCATGCCCAAATGAAACACATTCAGTTGAAGTACCATTTTATTATAAGCTTGATACATGATGGGTTGTTGACACTGCAGAAGATTCGTGGAACCAATAATCCGGCAGACATGCTGACAAAGTTGATGGTAATATAGAAGTTGAGACACTGTTGCGCCTTTGTTGGTTTTCACTGATGAGCGGAGGATGAGAAACAGAATATGGGAGAACACTTTGGGAACACAAGGGAAAGCAACTGGTATTTCATGAACCGTCGGTTTGAAATTGAAGCTGTGAATGAAAAGCACACACCGATGAGTGAAGAAGAGGAAAAACTCAGATTAAGTAAGTTGTCAAAGTTAGTTGCATCAAAGCAGGTCAGTTTAGCGGATTAGGCTCCAAGTGTGATATTGTTGGATTGGTATAACCCGATTTGTTTGTATGATGTTGGGTCGAATACTTACGGCCCATACCGCGCACCAGGCTGCAACTCTTGCGGGTCGAGCTCCGCGATAAGCTCGTCGGGGGTTGTAGGGGGCAATTGTAGCAGCTTGGACTTGGGTGACCGCAACACTGTAGCAGTGTGGACTTCCAGCCATCGTTCACTGTAGCATAGTTGAGTTACTGTGCGGTTGGTGAAACAGTGCATCGTCTTCTTTATTAACTTATTTCGAGCTAGGGTTTCCGTGTTGTGAAACTTTGATATTCTCTTTGTATTTGTACTCCCAAATCATAGTGAAATTTTGCCTTTGTGGATGTAGGGATTATTCCCGAACCACGTAAATCACTGCGTCTTGTGAGATCTTCTTCTTATTCTTTTCTCGTTGTTTTATTATGTCTTTTCTTCATCTGCATGTTGTAATAGTGGGTGCCCTTAACCCAACTTGAACAATTTGCTTACCACTACATGTATACAGTTTGATATATACATGTGTTTATTCTTACCATAATAGTGTTGATATTTCTGCATCTACTATTTATATGGTAACATCCTTAGATTACGTGCCGTATCAAAAGGTTATAACAGTTCTTAACTATAATGAGAACCTTGAGATACTATGACAGTAATCTTAAATATATGTCCTATGGTCTAGATACATCATACTGACAGGACACATATGATGTCCGACTATCAGGTGTTGGAGGCTCATAAGTATTGAGACTTCTTCTCATGAAGTTCGCACTTGGTGATCTCGAGTAGACGAGATCATGAGGACAAACCCATCAATAGGAACACCACATGTTTCGGGTGCCATTGGTTTCTATTTACGAACATGTGTATTAGTCTCCTGACTTGAGATCATTATCAATGTGTGCCATTTGATCGCGTACTTTGATGCAAGGCAAAACCATGATAATGAAATCATGATGAGGTAGCTTGTGTTGGGTGCGTCATTTGTGGTATGACATTGGTTGAATGATCAATATAGAATTTGTCTCTTCCCAGTTGAGGAAGAGATATTTCGAGAGCCGAGGTTGGTCAGGATGGTAGTACCTTCAATAAATCTATGACCATGGTACAAGAAGGTAATTCTATCCAGTAAGGTCACAAAATATATAAAGCAACAATGACACAAGTATGCATCTTGCTTCATGAGATATTGCGAGACAAAGAGATTATATTACACAGAATGTGTTCGTAGGAGGTACTCGTAGCTATGACATTCCTTATCTCCTTAGGAGCCATGATGGGTTGCTAGACTCCGCTCTTGGTCTGTGGGTTGAAGACCTAGATGGTCACACACTAAGTGTATCCACAAGTTCCACCTATTCTAATGAATAAGAGTTTATGAAGATGTGGGCCCCACGTGCGGGGGGCCGGTGAACATCCGAGTATGACCGATTGCAAGTAAAACTAATTCAATTATATTATTTAAGTTTAGAATAATGATTGAATTTATTTCTCAAGGCATTCACAAGTTGTTTGATTAAAGTTGTAGAATGATAAAAGATGAATGAACTCAATACTCAAGGTTCTCTCTAAAGGAGGCCTTGATGTTATTTTATAAGGATAAAGATCACATCGGACCATAAGTTCGATGTGAGATGCAGACTCCAACACTCACCCTCAAGCTAGGTGTACCTAGTTTGGACACATAAAGAAAAGAGGTTAAAGCAACGAAAAGACAAAGCAAACAAGAAACGCTGCAAATACTCCCCCTCAAGCTGGATATACCCAACTTGATTACAAAACAAGACAAAACAGAATAAAAGATAAAGTGCTATGGCGGCTGCTCTCCCTTAGGATGGTGATGGATGATGGGAAATCTGAACGGGCGGGCTGGTCATCGGAGTGTTGGGAAAGCCGCATAGGTGGGGCCGGACGACAGAGCGTTGAGAAATCCGCACGGGCGGGCCGGTCGTCAGAGCATCGGGAAAACCGCACTGGCGGTGCCGGTCGATAAAGCGTCGGGAATACCGCACTGGCGGGCCGGTCGACGGAGCGGAAGATGAATTCTGCAAGAGGAGGCCGACATGGTGGCGAGAGCTGCCGTAGGTGGAGGCCGACATGGAGGGAGCAACGAATGGGGGAGATCCAGTCGCGACCGACTGGATCTGACCGAACGGGAGGGAGCAACGAACGACGTGGTGAGCAGAGGTTGCTGGACTGGAGGGACGGAGGGCGACGCGCAGGAGGCTCTCGCTATGGGGGTCGCCCGACTGGGAGGAGAGGCAGAGGATCGTCGCGCAGGAGAGGCATCGCGTTGAGTAGCACCTGTAGATTTGGGCCGTCGCGTAGGAGCCGTGCCAGACTGGTGCATAGGAGGCCAGCGACGGGAGGCGGTGTGTCTGCTGGGAGGAGGCGCATGCGTAGTAGGTGGCGAGGCCGACGTGGATCTAGCGGTGAAAGCGGGAGGACTGCGCGCAGGGGTCGCGCACAGTGAGGGGGCCGTCGCAGCGCGCTGAAGGAGGATGCTGTCGCACTGAGAGGGTGACGTGTAAAAGGGTTCCGCCGGGTTTGGGGGCCGACGTCCGTCGTCGAGCGCACCGGGGAGGGAGGCGGGCCTGGAGTCGTGACGGGAGGCGGGGGCTGGGAGCCGCGATGGGAGCCGGGGGCTGGGAGCCGTGACGGGAGGCGGGCCGGGAACCGCGAGAGGGATGGTGGGCCGCGGCCGGGACGCGTACAGGGAGGGGCACCATCCTCTAATTTGCAACCCCCTGCCACAACCACCTCCCTGCTGCACCACCATCCTGTCCTCCTGCCCCACCTTCCATATGCACAAGGAGCCCCCTTGGCCGTGCTTCATGACGCTGCAATACACATGATCTAATCTTTCATGTGATTAGCCATTGAATGGTCAACTTGTTCAATTTCAGCACATATTCTCTGCCTTTTGCATGTTCGGCACAATCACAGCGCAATGTGTATCTTCAACTCTCTCTGACTATCCTGCCTTGTGCACTTTCAACACATCTGGTTTAGGCATCGATGCACTTTCAGCACTCTTCAACGTCTCATTCGTGGCAATGATCCAATGCTGTTTTCTTTTTCCCACTGATCAAATTTCTGCACGGATTTCATCTTCATCCGCTATTTCGGATACAATAATTGCTTCCACCCGATTGGTTGATAGACGCCTTGACTTCACTAACTTTATTATGTGGAAGAAAATGGCTATCGTCACACTAAGGCATGGGCTATTATAGTCATTTTGTTGCCTCTCATCTGGATCCCAAGGATGCCCCATTTGGTAATGGGAACAAAAGGATAATAAGATCTTCTCCATGCTACTCAATTCCATGGACCGAGCTGTCAAACATATCGCCAAAAATGTTAGCATGTGCAAAGAATCATGGGTTTCCTTATTATTGATCTTTTCTGGGACAATTTGTTTCGTATCTTAGATCTATTTCAGCAATTATTTGCACTTCAGCAGGGAACTCACCTAATTCCACTGGATTACACTAAGTGGAAGTCAATTGTTGACAAGATCAATGACTTGTGGCCAATTCCATAAACTCCCGATGAGCCCTAGATTCAACGCGACCCCTTATTCTACCTCACTACTCAATGATCTCAATACTGAGTTCTCTACCACAGTTATGGAGATGCTAGTCAACCCCACCACCTTGCATCCCCCATTGCTGTATAACCGTCTTGTTCTTGATAGTTGTCCTCCGTCATCAATCACCACTGACCACTCTGATCGTGTTGCTATGCTCTCTCGCGGTTCCAACCGCGGTGATGGATGTTCTGAGGGACGTGGTCGACCTACTGCCTGAAAACATTGCACGCATTATGGAAAGGATTATCACACCATTGATAACCTTTGACACTTGCACGGTCATTCCGATGACTCTCCAGCTCCAAGACACACTTGTTCAGCACAGGCCTCTATACCCGACTCGGTGGCTCCATCTGACATTCGACATATTATTGACCTCTCTGATGATGAGTATCGGTCTCTTCGGTCCCAACACGCTTGTACTTCATCTAGCGCCAATGTTGCCCATATGTTCCTGCTGTCCTATATTGAAGGGTAGTTTAAGCTATCTTATATAACCAATTATACATGAAAGCTATAATAACCAGAATACAAAACCAACATAAAACAAATATAACATACACGACAAAGTATCATCAAGTGTTTTGTGATTATCAAAACCATGTAACAATGGCAAATGAGCCAACAATGGCTTTCATTGATTTTGATGAGCTATAGACAAACAAAAGTTGCCTGAACAAATGGATTGATTGAATGTTCTGTTTAAAGTTTTCCGTTTTTCTTTTGAATGTCCCTGTTATTTCCTTTAATCTATATTATTTTTCCTGTTATTTTCTTTAAAAGATTTTTTTTTCCTAAAAGCTACTGTATTTTTTGTTTGCATCAATTTATTGTTACTCATTTTATTTCCACATGTTATTTTCAAGTGGCCTTGCAGCAGCACACAAATTGAAATCGCAAGGTTTCAATGTGATGATCTTTGAAGCTGAAGGAAGAGCTGGAGGGAAGTTGAAAAGCATCTCTCGAGATGGCCTGACATGGGATGAAGGAGCAAATACAATGGTAGTTGATTATTTAAATAAAATTGATTTATGAGTTCAATTTTACCTTTTATATATCATGGCAAGCTCAATCATTAAAAATAATTTAAAATTGAAGGTTATCAGCTCCATGTCATCATGATAAAAAAAAAAATTGTTGTGCTATGTGATGGTGCTTCCAGATTCATGGAAAGCATATTTGAAATATCTATTTGACATCTCTTTTGTAACACTTCATTCTTGTTTTAAATCAAAAAGATTTTTACCATTGTTGTGTGATCTTGTCGGGTGACTTTTGCTTCTGCAGACTGACAGTGAGATGGAGGTCAGAAGTTTTCTTGATAATCTTGGAGTGCGAGAGAAACAACAATTTGTAAGGGGTGCTGGTGTTACCTTTGTAATATCTTTGCCTTTTCTTTGTGGAATTAGGCACTTGAGTGGATAAGCCACCCTAGATGCCTGTCAAAGTTTCCCAACTTCACAGTGAGAGTGAATATGTTGCTACGGGATTAGGAAACTTATCACCCAAGTGTTAATGCGAGCTTTGGATATTCAAATGCTTGTGTTGTAATGTAATTCCAAGCAATAGGCATTGACAAGTACATAAAGATAATATACGGTGTTCTGAATATGATACCATATCCCCACATTAAGATGCGTGGTGTTGTTAAGCTCATAAGTTCTTACACTGGTCCTCAAGAGTACCATTTCTTTGGTTGTTTTAGGTGAGAATTTATGCCTCGAATCAATCATTTAGGGATATTATAGGATAGTTTTGGTGTCTTTACCTTTAAATTCTAAATTCCTAGGTGTCTTGTTTATGATGAACTTGACCATGATTTGTTGCATTGAGGGTGTCTTATTATTGACTGAGATTAATTGTGAAGTCCCCTTAAGAATTCTTGACTTGAGTGCGTTTGTGGCTTAGAAGCTTATGTTCCTATAATACTGGAGAAGGTGAATTCCCCTTACCTCAAGGTGAGGCAGAGACATTCTTTTATTGATGGATAAAAGGGATTACAAGGTAGAGTAATCCGATGTGGGACTCGGAAATACCCTTTACAATAAACCGGGTTCAACACTCCCCATCAAGTTAGTACATGATAGCTTGGATCAAGAGTCTCTAAAAAACAGACACCAAACAAGACCATACACACTCCCCTTCAAGCTGGGTCGCTGATACTGTAGATCCCCATCTTGGTATTGAGAGAGACCAATCGAGCTCTCGGGAGGCTTTTGGTGAAGATGTTGGCAAGCTGATCTGCCGTCGGTATGTGGCTGAAACTGACATGGTGCTGCTCAAGGCGGTGGTGAAAAAAGTGACAGTTCACCTCAATATGCTTCGTGCGTTCATGAAAGACAAAATTAGAAACAATTTTCGTGGCTGCCTGATTATCACATCAAATACGAGCAAATTTCTGCGGCGGGAAATTAATCTCATGGAGGAGATAACGAAGCCACATGATCTCAGTGGTGATTGTGGCCATCGTACGGTACTCAGACTCGGCATTGGATCTGGAGATGACAGTCTGTTTCTTGCTGCGCCATGAGATTAGGTTACCTGCTAGAAAAACGGCAAACCCAGAACTAGACTTTCGGGTAGCAAGACAACTAGTATAGTCAACATCATAGAAGGCCTCAACATTCAGATGATCGTGATGAAAATACCGAAAACCACGGGCAGGGTCTTGCTTGATGTATCTGACAATGCGGATGACAACATCCCACTGAGATTTTGTCGGATGTTCCATGAATTGGCTAACTTTGACAACAATGCAGACAATGTCTGGACGAGTCATGGTGAGATAATTGAGTTTTCCCACCAGACGACGGTACCTCTCTGGGTGAGAATATGGTTCCGTGGTGTCATAGAGTGACCGTTCCCTAGGCTCAAGAGGAGTGTCCACGACAGTTGCCTGAGTCATACCAGCATCCTGGAAGATATTCAAGGCATACTTCCGTCGACAAAGAAAGATGGTGTCCGGAGAATGAGAGATCTCAATGTCAAGGAAGTATATCAGAGGACCAAGATCTTTGGTTTGAAAGTGCTGTTGAAGATGCCCTTTTAGTTGAGCGATTCCAGTTGAGTCACTCCCAATGATGATGACAGTGTGGTCCTTCATACTCCGAGATAGCCCAAATGTAGTGACGATGGTGCTGAATCGGCCAAACCAAGCACAAGGAGATTGCTTGAGGCTATATAGAGAGCGACGGAGTCGGCAGACATGAGAGTCGGCTCCTGAGGCACGAAATTTAGGAGGTTGTTGCAAATGCACCTCTTCTTCAAGAAAGCCACAGAGAAGGGCATTTTTGACACCAAGTTGATGAAAAGGCTAATGGTGATGAGCGACAAGAGAGATGGATAATCGGACAGTTGCCATCTTTGCAACTGGATAGAAAGTATCAAAATAGTCGACACCATATGTATGAGCAAACCCCTTTGTCACAAGTCCGGTTTTAAGGCGATGAAGAGTGCTATCTGCATTGAGACGGACCGTATAAATCCATTTGCTGCCGACCATCTGTTTACCTGTCGGAAGGGGGACCAGATCCCAAGTATGATTGTCGTCTAGAGCCTACAATTCATCCCACATGGCTTGAAGCCACCTTGGGTGAGATTTGGCGTCGCCAACCGTGCGGGGAATAGATATCGTCTCCAGAGCGGAAAGACCTCTGTATGAGGATGTGTAGAGAGGAGTATTCTGGCAAGAATGAATACTTTTCCGTAGTGCAATGGGCTAGTCGTCTGTTGCCAGAGTAGGAGCATCAGACGAAGCTGGGACAATGGTGTCCTCGGTCTGGATGGGGGACACATTCGATGGACGACGTGAGCAGACAGTGCCAAACCGGTGATCATTAGGGGGACACCAGGGGGTGGATGATGAGAGAGACAATCATCGATGGTGGTGTCTGGATGAGGAGAGAGAAAAGAGAAAGGAGAGCTCTCAACAAAAGATACGTCTGCAGAGATGATATACCACCGTAAGTTTGGAGAGAAGCATCAGTATCTGCGTTGAGTGCGGGAATATCCGAGGAATATGCAGTGGAGAGATTTGGGAGAAAGCTTGGAGAGGTTGGGACGAGTGTCACAGACATAACACAGACACCCAAACACACAGAGTGGAAGTGAGTGAGGAGGGAGAAAGGAGAATAGAGTCCGAAAATGAGTCTTTCCTTGAAGGATAGAAGATGAAAGGCGATTTAGGAGGGGTATGTAGCAGTAAGGATGATATCCCCCCAAAAGAGAAGATGCACCTGCATGTGGAATAGGAGGGCACGAACAGTCTCTAGAATATGGCGATGTTTACGTTTGACCACTCCATTCTGCTGAGGTGTATCGGGGCAGAATGTCTGATGAATGATGCCTTTAGCCTTGAAAAACTGCTGAAAGGAAGTGGATAAATATTCTTATCCATTGTCGGAGTGGAGACATTTAATGGAGGTGGACAACTGAGTATGGATTTCATGATAAAAGGTCTCAAAAGTAGAAAACACTTCAGATCGATCATGAAGAAGGTAAAACCATGTCATACACGAGTAGTCATCAATAAATGAAACATAACAACTGTACCTTGATTGGCTAGGGACCCTGCAAGGACCCCATACATCGGAATGAACAAGGTCGAAAGGATTCGCTGCACGCGTTTCCAGTCGAGGAAAATACGTCACCTGATGATGTTTAGCAAACTTGCAGGATTCACAATGAACGGAAAGGTGTGGACTGAATTGGGGGCAAAGCTTATGTAAGACGAAAGTCGATGGATGACCAAGATGAAAATGTAGGTCGATGACACGAGCAGAGGTGGATGAGCAAATAAGGGATGGTGGAGTATTGAACATGTACACCCCACCCCTAAGATGACCTCGACCAAGCTTCTGATTCGTCAACTGCTCCTGATAAACAACACCAGAAGATGTAAAAGTAGCAGCACAATTTAAGTTTTTTGTGAGTTTGCTGATGGAGATAAGATTAAACGGACTATGATGAACATGAGTTACTGAAGCCAGACGAATAGACGGGGTCAAGGAGAATGTGCCAAATCCCGTAATGAGGATTTTCGATCCATTAGCAACAATAATTGCAGAGGCACCAGTATACGAATGATAAGTAATGAACATACCGGAATCCCCTGTGAGATATTCAGACACACCAGAGTCAAGTATCCAAGCTGTCGGTTGATGAGATATATCCGCGGTAGGGCCACCAGTCTGAGCAATGGTGGCTGGAGAATAGGAAGGTGGCAAAGTAGTCTGATAAGATTGTATAAATGCAATCTCCTCCTTCGAGAGTGCTGGTTTATAACGGGTACTGGATGATGGTAAGGATAATGACATGGTTGGGTATGTAGAGTGCGTCAGGGGAGGGGGACCGCCTTGCGGGAGGACTGGTGACAGAGCACGGGACAATCGCTCAGGCGGGCGCACAGACGCAGGGATGAAGCATGGGACTTCCGTGCGGGAAGGCCGACAACTGGGGCGAGGGGGCGGCCTTGCAGGATAGCTGGCGACGAGAGGTGGTGCTGGAGGGGTGCAGGCTGAAGGGCCAACCATTGAGGGGACGCTGGGAAATATGTTGAGGCGGAGATGGAGCCGGCGGAGGGCCGTCGTGCGGGAGGTCCGCTGGAGTTGGGGCTGCCGCAGGAGGTGTTGGCCAGGAGAGCAGCGCAGGAGGTGCCGCTCGGAAGTTTGCTCGTAGGGAGGAGCCGTGCGTAGGGAGGAGCCGTGCGCAGTGGGGGCAACAGGCAGGGAAGGGGGTGCTGTGTCGGGAAAGTCGTAGGGAAGTGGGGAGGCAGGGCTGGGAAACCGCAAGGGAGGTGGGGGCTGGGATTCCCTGAAGGAGCCGAGGCCGAGCGACGCGTCGGAGGTGGGCCGAGAGTTGCTGAGGAGGGTGGGGCCGGGAGACCTCGATGGAGGCGGGATCGGGAATCGCCGAGGAGGGCGGGACTGGGAGGTGCCGAGAGGGTTGGGTCGAGATGTCGCAAGGGAGGCGGGCCGGGACGCACCGAGGAGGGCCGGCCGGGAAATTGCGTCGTAGGTGAGACCAGGAGGCGCTGGGAGCGGCGGGGCCGGGACGTCGTGGGAGAGGCGGGCCGGGACATCGCCGCGGGAGGCGGGATCGGGAGGCCGCGTCGGAGGTGGTGTCGGGAATCGCCGAGGAGGGCGGGACCGGGAGGCACTGAGAGAGGCGGGGCAGGGACGTCGCCGTGGGAGGCGGGCTAGGACGCGCTGAGGAGGACGGGCTGGGAAACCGCGTCGGAGGCGGGATTGGGAGGCGCCAGGAGAGATGGGTTCGGGACGTCGCGAGGGAGGCAGGCTGGGACGTCGGCGCGGGAGGCGTGGGGCCGGGAGACCGCATCGCTCGGGCGGGAGTATTTTGCCTGGAGGGAGCCGGGGCTGGGCGTAGTTGGGAAGCCGCAGGGTGGGCGGGTCGGGAAGTGCCGCAGGAGGGCGGGCCGGGAAGCGCCGCGGGAGGGTGGGGTCAGGCGTAGCCGGGGCGCCACTGGGAGGGCGGGATGGTACCGCCTGGAGGGTTGCTTCGGGATGAATGAGGGCAGTGGAAAAATTATCGGGATTTTTCTTTTGATACCATGTAGAAGTTGAATTCCCCTTACCTCAAGGTGAGGCGGAGACATTCTTTTATAGATGGATAAAAATGATTACAAGGTGGAGTAATCCGATGTGGGACTCGGAAATAACCTTTACAATATACCAGGTTCAACAAATACCTTCTTGGTTAATTCTTTTGGGAGAAGAATTGACAGGTCTTGGGACCTTGGTTTGGGACTGCTATGCTAAAGCTGGCGTGCAAGGTCAATTTTATACAAAATTGATGTTTTTTTTATTAATCTATTGACGTCTATCTTTTCAGCCAATTTCGCAAGAGAAACGCTACATTGTTAAAAATGGATTGCCAGAACTGGTATGTTTTTTCATGTTTACTATTCACCACAGGAACACTGATTTTGGCACATTTTTTTTGCATAAAGAGGTGTTACTAATGTCTTGACCGGGTTTTCTCATAATTTTTGGACATCAGGTACCGACGAATCCTATTGCATTTATCAAAAGTAACATTCTCTCTGCTCAATCTAAGGTTTGTTTCTCATATAACTTAGTGACGTTAAATCAATAAATCCTGTTTTGATCGAGTTGTAGGTGATTTTCATTTTGGTTAGGCTAAAATGCTCACCATTTCTTAGCAAGGATTTGGGTGGTTTTTCGGCATCATACGTGTTCTTTCTTATGGTGTTTGAATAATCCATTGTTGTAATTGTGATTTGGGCAGCATTCATTTTATCATTGCAATTTTTATAATTTTTAGTGTATTTTATTCCGTGTGTGTGTATATGTATACACATTTGGTGATTGAAACCATACTCAAAAGTGTCCTGTGTTTATCTTGGGGAAGTAGTTGCTTACTGTCAGAGGGGAGTTTTGTAAATGGACACTCTAGTATTGTTGGGTGTGGAAAATAAAGGGGGCATGGCTTTTTAGAAGGGGGACATTCGGTTTTGATTGGAAGTAGCGAGCAGTCCGTTGGGCCTGAGGTGAGGGAAACTCCTGGAATAGTCGTTGGACTGGAAGCTCTCGTCCATTGTATCAGGAGCTCATAACTGAATTGTTTAGTAAAATTGTTAGCATTCTCTTCTATATTCCATTCTTCTTGATTGAATTTCCTATCGATTGGTTTTTTCATTGAGAGAAATATTGTGGCTGTGGATAGTGTGATTCTAGAGAGAACAATTCAAGGAAGTGATTCTTGATTTGGAAATCGAAGCAGAAGTGGGACCTTATGTCCACACTCATGGAGGGATGTATGTCTGCATTGGAGGCGTCTGTGACGGGCTTGCAAACTGGACAATAGCGACCAGAGGAATCTGTGCAGAAATTGACGGAAACTGTTGCGTGACTGACCGAACCTTTGGAAGGACATTTTGGACGGGGGGGGGATGTCAAGGGGAAGTCGGTTATTGTGGACAAAAGAGGTGGCGGTTCCAAAACAGAGGTTGAAGGAGGTGCACACAAGAAGGTTACGGTTGATGGAGACAATGGATGGCGCAGTGAAGGAAGAGAGGAGGTGTGAACAAACTTATTTCGCGATTCACCCGACTCGTGAAGAGTTGAAAGTGTTTCTGGCGCAACTTTGCATGGAAGACATGATCCAATATTGGATTATCTCATTAAAAACTATAAAAGGTGGAGCTTACATGGGCACAACTTAAGGGAGAGTCGCTTGAAAGATACAATATGACGACAAAAGTAGTTTTTTTTGAATGGGCTGCGACACAAATATAGTGGACACATACATTGATGAGTTCGAGAGGGTAGCTCTACGCATTCCCACATAACAGGATGGTGGTTTATGAGTCTATTCATTGGAGGATTGCGATCGAAAATTGACAGCACGGTGATGACACATGAGCCGACTAGTAAGGCGCGACTGTTGACTCTGACTAGAAGAGTAAAGAGAGAGTTACAGGTGAAGGGACTTATTAAGCAAACAGAGACGCGAAACAAGGGCAGTGTTCTGTTAAGGCAAGGGAGAAGCTGGAATTTAAACACTGTGAGCTTCATACCCACTGGGGAGGCAGCTGAACGGGAAAGAGAGGGAGGAATTGTGCCATGATGGAAGGGTGTGCGAAATTTGTCTGGGAGAAGTATGAGGAACGAAGATCAAATGGACTATGTTATACTTGTGGCCAAAAGTTCACTCCACGACATAGATGTCCGGAAAAAGGCTTCAAGCTAATGGTGTGGGAATGTGTGGAATCGAAAGAGGAAGAGGAGGAACTGAAGATGTTGGCACTAAGGGGAGACCGGAGATCTATGGGAATTTGAGATGCTAGGAACAATGGCAAGTACACAAGGGGGACTTGGGCCAATAACACCAAGTCGATATGGATGAAGGGCAACATCGAGGGGGTTCCATTGTTGGTTTTGGTGGATAGTGGGGCGAACCATAATTTCATTTCTAAGCAGGTAAGACACATAGCAACGCCTGTAACCGAGACCAAGCCATTTAGAATTAGCCTGGGTGATGGGCATCGAGTGATGTCAAGGGGACTTCGCAAGTCATTAAAGGTTCAGATAGGGACAAGCGTTTGTGGTTGATACTTAAATATTTAATATGTTGGGACCAGACCTGGTTTTAGGAATATCCTGGCTGGAGACCTTGGGATATGTTTTCCTTAATTGGAGAAACATGACAATGGAGTTTGTTTGGAAAGGGAGGTATGCACTTCTTCATGGAGTGAGTTAAACATAAAACGCTCCAGTGGCATTAAAGGAGTTACTCCGAGATAAGAAGTTCTAGCAGTATGAAAAGCAACGCACAACAATTGGGAGGGAAGAAGTACAGAAAATGGAATTGAGCCCCCGCCAACAGAATCAATTGCAGGAAGTACTGGGCACAAATTATTGGGTATTTGAAGCTCCTAAAGGATTGCCACCAAGGAGAGAGAATGATCATGTAATCAGGTTAAAGCAGGGGGTGACCCTGTGAATATCAGGCCGTACAAGCCTGCATATCACTTGAAAAATGAAATTGAAAAGCAGGTGCAAGAACTGTTAGTTCGGGGTTCATCTGACACAGTAACAATCCATATTTCAGTCCTATAATATGAGTTAAGGACGGTGGTTGGCGGATGGGTGTTGATTACCGGACTCTAAACAGGACGACAGTGCCGAACCGGTATTCAATATCGGTAATAGAAGAGTTGATAGATGAGCTGTATGGGGCAGTATGCTTTACTAAAGTGGATCTAAAATCTGAGTTCCATCGGATAAGAACGAGGGAAAAGGATATCAGTATGACAACTTTTAAGACTTATGAAGGGCTTTATGAATCTGTGGTAATGCCATTTGGATTGACGAATGCTCCGACAACCTTCCAAGCTACGATGAATAGAATCTTTCGGACTATGCTGTGAAAGGGGTTGTTGATATTTTTTGATGATATACTCCTTTTTAGCCACAACTAGGATGGACATTTGACGAAATTTCGGAAGTTACTGCAGTTAATGAAGGAGAATGCACCGCATGCAAACAGGAAGAAATGCTATTTTAGGGGGAAAGTGGGCACATCATTTCGGAAGGCGTATCAATGGATCCAAAGAAATTGGAGGCTGTGAAGAAGTGGCGGATGCCGAAGAATGTGAAGGAGGTAAGGCGATTTATGACGCTTACCGGGTACTACCGGAAGCTTGTGAGTGGCTATGGAAAAAACTGCTTGACCCTTGACAACTTTAACAAAAAAGGATGGTTATAAATGGATTTAGGAGGCCCGAGAAGCTTTTGAGAAGCTTAAGGAATGTGTGACAACTGCTCCGGTGCTTGGCATGCCAGACTTTTTGAAGACATTTACAATAGAGTGTGACGCTCCAGGGATGGGGATCAGTGCTATTCTAATGCAGGAAGGGCCACCGTTCACTTACTTCAACAAGGCGTTGTCTGATACAAACTTAGTAAAATCTGTTTATGATAAGGAGCTAATGACATTAGTGATATCAATACAACATTGTCGACAATACCTAATGGGATGACACTTTGAGTTATACATTGATCTTTAGAGCCTTAAATATATGTTGAGACAACGGGTAGTGTCAATGGACCAATAATGTTGGTTGCCTAAACTTTTTGGATATGATTTTGAAGTCATTAAACCAGGGAAGGTTCTGAACTTCTCCGAATTTTCATATTCTGATGAACTGTTGTCAGTAGATTCGTACTCTACCTTGTTACTCAACATACTTTTATTTCTTTCGGTGAATTTTTTCTTACTTCCAGCTGGTTATCTTCCTTAGAAGTTTTGCTCCACTTATTCCTTTGAAGTTTTGTCTTCAAAATCATTATCATATTCTCCATCTTTCTTCTTTGGACGGTTCATAACAAAATGTCCAATGCCTCCACACTCAAAACATTTAAGTGAGTTTACCTTTGTACTTGCCTCTACCTTTTTGGTAATTTTTAGAGAGAAGTGACATGATTCTATCATTCACTTCAGCAACGTCTTCCTTATCATCCGATTCACTGAGGCCCATTACCTCATGTTTAGGTTCTTGGATTTTCATTTTCCTTATAGCTTCAAAAGCCATCTCTTCCTTTATCTTCTTTTTGAAAGTAGAAGCTTTCCTCATTTCATACGCAACAATCAAGTTATGCAATTCATCAAGAGATAAACCATCTTTATCTTCTAAAGCAGAGATTTTAGAATCAAACCTGTCGGAAAAGTTCCTTATCATCTTTTTAACTCCAGCTGAGTCTTCCAAGACATCCCCGAATACTATGATGTTGCTGACGATTTCATTAACACTGGTGAAGTAGTCATCAATAGTTTTATCTTCTGTCATTCTAATATATTCAAACTTGCTTCTCCATATTTGAAGCTTTGCTTCTTTCACCTTTATATTTCTCTTGAAGATGCTTCCGTGTTTGTCCGAAGTTTCTTTTGCTCTTTTTAGACTCATCAATTTCATATAAACATTTTCCAACAAGGATATAAGAATAACATTTCGAGCTTTTCCATCAACCTTGAGATTCTTCTTGTCATCAAATGTCATAGGATCATTTTTTCCAAGGGTGGAAACCCTACAATAGCTGCATCAATTATCTCCAGGCCAAGAGACAAAAGATAGGGTGTAATTCCGTTTTTTCCATCAATGATAATTTTTTTCATTGAGGGTAGAAATACCTCTGCTCTTAAAGTTTAGATTATCCATGATAAGGAAAATAAAGATCTTACAGAGGGAACCTGCTTTGATACCAATTGAAGTTCTTAGGAATATAAGAACCGCTGAGAAGGGGGGTGGAGGGTTGAATCAGTGGTAATCTTTTATTCTTGGGAACTTGACTAGCGTGTACGATAAACTGAGCGGGCCCACTTCCTAATGTGTGCGATGCTTATTTTGTTTTGCATGGTTCTGCACGATGTTTTGCTTATTTTAATTTACAATAACAAACGAGCTTTAAACCCAATTAAATTGGGTCGGTTAAATGGATTAGATGTTGCTAATTAGCTCTATTAAAGATCATATTTTCATTGAAACCATTTAAAACAAGATCATCTTGAATGATTTGTTCAAGGGTCATTTTAGGTTTACCTATACTTTTTTTAGCAAGTGAATTTGTCATTAATTTTACCCTATTAATAGGTGTATCTCTAGGTCTTCTTCTAACATGTTAAAACCATTATAATATAGTGAAGGTTTCGGGCGCAGCGAAAGCGTCAGATGAGACATGCCCAACTTTGCTTTTTGTCACGATCGATGATTAATCCGAGTTTTGCACGACGATGAACGCCGTGATCAACGAAATTGAATCAAAGAATCTAGATAATGGATAAACGTCGGAACCAAAGCACAAGATCGTCATATATTATTTATAATTATTTTAAGCAATTAAAGAATTACCTTGTGAGAAATTCTTTCTTCGTTAATGGATTTAACAACGTTTCTACGTCATACTGTTATTTCATTGTAGGAATCAAAAATAGATTCACTCTAGCGGTGATCCACACGTGTTCCACGAACCTTCGAACGTCATCGTATGATTTTCTGGGTGCTAGCACGACATATCCTATCGCTTGTGTTGTTCGCCTTTGATCATTCCGAGAACCGCTTCAAGGAAGAGTTCTCTTCGATCTCTCTAGACTTGAGTGTAGTGATGGAGGATCGCTCTCCTTTCTTGAGATCATTCTTAATGAGAGAACTCTTTAGGGTTTTGAGAGGATTCTCTCCGATTCTCATTGTACACAACACAAAATGAATTGGCTCTTTTAAGTAAATAATATAATTGAGTTTATATACTGTCAGGGTTAGAAAATAATAATTGCACATGCGCCCTTATTATTTCCATAATCCCTGCGGAACCCCATATCTATGATAATAATAATAATAATATTATTATTTCTTGACATGCGCTAAACTCGCGAATTAAATTAAATATTATTTATTCAAATAATATTCGATATATATTATTTCTCACCAGACCATTAAACTCGGTTCGTTTTTCCTCCATAATATTTATCGGGTCTTAAATAATGTCTATTTATTTAATAAATAAATATCACTACATTATTCGTCTGTAAATAAATAAATATTATATTCACTAAATAACAAATAATTATTTATTAAATATTATGTTCACATAACATTTTCTCGAATAATTAATGACGAAATATATGTATCAATCAAACATGAATAATTATTAAAACACGTGCGAGAATAATATTTATTCAACTTGCTAAATCATAAATAATAATATATTATTTAACTGAGATTCTGGATTCACTTAGTGTGTGACTCTTTAGGTATCTTTCTCAGTGGCATTAGGCGAAACATCCTAAAGTTCAAGGTTAGCGTTTAACAACACGCCAAAACACCTTAAGAGAATGAAGTTAATGTCACAACGACATAATACCTCATACGGACGCTTACTGTGTAATATAATTTCTCTATCGCGATATCTCTAATCAAACAGGTTGCATGCTGGTGCCATTAACCTATGTGCTCGATGCCTATTTCTTTGACTTTTCATAAATCGAACTTGCCTATAAAACATCATGACCATGAATTTGTTTAGGCTATATCATTTTCATCAAAGGGCTCGAGATATCAACTTCTGTTAAATGACTGAAGGGGCAAATCCTTTATTGCATTATTCATTAATGAAATATTCTTTGTGATGCACCAAACGTATCCTACCCCACCGCGAACATACGTCGTCACGACTTTCGTCAACATATCAAAGTATGCGACTTATAACACTTATTAATAGCAATCTTATAGTCTAAGGATCAATACACATGTTCACAAATAGAAACATCCAATGATACATATAAATGTTGATTTCCTAACTGGTGTGTCTCGTTTTCATAATATCCTACATCGGATATTACCAAAGGCATACACTATGAGTCTTCACCCCTGATAGCCTGTATCATTTGTGTCTTTCAAATGAATTCATCCGGCTATAAAACATATATTTAAGAATACCGTCGTGACACTTTTGGGTTCTCATCATAGCGGGGAATCGCTATGACATTTCAGTGCGACAACTACTCTTAGGACATTATGACATTCTATGTTACATATGATGTGATAAAGAGTTTATTAATATTCAAAACAATGAATACATGCTATCATAAAATACATAGAAGTTGGTTTCTAGGGCACAAACTCCAAAATATAGTCCTAGCCACTTTTTCATTAATCGGTGCCACTCCAATTTTCTCTCGAACACATTCATTTCTAATGTTATCCATCTTAGTATGCCCACATGTCCATCTTAACATTTTCATTTCCGCTATTATTTTTTGTTCAAGGTGTCCTGTTAAAGACCAACACTCACTACCATATAGAATAACTTGTCTAATAACAGTCCTATAAAATTTATCTTTCAATTTCAAAGGAATTTTACGATCACAAAACATCTCCGAAACCTTTCTCTATTTTATCTATCTAGTTTGAATCTTATGAGAGACATCTACATTAATATTTAATCACATCGCATAAAAGCCTAAATATCAAAACATTTCAATTCTAAAGTCTCTCCATAACTCTAACTTTAAGTTGTTAGTCTCTTTGGATTTTGAAATGAGAAGTATATCATATGCAAAAAACATGCAATTAGGTATCTCATCTTGAATATGCTTTGTAAGTTCATCTAAGAGCAAAGCAAAAAGGTACGAGCTTAAAGCCAGACCTTGATGCAATCTTATCGCGACAGATAAGTCTGTAGTATCACCTACTGAAGTTCCAACTCGAGTCACTCCCTTCATACATGTTTTGGATAAGTTTGATATATGCCACTTGTACCATTTTTCTTTCAAGAGCTTTCCATAAAACCTGTCTGAGAATTTTATCATATGGCTTTTTTCTGATAATACTCTATTAGACCTCTAATCAAATAAATTGCTTTTATGGTTGAACATCCAGTCATAAAACTAGATTGATTATCTGGAACTTTAGTTTCATTTCGAATCCTCTGTTCAATCATTATCTTCCAAAGTTTTACGGTATGCCTCATAAGCTTATTGCTTCTATAATTCTTACAACTTAAAATGTCTATTTTTATACGGAGGTACTAGAGAACTCTTCATCTATTTATTGGGTATTTTCTTAGATTCCATAATCTTATTAAATAACCTAGTGAGCCAATTAATACCAAACTCCCCTAAATATTTTCACACTTCAATGTTGATGTTATCCGGCCCAACCACTTTACCATTTTGCTTATTTTAATATATCTTTATCTAATATGGCTAAATCCATAAATATTTCTATGGCTCTACAAGGGATAACTCCACTGATTACTACAATGTGGTGGTAGAATTGCTGAATTTTGACAAATAATGGTCTATTACTATTTTTCTTTTCTTTTTGCAAAAAATGATTATTAGTTGTATAGAGAGGTGCTCTAAGGAACCTTTAATTCCTGTTGTAGTTTTTTCTAGCCTAGAATGAGGATACAACATGCATTTTTTTTTGCAGTTGAAGATAATCTTGGAACCATTATTGTGGAAGAAAGGGTGTGACATTCCCAAGACATTTATTGATCAAGAAGAAAGGTGAAAACAGCTATATGTTTGGAGTTGGCGCTTTATTTTTTTGTGTGCTATCAGTTTGGCATAAATCATCTTTAAAATGGGATAAGTGGCTGAGGATTTTCGGTTAAGTTGAGCCCAGCCTGTGTATTGAAATGCGTGATATATAACAGTGGAGTTTATGTTTCAGACAGGCTGTACACTGCCCAATCAATGATCCAAACTGCATCAACCAGAAAATATTTGACAAAAAACCGTTTTTGGTTTAAAATGTTCTGAGTTAAGACATCATTGATCGGAAGTGCATATCATGGACAGTGTGATTGTGCTTGATTGGGTTGAAATAAACTTCAGTCTGATGATGCCATAGTTTGGTCTGGTTTAGTTTTGAGGGCATTGCAACTGTTAAAGCTAACAGGAAATGGTTTGGCTGCTCACTTTTCCTTGCTGTTAATCCCTCAAACGTTTCTAATTTTTTTTTTATATACAATGTGTATTTTTGTTTCCACAAGAGCATAGAGATTGTACAATACAATGGATGTAACACAAGTCTCCAAATAAAAAACAATAGATTACAGCTAGACTTTTATGAAAATGCATCAAAAGGGCCTCCAAATTTGTTAGTTTAGCCATGAGAACTACCTGCAAAACATCTGTGTTAGGGTTAGGGTTGGCTGTGTGAGAAGCCATTTTCCCGGTTAAGTATTGTAGTTTCCAGAAGGAGAAATTTCTGGAACTACATACAAAACCAAATGCAAGACAGCATAAAAAAACCTGAAGTTCCGAACCAGCGGCAGCAGCGGTGACAGATTCCCGATAGTGGAAGTGCGGAAGCAATACTCTGTTTAAGTGTAACTCTGGTGATGCGTTAGAGTAGCCAGTGGTTTCCAAAGACTATGTCAAGTTTCTTCAGAGGGCCACGTAAGAGTAAAAGTGTGCGTTTCCTGATGCTTGCGGTGTTCACCGGGTGGATCGGTTGAGTCAGTGGTGGTCAAAGGCCTACTGGCGGTCGCTTTCGCAAAGATTGGATGGTGGTGGAACCGTTAGATTCAGAAGATCGTGTAAAAATAGATGGAGTGGGGTCACTTGCACTCACTTGAAATTGTCGCATATAAGCTTCTGTCAGCTTATGTTTTGGAGTAATTGTTCCGTTGTATTATCGTGTTTTCTCTTCTATTGAAGTTGTTTCCCGTGGAGTAAGATTTGTTCTGAACCACATTAATTTTGTGTTTCTTCGTTGAGGGCTTTATTTCCATATATTGCTTGTTTCGTTTGGGTTGTGTGTGCTTACTGAAATTTAGGTGTGTGACTGGGGTGCTTGGGCTTCTCAGTTCCGGATATACCCATCCGTGGCATCGTGCATTCGAGGAGTTTTGAGGTTCCGTTGTTCCAAATTGTTACTTTTGGCGTAACAAGTGGTATCAGAGCTTGGTGTAGAGTTCTGAAAGGAAACTTAGACAATGACTTCTGGAGAATGTGACTTACCCATTCTTTACCCTTTTCTGATTCCGTGGGAGAATTCCGTTTCGGAAAATGGCGTTGGAAGAGGGAAAGGTGCAAGTTGGATAAGTTCTGTTAAACCCCGTTTTAGTATAAGGGATATTTCTGAGTCCCATATCGGAATACTCCACCGTGTAATCTATTTTACCCATTTATAAAATAACGTCTCAGCCTCACATGGAGGTAAGGAGAATTTGCCTCTACATGGTATCAGAGGAAAAATCCTGTTAATTTTTTTCCTGCTGTCTGTGGCCTCTTGGCTCTGCCCAACACCGCCCTTCCCTGCGGACTCCCGGTTCTGTCCGGCCCCGCCTTTCCCTGCGGCTTCCCTCGCGCCGCCAGGCCTCGCCCTCCCTGCGACTTCTCTTGCGCTGACCGACCCCGCCCTTCCCTGCGGCTTCCCGGCTTCGCTAGGCCCCGCCCTTCCTGCGGCTTCCCTCGCACCGATCGGCCCCGCCCTCCCTGCGGCTTCCCTCGCGCCAGACGACCCTGCTCTCCCTGCGACTTCCCTCGCACTGACCAGCCCCGCCCTTCCTTCGGCCTCTCGGCTATGACCGACCGACTCCCTCCCGGCTCCCTCCAGGCAGACCCTTCCCGGTCGACCTGATCTCCTGGCCCTCCGCCCCCTCCCGCGGCGTCTAGGCTGCCTGCCTCCGACGCGCTCAACCGGTCCGCCTCCTGCGATGGTCTCCCGACTCGCCTCCCTTGCGGTTTCCCGACGGAACCCTCCTGCACGTTGCCCTCCCTGTGCGACAGCCTCCTCTTGGTGCGACGCCCCCCATTCCCGTCGGATCCAGCAGCCTCCTTGCGCACCAGCCGCTGCGCCCAGGCCTGCCTCCTCGGTCTCCCGGCCCTCCCACCCTCCTCGGCACTTCCGGCCACTGCCTCTGACGCTGTCGCCGGCCCTCCAGCAGCTTCCCGGCTTTGTCCGGCCCTGTCCCTCTTCGGCGTTTCTCGGCCCCTAGCCTCCGTTGCCGCTCTCGGCCCGCCCAACTTGCACTTCCCAGGGATCTCCCGGTTACCGACCACAACGGATCCCGCAACACTGATGGCCCATTTCGAACGGCCTGCTTCCCGCGCGGCGCCCACCGACTCCGTCATGGTTGACACTTTCGCCCGCGGGACTCCGGCACCACCTCCAGTCACCGGCGCTCCTGCAAGGCCGCCCCCGCCTCAGTTGTCGTCCTCCCCGCACGGTAGCCTCATGCTTCATCCCTCCTTCTGTGTGCCCGCCTGAGCAGCTATCCCATGCTTCGTCGCCGGTCTTGAGTACCAGTTACAAACTAGCGCTCTCGTCGGAGGAGATTGCATTTATACAATCTTATCGGGCTGCTTTGCCCCCTTCAGCTTCTCCATCCACCATTGTTCAAACTGGTGGCTCTGCCGCGGGTATCTCTCCTCGGCCGACAACTTGGATGCTTGACTCTTGTGCGTATGAACATCTTACAAGGGATTCCGGTATGTTCACTACCTATCATCCGCACACCGGTGCCTATGAAATTACTGTTGCTAATGGATCAAAAATCCCCATTGAGGGCTTTGGCATATGCTCATTAACCTCGTCTATTCACCTGTCTTTCATAGCTCATGTTCCTGAGAGTTCATTTAATCTTATCTCCATCTGCAAACTCACCAAAGATTTAAACTGTGTTGCTATTTTTACATTTCCTGGTGTTCTTTTTCAGGAGCGGCCAACGAATTGGGAACTTGGTCGAGGTCATCTTCGGAATGTGGTGTAAATGTTCGATGCTCTACCATCTCTTGCTTGCTCATCAACCTCAGCCTGTGCTCTTGACCTACATTCTCACCTTGGTCATCCACCGACTTTCGTCCTACATAAGTTTTGCCCCCCAATTCAGTCCCCACATTTTCTTCCATTGCGAATCCTGCAAGTTTGACAAACATCATCAGGTGACGTATGTTCTTCGACTGGAATCGTGTGCTGCGAATCCTTTCAACCTTGTTCATTTCGATGTATGGGGTCCTTGCAGGGTTCCGAGTCAGTCTGACTACTCGCGCATGACAAGGCTCTATTTACTTCGTGATCGTTCTGATGTTTTTTCTACTTTTAAGACATTTTACAATGAAATTCATACTCATTTCTCCACCTCCCTTAAATGTCTCCGCTCCAACAATGAATAAGAATATTTATCCACTTCCTTTCAGCAGTTTCTCAAGGATAAAAATATCATTCATCAGACATTTTGCCCCGATACACCTCAGCATAATGGAGTGGCTGAGCAGAGACATCGCCATATTCTAGAGACTGCTCGTGCCCTCCTATTCTACATGAAGGTGTCTCTCCTTTTTTGGTCCGATGCCATCCTGACAGCCACTTACCTCATAAATTGTCTCCCTTCTTCTATCCTTCAGGGGGCGTCTCCTTTTCGGATTTTGTTCTCCTCCTTACTCACTTTCACTCCGTGTGTTTGGGTATCTGTGTTATGTTCGGGACACTTGTCCCAACCTCTCCAAAATTTCTCCCAAATCCCTCTGTTGCATATTCCTTGGATATTCCCGCACTCACGCGGATATCAGTGCTTCTCTCTCGACTTACGGCGATATATCATCTTTGTTGATGTGTCGTTTGTTGAGAGCTCTCCTTTCACTATTCTCTCTCCCCATCCAGACACCACCATCGATGATTGTCTTCTTTTCATCATCCACCCACCTCCGGTGCCCCACTCTGTTGGTCACCGGTTTGGCACTGTCTACTCCCGCCGCCCGTCGACTGTATCCCCTGTCTAGGCCGAGGGCACCTTCGTCCCAGATTCGTCTGATGCTTCAGCCCTGGTACCTGATGACTTGCCCATTGCACTCTGGAAAGGTATTCGTTTTAGCCAAGATACTCCTCTCTATACATCTTCATATAGAGGTCTTTTCGCTCTGGAGACGATATCTATTCCCCGCACGGTTGGCGATGTCAAAACTCACCCGGGGTGGCTACAAGTGATGCAGGATGAATTGCAGGCTTTGGAAGACAATCATACTTGGGATCTGGTCCCCCTTCCGGCAGGCAAACAGGCGGTCGGCAACAAATGAATTTATACTGTTCGTCTCAATGCCAATGGTACTCTCCATCGCCTCAAAGCCCGACTTGTCGCGAAAGGCTTTGCTCATACATATGGTATCGACTATTTTGATACTTTCTTTCCAATTGCAAAGATGACATCGGTCTGATTATCTATCTCTCTGGGCGCTCATCAACATTGGCCCCTTCATCAACTAGATGTTAAGAATGTCTTTCTCCGTGACTTTCTTGAAGAAGAGGTGTATCTGTAGCAACCCCCTGGGTTTCGTGCCTCCGGAGCCGACTCCCATGTCTGTCGACTTCATCGCTCTTTTTATGGCCTAAAGCAGTATTCTCGTGTTTGGTTTGGCCGATTCAGCACCGTCGTCACCGCATTTGGGCTCTCTCGAAGTATGAAAGACCACACCATCTTCTACCGTACAACGTCCTCCGACTGCATCTTGTTGGTGGTATACGTTGATGATATTATCACCACTGGGAGCAACTTAACTGGAATCGCCCAACTAAAGGGTCATCTTCACCACCACTTTCACACCAAAGATCCCGGCCCACTAACATATTTCTTTGGCATTGAGGTCTCCAGTTGTACGGACATCATCTTTTTCTGCCAACGGAAATATGCCTTGGACATCTTGCATGATGCGGATTTGACTCAGGCAACTGCTGCTGACACTTCTCTTGAGCCTGGGGAACGGTCTCTCTATGACAACACGTAACTCTTTTCTCACCCAGAGAGCTATCGTCATCTTGTGGGAAAATTAAATTATCTCACCATGACGCGTCCCGACATTGTCTGCGTTGTTGGCAAAATGATCCAATTCATGGAGCATCCGACCAAATCTCTGTTGGATGTTGTCCTCCGCATTGCCAAGTATATCAAGGAAGACCCTGCCCGTGGTCTTTGGTACTCACATCATGATCATTCGGACGTTGAGGCTTTCTATGATGCTGACTATGCTGGTTGCCTTGCTACCCAGAAGTCTACTTGTGGGTTTTCCGTTTTCTTAGCAGGCAACCTCATCTCTTGGCGCAGTAAGAAGCAGACTGTCGTCTTCAGATCGAGTGCGGAGGCTGAATACTGTGCCATGACTACGGTCACTACTGAGATCCTTTGACTTCGTCATCTCCTCCATGAGATTGGCTTCCCACCGCAGACGTCTGCTCACATCTGGTGTGACAATCAGACAGTCATGAAGATTGCTTCTAATCCCGTCTTCCATGAACGCGCGAAGCATATCGAGGCAGACTGCCACTTTTTTGCCATCATCTCGAGCAGGACCATACCAGTTTCGGCCACATACTGACGACCAATCAGCTTGCCAACATCTCCATCAAAGGCCTCCCGGGAGCTCGTCTAGACTCTTTTAGTACTAAGCTGGGTATCCACAGTATCGGTGACTCAGCTTGAGGGGGAGTGTGTATGGTCTTGTTCGATGTCGTCTTTCTTTTGTGGGATTCTTGGTCCAAGGTGGGCATGTCCAGCTTGAGGGGGAGTGTGAAACCTCGTTTTAGTATAAATGGTATTTCTGAGTCCCACATCGGAATACTCCACCATGTAATATATTTTACCCCTCTATAAAAGAATGTCTCCGCCTCACCTTGAGGTAAGAAGAATTCGCCTCTACAAGTTCAATGGATCAAACTATGGTTTTTGGAAGATGCAGTTGGACTACCTGGTCCAAAAGTATCTCGATCTTCCGTTGATCGGGGTGAAGTAGGAAGCAAATGTCAAAAACGGAATGGGAAAGACTCGACAGGAAGGTGTTGGGTGTAATCCGGATGATGTTTTCCAGGAAAACATGACCTTCAACATCCGCAATGTGATGAAGACAACTGCTGGATTGATGATGAAACTTGCGAACATGTATGAGAAACCTTCCACAATGAATATAGTGTTCTTGTTGCGGCGACTTTTTGGCATGAGGATTTTAGAAAGAAGGTCGACGGTTGATCATCTGAACGAGTTCAACGTGATTTGAAGTTAGCTGGAGTCTGTTGGTGTGAAGTTCGCTGAAGGTGTGTGAGCCTTAATTCATCCGTTGTCATCGCTTCTGGAATCATGGGGCGCGATAGTTATCGCTCTGAGCAATTCCAGTGGTAAAAATGACTTGGTCTTCGAGGAAATCCGCGACTTGATCCTGAATGAGGAGATCTGGACGGAGGTTTCAAGTGCTACCAGAAGTGCTTTTAGTACGGAAGGCAAGAGACGCTTCACCCAAAGAAGTCATAAGAAGAGAGGGGAAAGCAGAAGAGATAGAAGCATTTGGAAGTCAGTTGGTCTACGTGACTTCGCATTTTGGCACTGCAGAAAGAAGGGATATCTGCAGAAAAGACTGTCGGGTGAGGCATGTTAACTTCGGAAAGCATGCCTCCGTTTCATCAGCAGATAACACAATTGTAGGGGAGAAAGACACTTTGATCCTTGACTTTGGAACCTCATTTCACTCAACTTTCAAAAGAGGATGCATGCGCAATTATGTGTCCGAAAGGCTTGGCAAGGTTCACCTTGTGGATGGAGAGACGTTTGAGGTTGTTGGTAATGGAGATGTGAGCATTTGAATGAAGAACGATTATTTGTTGCATTGCAAGGCGTTCGACATATCCCAGATCTACGAAAGAACTTGATTTCCATTAGTCAGTTTGATGATGTGGGATTTTGTACTCTCTTTGTGGACGGTATGTGGAAAATCACACAAGGTTCTATGGTGGTGGCCTGAGGTGTGAACGATGGAACATTGTATCCTATCGGTGTTTTAGAAAGTATCATGTATTTTGGAACAACAACTTCTGGAACAACGATGTTGTGGCATGATCGTCTTGGTCACATTGGTGAGAAAGGTTTACGGACCCTGGGTGCTAGAGGATTGTTGAAGCTTGATAATGTGGAGTACGAAACATGCGAGTGTTGCATCCAAGGCAAGCAGCGAAAGGTGTCATTCAATACGGATGGAAAGGCATTGAAAAATCGGAAACTCGAGCTGGTTCATACGAATGTATGGGGACCAACACTGGTTCGGTCTCACGGGGGCGCGTTGTACTACGTTATCTTTATCGACGATTCCATAAACAAAGTGAGTATTTTTCCTCAAACACAAGCCTGAATTTTTAGTGCTTTTGTCAGATGGAGAGCCATGATGGAAGCCGAGACCGAAATGAAGCTGAAATGCCTTCGGTCTGATAATGGTGGTATGGAGGAAGAGTGTTTCAGACATTCTGTTGGATGAATGAGATTCGGATGGAGAAGACTACCTGAGATGCCTGAGCAAAATGGCGTGACAGAATGGATGAATCGGGCTTTGAATGCGAGAGCTAGGAGCATGTGACTAAGTTTCAGTTTCCCAAAGTAGTTTCGGGTGGAAGCAGTTAATTGTGCGACCTATTGCGTGAATCGGAATCCTTCCGAACCAATTTGGGCAACAACTCCCAAAAGAACTTTCGTCCGGAAGAAAGGTGGTCTTTACTCACCTGAAAGTTTTCGGATGCATCGTGTATGCCCCATGTTGATGTCAAGAATATAGATAAATTGGAAGCTAAGTCCTAGACATGTTTCTTTGTTGGCTATGATGATGAAAACTTTGGTTTCAGACTTCGGGATAACAATCAACGAAAGCTTATCAGAGTCCGGAACATCCTCTTAAATGAGGAGATATTGTGGAAAGATTAAAACTAAACGGGAGACGCTCTTGGGAGCAAAGAACCAATGGAGTGTGTCGAGGTTGAACTAAGCAGAGGCCGAGTGATGTCGGGCTGTTCAGGGATAGCGAAAGAAGAAGTTTGAGAGGTACAACCAAGTTTTGAAACATAGGACGTTGATTAAGTTTTGGAAGTACAAGAGCCCGATGTATCAGAATGTTCAAGGATGGTGGAAGCTCGGGGCAGAGTTTCGGTAACCCCGAATCCAAAAGGAGCTGAACCTTAGGGGTTGAGGCGGTCTATTAGGGTCAGAGGTTTGATTTCGTAATGCGCTTTTTGTTACTTACGGATGGTGGAGAACCCAAAAGCCTTAGTGAGGTGAGAAGGCCAAGTCACTCGTTGCAGTTGAGGAGTTAGTAATGAAAGAAGAGCTAGATTCCTTGCATGTTTCTGATACATGGGAGCTAAAGGAATTACCACAAGGTAGGGGGTACTTCAGAACAAGTGGGTTTTTCGTTTGAAGGAGGAAGCGAATGATAGAGTTCGGTACAAGGCGCGATTGGTTGAGAAGTGCTTTTAACAATCAGAATGTGTGGACTTTGGGGAAATTTTCTCACCTATTGTTAAGCATACAATGATTCAGACGGTGTTGAGTCTGGTTTTCATGAAAGGTTTATTTCTTGAACAACGTGATATCACGATTGTGTTCCTTCACGGAGACTTGAAGGAAGAAATCTACATGGAGCAATCGGAAGGTTTCGTATTGAAATGGAATGAGGGTATGGTGTGTTAGTTTTAGGTTTCTAAGGATCAAACGACATTCGTTTAACATAGAAGAAACAATCCGAAACCTTAAAACCCAAGAATTCCCCCAAAACCATGCTAACTGCGTACCTTTCACCGTTGAGTTGTTGCCGCCGCTGTCTTCATCCCACACACTTAATGAAGATCACAACGGGGCAGCCAAAAGACATCCCTCTTCTGTGGTGCATCCATGAGTTGAGAGAATCACTCGACGTTCAGGTGAGATTGATGTTCTCACCACGGCATGTTATGCCTCACTAGGTAAAGGCGGAAGAAGCGAGCTTCCAGATGATTGGAGAGAATTGGCTAGGCTGCATGCAAGAGTATTGCACATACCATTAAATGGGTGCTGCCTCTTTATATAGGGCTTGGGATCCCGAGCCGTTGCATGCATTTACTCACGCGTTACAACGCATGGACAAATGGCTTCAGCTAGTTATGCACTCATCATATGAATGCAACGTTCCCTATGCATTTCATCTTATGAAACTCCTGTTAATGATAGCTAGTGGAAGAGATTTGAACGTTAATCCTTCTAACGTTCTTGTGCCATTACACAATACGATATAGCAATGGCATTGTTAAATGATATCACCGTATCGTTTTATATGATATACTCAAAACCAAGCAAAATACTAAATGCTTCAGTTTCTATATTTCGTACCATACGACATATCAATATCGTACATTATGATATTGGCATATACACATCACACACACACACACACACACACATATATGGCTTTAGGGCATAACTCCAACAATCTTCCACTTTTATTAAAAGCTCATAGACTTTGTTTCATTTCACTTTATATTGTATCATACAATAACTTGTGAAACCATATTCAAAACACTTTTGGAAAGCTATCATCAACTTCACCTTGTATCACATCATATGCAATACCTTGGGAATACCTATCCAAAACTCCTTTTGAATAAAACTTTAAAACATTTTTAGAGCAGTTCTCTGAGTCAAGCTCAATTTGCATTCAGTCAATCACAAAGTGTGACTCTATGGGTGTTTGTAGTGTTGACAACAAATATGAATTTCCGAATTCATAAATGTAAGCAAAAAGCGATCTCTAGCAAAACATCAATGCTCCTCAAACTACAAAAAGATCTGACATGATCTCTATCAAACACATGTATCCCAATACCTGTGTCCACCAGTTGCATCATATGCAAACATGCATTTTTCATATGATTCCTTTGTCTAAGACATCGAGTGATTATGGGATAGAGTGTCAATCCCATAAAGCCTACTCACACGTTCTCTGTGTATAGACTGACTAGGTCGATGAATATATTACATGTCATTCACCTTTATGGACGAGCACATCACATGTCTGTCACCCGATACACATCATACGTGTTATCTAGGTACGACCGTACATTTTCTCATTCTATCTCAATTGAGGGCTCAGATGTCATACCCGTCATACAAGATGACAAATCTTTTCTTGGTTAAGCTCCAACCGATTACATGATCAACCACATACCCAACCACCCCTGATTAGCTAAGCCTTAAAGCTTGCGTGAGAAAGGTATCACAATATGAAGGTTCTCATGCTAGGTATCTCACTAACCCCAGGTAGTGGGGACTCCAAATATGAAGCATGCATCCCTAGTATACCAAAGACATAGTGTATGACACTCCATGTGGTATATGATTAGCGGGTCATTCAGCGCACAAAACTCGTTTTGTGCCTCATGAGCATATTTCGTATCTCGATTCAAGAATCCTACTCATGCTAACCTTAACATTTCATCAAAACCTATAATACTACATGAAAAATATCGATTTGGTATAACTCAAAGTCGTACTTTTAGAGGTCGACTATCATTTCATTTCATGATATATATATATATGTATATATATATATATGCATCCAACATGAAAGAATGATAAAGTAGAGATTGCCTTTTGTATAACATGATACATTTTATATTCTTAATCTCTTTTTAAAAATACTCAATAAAACTATATATAAGCACCTATTTGTTATATATGATAGATTGTTAGATCAGCCTTGTTTTTATTGCACTTTAAGGCATTTCGTTAAACTCATTACATCTCTATGTAATTTCTACAACATCATTATGCGACAATCTGATAAAACCCTCCCACTAAACTCCTTTAGTGAGTAACATCTATGAAGAAAGTTTGTTTAGATAATGACGAGATTTAGAAATCATTTTCTTAATGTTCAACTCCTTGAACATATTCAAACTCCTCAACTCCATGACATCAAATGTTACGATGTTAATAACTTATGCTGGCTACTTAGAACTCTTTCTAAGTTTAATACCATCATCATCTTTGGAACTTATTCCATCAAACTTTTTCTTTGAAAGTGACATTTCACTTTAAATTTTGACCAGTATAATCCTTTATTTGTTAATTTTGAACTTCTCTAAGTCCAACCACACTCCCACTATTCTCTTAGACACTACATTCTCTTCAGAATATCATGCTAAAATTTACAAATTCCTTTGTGTTTAGGAAATGACTCTTATTTCCTTTTAGTATGAATATTTAACAAATAAACAATTGTATCCATATCATATATGATATTCTATGTGTTTGGAGCATTTTTCGAAAAGAAGACTATTTTTTTTGAAATGTCACTGATGATGGTGTGATCAAATCTCTCATATTTTAGCAAATGTCTCAGATAAACATTTTTATCCTTATCTTCTCAAGTATGTTATGGAATTCGATGAATTATAAACCATGTGTATTGAATCCATCATCTCATATTGATTTTAAAAACTCTTTATTGGTAAACAACTTCTTTTATCATATAAGGGAAATGTGACGAAGATACACATTCTTTATTTAGATCCATCTGAGTTTGATATACTCCTTTACGTTCAAATCTTTGATGTAGCAACTTTTTGTTTCATCACTTGAATGCTAACTACAAGTTTTATCAATTCTCCCCTTATTTTGAACTCCTATATATTTACAATATTTGTAAAGTATACATTTGGTATCACATACCCTTCAAAAATTTCTATAACATTGATACCTGACATAGACATTCCATGGAGTTTCACAAACCCCTTTAGGTATAACTTGGGACAATTTCATCATATATAAACATTACTCCTCCCTGATAACTCTAGGTTTCACTGACCTTGGCTGGCTACTCGAAACATTGTTGGACTTTCCAATTAACTTTTCTTCTTCCAGTTTGAACTTTTACCCACTTGTATTGTCAATACAGCACCGGAACCTAGACATCGTATGTCCTACTTCATTTATCCTCAGCACTTTGAGAAAATTTGGTAAACATTCCCCGAACCCATTCACATCGTCGGAACATTTCCACCAATGACAATAGAATGAATTTCATAACCAGAACAAGCCTTGAGGAAACCTCTATTCTCCCTAAGTCATTGACATACTCAATCATATTGAGTATATGAACGACGACTGAAATTTCTTTGGTCATCTTGCATTTAAAGCCTTTGAAACATCAAGTGAATCATTCTATGCTTCACATAACCATCTAGATTCATTTGTTGAACAACTTCAACATTTAGGTTACTCAAAAAGGTGTTTCTCTAACACATAGAATTTCTCTTAATAATTTTTCTTAAGTTACCAATCGTAGGAGTTGATTACATTAAGCTTCTCATTTTCAAGGATTAATCTCAAAGTTAAGTTTGATGATGATGATATTATTCATCTACAACAGAAACTTTTATCATATTAGTATAATGTTTTACAAACTTTTAATAAGGATTTTTATTAAATGTGTTCCTACTTAAATGAAGACGACTTTTAAATTCATCATATCCATTAGTGGGTCAAAATCCATATTTCACTAAGCAATGAGTCCGCGTTGGCGTTTCATTCACCACTTAGTTATTTAGGTATGACATCATCTCAATCGTATCATATATGACTCTTGGATGGTTGAGTGGATAACTTTTTGTCCAATCCATCATATGGATAAACTTATCACCCTTCCTGTTAGGACAAAGATGTCGAAAGGAGAAATCCAGAAGTAAATCTTTATTGCTGAAAGAATTGGATATACACACTAGAAAGAAAACCTAGAGATCTCATCTGCTGAAGGTAAGTCAACCTTTGTAGGTGACTTGGCTGCATTAGGTGGGACAACCCGCCTAACAATGCCACTCTCCGGAGGGACCAGCTTGTCCTCACAGTGAAAAGAAGGAAAATAAATCTGAATGAGAGCAGCATCCTCCCAAGTAGCATCCTTCGGAGATTGACCACGCCAACAAATAAGCCACTGAACTGCTTGACCAGATTGCCGAGTCGGGAGAATGGTATCTGGAGCAATTTGGTCCTTAACATCAGCAGGAAGAAATTGAGGTAAATCATCAGTTTCAAAATCACCAACATCCTTTTTGAGTTCTGAAACATGGAAAATAGGATGAATATGAATCTCTGGAGGCAAATCCAACCGATAAGCAACACTGCCAATGCACTCGATGACAGAAAAAGGGCCATAAAACTGTGCGGCCAGCTTTGGGAAAACTTAAAAACCAGAAAAAATTGGTTGCTAAGCTTGTAATTTGACAAAAACTTTGTCGCCCACAAGAAAACTCACTGAACATCGCTTATCAGCATACAGGCGCATTCGATTCTGAGCAGCAAGCATATTCAAACGGAGCTGCTGCAAAACTTTATCACGGTCAAGCAATGCCAAAGCAACAACTTCAACAGCTGTCTTCCATTTAATAAAACGAAGGAAAGTAGGTGGTTTGCGACCGTAAACTATTTCAAAAGGAGTAGCACCAGCAGAAACATGGAAAGATGTGTTTTAGCTATATTCCGCCCAAGGCAACCATCGTGCCCATTAATTGGGTTTGGAAGAAGAGAAGCAACGAAGGTATGTTTCAATGCTACGGTTGACAACCTCAGTTTGACCATCAGATTGAGGATGATAAGAACTCAGTTTTATGTTTGGTGCCCTATAATCGAAATAACTTCTTCCAAAAAATACCAGTAAATAATGGGTCACGGTCACTAACAACGGCACTAGGCAAACCATGGAGGCGAACAATTTTTTTCATAAACAGTGCTGCCACTTCATGTGCTATATAAGGATGATGCACTTCATGTGCTATATAAGGATGATGCAGTGGAATAAAATGGACATACTTTGACAAGCGATCCACCACCACTAAGACAACATCATAGCCCTGTGACTTAAGAAGGCCAGAAATAAAGTCCATAGAAACTTCCTCCCAAATCAATTTTGGAAGTGGAAGAGGTTGAAGGAGACCTCCAGTAGAAAGTGTTCGGGACTTTTGTTGCTGACAAACTTGGCATTCGTGAACGAATTGTAAAATGATCTGCGACATACCCCGCCAAAACGAACCTCCGACCAACCGCTTGTAAGTTTTCAGAAATCCCTTATGCCCACTTGCTGGGGAGGAGTGAAAGTAATGAAGTAATTGAGGAATCAAAGAAGAGTCCCCGGAGAGAACTAACTGGTCACGGAAAAACAATAGGCCACTGCGCAAAACATTACCTGGACGGGCAGAAGAATCATTTTCCAAAACAGTCACAAGAGACTGTAAGTCGCTATCTGTAGATAGTTTTGCCAGGACACATTGAAAATCAACCCAACACGCTTCAGAAACAAGAGAGCCAAAAGTCTTGTCATCCTCAACACGGGACAAAGCATCAATAACACAATTTGTTTTTCCGGGCTTATAAACCACCTCAAAGTCGTAGCCCAATAATCTCGCTTGCCAACATTGTTGGTCCATAGATGGAATCTGTTGGTTCAGCAAATGTTCCAAACTTTTATGGTTAGTGCGCACGGCAAAATGGCGCCCCAGTAAATATTGCTTCCAATGTAGCACAACATTCACCAATGCCATTAGCTCATTCTCATAAGTGGATTTAACTAAGTTAGCATCAGAAATAGCCTTACTAAAATATGCTACGGGCCTTTCCTCTTGAAGAAGTACGACACCCAACCTGTTTCCAGAGGCATTGCATTCTATGACAAAACTGGAAGAAAAATCCGATAGCTTTAAAACTGGAGCAGTAACCAAGATGGTTTTCAATCTGTCAAAAGTTGCCAAAGCCTGCTCACCCCACTGAAAGTTGTTCTTTTTTGTAAGTTCTGTAAGTGGTTTGGCGATTTCCCCATAATCCTTAACCAATTTTCTGTAATACCCGATCAGCCCCAAAAATCTTTCAACTCGTCTGGCATTTGTTGGAATGAGCCAAGTCTGGACGGCGGAAATATTTCTTGGGTCTATCGAAACCCCTTGCCGAGTGTTGATGGTGAATTGCCTTACCTCAATGTGAGGCAGAGACATTCTTTTATAGATGAGTAAAAATAATTACAAAGAGGGAAAGACCGATGTGGGACTCGGAAACACCCATTATACTTAAATGGGGTCCAACACTCCCCTTCAAGCTGGACATGCCCAGCTTGGATTGAGTCCCACAAAGAAAAAGGACGATATGAACAAGGATCATCTCATACCCCCCCTCAAGCTGGACCATGGATGCTGTGAAGACCCAGCTTGGTAGTGAGAGAGTCAAAGCGAGCTCTGGGGAGGCCTTTGGTGAAGATGTCGACAAGCTGATCCGCCGTCAGAATATGGCCAAAGCTGATATGGTTCTGCTCCAGATGGTGGCGAAGAAAGTGGCAGTCCACGTCGATATGTTTTGTCCGTTCATGGAAGACGGGATTCGATGCAATCTTTGTGGCTGCCTGATTGTCACACCAGATATGGGCAGAGGTCTTTGCTGGGAAGCCGAGCTCATGGAGGAGATGACGAAGTCAGAGGATCTCAGTGGTGATCGTGGCCATGGCGCGATATTCAGCCTCGACACTCGATCTAGAGACGACAATCTGCTTCTTGCTGCGCTAGGAGATGAGGTTACCGGCGAAAAACACGGCGAATCCCGAATTGGACTTGCGGGTAGCGAGGCAACCTGCATAGTCCGCATCACAGAAGGCCTCAACATCAAAATGAGCATGATGTGAGTACCGAAGGCCACATGCAGGATCTTTCTTGATGTATTTGGCAATGCGGAGGACAACATCCCACTGAGATCTGGTTGGATGCTCCATGAACTGGCTGACTTTGCCAACGGCGCAGACAATGTCTGGTCGTGTCATGGTGAGGTAGTTAAGTTTACCCACCAGACGTCGATAGCTCTCTGGGTGAGGAAATGGTTCCGAGTCGGTATGGAGAGAGCATTCCCCAGGCTCAAGAGGAGTGTCAACTGCAGTTGCCTGACTCAATCCTGCATCCTGCAAGATATCAAGGGCATACTTGCGTTGGCAGAGAGAGATAGTGTCCTCAGAACGGGAGACCTCGATGCCAAGGAAGTAGATGAGGGGACCAAGATCTTTGGTGTGAAAGTGGTGATGAAGGTGCGCCTTGAGGTGGACGATTCCTGTGGAGTCGCTCCCTGTGATGATGATACCATCAACATAGACCACCAGCAAGATACAACCATTCGACGTCGTACGGAAGAAGACTGTATGATCCTTCACACTGCGTGAGAGGCCAAAGGCCGTGACGACAGTGCTGAAGCGGCCAAACCAAGCCCGAGGAGACTGCTTGAGGCCATAGAGGGATCGATGAAGGCAGCAGACATGGGAGTTGGCGCCAGAGGCACGAAAGCCAGGGGGCTGCTGCAGGTAGACTTCTTCGTCAAGAAAGCCATGGAGAAATGCATTCTTGACATCCAGTTGATGAAGCGGCCAGTGATGATGAGCAGCCAGAGATATGAATAAGCGGACAGAGGCCATCTTGGCGACCAGAGAGAAGGTATCAAAGTAATCGATGCCATATGTCTGAGCAAATCCTTTCGCCACAAGCCGGGTTTTGAGGCGACAAAGAGAGCCATCGGGATTGAGACGGATCGTATAAATCCATTTGTAGCCGACCGCCTGTTTGCTCGCAGGGAGGGGGACCAGATCCCATGTATGGTTGTCATTCAGAGCTTGCAGTTCATCCCACATAGCCTGTAGCCACCCCGGGTGCGATTTGGCGTCGCCAACCGTGTGGGGAATAGAGATCGCCTCCAGTGCTGACAAACCTGTGTATGAAGATGTAAAGAGCGGAGTAGTCTGACACGAGCGAGTACCTTTTCGTAGTGCAATCGGCAAGTCCTCGGGTGCTGTGACAGGAGCATCAGACGACGGGGGAACAATGTTGTCCTCGGCTTGGACGGGGGGTACAGTCGATGGACGACGAGAGTAGACCATCCCAAAGCGATGACCAGTAGGGGGAGACACCAGAGGAGGGTGAAAAATGAGAGGGAGGCACTCATCGATGGTAGTGTTTGGATGAGGATTAGGTGGAGTGAAAGAAGAGTTCTCGACAAACGAGACATCGACAAAGGTGATATAGCGGCGTAAGTCTGGATAGAAGCACCAGTAGTCACGCTGAGTGCGGGAATATCCGAGAAAAATACACCGGAGGGATTTGGGAGAAAGCTTAGAGAGATTGGGGCGAGTGTCCCGAACATAGCAGAGACAGCCGAAGACGCGTAGTGGTAGGGAGTGGGGAGGAAGAGGGGAACAAAGTATGAAAAGGAGTCTCCCCCTGAAGGATGGAGGAGGGAAGTCTATTGAGGAGGTATGTAGCAGTGAGGATGACATCCCCCCAAAAGAGAAGAGGCACCTTGCGGTGGAAGAGGAGAGCAGGAGCAGTTTCCAGAATATGCCGGTGTTTTCGCTCGGCCACTCCATTTTGCTGAGGGGTATCAGGACAGGAGGTCTGATGGATGATGCCGTGTGCCTGCAGGAACTGCTGAAAGGGAGTGGACAAGTATTTCCGCCCATTGTCGGAGCGTAGACATTTGACAGAGATAGAAAACTGTGTTCGGATCTCATGGTAAAAGGTCTGAAAGAAGAGTTCTCGACAAATGAGACATCGACAGAGGTGATATAGCGGCGTAAGTCTGGAGAGAAGCACTGGTAGCCACGCTGAGTGCGGGAATATCCGAGAAAAATACACCGGAGGGATTTGGGAGAAAGCTTAGAGAGATTGGGGCGAGTGTCCCGGACATAGCAGAGACAGCCGAAGACGCGTAGTGGTAGGAAGTGAGGAGGAAGAGGGGAACAAAGTATGAAAAGGAGTCTCCCCCTGAAGGATGGAGGAGGGAAGTCTATTGAGGAGGTATGTAGCAGTGAGGATGACATCCCCCCAAAAGAGAAGAGGCACCTTGCGGTGGAAGAGGGCACAAACAATTTCCAGAATATGCCGGTGTTTTCGCTCGGCCACTCCATTTTGCTGAGGGGTATCAGGACAGGAGGTCTGATGGATGATGCCGTGTGCCTGCAGGAACTGCTGAAAGGGAGTGAACAAGTATTCCCGCCCATTGTCGGAGCGTAGACATTTGACAGAGATAGAAAACTGTGTTTGGATCTCATGGTAAAAGGTCTGAAAGGTGGTGAAAACTTCTGTCTGATCTCGAAGAAGGTAAAGCCACGTCATACGTGAAAAATCATCAATGAATGAGATATAATATTTATACCCTGATTGACTCGAGGTGGCACAGGGACCCCATACATCGGAATGAACCAAATCAAAGGGTTTGGCAGCCCGTGTGTCAAGTCGAGGAAAATATGAAGTGCGATGGTGTTTTGCAAAGGTACAAGACTCACAATGAAAAGATAAATGCTGTCTCATATCTGGATAGAGTTGATGAAGAGCGGAGGTGGAGGGGTGACCCAACCGAGAATGGAGGTCCAAGGTACGAGTAGAGACAGACGTGCAGGCGACGGACGTCGGGGCATCGAACATGTACACCCCATCTCGAAGCTGACCTCTACCAAGTTCCCGGTTCGTCGTCCGCTCCTGAAACATAACAGAAGATGAGGTAAAGATAGCAGTACAATTGAAATCCTTGGTCAGCTTGCTAATGGAGAGCAGGTTAAACGGACTACGTGGTACATGAGCCACCGAGGAAAGGTGAAGGGAGGAGGTGAGGGAACATTTACCAAAACCGGCAATGGGGAGAGTGGAACCATCAGCAACAGTGATGGCCGAGGAACCAGTATAGGGACTGTAGGTGGAGAGCATACCTGCATCACCGGTAAGATGGTCGGACGCACCTGAGTCAAGCATCCAGGCAGGGGAGCGATGACTGACATATGCAGTGGGACCCCCTGAGTGGGCAAGAGATGGTGATGAAGAGCTCGGGCAAGAGGTGGTCCTATGATCGTGAATCATCTGGATCTCAGCCATGGAGAGATCCAAAGATGAAGGAAGAGCGACAGTAGGCGGGGATGCATCTTTGGACCGCAGTCTGACCCTGTCGTGGGTGCGGAGCGGGACGACCATGAAGGACCCAACAACGGTTAACCAGGTGGCCGAGCTTGCCACAGTGTTGATAGAGTGGGCGAGGGCGGCTGTCGCCACGACCGCGTCCACGAGTACCGGTAGGGCGGCCACCACCACGACCCAGGAGAGCAGTGTGATCAAGGCAAGGGACGGGTGGGGCAAGGGCCCGATGAGCCTTCCCAAGGCGATGATAGACCTGCGAAATCTCGAGAGACGAGGGGCTGACTAGCATTTCTGTAGCTGTCGTCGCATATTCCGCGTCGAGACCATGGAGGAGGCTGAAAAGACAGAGCTGGTCCCGCTGGGCTAAGGCTTCCGCAGGTGTTTGTGGAATGGGCCAAAGCTCAAGAAGTTCGTCTCGGAGAGCCTTCCATTCCATGAAGTATGTGGGAAATTGACGAGCTTGCTGGCGGAGGAGGGACAACCACTGAAGAAGATCAGATACCCGGGCCAAATTATTGGTCTCGGAGTACATGAGAGTCAAGGAATCCCAGAGTTCCTTGACTGTGTTGGGTGTCCGGGTGACGTCTTTGACAGAGCGGTCCATTGAATTGACCAGCAAGGCAAAGATTTTACTGTCGGCAAGCTTCCACGGACGATATTTTGGATCAGAAGGTAGAGGTGGTGGATCCTCAAGATGGGAATCGAGGTCCATACCGGTGAGAGACATGAGCACGGTCTTCCGCCAGACGGAGAAATTTGTGGAGTCGAGGCGCTCATCGTCCAAGCGGGTGGAGGTGGTAATAAGAGGAGGCAGGACCGAGGCGACCATCGACGGTAGGTCCGCGGAAGGTGCTGTTGAACTCGTCATTCAGTACTGGACGGACGCCCGAAGAGCGGGTGCTAGCAAAATGGGAGAGTCCGGAAGAGGCCGGGAGACCGCTGGAAGGGCGCCGTATGGCGCGGGGTTGCCGGGGGCTGAGGCCGGCCGAACGTGCTGGGGAAGGGAGGCCGCCGGCGCAGGGAGGCCGCCGGTGCAGGGAGCCTGCCGGTGCAGGGAGCCTGCCTGGGAAGGGAGGCCTGTCGGGATGGAGCCGCCGGGGAAGGAAGCCTGCCGGGATGGAGCCGCCGGGGAAGGGAATCTGCCGGGATGGAGTGCCGGGGAGGGTTGGGCCAACGCTCGAGGAAGCGGCGCCGACACGAGGGTGGGCCGTCGGGGAATCCGCAGGAGGTGCTGCGCGCACAGGAGGACTGCCTGGGAAGCGCGGTTCGTGCGTAGCAGGAGAGGCGGAGCCGTCCGTATCGCTCGCCTGGAGTAGCGGGAGCCGTTGCGGGTAGTTGAGGGAGAGGCGGAGTTAACCGTGCCGCGCGCCTGGAGAAGCGGGAGCTGTTGCGGGAGCCGGAAAGATCGCCGGGGAAGATGGGAGCCACTGAGGAGGCGGGCGCAGCGGGAGCCGGGATGTAGGCCGCGATCGGGTGTCACGACGGGACGCGAGGCCGGGAGGAGCGCCGTAGGGGAGAAGCTCCGCTGGACTGAGGGCGGGCGGCGCGACGGGATGCGAGGTCGGGAGGGAGGCCGTCGGGTAGGAGTAGCGCTGGAGGGGAGAATCACCGGAAGGGCAGGGCTTCGCGGCTGAAGGAGACGTCGGCAGGGAGAGGTCCGCCGGGAGGTAGAGGCCTGTGCAACCGGGAGGAGCAGCGGAGGGGAGGGGGGTGGCCACGTAGGGCAGACCCGAGTGGGTGATCACACCGGATAGAACCGGGAGGAGGAGAGAGGCGGGTCCGGACAGAACCGGGAATCCGCAGGGGTGGGAGTGCTCGGGATTAATTTTCCTCTGATACCATGTTGATGGTGAATTGCCTTACCTCAATGTGAGGCAGAGACATTCTTTTATAGATGAGTAAAAATAATTACAAAGAGGGAAAGACCGATGTGGGACTCGTAAACACCCATTATACTTAAATGGGGCCCAACATCGAGTAATAAGATGCCCCAAGTATTTCACTTGCTGTCGGCCAAATGTATATTTTCTGAAAACAAACTATTAACTTGTAAGAGTTCAAAAACCAAACGCAGAAGGGATAAATGAGAAGGCCAAAAAGTACTATAATTCATAATATCCTAAAAAAAACCATTGAACCCTGTTTTTATTATTTTGGGTATTTTCGAGTCCCACATTAGAATACCCCTTTATGTATTCTGTATTTTCAATCTATAAAAGAAGGCCTCTGCCTCACTTTGAGGTATGGAGATTACCTCTTCTACATGGTATCAGAGGGAAACATAATCCCGAGCCCTCCCTCCTTTAGATATATATATATTTTTTCCTCTCCTCCTGGGTCTGCCCTACGCAGCCACCCCCCTCCTGCGGGTTTGCCCTGCGCGGCCACCCCCACCCCTCCCGCGGGTCTGCCCTACGCGGCCACCCGGCTCTGCCTTACGCGTCGCCTCCTCCGCTGCGCCGCACTCCGACGTCCCGATCCCGGCCCCGCCCTCCGCAGCGGCGCCCTTCCCAACGGCGATCTCGGCCCGTCCTTCCCTCGGCGTATAGCTGCACCCTTTGGCCGGCCGGCTCCCACTCCCGTCGCCCCGGCTTCCTGTGCGCCTGATCCTTTGGCGCCCTCCCGCGATCCCGACAACCGGCTGCGACGCACTCCCGCGGTGCACTTCTTTCTGGTGACGCACTCCCACGACGCACTCCCGCGACGGTTATCCCTGCGGCGCATTCCATTCCCGACTCTTCAGCGGACCTCCCGCCCGCAGGACCTCTCCCGCACGCGGCTCTGTCGTTGGTAGCTTCTCTCGCCCGACGATGCCAGCGGCCTCTCTTCTCGGCCGCGTCCTGCCCTTCCCAGCAGTGCACTCCGCCCGACGGCCTGCTCTTCCGCCTCCGTCCAGGCGCAATCCCCGCCGGCCTACTCTCCCTTCCAGGCGGCATCCCGGTCTAACCGGCTCCTCCTTCCGAATGGCATCCCGACGTCCTCTAGCGGCTAACCGGTTTCCACCGGCTCAGCCTCTCCCAGCGACATCCTCCAGGACGACCGACTCTCCCTTCCCTGCGACATCCCGACGTTTTCTCGGATCCCTCTGCGTGCGACACTCACCAGGCGGCTCCCTCGCGAAATCACCGGCAGCCCGTCGCCTCCGCGCCCGCCCTCCTACGCCGGTGCCACCCCTCCACCGGGTACCTGATTCACCGGCAGCTCCTTGCGCATCCTCCCGGTTCCTACTTCAGCTCCCAGAGGTGCTTTCGACTCCCGGCGCTGCCCGCCTTCTTGCGGCCGTTCATCGCGACTGTGGTCCGACGCCTCTGGCGGCCTCCCAACTCCGTCTGCGACCAGCACTAACCGGAACAACGGCGCCCAACCGCAGAAAGTCTCGTATCCCTGCGGTCTCCTCGGTTGATCAGCACTCGTCGACCCGCCTCTCTCTCCGCAGTCTCCAGGCGCCTCTTCCCTGCGATCCCGCCTCTTCCCTGCGATCCCGCCTCTTCTCAGCGACTCCGCCTTTTCCCGGTTACTGGATCCGATGCGGTCTTCCGGCCCCTGCCCTTCTCAGCGGTCTCTCAGCCCGCCTCCTGCGGTCTTTCGACCCCTGTCTGAGCACCCGTCCTCATCTCATCGAGCGCCAGTCTGGATGCTCGACACCGGTGCATTCGAACATCTCACCGGGGATTTTGGTATGTTCACTACCTATCATCCATCTACTAGTGCTTCTCCAATCACTATTGCCAATGGATCAACAATCCCCATTGCGAGATTTGGCACATGCCATGTGACCCCATCTATTAGCCTTTCTTCAGTCGCTCACATTCCTCACAGCCAGTTTAATCTTCTCTCAATCAGCATACTCACCAAACATTTAAATTGTGTTGTTATTTTTTACATCATCGGGTGTTGTTTTTCAGGAGCGGTCGACGAATCGGGAACTTGGTCGAGGTCATCTGCGGGCCGGGGTGTACATACTCGATCTCCCACAACCTCTTGCTTTTTAATCCATCTCACCCCGTGCCCTTGACCTTCATTCTCGCCTTGGTCATTCGCCCGCTTCCGTCCAACATAAGCTTTGCCTCCAATTTTGTCATATCCTTTCTTTCCATTGTGAACCCTGCAAATTTGCAAAACATCATCGGGTGACATATGTTCCTCGATTGGACCCGCGTGCCGCGAATCCTTTCGACCTTGTTCATTCCGATGTCCGGGGTCCTTGCAGGGTTCCTAGCCAGCCCGAGTTCCAGTATTATATTACCTTTATCGATGACTACTCCCGCATGACCTGGCTCTACCTTCTTCGTGATCAGTGTGAAGTGTTTTCTACCTTTCAGACCTTTTACAATGAGATTCATACTCAATTCTCAACCTCCCTGAAATGTCCCCACTCCGACAATGGATGAGAATATTTATCCACTCCCCCTTTTCAAGGATAAAAGCATTATTCACCAGACATCTTGCTCCAATACACCTCAGCGGAATGGAGTGGCCGAGCGAAAATATCGCCATATTCTAGAGATTGCCCGTGCCCTCTTATTCCACATGAAGGTGCCTCTCAAATTTTGGTGCGATGCTATCCTGACTGCTACATACCTCATTAACCATCTCCCTTCTTCTATCCTTCAAGGGGAGACTCTTTTTTGGACTCTGTTCTCCTCTCTCCCTCCTCACTCACTTCCATTGCGTGTCTTTGGATGTCTCTGTTATGTCTGTGACACTCGGCCCGGTCTCTCTAAGCTCTCTCCTAAATCCCTCCGTTGCATATTCCTCGGCTATTCCCGCACTCAGCGCGGATATCCCTGTTTCTCTTCAGACCTATGACGGTATATCATCTCTGCGGACGTCTCGTTTGTTGAGAGCTCTTCCTTTTCACATCCCTCTCCCCATCCAGACATGGACATTGATGATTGTCTTCCTCTCATTATCCACCCTCAGCTGGTGTCTCCCCCTGGTGCTGATCACCATTTTGGTACGGTCTACTCTCGTCGCCCATCGACTGTACCCCCTGTCTCGGCCGAGGACCCAATCATCCCCGCTTCATCCGAGGCTCCTGCCCTGGCACCAGACGACTTGCCCATTGCACTGCGGAAAGGTACTCGATCTTGCCAGCGTACTCCTCTATTTGTCTCTTCATACATCGGTCTGTCAGCTCTGGAGACAGTATCTATTCCTCGCACAGTTGGTGATGCCAAATCTCACCCGGGGTGGCTAGCAACAATGCGGGATGAATTGCAAACTCTGGAAGAAAGCCATACTTAGGATCTTGTCCCCCTTCCAGCAGACAAAAAGGCGGTTGATAGCAAATGGATTTACACAGTCAGGCTGAATCTTGATGGTACTCTCCATCGACTCAAAGCTCGCCTTGTGGTAAAGGGCTTTGCGCAGACTTATGATATTGACTACTTCGATACCTTCTCTCCAGTTGCAAAGATGGTCTCTGTTCGATTATTCATCTCTCTGGCCGCCCATCATCATTGGCCTCTTCATTAACTGGATGTTAAGAATGCCTTCCTCCATGGATTTCTTGAGGAAGAAGTTTATCTATAGCATCCCCCAGGATTTTGTGCCTCCGGCGCCGAGTCTCACGTCTGTCGACTCCGCCGCTCTCTTTACGGCCTCAAGCAGTCTCCTTGTGCTTGGTTTGGCCGATTCAGCACTGTCGTCACTGATTTTGGGCTCTCCCGCAGCATGAAGGACCACACAGTGTTCTACAGGACGACATCTGCTGGCTGCATCCTGTTGGTCGTTTATGTGGATGATATCATCATCACTGGCAGCGACTCTGATGGAATCACCCACCTCAAGGGTTATCTTCACCAACACTTCCACACTAAGGATCTCGACCGTCTTACATACTTCCTAGGCATCGAGGTCTCCAATTCTCCGAACACCATCTTCCTCTGCCAAAGGAAATATGCGTTGGATATTCTGTAGGATGCTGGGCTAACACAGACCACTGCTGCGGACACTCTTCTAGAGCCTGGGGAACGCTCTCTCTATGACTCTTCGGAACCGTATTCACACCCAGAGCGGTACCGTCGACTGGTGGACAAACTCAATTATCTCACCATGACTCGTCCCGACATTGCCTGCATTGTTGGCAAAGTGAGTCAATTCATGGAGCATCCGACCACCTCTCAGCGGGATGCTGTCCTCCGCATCGCCAAATACATCAAACGAGATCCTGCCCGTGGTCTTCGCTACTCCTAGCATGCTCATCTGAATATTGAGGTCTTTTTTGATGCTGATTATGCTGGTTGTCTTCCTACCCGGAAATCTACTTCTGGGTTTGCCGTGTTCTTGGCAGGCAACCTCATCTCCTGGCGCAGCAAGAAACAGACTGTCGTCTCCCACTCCAGTGCGGAGTTCGAGTACTGAGCAATGACCACCGTCACTACAGTGATCATTTGGCTTCGACATCTCCTTCAGGAGCTTGGCTTTCCTCCGCATACATCTGCTCATATCTGGTGTGACAATCAGGCAGCCACCAAGATTGCTTTGAATCCCGTTTTCCATGAACGCACGAAGCATATTGAGGTGGACTGCCACTTTCTTCGCCACCACCTGGAGCACGATCATGTCAGCCTTAGCCACATCCTGACGGCGGACCAGTTTGCTGACATCTTCACCAAAGGCCTCCCAGGAGCTCGCCTCGCCTCGCCTAGTTCCAAGCTGGGCATCCATAGCATCTGCGACCCAACTTGAGGGGGTGTGTCTGGTCTTTCCTTGATGTTATCTTTCTCTTGTGGGACTCGTGTTCCAAGCTGGGCATGTCCAGCTTGAGGGGCAGTGTTGAACCCTGTTTTTATTATTCTGGGTATTTCTGAGTCCCACATCGGAATACCCCTTTATATATTTTGTATTTTTAATCTATAAAAGAAGGCCTCCGCCTCACCTTGAGGTATGGAGATTACCTCTTCTACAAAAAACAATACTCCCTTTCTGAGATATGGGAGGAAAATCGCATTCATCGTAGCCTAGAACGTCGCAGGGGCATCCATGAAATCAAATGACATAACTAAATATTCATAATGGCCCTCATGTGTTTGGAAAACAATCTCTAATGTCCCTCTCACAAACACTAGCCTGATGAAAATCGGACTTTAAGTTGAGCTTCACCAAATAAACAGCACCACCCAACTCATCCAACAATTTATCAATCAAGGAATAGGGAACCGATCCGAAATGGTCATCTTATTCAGGGCCCGGTAATCAACACACATGGCCATCCCTCATTTTTTTCTCACCAAAATATTAGGACTGGAATATGGGCTATGACTCAACCAAACGACACCTTGAGCCAACAGTTCTCGTACTTGCCGCTCTACCTTGTCTTTGAGGTGAGGTGCTAATTTGTATGGGCGCACATTAACTGGGACATCGATATTGATTAAATTGATCGCATGATCCGTGGGACGCTGTGGACATAACCCCTTGGGCTCAGTAAACGTTTCTGTAAATTCAGAGAAAAACGGTTGGAGGTCTAGTTGTAACTTTGATTCAGAAACACAGTCGGGCTTCACATCCCTTGATCGAACACCCCACAGAGAACTAAAAAACAGTCGCTTAGCGTCGGAAAAAAAAACTGTAGGGAAGCCCATGTTGCATCGCAAGGAGACTGTAGCCCCCGTAAAAGAATCGAGGTTCCTAGATTGTCAAAACTCATTGTTTAAAGTTGAGGCTGAAGTCTCAGTTTATTCGGGGAAAGGGGCTACATAACCAAATAAAAGCAGACGATATGCAATGCAGCGATGTACTTGGCGAGCCTGAAACAGGAAGACTTCTACCTCCATTGTGAGTGCAACAATCTGTATGGGCAATGCAGAACCCTTACCACTTGAAAGGACACGATTCCCATCACCCAATCGTATTCCAAAGGGGGGAGTTTGAACTAGTGATATCTCCAACCTCCGAATCAACGCTGAAGAAACAAAATTGTGACTGACACTGTCAATTAATATTAAAATAGGTACCCCTGTAATATGTCCTAATAACAAAGTCTTTGACACGTGGAATAGTTGTTCCTCCTTGGAGTTTAGCGCCATAGCCTGACAAGACATTTTCGACAACTCCTCAGCGGGAACCTTTGCTTCCTATATATTACTGTAGTCATTGACTTCCTGTTGTTGAGGAGCAACACATTCTCAAACCATGATGCGCTACCCCTTGTCAGGACATCTATGTGCTGGTCCAAATTTTTGACCACAAGAAAAACATAATCCCTTTGCTCGCTGATTGTCTTACTCTCCTCTAGAAAGGTTACGTACTCCTTTCCCCTGGAAATGGCGGTCCTCCCCTCCTTGCTGCTCTGTGTCGTTTCGCTCATAGCAGTCAGGAACTGAAACAGGTCTGCTAAACATGGGACTAGTATTCTGATAAGTATGCCTCGCACTTTCAGGCTCCGGGTAACGAATGACCCCTGTAATCAGTAGCTCGCGTTCCACATTCCTTGTGAGAGAAAGAAGACGGGCCTTCTCCTTCGGTTTATGTGTCATCACTGAACTTTCCATCTCGGGACGTAAACCTCCCATGAAAAAACTAATATACCAAGACTCCTTAAGATCTGGAATCCGTAAAGCCCCCTGTCAAATTTTGTGATATAAGCATTTACCGTTCCTATCCGGCGAACACTCTTCAATTGCTTCAAGGGATCACACTCTTCCGCAGAACCGAATCGACTAAGTAATTCAAACTTCAATTCGTCCTAAGACAACTGCGGTCGGACCGAAAGCAATGAAATAAGCCAATGCTGAACCAGTCCCTCCATACAATATAGAAATGGCAGCGTTAAACAATATGACCATATTGTTTTATACGATATGCCCAAAACTAAGCAATACCAAATGTTTTGGTTTCTATATATTGTACCATACGACATCTCAATATCGTACACTATGATATTGGCATATACACATCATATATATATATATATGAATTTAGAGCATAATTCCAACAGTAAGCTCGAGTGAAGTCTGTACGGGTTTAAGTTGGCGCAAAGACAGTGATATTGGTAGTTTGATAACTTCATGACGGAATTGAAGTTTGTTCGGAGAAATGCGGATCATTGCTGTTACCAGAAGGTGTATGGTGATGAAAGTTTCGTTATTGTTCTTCTATATGTGGATGACTTAATCTTAATTGAACCTGTGTGATGACTGTTGGAGTTAGTGCCCTAGATACAACTTCTGTGTACTTTATGATAACATGTATTCATTGTTTTGAATATTAATAAATTACTTATCACATCATGATTGTTCTTCTGCGTGACATAGTATGTGATAATGTTCTAAGAGTAGCTGTCGCACTAAAAGGTCATAGCAGTTTCCCGCTATGATGAGAACTCGAAAAAACTAAGACATTTTTTTTGAATATATGTTCTATAGCTGGATGATATCATTTGAGAGACACAAATGATACAGGCTATCAGGGGCAGAGACTCATAGGACTTTGAGACACCTTCTCATGGTGTACGCCCTTGGTAATATCCAGTAGGATATTATGAGAACGAGACTCGCCAGTAGAAAATCCACATTTCTATTTGTCATTGGATATTCCTATCTGCGAACGTGTGTATCGATCCTTAAATTTTGAGATTATTATTAATGAATATTATGAGTCACGTACTTTGATATATTGATGAAAACCATGAGACATATGTTTGTGGTGAGATAGAATACATTGGGTGCGTCACTAGTAATATTGCATTAATGAATAATGCGATAAAAGATTTGTCCCTTCTGTTTTAATGAAAGTTGATATCTCAGACCCTTTGATGGAAATGATATAGCCTAAATAAATATTGTGTTTGATAGGCAAGTTTATTTTCTGGGAAATCAAAGAAAGAGACATCAAACACTTTGGTTGTTGGCACTGACATGCAACCTGCTTGATTAGAGATATCGCGATAAAAAGATTATTTTACACAGTAAGCGTCCGTATGTGGTAACATGTCGTTGCGACATTAACTTCTTTCTCTATGGGTGTTTTGGTGTGTTGTTAGACGCTAACCTTTGACTTTAGGCTGCTTTGTCTAATGCTACTGAGAAAGTGGTCTAGAGTGTCACACGTTAAGTGTATCCTAAATCTCAGTTAAATAATATATTATTATTTATTATTTAACAGGTTGAATAAATATTATTCCCGCACGTTGTTTAATAATTATTCATGTATATTTGATCACATATATTCTGTCACCAGTTATTCGAGAGAATATAATGTGAGTGAAATATTTAATAAATATTTATTTGTTATTAAGTGAATATAATATTTATTTATTTATTGGCGAATAATATAGTGATATTTCTTTAATAAATAAATAGTCATTATTCAAGGCTCAATAAATATTGTGGAGGAATGACGGACCGAGTTTAATGGTCTGGTTAGAAATAATAAGTACTGAATATTATTTGATTAAATAATATTTAATTTAATTCGCATTTAAGTGCATGCTGAGAAATAATAATAATAATATTATTATTTGAGATGGGATTTCGTAAGGATTAGATGAATAATAAAGGGCATTTGTGCAATTATTTTATTTTAACCCTAGCGGTATATGAATCCAATTATATTATTTTCTAAGAGGACAATTCATTTGTTTGGGTTGTGCAAAACGGAATTAGAGAATTCTCTCAAGCCCTTGAGATCTCTCTTCTCCAAGATCGTTCTTTAGAACGAAGATCAATCTTCCTCCGTCAGTTCAAGAATAACGCTTTGGAAGCAATTTTCATAGCGATCAAAGGCGGACGACGCAAGCGCAATGATCTGCCGTGCTAGCACCTGAAGATTCTTTCGGCAACGTTTGAAGATTCGTGAAACGCGTGTGGATCACCGCTAAAGGGATTTTGCACTTGATTCCTACAACGCAACGACGATGCATCGCAGATCTGTTACCAGATTCATCAACGAAGAAAGAATTCCATCAAGGTAATTCTTATGTAATTAAATTAATTATAAATAATATGTGATGATCCTCTCTCTGTGGTTCCGGCTTGATTCATGTTGTCTATCTTCTTTGATTCAATTCCGTTGAACATGACATTTATCTTTGTTTAGATCTCAGATTGATCATTGAACATGACAAAAAACAATGTTGGGCACTGCCCATCGCACGCTTCTGCTGTGCTCGGAACCTACAATGATGAGGTTGGAAGAGAAGTGTGAAATGTCCAGAGGTTTCCAAATGAAGGATCTTGGTTTTGCTAAGCGGATGTTGGAGACGTGGATCAGAAGAGACATGAGTTCCGGAACATTGTTCCCATCTCAGTCAGAGTACATCCAGAAGGTGCTGGAGTGATTTGGAATGAGCGAATCGAAGCCTGTGAGCACTCCCCTGGCCGAGCACTTCAAACATTCAAAGGAGAAGACTTTTAAAGCAAATAAAGAGGCTAAGTACATGACGAAGGTTCCTTATGCATCGACAGTGGGAAGCCTGATGTATGTCATGGTTTGTACAAGGCTTGATATCGCTCAAGCATAGGGGTGGTTAGCAGATTTATGGAAAATCCAAGAAAGGAGCACCGAGTGGTTGGCATCTCAAAGGCACAATGGATCTAGCACTCTGTTTCAGAATAGACGATTCTTTACAAGGATTTACGGATGCTGATTTTGGTGGAGATACCGACTCACGGAAGAGCACCACAGACTTTGTGTTTACTTTCGGAGGCAGCGTCGTGAGCTGAATGTTCAGGTTACAACCTGTAGTTGCACTATCAACCACTAAAGTTGAGTACATTGCAATTATTGAAGCAAGGAGGGAGTTGGTGTGGTTAAAGGGTCTGCTGGTGGAGATCAGGAGGCAAGAAATCGGCTTGCTGTACTGTGAGAGCCAAAGTGTGATTCACTTGGTCAGGAACCTGACATTTCACTCTCGAACGGTGCACATTCAACTGAAGTACCACTACATTTGAAAGCTCGTGGAAGATGGAGTGCTAGAACTATGGAAGGTTGAAGGGAAGCGGAATCCGGGTGATATGCAGATTAAAGTCATAGCTTGGGAAAGCTTGGAGTGGTGCTGTGCTTTAGTGGGACTTGGATAACTTGGAGGTCGTGAGATCTCAAAAGCTTCATCAGAATGGAATAGAGGAACGAAAGAAGGGATGTTTCGGGACATGGAACCGGTGACCTAGAGGATTTGGCGATGAAGCCTTGAAAATGATTCTCAAGTGGGAGACTGTTAGGCTTGGCTGTGTGAGAAACCATTTTCCCGGCCAGGTATTGTTGCTTCCAAAAGGAGAAATTTCCGGAACTACATACAAAAGCAAATGCATGACGGCACAACAAAACCTGCATTCTGAAACAGGCGGCAGCAGCGGTGATAGATTTCGGATGGTGGAAGTACGGATTCCAGATGGTGGAAGTACAAAAGCAATACTAAATGGTGGAAGTGCAGAAGCAATACTATGTGCAACTCTAGTGATGTGTTTTCAGATGTTTGCACTGTTCACCGGGTGGATCGGTTGAGTCAGTGGTGGTCAAAAGCCTACTGGCGGTAGCCATGATCAAGCGGTGATCACCCGCAAATATCGGATGGAGATGGAACTGTTGGAACTGAAAGGTAGCTGCATTACTCGTCTATAGATAGATGGAGTGGGGTCACTTGCACTCACTTGAAATTGTCGCATTTAAGCTTCTGTCAGCTTATGCTTTGGAGTAATTGTTTCATTGTAATATCTTGTTTCTTATTCTATTGAAGTTGTTGTTTCCTGTGGAGTAGGAATTGTTCTGAACCACATCAATTCCTGTGTTTCTTCATTGAGTGTTTCACTTCTGTATATTGCTTGTTCCGTTTGGGTTGTGAGTTGAGTGCCTGCTGAAGTTTGGAGGGTGCGTGACTGGGTGCCTGAGCTTCTCAGTTCCAGATAGACCTATCTGTGGCGTCGTGCCTGTCATAAACTTTCTCAAAATATTTTGGAATTTCTCTGTCCAGATACATTACAAGTGGCTGCTGGAAGTAAAATCCAACACATTTTTGAAATCTGAAAGGAGAAGTCCCTTTGCACATGAATGCATCATGGAAGTCTTATGGAATTTCTCTGTCCAGATTCATTTTTAGCACTTTTGTTTTCCTTCTCATAGGTAAATTAAGATTTACTTGAATTTTCATAAGTACTTGAATGCGTGGATGACCCTTTGCAGAAGATCTATTTTACTGTTGTCATGGGTTACTCATGCTGCATAATACGTGTTTTCATGAAGTGATTTTTTCTAATCATTGTGGGAATTATGTTGTTATGGATTCAGTAGTTTTTTACTTAAATTTTTCTTTGCTAATTATTCATTCCTTTTATTTTTTTCCAGTGTGGGTGGATTCTTTCAGCGTCATTTTGGGAAAGAGGTATACATCATGGAGTTTGGACATGATAGCGGCCTTTTTGTCTTGGGATGTTGTGCGCTTATTTTGAAAGAACCTTTTATTTATTTTAGTACTTTACATATAGAAGGTTGAAGAATCAAAGATTATGAGTAGTTGCTTGATAAAATTGTTTCTTTTTTTTTATTATCTTTGTCAATTTATCATTTTTGAAGGTTGTTGATTATCTTGTTGATCCTTTCCTTGCTGGTACCTGTGCTGGAGATCCAGAATCTAGTTGTGTGAGTTGGCTTGGATTCTTGTGCTTCATTGTTTGACTTTACCTTAATGGTTATATATATTGTAAATTTTACATTGATGAGTCATGTGTCATGTTACCCTGAGTACTGCTTCAGCCTAAATCTGCCTTTGTAATGTAGTGTGGAGTTTGATGAACGCAGCGGTAGCGGTAGTCCATGGGCGCCAGTGCCTCGGTGGGAGGTCTCGCTGACTGGTCAGCTAGTGAGGGACATGGGGGAAACGCCCTCTGCCGGGTTAGGGTTAAGGGGCAGCGCCCTTAGAAGTTTTTTTCTTTTTCTTTTTCTAAAGACCTGGCCCAAATGGGTAGTTTCAACTGTTTCCCAATTGGGCAGTTTCAACTGTTTCCCCCTTTATTTTTAATCGGTTCTAACACTCAATTTGCTGAGAGGCAAATCAAGATCTAGTGTGGCCGTGGATGTAGGTATTTCAATAACAGAACTGCATAAAAATCCAGTGTTCATCTTTGCTGTTTTTTGATATTCTATTTGGCCATATTCGCTCTCCCAACATTTGGTATTAGAGCCTAGGTTTTATAGGTGAGTGGCAATGATGGCAGAAGAAGGGAAAGTAAGGATAGAAGAAAAATTCGATGGCAATGACTTCAGATTTTGGAAAATGCAGATAGAAGATTACTTGTATCAGAAGAAGTTACATGTGCCACTGTTAGGGAAAAAGCCATATGCAACGAGTCAGGAAGATTGAACTTTGTTAGATCGACAAGACTTGGGCCAGAGAAACCATCAAGGAGACCACGCCATCAAGGAGACGACCTCTGATCTGATTAAGGCGTTGTATACAACATCAAGGAGGCGACCACCTTCGATAAGGCGTTGTCCAATATGTATGAGAAACCATCTGCTTTGAATAAGATATTTCTGATTCGACAACTTGTAAATATGAAGATGAAGGAAGGTGCCAGTTTAACTGATCATGTGAACAAATTTAATTCCACTGTTGAGATTGACCTCAGTAAAAATTAAAGTTGAGGAAGAAGTTCAGGCTCTATTGTTAATATCTTTGTTGGAGTCCGCATCCCACATCGGACTTATGGTCCGATGTGGTTTTAATTATTCATTACAAAAGAACCTCAATGCCTCCTTTAGAGAGAACCTTGGGGATTCGGGTTTACCTTCCTTTATCATTTTAACATGGTATCAGAGGGCCCCTCCTCATGCGTTGCTCTCCCGGCACCCGCCTCCCTTTCCTGGCGGAACCATTTCTGCGCGCTTCTTCCAGTCTAGAGCGCTGTCTCCCTTGTCCGCCGGCACGCCCTCCCGCTTCCTCCACCCTGGCGCAACACCTCGACCGCCTTGGATCTGGGCCATTTGGCATCGCCAGATCCCGCAACGATTCTGCGGAATCACCGCCTCCCGTCGCTGGCCCCGCAAATGCGGCTTTCTCGGCGCTCCGTCAATCAGCCCGATCTATGTGGTTCCTCTACTGCGCCCGTGACATCTTCTTTCATACATCATCCTGAGGGGGAGCTGTGATCTTGAGGGGGAGCTACGATCGTCGATTGTTTCTTTTTATTTAGTCTTGTTTTGTAATCAAGCTGGGTATGTCCAGCTTGAGGGGGAGTGTTTGCTGTCTGTTGATTGTTTTGTTTTCATTGGTTTGGTTTGTTTTTCTTTATGTGTCCAAGCTAGGTTCACCTAGCTTGGGGGGGTGTTGGAGTCTGCATCCCACATCGGACTTATGGTCCGATGTGGTCTTAATTATTCATTATAAAAGAACCTGAAGGCCTCCTTTAGAGAGAACTTTGGGATTCGGGTTTACCTTTATCATTTTAACAATCTTCATTGCCAGATAATTGACCAGGAATAATTACAGCAGTTAGCAATATGACTGGGACTGCCAAATTAACATTTGAAGGTATTTGAGTTTTGATTCTTGCAGAAGAAATTCACAGGATAAGTTCTAGTGGATCATCGGGTTCTTTATCAAGTACATAAAGTAGAGACAAAAGGTTTGAGAGGGGACATAATCCAGGGCATAGTAGATCGAAGTCCAAGAAGAGAGTTCAGAAATCGCAAAGATCTAGTCAGTTGGAATTGTCAAAAGATGGGCCACTTCAGAAATCAATGCACAGTTCCAAAAGGTATGAAGGGAAACAACTCAATAAATGCTGCAGAAGTGGTTGATGATGCTCTAATATGTTCTGGTGAGTCTTCGGTTGAATTCTGGATTATGGATTCTGGTGCATCAAGGATTTGATGTTGAACTACAAATTTAGATATTTTGGCAAAATTTGTTTTGGTGATGATGAAGCTTTAGATATTGTTGGGATTGGAGATATTAATATCAAGACTTCCCTTGGAACCATTTGGACACTGAAGGATGTGAAGTACATCCTTGGACTTGAGAGAATCTTGATTTCTATTGGACTGTTGGATGATCAGAGGCATCGTGTCACATCTGGTGACAATCAGTGGATGGTGATAAAGGGTAGCCTAATTGTAGCTTGTGGCTGGAAGAAAGGAACTATTCATATGGCTGAACTACCGACAAATGGAGTAAATGCAATTACTGTCGGAAATGGTTCATCAACTTTGTGGCACCAAAGATTTGGGCATTTGAGTGAGAAGGGTATGAAGCTACTTATTTCAAAAGGGAAGATTCCAGAATTAAAAAAACATAGAACTCGGTTTCTGTGAGCCTTGCGTGCTTGGAAAACAGAAAAGAGTTAGTTTTGCAAAATCAGGAAAGACACCCTAAGCTGAAAAGCTATAGCTAGTCCACACAAATGTCTATGGTCCTACATAAGTTTCCTCATTGGAAGGATCTTGCTACTATGTCACCTTCGTCGATTATGTCACTACGAAGGTATGGGTTTATTTCTTGAAACATAAATCTGATGTTTTTGTTACCATTAAGAAATGGAAAGCAGCCGTTGAAGCTGAATCTGACTTAAAAGTTGAATGTCTAAAGTCTGATAATGATGGTGAATATAGTAGTGTTGTTTTTGTTGGCTTTTGTAAGAATGGGATCAGAATGTTAAATATTGTCCCGAAGACTCAATATCATGGACTTGCTGAAAGGATGAACGGGACATTAAATGAAAGGGCAAAGAGCATGAGGCTTCATGCAGGGTTGCCAAAGATGTTTTGGGGTGTTGCCTGTTACGTTCCCCGAGTGTGTGTGTCTGAACAAACAATAGGAACAAGAGCGGTAGAGAATTCAGGAGAGATGTTACTGGTTACTCTGTATTACATCAATTGGAGGAAGGGAGTTACAAAAATAGGAGATGGAGTGACCTCCTCCTGTTCGTCCGCTTGCTGTAGCCGAAGAGGGAGTTAGGAGCCAGCCCTCAGCTCCCGCCCGATCTGTTCCAACAGAATGCTACTTTCTAACTGATCCCCCTCAGCGCACTAGTTGTAGCTTCAAGTATCGGCCGAACGGTACGCTGGACCCCACCTGGACTCCTCCCCATTAACTCAGGCCATTTTCCCCTTTTTACCCTTCCGCTGGTAAGTGTGTAGAATAGGTGGGCGTGGGCAGAGTTGGGATGCACCCCTTGGGCCATGACCTGAACCCGAACCCGTATAGCTAACAATTTTCCCCTCGGCAACTGGCACCTTGTCCTCAAGGTGCAAATCTGGGAACTGGGACATAATGTGTACAACATCCTCCCACGTGGCTTCCTCAGAAGGTTGTCCCCGCCTTTCAACCAACCAAACTCCCTGGGGATGTCCAGGCACTGATTTGACAGCCAGAATTGTTGCAGGAAAGGGACTTTCGGAAGTTGCATTGGCCTAGAATTCTGGTAGCTCGGAGTGCACTGGAGTGGTTCCCACTGCTTGTTTGAGCTGGGAAACGTGGAAAACTAGGTGTATATGAGTTGTAGTGGGTAGCTTCAGTTTATATGCCATAGTTCCAATGCGGGCTTCAATTGGGAAGGGGCCATAATAGCGAGCTGCCAATTTAGGAGTGAACTTGTGGAGTCTGGAAGACTGGAATGGTGGACGGAGTTTGAGAAATACGAGATTGCCAACGTTATAAGTAACATCCTTGCGGTGCCTATTTGCTGCCCAGACCATGATCTGTTGTGCCCGGGTGAGATTATGCTGGAGTTGTGCTAACATTTGATCACGCTCAGCAAGGAGCATCGTCACCGTATCAACTGGGGTGGTGTCCCTTGCAAGACGTTGTACAACAGGTGGTGGTTGGCCATAAATTGCTTCAAACGGAGTCATCTTGGTGAAAGAGTGAGAAGCGGTATTGTAACAACACTCAGCCCATGGCAGCCACTGAGACCAAGTGTGGGGACGTTCAAAAGCAAAACAACGGAGATAGGTTCAAGACACTTATTAACAATTTTCATTTGTCCTTCCGTTTGAGGGTGATACAAAGAATTCATCTTAAGAGTGGTGCCTTCTAAGCAAAAGATTTTTTTCCAAAAAATACTGACAAAGACCGGGTCTCGATCACTTAAGATAGAGCTAGGAATTCCATGCAAACGTACCACCTCCCGGATGAATAATTCTGCGACCACCTTGGCTGTGTAGGGATGTCGCAGTAATAAAAAATGAACATACTTGGAGAAATGATCCACCGCTACTAATATCACACTATATCCTTGGGATTTTGGCAAGCCGGAAAGAAAATTCATTGAGATATCATCCCAAACCCGTGCTGGAATCAGTAGAGGTTGGAGAAGACCTGTTGGAGACAGAGCTTGAGTTTTATGTCGCTGGCAAATGTCACACTCCCGAACATATCACTGAGTTTGCTTAGTCATGCCCCTCCAGAAAAGTCTAGCAGCTAAATGTTTATAGGTCTTATCAAATCCAGCATGGTCTCCCACCGGAGTGGTATGGTAGTAGTGTAGGAATTTTGGAATTAGGCTAGATGTTGGGGACAAAACAAGGCGATCCTGGAAGTATAGCAGGCCACTGTGAACCGAGTACCGGGGCTGAGAAGTGGGCCGAGTCTGGACAACAGCCATGAGGTTTTTAAGCACCGAATCATGTTGGTTCTCATCTTTAATAACATCCAATTCAAGCCAAAGTGGTTCGGAGACCGCTGACCCCAGAGTAATAGTTCTAGGACTGGAATCGAGAGCATCAACAACCCGACGGGATAAGGCCTCGATTGCTTGATTGTAGCGACTAGGCTTGTAAATAATTTCGAAGTCGAAGCCCAAGAGCTTCGCTTGCCAGTCCTGCTGATTTGCTGTCTGTAAGCGTTGGCTGAGAAGGTGCTTTAAGGCCTTATGATCTGTATAGACCAAGAAGTGATTATCGACCAGATACTGCCTCCAGTGTTGTACTGCTTGAACAAGGGCCATGACCTCTTTCTCATACACTGATTTTGATAGGTTGGCATCAGCCAAGGCCTTGCTGAAATATGCAATTGGTCTTCCAACTTGCATGAGAATTGCTCCAACTTCTTGACTCGAGGCATCACATTCTATAGTAAAGGGCTCTTGGAAACCGGGTAAGGCAAGAAGGGGAGCTGAAACTAAACACTTCTTAAGTGCATTGAAGGAGTGTTCAGCCGCGACTGGCTAGTGGAAATTATCCTTTTTGGTCAATTCTGTAAGAGACTTAGCTATCTTGCCATATCCCTTCACAAATTTCCTATAATATTTGGTTAGTCCCAAGAACCTGCGAACTCCCTTAACGGTTTGTGGCCGTGACCAACCGAGCACACATTCTATTTTCATAGGATCCACTGAAACACCTTTAGCTGAGATGACATGACCCAAGTATTCCACGGACTGTTGTGCCAAGAAACATTTCTTCTGGTTAAGATGGAGCTGATTTTTCTGCAATACTCGAAAAACTGTCTCCAAGTGATGCAAGTGATCCTCGCACGTCTTACTAAAAATCAGAATGTCATCGAAGAATACCAAGACAATTTTTCTCAGGTACTCGTTAAACATTCGGTTCATGGTCGATTGAAATGTGGCTGGGGCATTCATTAAGCCGAATGGCATGACAAGAAATTGGTAGTTTTCCTCGTGTGTTCGGAAAGTTGTTTTGTGTATGTCTACTAATCGGAGTCAGATTTGGTGGAATTCGGACTTCATGTCCAACTTGGAAAAGTAAGATGCTCCTTATAACTCATCCAACAATTCTTCAATAATAGGAATATGAAATTTGTTCGGGATGGTAAATTTATTGAGCACCTGATAATCAACACTCATGGGTTCAAAACCTCCTCCAACTGAGTTTGGCTATATAACTCACCCCCTGTCTCTACTGCTGTCAACCGAATTCGTGCCAACCAAACCCATCCCTCGACAAGCAGCATTCTAGTTTGCACCTCGTTTTGTACCCCCAATTAGTTAAAACACTACCGAAGTTTTTCAGCCACTCCATCGTTTTGTGCCCCCAATCAGTTAAAACACTACCGAAACTTTTTAGCCACTGCATTCCCAGAACCACATCAGGTCCCCCTTATGTCAAAAACAAAAGCATCGATGAAAACATTAAAACCTTCCAGACTGAGCTGAATCTGCTTGCATTGGCTTTGTAAGAGAGTTCGTGAGCCATTGCCAAGTGTTATCCCAAATGGTTTGGTTGGTTGAACATGCACATTTGCAAGTTTGATGAGTCGGCTAGAGATAAAATTGTGGCTGATGCCGCTATCCACTAACATCAGTACCGGTACTCTAGAGATTCTGGGTTCGATTCCCAGCGGAGTTGCCAAAGTTGTTACGTTCGTCGAGTGTGTGTGTCCGAACAAACAACAGGAACAAGAGCAGTAGAGAATTCAGGAGAGATGCTACCGATTACTCTGTATTACATCAATTGGAGGAAGAGAGTTACAACAATAGGAGATGGAGAGACCTCCTCCTGTTCGTCCGCTTGCTGTAACCGAAGAGGGAGTCAAGAGCCAGCCCTCAGCTCCTGCCCGATCTGTTCCAACAGAATGCTACTTTCTAACTGATCCCCCCAGCGCACTAGCTGCAGCTTCAAGTACCGGCCGGATGGTACGCTGGACCCCACCTGGACTCCTCCCCACTAACCCAAGTCATTTTCCCCTTTTTACCCTTCTGCTGGTAAGTGTGTAAAATAGGCGGGCATGGGCAAAGTTGGGATGCACCCCCTGGGCCAGGACCCGAACCCGAACCCATATAGCTAACATTGCCGAAGTGGGTAGTGAATCAGGGTAGACGATATTTCAATCTACCGAACTCTCAATATATCCACACTGAATATAAAGTAAGGAAAGTAATGCAAACGCGAACACAAATATTTTTGCTTAGTACACCCGCACTAGGCTATTTTTAAGGTGCATGCACATGGCGATGTGCCGATGTATAACAATCCACTATTACACACTGTCTTGGTGGATGCAATGATTTAGGTACGGTCACTCCACACCGATGCTCATTGTCTTTACAAATTGTTTAGGGATGATGCACTGCCTCCCAATGAACACTTTCCTTTGCTCTTTATCCATGCTCTGCTTCAAGAAGGGATTGAATCAGTTTATAGACATGTAGGTCTCTTCACTATCAGTATAAAAAAACTGATATGATCTGCATCAAGAAAGTCCAAATGTGCTGCGTTGTTGTTGTCTACTTTATTGTCATCGTCTTCACCAACCAGATATGAATAACTCCATGTAAGATGAGCTATTCCTTTGCCTTCACAGATTTTCACTACATAAACTTCCTCCAATGAGGACCGGATAAAATCAATTCCTTGTTAAAGGAATTGTTTTTGTCATGCTCCACCTTCTTCTCCAATCAACCAGATATGATCAATAATCTTCCATGGATGATGAATTTTCTTTCTCACGAACCAAATCTATCAATAACCTTTCTGTCTATAGCTCTCTTCAATCTCATTCATCATCTTCTCCAGTTCCGCTATAGCAGAATAAATAGAACTCCCTCTATCTCCATGTCTTCAATCAACAGTTAGGATTCAATAGAATTGCCATGATCCTCTGAAAACATGCCATGTGTCACACACATGTAAGTGGGGTCAAAACCATCCAATCTATTCGAGTTAAATCCCCAAAACTCGATTTACATCTTTTCATTTCAAAAAATATCCAGATCTGCAAATTATGCATTTTCCTTGTAAGCCACGGTGTGACATACCAAATCATTATGTGGTTTCTTGGTCAACAGTTTGACTCTGAAAACCACGGTCTCCATTACTTCACTTTCCTAAAGTCTCGCCCGTTTCCTTGGTTTTGAAAACTATATCCACCGCTCACCACGACGTGGTTTCCCCTTCACTACGTCATGGTTTTTTTTAGCGTCTGTTTTATTGTTTTCTTTTCATTATGTGTCCAAGCTAGGTTCACCTAGCTTGAGGGGGAGTGTTGGAGTCTGCATCCCACATCGGACTTGAGGTTCGGTGTGGTCTTTATTATTTGTTATAAATACACCCCAAGGGCTCCTTTGGAGGTGCACCTTGGGGGTTCGGATCTCTCTCCTTTTTCCCATTCTACCGGAACGCCAGGAATGCCGCACTAGTGGGGCCGGTCGATGAAACGCCGGGAAATCCAAACTAGCACCGAGAAAACCGCACTTGCGGGGCCGGCGACGGGAGGCGGGGATTCCGCAGAAGTGTTGCCGGATCTGGCGGCGCCAACGGGGCCCGAATCCTAGGTGGTCGAGTTGCTGCGCCAGCGAATGGGCGTGCCGGCGGATAGAGATGCGGCTGCCGGGAGTTGCCGGGAGATGCCGGCGAGGCGGGGATTCCGCAGGAGGAGGCCGGCGAGGGTGCAGGAGGCCGGGAGGCGGCGCTGGAAGCCGGAAGCAGCGGCATGCAGAATAACCGGGAGTCTATCCGCGGGGGAGCTTCGATCGTGAGGGGGAGCATCAACTTTTGCAGCTTTCTTTTTATTTCGTCATGTTTTGTCATCAAGCTGGGTATGTCCAGCTTGAGGGGGAGTGTTAGCGTCTGTTTTATTGTTTTCTTTTCATTATGTGTCCAAGCTAGGTTCACCTAGCTTGAGGGGGAGTGTTGGAGTCTGCATCCCACATCGGACTTGAGGTTCGGTGTGGTCTTTATTATTTGTTATAAATACACCCCAAGGGCTCCTTTGGAGGTGCACCTTGGGGGTTCGGATCTCTCTCCTTTTTCCCATTCTACAGTTTTGTTCTGTGTACTGCAGATATCTTCAGATGATTTCTCCAATAAAGCTGCTTGCTCCACGATTGGAACCATGATCTCTACTCATTTTTTAGCAAAACGGCCTCGAACCACAACCATAATAGGTTCACTACACATTTCAAACATAAACTTCACAAGACTCCAAATTCAACCACGGTAACCATTACAGCGTGGTTTCTCCAGAACTACCCGTTTTTCAATTTTCTTTTTGAACCATGATCAGGATTATGATGTTGTTTGATTATGTAATGTCCAAAATCTCTAAATAAAACGCTCAACACTCAACCTAAAACCACGAGCCACTTCCTTATTTTTTCCAGACCACGACTACAACCACAACGAGGTTTATTCATCTCGTGGTCTCCAGAAATTCTCTCAACCCAACTTCTCCCAAAACGCCTTAAACCACGAATGGTGGTGGTTTGTAAACCATGACGTGTTTTAGTGAACCACGACGTGTTTTAGTCTACCACAACGTGGTTCCTCCTCGTGTTGTCCGGTGGCTTCAACTTTTCTTCCAACTCCTTTCTTTCATAACCACGTTCAGTAAAACGCCTCTGACCACTACGCGGTTTTATCAATCAACTTCACCAAATTAGCTTCTGTAGAATGATAAAATGAGAGACTCGACCCCCCAAGGTGTTCTGTCTAAAGGAGCTCTTGGGGTGCTTTTATAACAAATAATAAAGACCACACCGGACCACAAGTCCGATGTGGGATGCAGATTCCAACACTCCCCCTCAAGCTAGGTGTACCTAGCTTGGACACATAAAGAAAAAACAAACCAAACCAATGAAGACAAAGCAATCAACAGACTGCAAACACTCCCCCTTAAGCTGGACATACCCAGTTTGATGACAAAACAAGACAAAGCAGAATAAAAGATAAAGCTGCAAAGCTGATGCTCCCTCTCACGATCGCAACTCCCCCTCACGATGATGGATGGATGATGTTGCGGACGCAACGGATGAACCACTCAGACCGGGCCGATTGACGGAGCGCCAGGAAATGCCGCACTAGTGGGGCCGGTCGATGAGACGTCGGGAAATCCAAACTAGCACCGGGAAAGCCGCTCTTGCGGGGCTGATGACGGGAGGCGGGGATTCTGCAGAAGTGTTGCGGGATTTGGCGGCGCCATAGGGCCCGGATCTCAGACGTTCAAGGTGCTGCGCTACGGTGGATGAAGTGTGAAGGCGTGTCGGCAGACATGGGAGATTGCTACCGGGAGTCGTCGGGTGATGCCGGTGACGGGAGGTAGGGATTCCGCAGGTGGTGGCCGACATGGAGGGAGCAGCGGTTCACCGGAGGAAGTGTCTGACGATGAGATTCGCCGGACTGGAACAGATGAAACCGGTCGGGGGGAGGGCTGCCTTGCAGAGCAGCGCACTGGAGGGGGGGGGAAAGCTGAGCAGAACCGGAGGCCGACTGCTGGAGGGGCCGGCAGGGGTGGAGGCCGGCTGCTGGAACGATGCCGGCATAGGGGAAGAGCCGCGGGAGAGTCGGGAGCCGCTGGACGTCGCAGGGCGGAGCGAAGCCGCAGGAGGCGCAGCGATTTGAGGCGAGCCCAGGGGGTTGCCTGAATGAGGGCGCCGGGAGGAGGAGCAACCGCCGAGAGGGAGCAGCACAGGAGGGCTGTCGCGCGGGAGCAGTGTAGGAAGGCCGTCGCACGGGGAGGTCGGCCGACGAGATTCCGCTGGAAGGCACGACTGATCGCGGGGTGAGGCGCGATCTAGAAGGCGCCGCGGGAGGGTGATGAACGGCGCGTCTGGCAACGGGGCCCCGAGATGTGATGCGGGAGCCGGGAACCGCGTTTGGAAGAGGGGCCGTCTGGGAAGGGCCTCGGGAGCCGTGACGGACAATGGGAGGAGGGCGACGGGAGGCACGAGTCGCCGGACTGGAACGGGTAGGCGTCGCGATGGAGGGGCGACGTTGGGGAGATGCGGAGGGAGCCGCAGGAGCCAGCGGGATGGGATCCGAGAGTTGCAATGGGAAGCGCGACGTAGGGCGGGTTCGACGCGCGCAGCGGGTAGGGGACGTCGGGGAAGGAGTTGAGGCGCGGACGACGAGAGTCCGCTGAGGGCTGTCGGAAGAGATGCAGAGGGATGCCGGTAGGGGGAGATCCGCCGGGAATGCTGAAGCAGGGAGGCTGCCTGGGATAGTGGCCGAGGGGTGCTCGGGAGGGATAGCCGGTAGGGGGGCGGCGGAGAAAACCTATGGCTCGTTGGCCATGGAGGCCGCCGCCCCCCAACCCGGAGAAATTATCAGGAACCCTAAGCGGGATTAAAAAAAATATATATGTGAGGGTTCGGGATTATATTCCCTATGATACCATGTAGAATGATAAAATAGGAGAAACCGAACCCCCAATGTGTACTCTCTAAAGGAGCCTTTAGGGTTCTTTTATAACAAATAATTAAGACCACACCGGACCACAAGTCCGATGTGGGATGCAGATTCCAACAGCTTCTATCCTTCTCCAAACTTCCTGAATCACTCTAATACTCCACCCAATGCCTAAATAGGCCAGAATAAATAGCCTTAATCATCTAAACCTTCCTTTAAAACCGGATTGTGGATCGCCATTCGTCGAGCCATCTTCAACTTCTCTATGCCTTACTTTGCCTTGCCATGCTAGGCCATCATCATGCCTTCACCTTTCCTTTTCCATAGCCTCCATAGTCACCGTTAGTATCGGTGGTGCTAAAATGATGAAAAGAGAGGAATCCTATTGATAGCAGGATACTCGGTTACAGTAGAGCACAAAAAAAGAAGAGGAAGAAGAAGAATAGAGAAGAAAGAAGTCCCCGAGGTTGCTCCCCGAAGCCAAGGTCGTGGCCTCCCTATTCTAGTGAGCAGAATCACAACAAAATATCCATGACACCCCCTACCAACTGCCCCATCCCCATATTTATCACTCCTTATCCACTCCCAACAGCCCCAACAACCATGTACTGGAAAGTATAAAACTACCCTTAATATCCCCTACCCAACATTGCACAACACAACACTCACACATAAACCCCCCCATTTCCTATCATTCTCGTCTGCTTGAAAAAACACCCTGTCCTCAAGGTGTAGCACATCTGCCTTTGTAGGCATAGGTCTGCAGTGCACATGCAATGGGGATATTTGAATCTCTAACGACTTGCCGCTGCGCAATCTGTTCTATAACGCTGCCTTTCAACTGACTTTTCATCTTCTTAGAAAGTGTGTGAGCCTCATTCATGCACTCAACATTCTTCATCTCTGCGACATCCAGCGATCAACTCACTTTTTGTTTTCAGCCATGGCATTCCTGGCTCTTCTTGATTCTCTCGGCGTAATGCTGGAAGAGTTGTGTAGGACCACCAATACGAGAAGGACCCTGTGCGCTTGTGAAGTAGCCTGCAACCCGCTAATAGCAAAATGGACCCAAAGCAGAAACTGCTTGGATGTATAATAATGAGCCCTTCCCTCGGCGACAACTGTTAAAATAGTCGCACAAGGGTCATCCGACATATCCATGGCACTAGTGGCAAATGCAGGCCCAGTTCGTATAACATTTCCAAAGTCAATTTTCAGCAGAGCAGGTGCAACATGGACTCCATCCCTAGGCTAAGCAACGACTCTATTTTGGTGTTGCAAGGCTGCAACCAACATTCTTTTATGGGAAGGTCCACCCCAGTTGAACAATGTCAGTCGGTGCAAGGCCATAGCTTGCTGCAAGGGCAACTTGAGAGATAAGTTAATTATGGTAAAAGTTGTGTTTTGTTGACTGGTTCCATCACTGGAATCATTTGGTGACTGAAGATCGACAAACTGAGCACAAGATCAACAAGAATAAAGCATCATTAATGCCCCGAGTTCTTCCAATCGTTTAGGACCTCCATATATGTAAGAACAGCAGCCAAATGTCACTTCCACATATAATTGCTCCTCGAAAGTCTCATATTCACCCTCATCTTCCTCAACTTCGATTCCAGTTATAGTGATCAATAGGTCCATGGTCTGCTTGCCCTCAAGTTCAAGCAAATCCATATCTTCGGGAGCAATAGTCTCTCCAGTCTCTAACGAGGATGGGGCAATAGAATAGGGTGCTGAAGTCAGACCACCATGCTGGAAAGATTCGGCTAGGTTTTCAGCAGAATGCTCCATCTTGTGTACCAAACCAGATCCCCCCTTCCATGCACTTCCAATTGCGTGCCATGCACCCTCATATGATGCCACTGTAGATTCTTCATCTACTACCTTCTTCCTGAATTTTTGATCTTGTCTTCATCTACTGTGGTGCTCGTTGCAGCAGATTGAGCAACAACAGTAGCCCCGCGGGCCTCGATCTGAACTTGCCAACCAGTTCTGAGATGTCAGGGTTGCTTGACAAGTGTAGAAACACAATCCAGAATACCTAAACTTTGTGGCCCAAATATGAATTCGTCAATTGTCTTGAAAATATTTTTTTCATTCATCCGCAACACAAAACCCCCTGTAGTTCCAAGGGAACAAACTCTTCCTCCTGGACTGCCTCCATTGTCATGTAGCATTGATCAAATGTGGGAAAAAGATTAGATAACACATTCCCAACTTCCTCAGACAACTGAGAAAAGAAGCTCCATGGAATTTTCTGTAGCCTATGAATAATATTTGGTAGAGCAGGACTATCACTTTTACTGGTTAATTTAATAGGCTGCTTCGCTGTTTCAGCAAGCTCTTGGACTGCGGTAAGCCATATCTTTTCCACCATTTATCTTTTCACCAAGCATTCTCCTGAAATAACCTTCACCCAACTTTGCCTCATGTGCCTGTGCTTCAATGCCAAAGAAATAATCCATATCCTCTAGAGATTGTCTAGCAGGCTGAACCAATTTTTCTTTTTGGTGCGGTGGTTCTCTGACTCCATCTTCTCTATGGTCCCCAACAACTACAAACAGAGGCACCAATGAATGATGCACAACGAGTTGCTTCAACAGATCAGTTTAACTGCAGCAACATTCCGAGGAAGAATTTTCACGGAAGTAATTCGAATTGCCTAACATTGGACTGTATGCTCTCCCAGTCTGTACATCGAACTATTGCAAGTCGAGAAACCGGAAGAAAATCCTCAAGCCGCTCAGGACGAATTTGCCAAACTTGTACAACGATTGAGACTTGCGGACGAGGTGCTTCCATAACCAGAGGAATCGAAAAAACAGGAGGTTGTCGATCGGGAAACTCAACTTGTACTTGTGTATGTTCAGTGACGTTCTCCATCTTCAACTCATTTTGCTTCGGTCTGGACTCGCGAATAAGACTAAAAAATCCAAGAGTATTCTGCTTTCCTTGCGTGCGTGACTCATGCAGATGAACCTGCTCGGACCGCAATATCTTTTGCGTTTGTCGCACGCTCTCAATTGACCAAACCACATCTTGAAAAATTTCCACCTCATTGTCTGCATGCGTCGACCGTCCTAGATTAGCCTGCTGTACTGAAAATTCCTGCAGAAGTTTCTTTAACTCACGTTGCTCGCATAGGAGATAGGTAATCACTGCCAACTGTGCCGCCATATTCGTCTGGACCTCTTGCAAGCGTTGTTCAAAAAATTCGGTGAAGGCTAAGGTGCCTGTACGTCCCCGCACCATGCGCTTCAGCTCACGTTCCTCCTTCGAAAGGTCGGCGAACGCCGTCGTCCGACTCGCCAAAGATGACTGAACCTCTTGCATTCGACCTTCCCGATTTCGTTGAGCTCGCACCATCCGTTCCAGAGTTGACTTCATTGCAACTACCCTAGTCTCCATCGCAACTTGCACCTTCAACGATCCTCCCTCTCGAGTGGCGACACTCTCAATGAAAACACCAATTGTTAGGATCGTAGGTGCTAAAATGAGGAAAAAGAGAAATCCTATTTTTAGCAGAATGCTTGATTACAACAGAACACAGAAGAAAAACAGGAAGAAGAATGGAGAAGAAAGAAGTCTCTGAGGTTGCTCCCTGAATCCAAGGTTGTGGCCTCCCTATTCCGACGAGCAGAATCCCAACAAAATATCCAAGACACCTCCTGCTACCAACTGCCCCATCCCCATATTTATTACTCCCTATCCACTTCCAACAGCCTCAATAACCATGTACCGGAAAGTACAAAACCACACTTAATATCCCAGCACTGTACAACACAACACTCACACAGACAACCCCTGCATTTTCTATCAGTCACTATGGTGACTTCAATCCAAGCTCCCTTTCCTGTGTCAAGGCCATGTTGTCTTCCTCTTGGCCTATGGCTTGCCAAGGTCTTTTGTCTTCACCAAACATGATCCATGCATTCTCCCCTCCACCTCTTAGTGTCTTTTCAAGTTCTATCTTCATCCGGTATGCTATGATCTCCATCTTCTCCATTTATCTTCTTAGGATTGGTTATTGATGTAGCGTAGCGGGACGAAACAAGCCTACACGAGGAACTTAGGTATAACACACATGAGCAAGAGAATACTCTCTGAAGGATTTTATTAATTTAACAAAATTTGCTTACAATGGATACCAACACCCTATTTAAAGGCCTAAACCACAAAACTAATAAAAGACTATTTTTCCTTTGAACTATCTTATGTTGAAGGAAAAAATAACAATTAAACAAAAAATAAAAATAAAAAACCCTACGTGGGCTACTGGGCCAACATGAGATGGGTGCTAAGGGTGTTGGGCTGCGCTGCTAAAGGGGGCCCAAGGAGCTGGCGTTGCATCGGTCTTTTCTGCTTGTAAAGGACTTGACCTCGAGTCTGATAGTGGATAAAGCGGCTTCTTTGGAGTGAACAACTTCAAGTCAGACACATTGAATGTAGGAGAAATCTTACAACCTTTTGAAAGGTCAACCACATAAGCATTATTATTGAGACGTTGTAAATATTTGCATGGACCAATATTCCTTGATTTCAACTTAATGTAAGTTCCCACTGGAAACCATTCTTTTCGGATGTGAACCATGACAATCTCTCCCACTTTGAAAATAGTTCACCTTTAGCTTCTTCTTGTCAGCCTCTGCTTAATACGTTTCATTCGAATTTTCAATATTACGATTCACTTTAGCTTGAATGTTGATACAAGTGGCCATATGCTCAACAACCACGTTGCACCCAAGAAGTTTGGATGACAGGATTAGATCAAGTGTATGCTTTGGCGGTCGCTGGTACACCACTTCGAAAGGAGTTTCCTCGTGGTTCGATTCTCCACGTTCAACGCAAACTCAACTGGGGTGAGGATGAGATCCCATTGTTTAGGATGATCACCACACTAGCAATGAATAAGAGTGTCCAGAGTGTGATAGACAACTTCCATTGGTCAATCTGTCTGGGGGTGGAAGGAGCTGCCAAAATTCAAATTTGGTTGAAATATTCTCCATAGAGTACGCCATAAATGGGTGAGAAAACGGGTTTCATGATAATTCATGATGGCTTTCAGAATGCCATGGAATCACACCACTTCTCGAAAGAATAATGTGGCCACATAAGAAACATCTTCCATCCTTTTGCAAGGATTGAAATGCGTCATCTTCGAGAATCGATCTACCACTATAATGACAGAGTCATGGGATCGTCGAGTATGAGGTAGCCCCAAGAGAAAATCCATGGAGATGCTTTCCCAGGAGGCCTTCGGAATGGGCATTGACATATACAAACAAGTATTTTGTGCATGCCCCTTGTTCTCTTGGAAGGACATACATCTTTGCACCGCTTTAGCAACATCTCGTTTCAATTGTGGTCAAAAGAATTGTCTCTCCACCAATGAAATGGTTTTGCCTTTCCAAGAGGCATTCGAAACAGAGAGTGACATATACAAGATTGTTGGTCAAGAGTTTCCAACAGAAAAGGGGAATTGACTACAATGAGATTTTTTCTCCAATAGTTAAGATGGCTACTATCATACATGTATTGGGAGTTTCTGTAGAGGAATTACATCTGGAGTAATAGATGTTAAGACTGCATTCTTGCATGGTGATCTTGAGGTCATTTACATGGCACAACCCAAAGGTTTCTAGAGAGGTGGCTCAAACATGGTATGCAAACCGAAGAAGAGTCGTATGGCTTGAAGCAAACACAAAAAATGTGGTACTTGAAGTTCGACAATTTTATGATGAGGAGTGGGTACACAAGTTGTGCAATGGATCAGTGTTGCTGCATTAAGAGGTTTGATTCGCCTTATATCATACTATTGTTGTATGTAGATGACATGGTGATTGTAGGATATGACATGGGAGAAATCAACAAGTTGAAGAACAAATGGCCTGCGTATTTAAAATGAAGGATTTGGGTGTTGCAAGGTAGATACTTGGCATGAGCATTTTCACAGATAGATCTGAGGGTACTTTGAAGCTGTCTCAAGAAAAGTATTTTCAGAAGGTTTTGAAGAAGTTTAGCCCCTGGGATGCAAAGACCAGAAATACTCCTTTGAGATTCCATTTCCATCTCACAAAGATGCAATCATCAAATACTGATGTGGACAAGAAATAGATGGCTAAAGTTTTGTATTCATCTTCAATTAACAACTTGATGTATTGTGGCGCCCTCTGGGTCACAGGTATGCTTTCTTCTAAGCTTTAAGTTGGTCATTTTCGGTTTTGGAAGTGTTAGAGGTGCATGGTGGCTTAAAAATTGGGTTTTGGACGTTTTGGTGCAAAACAGGTAGGACCACGACCATGGTGGAGGTCGTGGTGTGCCTTTGAGCCCCCTGTGTAAAACGGGTGTTGGACGTGGTCTTCAGCGTGGATCAAGGAAAGTCCCCCTGTGCACCACGACCAGTAACGCCACCACCATGCCGTGGTGGATGACGTCGTGGTCCAAAACGACCTAGATTTTTGCGGCCTGTCCCCGTGGCCTGTCTTCTGGGCGAAGCCACCACGCCGTGGTGGGCAAAACCGGGCTATGATGACGATGGTTTCAGAATTTAAAACGCCCGAAAGGCGCCTAATCTTCCGGGGGTGGTTACTCCAACCTGGTGCAACTTTAATATGGGGTTTTAATTCGTCTTTTCACTTGTTTTCTCTCTATTAAACCGATTTCTCTTCTTCCTTTGGCTCAGATTTCAGATTGAGTGTGTTCCAGGAAGGGGTTTGGGCGTTTATCTCTTATCAAGCAACAACTTAGGGTGACCCCTTTCTTCTTGGGCTTGCTCTTTGTAGGTCTAGGATCATGAGGACCAGATCTCTTCTTCTCCCATCACCGGTCTTGAGGGCAACAAAGTTTTCTTTGATCTTGAGGTAGGTGGTTTCGTAATCTATTCCTTATCAATTGAAACCGTTGTTGCTTGTTTGTTTTGAAATAGATTTCTAATTGATTTCCAAAACGTGTTTTGAGTTTCTTGATAAATGTTTTCAAAAGGCGTGGCGTGTGTTACAACCTCTTTGGAAATGGCTTTTGAAATAAAGTGTTGGCTTCCAGAAAATGATTTGTTATTGAAATGAATGATTTGAAGAATGACTTTGATGATGATTCTTGAGAAAAGAAGGCATGAAATGTTTGATGGATTTGAAATGAAATGAATTGTTTTGAAAGGCATGAGTTTTGATGAAAACCATTGATGTTGGTTTTGAAATAAAATGGCATGTTTGAAAACATGATTTGAGGTTGCTTGAACGATGATTGATGAAACTGAATTGAGACAAATGATTTGCTCTTGATTGATTTTTTTGAAGTCCATGAGTGCTTGAGTAGTTAAGTGGGTAGTCTAGGACAAGCATGCTAGACATGTATTAGCTCTACCTAGCAATGGATTGATGATGAAAACGCTACTAAACTTTGATGAGGGCAAGGAGTCCATTATTTGGGGTGGATTCTTATTTCCCTAGGTCTGAGATCTCGGGAAGTGTGCACATCTGAAGCCATACTTCATCGAGAAGTGTGAGGATCCCTGAGCCTTGATTTAACTAACCCCGGGGCTTATTACCATTGTGCTATGATTGAAAAACGAATTATACATGTCACTATTTATAAAATGATTTATTCATGTATGTTGAATGAAATGCTTAATCATGCCTGTTTTGATGGAAATGTTTATTCATGCTTGCTTTAAACTTGTCATTGAAATGATTTATAAAGCATGTTTTATTATGAATTGTGAAAAAGATCACCATGCCATGTCTTATTTAAAAGTCATCATATTTGTTTTTTTTATATGGACTGCTTATGAAATGTCTTGATGAGATCCTACTAAGGTAGTGTTTCTCACACCCTACATATGCGTTTGGGTGTATGTAGACCTTTTTTTGCCAGAACTGGGAAAAAGAAAAACACTGCTTGGAGGCAGTGGGTGTTCTTGATAGCAGAACCTAGGGACTTGGTGGTGAGAGGCGGTGACATCGTCTTTGGTTTGTGTGATGTTTTGGATTGTTGATCCTTTTCAGGTTTTGTACTTGCCCTTTTGGGGTACTTTTCTCTTGTTGATTCTTTTGGCATACCAGTTGTTTATGGAATCTTATCTATTTTATTCATTTTGTTTGGTTTTTCTTGTGGCGAAATCGTTCCCCTTGATCGTTTTCGGTGCCCAGGCGCTACTCGCCAGCCCTTGGGGATCGGGAACGCCCTTTGGGCCGTGTCAGGTTCGACTCGGGTTCAGGTTTAACGGGTTATTTGGGTCGGGTTGTGAGTATCAAAGGCAGGTTGTGACCTTTCTTTGATGTCGGTATGCAGTTTGAGATTGTCTTGGTAGGAAAAAGATATGATTGTCGGGACTTGAGGGTTAGGTTACGAGCGAGTGTCTGACCAACTTTCATCATAGCGAGTCTTAGTTACCATGGCGGTTGGGGAAAGGTGTCTTTGAAGGGTTGTTTGTTATGATTTTAGACTTTTCCCAAATTATGATTTGAGATTCTTCTTCCCAAGTTGAGTTTTGACTGATAGAGTTGATGTTCTTGTGTCTATTGACTGATGTTTCCTTGTTGTCTGTTGATGTTGTGTAGTACCATGCCCCCAAGAAGATGTCCGATCAGGCTTCAGGAGGAAGAAGCTGATGAACCACAGCCAGTTGACCAGAACCTCATACAGGTAGTAGTGCGTGCGGTTCAAGCTCTGGGCCAAGGGGTCGCACCCGTCCCCATTCAAGCTACAGAGGTGGAACCTTGAAGGGACAGTAGCAGAGATCGAAGTTTGAGGGACCTAGCAGGAGATGGTGGGATGCTATAGTTTCGACGAAGCGGAATGAGGGTTTGGTGTGGAAAGACTTAAAAACCCTTTTTACGGAGCAATTCTATCCAGAGTCTATGGTATTGGCTAAGTCCATGGAGTTTCTCAACCTTCACTAAGGTGATTGGACAATGATTCAGTATACCAATCGTTTTGTTGAACTTGCTCAGTTTTCACTTGTGGTGGTGTCGAACGAGAAGCTGAAGGCCCGATGGTTTCATATGGGTCTTCGACCGAATATTCTATCTTAGGTCTTTATGTTGTTGCTTACCTCTTATGCTGATGTTCTGGATAGGGCTCTGATGCCAGAATTGACCTGGCTAGTAAGTCAGGGTTGATTGGAGTTCCTCCTACTCCTATGTTAGCTTTAGCGCTATCTTTAAGGGGAAGGGAAAGCGGAATGAGCCTCGTAGTGGAAATAGTAGTGGTAGCTCGCGACAAAAAACCTTTAGAACATCTACAGTGTCTAGTAAAGGCCCATTGACTTGTTTCCAATTTGGTAAGATTGCGCACCCGAAGCGTGCTTGCACGGAGGCACTGAAAATTTACAGCTCATGCATACGTTCAGGCTACTTGCAGAGGTTTTTCCATGTTTTTACTGCCCCGTGTAGTGGCACCGGCTCGTCAATACCGAGATGATCTGTGGCGCAGTCAGATGCTTCAAGAACAATGGGGTTCTAACCACAAGCATCAGGAATGAAGCTACTTCACGCAGTGGACGAGTCTCCAGTGGGAATTGATGTGGGTCCAACGACAGTGAGATGTACCATTTTTATTGCTTCGTCATTAGCGACTGCTTTATTTGACACTAACGTCTCTTATTCTTTCATATCAACCCATCCTGTGGGCCTATTGAATCTTCCAAAGGAGCTCATGCCTTATGTAATGGAGATTGCAACGCCTCTCGGGACAAAGTGGGAGCAGGGTCTCCGATGCCTCTTGTGTTTTTTCTTTATCGAAGATTGAGCTCGTCTGAGACTTTTTGGTTCTTGAAATGAGTTCTGATACAATCGAGCAACTCTCCAACTACTTCCTTGGATTAAAAATAAAATTACAAACAAAAATAGGCAGTAGATGGAAGAAACGAGAAAGAAGAAAGATGAAGAATGAAGGAGAAGACTCGATGGCCCCCAGGACCACTCGCCCAAGCCAAATAGGCCGACCCCTGAGTTCCTCTCTGGATGTCTTCTCTCCAACCGCTTCCTCTTCTTATAACCTCTTCCCTCACGTGACCTCTAACAGAAATATTCTTCTAGAATGTACAACTGTGTCTAGTTGTACTTGCTCCTCTTGTTATGACTCTCATGTCCCTTCTAGAGTATTCTTTCTTATTCTCTTTACTCCTTTATGCTTAGCTCTCTATCACTAACAACCTCTTGAAAATCAGTCTTGTCCTCAAGATTGAGGAAAAGAAACTGAATGTGGTGTTCCTGCTCTTTAAAGAATTGTCATGCGATATGCCAAATGGTCCGCCCTGCTTCATGGGCCGACAACTCCTGTTGGCGATGCACCCTGGCTCCACCCACTCTCCAGGCAATCTCCCAGACGGTCCTCACGCTGAGGACCGATCGTGTGTGTTGGTGCCCACTATACTGCGAGGTCGGCCTCTGAGTGCTTGCATCTCGCATGAAATAGTTGTGTGCGCTTCCTGCATGACCCTCGCCCCAAACCACTATGTAGGACTCATCATGTTGCTCTTGCCAAAACCATCGTGCATCCCTTTCATCAAATCCAGAGGACCGCTTGCCCTGCACAATAACAATGAAATCCACCAACACTCCCGTATGTAAATTCAGCGCCTTCAATTCCCCACCCGCCTCTGAACGTGCCGAAATGCGCAGATGACTGTGTCAGAAGGAGTCACCTACTGCAATAATGGAATGACCGTGCTTCCTTGGCCTCCATATGACTGTGGCAAATCTTCTTCCAGAAAGGCGACAGTGTATTCAGTAGTAGTTGTGTGCTCCATGTGCGGCCCTGTGGTGTCGTCGTCGCCCCCAAACATATCACCAGTGTTTTGTTTTGACATTAAATCCACAGGCCGTCCCAGTGTCGGCCCATGCACAACAGTGTCAGCACGGCCTGACGACCTTGTGTTACCCTCAGTGTCGCCAGCTCCAGAAGCAGCGGAGTCCACCTCTGATTCCTTCACGAGCAAAGATGAATGGTTATCGTTTGGGTATGACTGTGTTTCAGGACGTAGCATAGCTCAGGTAAAAACTTACGAAATTCCTTTTGTTCCTGCGTGTGGGTCGCCATCGTCAAGGCCATCTTATCTATAAAAAATCAGCAACGCGCTTTCCTCAGGAAAAAAACTCTCGGGCAGTGTGGTGCTTCCTCTACTCCAAAACATGAGGCGTAGAATGAAGAAGAAGATTCGAGGGGATGGCGCCTCATTCGCCTGGCCGCTCCTGAGCTCTCGGCTTGTCTCTTATCTCCTAGGGTTTCAGCTTTCCCCGATGGCGATGTTTTCTCTGCGTTGCTCCTCTCGGCTTTCTCTGGCGATGATGTTTACTCCACGTTGCTCTCTCTCGGTTTTTCTATCTATCTTGCTTGACTCTCCCTTCGCTGTGATGATGCTCCAGTTTTCTTTGTGTCCGTCTCTTTGCGCTCTAATCTCGTGTTCCTTAGCTCCTCTCCAAGTCCGATTTGGAGCACGGGATACGCTGAGATTTTGGGCTAGCGGTTTGGCGGACGACAGATCACCTGGCGTTTTCGGAGTTGGCCCTTCTTTCTAGGGTTTCAATCCCATGTCCTGTTCGGGTTTTGTCCCGCTTTCTTTTTTATTGTTCTGGTTTTCTCTGGTTCGGGGTATTCTTCTATGTTTCCTTTCTTTTGGGTTTCTCCCTAGGGTTTCAATCCCAAATCCTTATTCGGGTTTTGTCCCTCTTTCTTCTTACTTTTTTGTTTTTTACTAATGTTGGCTGTCGATGTTGTTTTCTCGGTGTTTTGTGCCAGTCGTATCTTTGGGTGTTTTTCGATGGTTTGGACGACGTCGATGACGACGATCTTCTGTGCAACAGTGGCGACGATTGTGGCTTCTCTAGGCGTAATCGGATGGTGTCTCTCGACGGGTCAGCACTGACATTTCCGGTGGCGGTTCTCGGTGTCCACGACGATGTTTGTGGTTCTCGATGACGATAGGGGCTTCAATGGAAGATTCCCGAGGGTGGCCGATGTCTTTGGTGTCTGTTTTGATCTTCTGGTTTTTTCCTCACTGGTGGTTTCGACTCTCGATTGTGGTTTCGTTCTCTGGTGTTGGTCTTTGGTGGCGAGATGATGAGACAATGGCGATGGGCTTCGATGTTCTAGTGGGATGTCTGTACAACGACGACGATGTGGTAGCGGATTGGAGTTGGAGATGTTTTGCGGTGTTGGTGGCGAACGTCGGAGAAGTGGTCGCCGGTGTTGACTCAAGTTGATGATGTCGACGGAGATGGATCGATGTGACGGCGGTGACGGTGGCGAAAGGATTAGGTCGACATTGCGATGATTGCGGAGATTCTCGGGAAGTGGTTTTCTTTGATGGCGAAGATGATGGATGGTGGTAGGTAGTGACGTGGCGCGTGAAGCGGGCTGGAGCGTGGCCTGAGTTTGGCGGTGTTTTCCTTTTGAAATTTGAAATCTGGAAAAAAATTTGGGTGGGGTTCTTTGGTTTTTGCAGTGGCGGGTTATGGCTTTGTATCTGGTTGGATTTGTGTTGGATTGAAGAAAAGAAGAAGATTTGAGGGCCCCAGGACTACTCACCCAAGCCAAACAGGCCGACCCCTGAGTTCCTCTCTGGATGTCCTCTCTCCAACCCCCTCCCCTCTTCTTATAACCTCTTCCCCCACGTGACCTCTAACAGAAATATTCTTCTAGAATGTACAGCTGTGTCCAGCTGTACTTGCTTCCCCTGTTATGACTCTTATGCCCCTTCTAGAGTATTTCTTCTTATTCTCTTTACTCTCTTATGCTTAGGTCTCTATCAAGTTCCCTGGACGTTATTCTCGGAATAGACTGGTTGGTTGCTTACAAGGCTTGGATTGACTGTTATCATTGGTGGGTGTCATTTACTGCCCCCGATGGGGAGTTCCGTGTTTTCCTAAAAGAATGGGACCCGATACTGCCGATGGACATTATGACCATTAATCTATAAGACGATCATTATTATTGTTGGTGATGAAGACACAATAAAGCGACCGTTGGGATTATGGATGAAGAAACCAAAATTATATTTCTGGAAATTATAAATATATTTAAATTCTATTAAAAGTATGTTTTATGATATATTTAGAATTTAAAAAAAATATCATTTTCATGAAATAATATTATAAAACACTTAAATGATAATATCAATTAACAGTACTAAGTAATTTTTATAACGGCCAAACAATTTATTGTCATAAAAACTGTTAATTTTCAATAAATAAGGATTTTTATTTAAAAGTTAAAATTATCATATTTAGAGAATTATTTTGATAAAATAAATATCATTTTTGGACACGATACATCAGAATAACTTAAGGTAATTTTTTTGAGAATTTTCTGGCAAAACAAATTTTTTTGGTGAAAAAGTGAAAATTACTGTTTTATGAGTACTGCGATTTTATGACATCATTATGATGTGAGCATAATTAAGAAATTTGTGAAACAATTTATTCAATCAAAATTGCATTTAACAAGTATAAAAATAAATTCGAAAATATAATTTTGAATTTAGAAATCTATACTTTACATTTTGGAACAAAAAATTGGATTTTTGAGATAAAAATTATTTTTGGATTTAGTGCATTAAATGGGTTGATTGTAAGGTGAATTTCGAATTGGGAAGACTTTGAACGTCAACCAACTCCCACTTACTAATAAGCCAACAAATATGTTAGAATTGATTGCATCCACAACTGATTGACTTAAATAAGAAAATAACTAATATTTTAATCCTTGAAACCACCCCTCCACAAGCATAAATGACAACCTTTTCTCCTATTCATCTCCACTCAAAACCCATTGAGCACGAAGTTTCTCCCCCCCTCTCGAAAGTACTTCCAAGGTGTTCTTAGGTCTCTAAGGAGTCTCTAGCTCTAAGAAGCATCCTCTCAAGGTAAGAGTTCTTTTACTCCAGTTTTTCAATTCAAGTGCAATTTTTGTACAAGTCTTTTGATTCTCAATTTATTATGTTGTCAAGTGTTTATAAACACCGCCCATTGTTGTGATTATGATGTCTTGTTAATGAGATACTTCCTTTCATTCTCATTAAACCCATTTCAAGATCCCTTTTGCATACCCGTTAATGCTACCGAAATCAACCCTTGATTTCATGCTATATTTTCATGTCATGAATACCCAACCCCATTTTCAATCAAGGGTATTCATTTAGATTTATCATTTAACTATTGATTGGGGACATCCATTTATGAAACCCACATTCTCTACTCATGGGTTAGAAATGATATGTGCTTATGATTCTTGATCGATGTGGCACACATAATGTTAGACATATTAAGGATGCGTCTTGATAGTGCTCTGATGCATTGCGTAATGAAGTAATCTTTAGAGATGACATGTTCATGATTGATAGGCAGGGAGGTGGTCCACTTCGGGTAAGGCCACCTATCCATTATACTTACCAGCACAGGAAGCAGCCTGGGTAAAGTGTTGGGATGTAACTGTGTAACTGCCTGGGTTGGGATGTAACTGTCAAGGGGTAGTTTTGTAATAATTAGACTAGTTAGTTCTGTTTGGGCTATAAATAAAGGGGCTGGTGCCTAGGGGAGGGGATCGAGGACTTGTTTGAGGAGTTCTGGGTGTAGCATGGGCCTGGGAAGATATCTCTCTTCCAGGAGGAGCAACTGAAGCTCCAGTCTGTTATAACAGTTTCCTTACAGAATTAATCAAAGGTAACATATTTTTGAATTCTTTCATCTTTTGTTAGAAAATCACCTATCATCTCGGTGCTTTCATTGAGAGGAAACGCTGCTTAGATTATTGTGAATAAAGTGGTTTTAGAGAGGAAATTTTCTAGAAGAGAGAGAAGTTGGAAGTCGATCTGATTTTGGATGTTCGCACGCATGGAAAACAGAGTAACACAAATGGAGGCAAGGACTCCAGCTTCAGGATTTGATCACTGCGGTAGCTCAACTCAGGCCGAGCCAATATGAGAGTTCAGGACAGGGAGAAAACAAAGGCAAAACTGTGGAATTGGTGGAGGGAGAAAGTAGATTCAAGTCTGAATTGAAGGAGGGAGTTGGAACAAGAAAGTTTTGGAAGAACCTGATTTTCGAGTAGTCGAGCAGAGAGAATTACTTGTCATGACAAGGCATACGGAGATGCCATTGTTTTCTGGAGAGGATCTAGTCGCGTGGATCTTGCGAGCAGAGTTATTTTTTGCGATCCAACGTACACGGGAGGAGCTCAAAGTGCCACTTGCACAGCTTAGCATGGTGGGAATGGTTCAGTATTGGATCATTTTGCTGAGATCAGTCCAATCGGAATTAACTTGGAAGCAGTTAAAAGTGGAGTTAATGAGACAGTATGGTAATGGTGAAGAAGAAGATCTTGTGGTTTTCCTAAAAGGGTTGTGTCAAACAGGGACAATGGATGCCTATGTAGATGAGTTCAAACGGGTAGCATTGCGGATACTTGATTTAACCGAGGGCTGGTACATGAGCATGTTCATTGAGGGTCTAAAACCAGAAATTAGTAGTACTATAATGACACACGAGCCAAAGACAAAGGTGCGACTGTTAACATTGGCTAGGCGTGTGGAGCGGGAGCTGTTAATCAAGGGAATTATCAAATTCACAGAACCATGAAGCAGGAATTTAACTACTGGAGGACTGAACAAAGGATGGATTCCTAGTTTTGCTAAGCCAGCGTCTTCTGTTGAGATAAGTGAACTAGAAAGGAAAGGAGAAACTGCAACTAAATTTTGGGGGGTTAGAAACTTATCCAGGGAGGAATTTGAGAACCGGAAGTCCAAAGGATTGTGTTATTCTTGAGGACAAAATTATAATCCTGGATATCGATGTTCCGAAAAAGCGTATAAACTGGTGGTGCGGGAATGCATAGAGTCTCAGGAAGAAGATGAGGAGGAGACAAAAAACGTGGCCACAAAGGGGAAACAGAGAATTTATGGGAACTGGAATCGGGAACCACGACAAGTGACTTAGAAAAAAACATAGGTACCAAGTCGATGTTGATAGAAGGAAAAGTGGAAGGGATACCTTTGCTGGTTTTGATTGACAGCAGGGCAAGTCATAATTTCGTTTCAAGAAAACTCACAAGAGAGTTTGTTGCTCAAGTAGACGAGACAAGGTCGTTTTATATCCGGTTGGGCAATGACCACCGTGTAGCATCCAACGGGTTATGTAAGTCTTTACAAATTGAACTTGGAACTGAAAAGTTCTGGGTAGATGCTTACATACTTGTTACAACGGGGCCAGATTTATTTTTGGGAATTTCATGGCTGGAGACCCTGGGATATGTGACAACTAATTGGAAGGAAGTGATTATGAAACTTGATTGGAAAGAGAAACAAGTGGCTTTTCAGGGAGTCTGTTCTTCGCAAAATATTTTAGGAATATTTGGGAAAAGGGAAGAAGTTGCATGGAATTCAATGGGCAACGTCAGAAAAAGATTCTGATGATACACCATTAGACTATGTTCAGCAACAACAGTTACAAAAAATTTTGGTATGTTTCAGCAATGTGTTTGATGTACCTAGCAGATTACCTTCAATGAGGGAGACTGACCATGTAATTAAGTTGAAGGTAGGGGTTGAACCTGTGAATATCTGGCCTTACAAACATGCTTACCTCATGAAAAATGAGATTGAGAATCAGGTACAGGAGATGTTGGAATTAGGATTTATCAGACATAACTGCGGTTTTTATTCGAGCCCAATAATAATGGTTAAAAAGAAGGATAGAGGGTGGTGAATGTGTGTTGACTTTTGTGCTCTAAATAATATAACAGTGGGTGATAGGTATCCTATTCCGGTGATTGAGGAATTAATGGATGAATTGCATGGGGAAACTTATTTTACTAAACTGGACCTCAAGTCAGGATTTCATCAGGTTTGGATGAGGAGTGGCGACATTTGTAAAACAACATTTAAAGACTCATGAAGGGCATTATGAATACGTAGTTATGCTTTTTGGGTTGATGAATGCACTAACAACTTTCCAAGCTACTATGAACAATATTGTTCGACTAATGCTGAGGAAGGGAGTTTTGGTATTTTTTGATGATATTCTGCTCTACAATAGAGAGGTTGGGAGGAGCATTTAGCTATATTACACCAATTATTACAATTGATGGAAAGTAATTCGCTACATGCCAGCAGGAAAAAATGCTCTTTCGGGAGGGGAATGGTGGAATATTTAGGACATATAATTTCTGCTAAAGGCATCTCCATGGATCCTATGAAGTTTGGAGCTGTAGAAGAATGGTGAGTGCCACTAAATGTTAAGGATGTAAGAGGGTTTCTCAGTCTTACCGGGTACTATCGGAAATTTATTAGAGATTATGGAAAGATTGCAAGACCTTTGACGGCGTTAATAAAAATGGTGGAATTTAAGTGGACAAAGGAAGCACAAATGGCCTTTGAGGAACTTAAAAAACGAATGACAACCGCAGTTCTGGGGTTACCAGATTTCTCAAAAGAATTTTTTGTAGAATGTGATGCTTTCGGGTTGGGAATCGGTGCAGTTTTAGTTCAAGATGGGCATCCCCTGGCATACTCCAGCAAGGTGTTGTCTGATAATAACCTGGCCAAGTTGGTTTATGAAAAAGAATTGATGACATTGGTTTTGTCTATTCAACATTGGAGACAATATTTACTGGGAAGACGATTTAAAGTGTTTACTAACCATCGGAGTTTAAAACATATCTTGAGTCAGCGGGTGATGTCAGCAAACCAACAATGTTGTTAAGCAAAATTGATGAGGTATAATTTTGAGGTTTTATATCGCCCTGGAAAATTGCACAACGCTACTGATGCTTTGTCCAGGTCTGTTCCAGAGGGGAAGTTGTGTCATATTGTAGTTTCTGGACTGAGTTGGGTAGATATACATGTGATACATGTAGAATTATTACAAGATGAGGAGTTGGAGACTGTTATCCAAGCTATATATCAGGGCGACAAGGTGAAATCTAGTTATACTTTTCAGGAAGGGCTGCTGTATTACAAAAATAAACTGGTACTATCCCGTAAGTGTTTCAATTCCTCAACTAATGCCGCATTACCACTCTTCGCTTATTGGGGAACATTTGGGGTATTTAAAGACTTACAAAAGGCTGGAAAATGGAGTATTTTTGACTGGCATGACACATACAATGCAGAAATATGTCCGGGAATGTGAAGTGTGTCAACGAAGTAAATATGAGGCCTTATGTCTAGGCGGATTACTTCAACCTTTACCTATTCCAACATTGGTATGAGAAGAAGTATCGATGAATTTTGTTTCAGGATGGCTTAAATCGCAAGGGTATGATCCTTTGAAGCACCCTTATTCGGCTAAAACAGTGGCTGAGGTATTCATGAAAGAGGTGATTCGGTTGCATGGGATACTCAATATAATTGTTAGTGATCCATACCCTCTATTCACAAGTTTATTTTGAAAAGAGTTATTCAAATTGTTGGAGTCTGTATCCCACATCGGACTTGTGGTCCGATGTGGTCCTTTTCATTCATTATAAAAGAATGCCTCCGCCTCACTTTGAGGTAAGGAGGCAAGGGGGTTTCTCAACCTACATGGTATCAGAGGGACATTAATCCTGAACCCTCCTCTCATTTTATTTCCCCCCTTATCTAGGGTTTCTTATTTTTTTCTCCCCCCGTGGGGGGGGGCCCTCATGAAGGGCTAGGTTTATGTTTTTTACCGCTGCCCCCCTTCGGGCTCGTATCACAGGCGGCCTCTCGCCGGCTATCCCTCTCCCGCGGCGAATCTCCCCCCCTGCCGGCCCTACGCGGCACTCTTCCCGGCAGCTCGACTCCCGCGACCCCGTGCGACGGCTCTGCCCCTGTGCCCGCGGCGCCCTTCCCAGTCGGCCCCTCTTCCAGCGCGGGTTCCCTGGCCGGCCATCATCCTGACGACTGCCGCCTCCCGCCTCTCCCGTCGCGCACGATCCAGTTCTGCCCAACGGCCTTCCTGCACAGCTCCCTCGCGAGGTCCTCCAGCAGTTGGCGCTCCTCCACCTCCATTTCTTCCCGGCTCTCCGGCATTCCTCAAGCGGCGATCCTTTGCCCCGTCATCCCGGTGCGGCTCCCGCCGAGGCTCCCGACGTCCAGATCCGCCGCGTCCAGATCCCGACGACCGACAGCGCGCGACTCTTTCCGCGCGATGGCTTCTCGGCGACTCCATCTGTCAGTTCCGGCCAGATCTGGCCGGATCCACTCCCTGCACGCGACATCTCTCAGATCTGCCAAAATCTGGCCAGATCCGGTGATATCCGGCCAGATCCAGGCTGCTCCTTCCAGTTCTGGGCAGTTCCGGACTGTTCTGGCCAGATCCCTCCCCGTGCACCTCCGCTGCAATCCCGCTGCAACGTCGCCTCCCGTATCTGCTGCTCAACTGCTCCCTCCATGCTGGCCTCTTCCTGCTTCCCGTGGCATTCCCGCCTCCCTGCCCGGTGCCTCTTGCGGATTCCCCGGCGCTTTGATGACCGACCCTCTCGTGCGGATTTCTCAGCACTTTGACGATCGGCCCGACATTGCGGATTTTCTGGCGCTCTGACTGACCGGCCCGTAGTGCGGATTTTCCGACGCTCTGACGATCGACCCGCCAGTGTGGATTTCCCGGCGCTCTGTTGTCCGGCCCCGCACTTTTACGGCGTTTACTCACCCCTTTTCAGCGGCATCATATCAACATTGTTAGGGGGAGCAGCAATGTTGAAGCTTTATCTCTTTTTATTTCGTCTTGTTTTGTCATCAAGCTGGGTATGTCCAGCTTGAGGGGGAGTGTTTGCAGTCTGTTGATTGCTTTGTCTTCATTTGTTTGGCTTGTTTTTTCATTATGTGTCCAAGCTAGGTACACCTAGCTTGAAGGGGAGTGTTGAAGTCTGTATCCCACATCGGACTTGTGGTCCGATGTGGTCCTTTTCATTCATTATAAAAGAATGCCCCCGCCTCACTTTGAGGTAAGGAGGCAAGGGGGTTTCTCAACCTACGCAAATTATAAGGAATTAATTTGACGATGAGTTCATTATATCATTCTCAAAGCGATGGACAGACAGAAGTTGTAAACAGATGCTTGGAGATACATCTCTGGTGTTTTACTTCGGATCAGCCACGACGTTGGGTAAAGTGGTTGTCATGGGCAGAATATAGTTTTGACACTTCATATCATACTTCTATTGGACAGGCGCTGTTTGAAGCAGTATATGGAAGGAAACCACTCTAGATTATTCAATATTCTAGAGGGTAAGCGGTTGTGGAAGTAGTGGCAGACGCTTTAGTGGACATGGATGAAGCGTTAAAACAACAAAGAATAAATCTCCGACCTGCACAACTGATGGTAAAGTATGCAAACTGACATCGACGGGAAGTGAAGTTTGAGGTAGGAGACCTTGTTTGGGTCATCTGAGACCAAATTTACCTTGGGGCAATGCCAGATTTAGCAGAAAGTTGGTTGTGCGGTATTTTGAACCTTTTGCGGTTGTTGGAAAAATTGGGACAATAGCTTACCAGTTGAATTTACCTGAAGCTAGTAAGGTGCACCCAGTTTTTCATGTGTCCCAATTAAAAGCAGTTGTGGGGAATCATCCTGTCGAAAGAGAGCTGTCAGAGGAATTTTTAGCAAAAGATGAATATCCTGAAGCAATACTGGCAGTGGAAAAACAAGGTATTTCCCAGTTTTGGTTAATTAAGTGGCGAGGAAGACCGAAGGAAGAAACAACTTGGGAGGATGCAGACATACTTAAAAATCAGTTCCCTGATTGTCACTTTGAGGACAAAGTGAATTTTTAAGGAGGAAATGATAGGGAGGGAGGTGGTCCAGTTTGGGTAAGGCCACCTATCCATTATACTTACTAGCGTAGGAAGCAGGTTGGGTAAAGTGTTGGGATGTAACTATGTAACTGCCTGGGTTGGGATGTAACTGTCAAGGGGCAGTTTTGTAATAATTAGATTAGTTAATTCTGTTTGGTTGTTAGTTCTGTTTGGGCTATAAATAAAGGGGCTGGTGCCTAGGGGAGAGGGGATCAAGGACTTGTTTTAGGAGTTCTGGCTGTAGCCTGGGCCTGGGAAGATATCTCTCTTCCAGGAGGAGCAACTGATGCTCCAGTCTGTTACATAATTAATGTTTTATGATACCTTGGTCAAAGGTCTTGGTAATATGCTTTACGACACCTTAGTGATGAGCTTTGATGATATGTTTACAAATGTCTCATTTTTATTGTTGGAATAAAACCGTACCTCACAATGAGGTAGGATGCTTTATTTATAGATAAGATAAAGAGTACAAAAGATAATCCATACCGATGTGAGACAAGAATATTAAAAATATCTAAAAATATCTAATACTCTACTCCCCCTCAAGCTGGGACATATGTATTTATCATGCCCACTTTGTTACATAAAAATTGGACACGCGCTCCAGACATCCCTTTCGTGAGAACATCTGCAAGTTGATCAGAGGTGTAAACATGACCGAAGGCGATCTTCTTCTCAAATTTTTCTCGAACGAAGTGACAATCAACTTCAATATGTTTTGTCTGCTTATGAAAGACTGGATTTGTGGCAATCTTGATAACAACTTGATTGTCACATCAAATATGTGTCGGTTTCTTGATAGCATATCCAATTTTTTGTAGAATTTGTTGTGCCCAAATAATCTCTGCAGTCACATATGCAATGACACGATACTACGACTCCGCACTTGATTGTGAGATAACCGTTTGCGTATTGCTTCGCCATGAGACCAAATTTCCTCCAACAAATACTACAAAACCAGAAGTAGATCTCCAAGAAGAGAGACATGCAGCATAATCTGCATCACAAAATGCCTCAATATTTGTATGTCCATGATTGAAATATAGAAGACCTAAACTCGATTCCTTCTTCACATATCTAACATTGCGAAGAACAGCCTCCCACTGCGTTTTTGTTGGTGATTCCATAAACTGCCTCACTTTTCTAATCGCACAAATAATATCGGGTCGAGTCATCATTAAGTAGTTAAGTTTCCCAACAAGTCGTCTGTATTTGTCGGGAGAAGAAAACATCTCAATGTCAGTATGAAGTGATTTTTCTCCAAATTCGAGGGGTGAGTCAACTGAGTCGGTTTGAGTCATTCCAGTTTCCTGGAGAAGATCATGAACATACTTTTTTTGAGATAGAAAAATTCTTTTGGTGCATCTAGAGACTTCGATTCCCAAGAAATATCGCAGTAGATCCAAATCCTTCGTGTGAAAATTTTGATGAAGGATTTGTATCGATCAATGCCGACATCATCATTGTCAGCAATGACAATGTCATCCACATAGACTATCAAAAGAATGTTTTCTGTTGTAGAATGGTGATAGAAAACAAAATAATCTTTGAAACTTTGACACATGTCAAAGCTAAGCACAACGATGCAAAAGCGCTTGAACCAGGCACGGGGTGACTGTTTGAGGCCATACACTATACGCCATTGCTTTTGTTCCCAATTGTCCCTTTAATTTACTATTGCAGAAATGGAAGAGTGGACCGAATACCCTAGTGTTGAAGTCTGCATCCCACATCGGACTTGAGGTACGGTGTGGTCTTTACTATTTGTTATAAAAGCACCCTAAGGGCTCTTTTAGAGAGGACACCTTGGGGGTTCGGTTTCTCTCATTTTATCATTTTACATGGTATCAGAGGGAACCTAATCTCGAACTCTCCTCCTTCCAATTTTATTTCCCCGCTCTTCTTTGCGGTTTTCCCGGCTAAGTCCCGCCCCGCCTCCCCGGTGCATTTTTGCACCCTCCTTCCTCGGCGCCTCCTGCCCGGTCCGGCTCCCCGGTGCGCCTTCCCTCACGGCACCCGCTTCTCCTGTGCGTGAGCCCTCCCCGTCGCGGCTCTCATTTTATCATTCTACACCAAGGTATCTCTCTAAGGGAGGCCTTGGGGTTATTTTATAATGAATGTAGAATGATAAAGAGAGGTGAACCCAATACCCAAGGTTCCTCTCTAAGGGAGGCTTTGAGGTTATTTTATAATGAATAATAAAGACCACAGACGGGGTCGGTCGGCGAAGCGCCGGGAATGCCGCACTGGCGGTGCCGGATGAGGGAGCGCTGAGCAAGCCTGAGTGGTGTGGGTCGCTGCCGGAGAGGAGGCTGGAAAAGCTGGAGGCGGATGAAATTGGCAGGGAGGGCTGTCTTGCAGAGGAGCAGTGGACGAGGGAAATTCAGAAAGGAGATCCAGTCGCGACCGACCAGATCTGGCCAAACGGGAGGGAGAGGGGGATGCCAGCGACGGGCGGAAGAGTCGCGGGTGGGAGGGCCGTTGTCGGGTGAGACGCCGTCGGGAAGGAAGCCCGTAGGGAGGAGTCGCAGATCAGGGAGGTGCAGACGCGGGACGGAGCTTACGCGGGAGGCCGACGAGAATGAGGTTGTCGCGGGGATGGGACGCGCGACGATGAGTTGATCGCGATAGGGCTCGTCCGTCGGGAATGGGCGCAGAGGCGGAGAAGATGACCGGGAAACCCTGAAGAAAAGGGATTCAGGGCCGATGATGGGACGTAACGGGGTCGTCGGTCAGGGCAATGCGCATGAGGGAGGGTCGTCGACCGTCACGATCAGGCACGCCTTAGACTCGCCGATAGGGGGCGACGACGGAGGACTTATGGCTCCCTGCCATAGAGGCCGCCGCCCCTTAGCGGGGGAAATACCTAGATGTCCGTTGAAATAAAAGAGATGGGCGGGCTAGGGTTAGGATAGAACCTCTTCTGATACCATATAAAATGATAAAGAGAGGTAAACCCAATTCCCAAGGTTTTTCTCTAAGGGAGGTCTTGAGGTTATTTTATAATGAATAATAAAGACCACATCATACGACAAGTTTGATGTGAGACGCAGACTGCTAGTTTGGTGTAGCCCGATTCGTTCTGGATGTTGTTGGGCCGAATGCTTCCGGCCCATAATGCGCACCAGGCCGCATCTCTGACCACCGTAGCAGAGTTGACCGACCGACACTGACAGGACACTGTAGCGACACAGACTTTCAGCCGCTATTCACTGTAGCTCTTTGGACTTCCAGTCGGCAACTACTGTAACATTTTTGACTTGGGTGACCACTTTTCACTGTAACGATGCGGACTTCCAGACGGTTGGTGGAATAGTGCTTCGTCATCTTTTTTAGTCCATTCCGGTCTAGGGTTTTGTTAAGTCAAAAACTCTGAGAAATCTCTCTGTTATTTGTGCTCTCGACATATAGTGAAACTCTGCCTATTTGTGGATGTAGGGATTATTTCCAAACTACGTAAATCCTTGTGTTCTCATTCTTTTTTCCCCTTTTACTCTTCTTTGAATCGTTGTTTTGTCGTTGCGACTCCCGACGTTTCCGCATCACAGACTCCAACAATGAATAATGAAGATTACATGATACGTGACACAACCTAATGTCTAACACTCCCTCTGAAGCTAGGTGTTCCTAGCTTGGATACAGAATAAAACAAAAAACAAAGCACAACGCTCCCCCTCAAGCTGGGATATATATATTTTTCATGCCCAACTTGTTACACAAAAATTGGACTCGTGGTCTAGACACTTCTTTTGTGAGAACACCGATAAATTCATTTGACACATCCATGACACGATATTCTGACTCTGCACTTGAGCGGGAGATAACGGTTTGCTTTTTTTCTTCGTCATGAGATCAAATTTCCTCCAACAAAAACTGCAAAACCAGACGTAGATCTCATAGAAGAGAGACATCCAACATAATCTGCATCACAAAATGCCTCAATGTCTGTATGCCCATGGTCAGAATATTGAAGACCTAAACCTGATTCCCTTTTCACATATCTAACAATGCGAAGAACAGCCTTTCACTGCGCTTTTGTTAGAGGTTTTTATAAATTGACTCACTTTGCTAACCGTACAAGCAATATCTGGTCGAGTCATTGTCAAGTAGTTGAGCTTCCCAACGAGTCGTCTGTATCTGTTGGGTGATGAAAACATCTCACTATTAGAATGTAATGACCTTTCTCCATGTTTGAGGGGTGAGTCAACTGAGTCAGCTTGAGTCATTCCAGTCTCTTGCAGAAGGTCACGAACATACTTCCTTCGAGATAGAAAAATTCATTTGACACATCTAGAGACTTCAATCCCCAAGAAATATCTTAGAGGACCCAAATCTTTCATATGAAATGTTGATGACGAAAGGATTTGAGTCGATCAATGCTGTCAGTATCATTTTCAGTAACAACAATGTCATCCATATAGATAACCAAGAGAATGCTGCCTGCTGTAGACTAGTGATAGAAAACAGAGAAATCTTTTATGCTTTGACACATACCAAAGCTAACCACAACGGTGCAAAAATGCCCAAACCATGCACGAGGTGACTGCTTGAGGCCATACAACGATCGAAGAAGGTGACAAATCTTGGAGGACTCCTCCTAAGCAACAAACCCCGGTGGTTGCTCCATATGATGTTATTAATATTTTCATAATTTATTATATACTCCCTTTACTGATTTTATATGAAATGTGCATAATTTGTGTGAAATATTAATGTTTAAATATTAAATATAATTTTAGAGCACTATTTGAATTCATCCAGATTCAAGTCTGTTTAATGTTTTAATAATAACTCTCACCCTGCTTATCCAAATTGCTTGATTATTGTTTTGTAGGGTTCCTTACTCAAATTGCAACATTTCATTAGAAGGAAGTTTTGGCCAAATCGTCCAGTTGGATGGTCATATGGATCACATAAGAAGACCCAAAGAATTTGTGAAGAAAATAAACGAGCTATGAAGATTGAATTAATGGGATCAATCCAGAAGTCCAAATTCCTTTATTCTCCTCCACAGTTCGGGTAACAATGCAAGGAGTCATGGATAAAAATTTCAGGGCCCAACTCCAATAACAAGGGCCCCAAATGATTCTATTAAATCCAGCCCACCATTCCGTCCAGGAAATGAAATCAACACACCAAAATTGACTCTTCTCTTTATCTACACATCAATTCGAACTGAGATTTTGCAGTGTGAAAGAGGAGATATAGGTGACCAATTTTGTTGAAGAAAGCATTCGTATTTGAAGGCATCTTCCTATTCACAAATCCATTCACATTTCGGCCATCGAAAAAGCATGGATAAAGATGGACAGTTTGACATTGTTTATTAAAACCGCCATAACTTTGGCTACAGAAGTCCAATGGCCGCCAAATTTTGAGGGATGACAGTGCACATTAATATCTACAACTTGGAAGAAGAGATCATCTTGAGATTCAGCTGTCTGGATGGCCAAATTGGCGATGCAAGTGGAGGGGCAGATTTGGAATGCAAACTGTCCACCTCCTTGGGCTATAAATACAACCCCCTCTTCTCCTTGCATGTAGTTGACATTTCAGAAGAGAGGAGCATATATTGGCACGACCAAAACCTTACCAAAGACTTGGGAGGACCTGCCATACTCAGTTTTCACTTGAGAGACCTTTCTTCATCTCTTTCTTTTCATTTACTTTTGTGTTCTTCATTGTTGTAATCTTGTAAGTTTTTTTTTTGTAATTCTGTTTTAATGCAAGTTTTTTTCTTCAATATCTCTTATTCTCATCCACCTTCTGTAGTTTAATATTAATGTTCTTAAAATGGTTTAAATCAAGTTAAAACCCCTTCCCTTCTTTTGCTTCTTCATTCAATCGAAAGTCTTTTTTAACTCTCTTCAACGATCGTGTGTGTGTTCGACGCACTACTCTTTTCTTATCCTGTTCTTTTCACTTTCTTTATAATTTATCACCTTAAACATATTTAACTAGATTAATAATCATTTAAATGGCTGAGTAAATATACCATTGGGGTGAGTTATAATTTGGGGATATTAAGTGATTGAGAGCTTTTGCTCGATGAGTATTCTTTGAGTTAATATAAGTATGTTGAACTTTATATGTCATGGATTAATTACATGTTGTGTTTAATATGTGGATTATGTGGATTATTCGAACCACAAATATACTACCATAAACAAGTAACGGTAATGATTAGAATCCTAAGTTAAGTTACGACTTGGATTAAAGTTTTAACACTTGGGAATTTCGATCAAAGTTATCTTGTGAAGTGGGTGTTAATTTAATGCAATATAAAGCAAAGTTCAAGGATATCATATGCTTAAATCCCCAATAATAAACTCACTTCAATCTTTATCAATTTGTTAAATCAAACATCATCCATAAATTATTTCATAAGCTTTACAAACAAAACCCTCCAATCAAAATACAATCAATTAAAAACAACCGACTATTAAAAAGTATTGTTGGAACCCATTTAAGTGTAAATGGGTGAGTCCCACATCGGACTTACCCGCCTTGTATATTGGTCTCCTAATCTATAAAAGAATATCCTCACCTCACATTGAGGGTAGGGGAATTCACCCAACTACATGGTATCAGAGGGATTTTAATCCCGACCCTCCCTTCCAGCGGCTTCCCGGTTCTGTCCGGCCCCGCCTTTCTTCCCCCTCTGGCCTTGCCCTTCCCGGCGGCCACCTCTCCTCCCGGCAGGCTCTCCCTCCCGGCGAAGCTCCTCCTCCCGGCAGACCCTCCCTCCCGGCGCCCCTCTGCTCCCGGCGGTCCTCCCTCCTGGTGCGCCTCCACCTCCCGGCCCCCCCTGCTCACGGCGGTCCTCCCTCTCGGTGCGCCTCCACCTCCCGGCGGGCCTCCTTCCAGACGCGGCACCCCTCCCGGCGCCCTTCCACGGCGGCGCGGCTCCCGGCCCCAGCGTCTCCCGTCTTCCCGCGGTGCGCCCTAGCCCTCGCGGCTCCCTCGCCCGCGCGGCTCCCTCGCCCTTGCCCGCGCCCTAGCCCCCGCACCATCCGCCTCCCAGCGGTGCTCGAGCCCCAGCCGCTCCCTCACCCGACGCCTTTGCCCCAGCCGCCCCCTCTTGCGCAGCAGCGGCCTCCTCCGGCGCCAGCCCCCTCGCCCCGGCTTTTTCTCTGCCGTGCGACTTCCCTACTCTCTCCGGCGACATCTCCAGGCCGCCTCCCTTCAACCGTGCGGCTCTCGGCGACCCGAACCAGCCCCTGCGGCACATCCCGTCGCCGGGCCTCCATTCCGCGCGACGGCCCTTCCGGCCAGCCCCGCCTCGCTCGACGGAACGCCCTCGGCCCGACGCCCGCGGCTCCAACGCGGCTCCCGTCGCGCCTCTCTCCTCTGGCGGCCCTCCTCCTGCAACCACCCTCCGCAGCGGCTCCCTTCCCAGCAGCGGCTCCCGCCCGATCCGGCGCTCCCCAGCCCATCTCCCAGCGGCTTCCCTGCAGCTACCCTGCGGCCTTCCTGCGCCGTCGGCCCAGCTCCCTGCGTTAATGGCGGGCGTGTCCGCCCGCGGCCCTCCGACATCACCTCCAACCGACAGCATTCCGGCAGGGCCGCACCCTCCCGTCCATTGTCGGCCTTCCCGAGCACCTATGCACTCAGCCGAGCAGCTCTCCCATCCTCCCTCATCGGCTCCACCGCGCAGCGGTCCTCCTTCATCCAGTACCCGTTACAGGACAACACTCTCGCCGGAGGAGCTTGCTTTGGTAAAATCTTATCGAGCGACTGCGCCACCATCTTCTTCTCTAGCCCCACTTGCTCAGACTGGCAACTCCACCGCCTGTGTTTCTCATCGACAGACAGCTTGGATGTTTGACTCCGGTGCGTCAGAACATCTCACAGGAGACTCTGGTATGTTCACTACCTATCATCCGTACACCGGTGCCTCTGCCATTACTGTTGCTAATGGCTCAACAATCCCTATTACCGGATATGGCACATGTTCCTTGACCCCGTCTCTTCCCCTGACGTCGGTCGCTCATGTTCCTCAAAGTCCCTTTAATCTTATCTCTGTCAGCAAACTCACCACCGAATTGAATTGTGTTGCTATTTTTAGCTCATCTGGTGTTGTTTTTCAGGAGCGAAAGACGAATCGGGAAATTGGTCGAGGGTATCTTCGGGATGGGGTTTACCTGTTTGATACCCCATCATCCCTTGCTTGCTCATCCACCACAGCCCGAGCCCTTGACCTCCATTACCGCCTTGGCCATCCACCGCCTTCCACCCTCCATAAACTTTGCCCCCAATTCAGTTCTCACCTCTCCTTCCATTGTGAATCCTGCAAGTTTGCCAAACATCATCGGACGACGTATGCTCCTCGCCCGGAACCACGTGCAGCGGCTCCTTTCGCTCTTGTTCATTCCGATGTATGGGGTCCTTGCAGGGTTCCTAGCCAGTCAGGGTACAGTTATTATATCACCTTTATTGATGATTACTCCCGCATGACCTGACTTTATCTTCTTCGAGATCGAACAGAGGTTCTCTCAACCTTTCAGACATTTTTTCAGGAAATCCAGACACAGTTTTCTCTCCCTGTGAAATGTCTCCGATCTGACAATGGGCGAGAATACTTATCCACTCCTTTTCAGTAGTTTATGAGGGCCCACAGCATCATCCATCAGACCTCCTGTCCTGATACCCCTCAGCAAAATGGGGTGGCCGAGCGGAAACACCGACATATCTTGGAGACTGCTCGTGCCCTCCTCTTCCACCGCCAGGTCCCTCTTCTTTTTTGGGGGGATGTCATCCTCACTGCTACTTACCTTCTCAATCGTCTTCCCTCCTCCATCCTTCAGGGGGAGACTTCTTTTCATACCCTGTTTCCCTCTCTCCCTCCTCACTCCCTTCCACTCCGTATCTTCGGATGTCTCTGTTATGTCCGGGACACTCGCCCAAATCTCTCCAAACTATCACCCAAATCCCTTCGCTGTATTTTTCTCGGGTATTCCCGCACTCAGCGCCGGTACCGATGCTTCTCTCCAGACCTCCGCCGGTATATCACCTCTGCCGACGTTTCATTTGTCGAGAGCTCTCCTTTCACTCTCCCCTCTCCTTCTCCTGACACTACCATCGATGACTGCCTTCCGCTCATAGTTCACCCGCCTCTGGTGTCTCCTCCGACCGGTCATCTCTTTGGACAGACCTACTCTCGTCGTCCTTCCGCTGTACCTCCCGTCCCGGCCGAGGAAACCTTTGTTCCCGCTTCGCCTGATGTTCCTAACACAACTCCCGAGGATGTGCCGATTGCGCTCCGGAAAGGTACTCGCTCGTGTCAGAATACTCTCTTTGTATCTTCTTACAGGGGCTTGTCAGCTCTGGAGACCGTGTCGCTTCCTCGAACGGTCGGTGAAGCCAAATCTCACCCCGGATGGCTAGCCGCAATGAGAGATGAATTGCAGGCTCTGGATGTCAACCATACTTGGGATCTTGTTCCCCTTCCAGCAAACAAACAGGCGGTCGGCTGTAAATGGATCTTCACGATCCGTCTCAATCCCGATGGCTCTCTCTGCCGCCTCAAAGCCCGACTTGTCGCCAAGGGATTTGCTCAGACATATGGCATCGACTACTTTGAGACCTTCTCTCCAGTCGCCAAGATGGCCTCGGTCCGCCTCTTCATCTCTCTGGCTGCTCATTATCACTGGCCACTTCATCAACTCGACGTTAAGAATGCGTTTCTCCATGGCTTTCTTGACGAGGAGGTCTACCTGCAGCAGCTCCCTGGTTTCTCTGCCTCTGGTGCCGCCTCCCATGTCTGCCGTCTTCGTCGCTCCCTCTACGGCCTCAAACAATTTCCTCGCGCCTGGTTTGGCCGCTTCAGCACTGTCATCACCGCCTTTGGCCTCTCTCGGAGTATGAAAGATCACACCGTCTTCTTCCGTACGACGGCACACGGCTGTATCTTGCTTGTAGTTTATGTTGATGACATCATCATCACAGGGAGCGACTCCAGAGGCATCGCCAGCCTCAAGACGCATCTTCACCATCACTTTCACACCAAGGATCTTGGACCCCTCACGTACTTTCTTGGCATCGAGGTCTCTCGATCTGCGGACACTATCTCTCTCTGCCAGCGTAAGTATGCTCTTGATCTATTGCAGGATGCCGGGTTGAGCACCGCCACCACAGTTGACACTCCCCTTGAGCCTGGGGAACGCTCCCTTCATTCCGACTCGGCACTCTTTCCTCATCCTGAGAACTATCGGCGCTTGGTCGGTAAACTCAACTACCTCACCATGACGCGTCCCGACATTGCCTGTGCCGTTGGCAAAGTCAGCCAGTTCATGGAGCATCCCACCTGCTCTCAGTGGGATGCTGTCCTCCGCATTGCCAAGTACATCAAGAAAGACCCTGCACGCGGCCTTCGGTACTCACATCATGCTCACATGGATGTTGAGGCTTTTTGTGATGCGGACTATGCCAGTTGTCTCGCTACCCGCAAGTCTACTTCGGAATTCGCCGTATTCTTCGCCGGTAATCTCATCTCTTGGCGCAGCAAGAAGCAGACTGTGGTCTCCCGTTCTAGTGCCGAGGCAGAGTATCGAGCCATGGCCACTGTCACTACTGAGATCCTCTGGCTTCGTCATCTTCTCCAGGAGCTCGGTTTCCCGGCATCGACTCCTGCTCATATCTGGTGTGACAATCAGGCTGCCACGAAGATTGCCTCGAATCCCGTCTTTCATGAACGGACGAAGCATATCGAGGTGGATTGTCACTTTCTCCGCCACCATCTGGAGCAGCACCATATCGGTTTCGGCCATATCCCGACGGCCGATCAGCTTGCCGATCTCTTCACCAAAGGTCTTCCCGGAGCTCGTCTTGAGTCTCTCACTTCCAAGCTGGGTATTCACAGCCTCCCTGGCCCAGCTTGAGGGGGAGTTTGAGATTGTCTTGTGTGAGACTCTATCCAATCTGGGCATGTCCAGCTTGAGGGGGAGTGTTGGAACCCATTTAAGTGTAAATGGGTGAGTCCCACATCGGACTTACCCGCCTTGTATATTGGTCTCCTAATCTATAAAAGAATATCCTCACCTCACATTGAGGGTAGGGGAATTCACCCAACTACAAGTATCATCGCCGATGATTCGACCCGAGTGTTGTTGTACACATTAGCAGAGCACCAGAACTTTGAATGGTCGATAGGCGACAATCGACCACGCTTTCATATGGCACCGTTGCCGGGGATGGTGCAATTAAGTAGTCGTTAGTTTCTGGTTATTGTAAAAAAAAAAAAAAAATTAAAAAAAAAACACAAAGAAAACACAAAGAAAAACTCGCCTTCTTATAAAAATCATAAATGGAAAAAAACCCAAAGAAAAAAACCATTTTACTCTTTTTTCCAAAATCTCTCCGAATGCCCCGTAGTCTCCTAAACAATTACTCAGATTTGTTTGACCCTGAAATTGAGCGAACACTTCGCCAAGTTAGGAGGAACATAAGAGATAATCAACTCATTCAAGAACTTGCCTTTGTCCAACCAATTGAATTAGATATGGCCAATTCTAGGGAACAAACACTTAAAGAACTTGATGCCCTTGATATGAATTACCAACCTCTTGGTATTCAATATCTAAACATGGAGGCTGACTTCGAACTCAAATCGGGTTTGATTCATCTTCTCCCTCATTTCCACGGGCTAGCCGGTGAGGATCCACATCTTCATCTTAAAGAGTTTTAAGTGGTGTGCTCTACCATGAAGCCTCAAGGGGTTTCTGAGGAACAAATCAAACTCCGAGCATTCCCTTTCTCCCTAGATGACACTGCTAAGTCATGACTCTACTACTTTCCTCCGGGTTCCATAACCACATGGAATGACATGAAGCGACTTTTCTTAGAAAAATTATTTCTTGCTTCTCGTACTGCTTCTATTCGAAAGAAAATTAGTGGTATCCGTCAATTCCCAAATGAATCACTCCATGAGTACTGAGAGAGGTTCAAAAAACTTGTTGCAACCTGCCCACATCACCAAATCCCTGACCAACTCTTGATCCAATACCTTTATGAGGGGTTATTGGCTATGGAGAGAACTCTCATTGATGCCGCAAGTGGCGGTGTTCTTGTTGATAAAACTCCTGCAGCTGCAAGAGATTTCATAAGCAATATGGCTGCAAACACACAATAATTTCATACTCGAGCACATGCTCAAGTCAAACTAGCCCAAGAGAATCAATTCGTAGAGCCCAACAAGACGACAGAGTGGATGAGTGAACTTACAGGTCTTGTGCAACAACTAGTTGTGGCTTTCAAAGCCCCAACCTCATCTTCTCCACAATCTATGTTCCCTGGACCTATCAAGAATTGTGGAATCTGTAATTCCCCATCTCATCCAACTGACACATGTCCACAACTTCAAGAGAATCCCTCTGATTCATTCGGACCAATGGAGCTCAATGCAGCATATGTTTAGCGGAACTCCAACCCTCAACAATCAGGTCAGTTTGTTAGAAACTTCAGCCAACCCCATTCTGAGCCCTTCTATTCTACATATAACCCTAACTTGATGTATGATAATTTCATTTCTCATCCCCCTCAATACCCTCATCAAAACCCAAACCAATTCCAATATGGTCAAGGTGGTGGTAACTTCTATCAACCTTATCCTTTTGTTCCTCAACCTCAAAGGAACAATCCTCCTCCTGGATTCCACTATCCTAGTGACCTTCCCAATTCCAAAACCAATACAATCGTTTTTCCAAGAACGAAAATCCCAATCCGGGACAAGCCTCTTCTTCCAAGCAACCATGAGAAAGTGTAGTGGAAGATCTTGCTTCCTTCACCTATTCTAGCCTCAAAAACATTGAAACCCAAATTGGTCAACTTGCATCCCATTTGAGCCATCAACAACAATCAAATTCTTCCCAACTCTCAACTCAACTATTACCCAACCCCAAGGGTAATGTAAGTGCAATTGCACTTAGATCAGGAAAGCAAATTGCTATGCCTCAAAGTTCTCCAACCCCCTTTTTAAATGTTGATCTAGAAAATGAAAAGAAAAAGAAACTTGAAAAGGAATCTGAATCCATTCTCTCACCTCCTTCCATTCCATTTAGGAACCCAATTCCTTTTCCTCAAGCCATTTCTAAGACAAAGAAGTTTTTTGAACCTGATCTTGAAATGTTTGACATGTTTAGACGTGTTGAAGTCAACATTCCCCTCTTAGATGCCCTAAAACAAATCCCTAAATATGCCGAGTTTCTTAAAGAATTGTGCACCCACAAGAGGCAACTTAGGACCTTCGAAAATGTTTCCTCCCAATAGTCTATTCCCATAAAGTGCAAAGATCCAGAGACCTTTACGGTTCCATGCCAAATTGGAAGTTCCAACTTCGATGATGCACTCATAGACCTAGGAGCCTCAATTAATGTCATGCCCAAATCCATCTTCTCCAACATTGGTTTAGGTCCCTTGCACCCAACGAGTGTTTTCATTCAGTTAGCCAATCGAACCACAACTAGTTTTGAGGGAATAATCGAGGATGTCCTTGTTCGTGTCAATGATCTTATCTTCCCAGCCGATTTCTATGTCCTTGACATGGAAGGTGAAACGACCTCTTCTCGATCTCCCCGAATTCTCGGAAGACCATTCCTCACAACTGTTAGAACCAAGATTGATGTCCATTCCGGCATTTTATCCATGGAATTTGGTGACCAATTGGTCAAGTTCAACATTTTCCAAGCCATAAGATACCCATCTGAGGACCACTCTGCATTCTCAATCCAAGCTTCTGAGGACACTTCTGAGAATCAATTGAACCCCATTCCATCATGTTCATCATGTTCTAATGAGAAAGGATCTTGTGAAATCTGGAACATGATTAACCAAGTTATAAATGGCTAAGTTGACGTTGACCTCTCATTCATAGACTCCCTCAATTTAGAGGAACTTGAAAACTCTCTTGAATCTCACATCAACTCTGATCTCTACTGCTCCACCTTGGACAGTATTAAGGAAAATGAATCTGAAGCAACCGAAAGCCCTTCCTCCATTCCTGAGTTGTCTAGCCCACAAATGAAAGATGAGACTGATATGAAACCTCTTCCTGAACACATGAAATATGCATTCTTTTCCATGATCACTCTCATCCTGTCATTATCTCTGCTTCACTTACTGAAACTGAGGAGTCCAAAGTTGTTCAGGTGTTAGAGGAAAACAAAAAGGCCTTAGGTTGGACCCTAGATGGCATACCAGGAATCAACCCTGCTCTTCGCATGCATCACATCCATTTTGAGGAATCATCCAAACCAATTAGACAACCACAAAGAAGTCTCAATCCACTCATACTTGAGGTAGTTAGGGAAGAGATCATTAAGCTTTTTCAAGCTGGTATTATCTACCCAATTTCCGATAGTGAATGGGTTAGTCCAATTCAAGTTGTACCTAAGAAAGGTGGGATAACTGTTGTTACAAATGAACATGGAGAGGTAGTCACAACTCGAGTGAAGAACAAATGACGTGTGTGCATTGATTACCGAAAATTGAATGTTGAAACACGTAAAGATCACTACCCTATTCCATTCTAGAACGATTAGTCGGAAAGTCACACTATTGCTTTCTTGATGGATACACCGACTACTTCCAAATCTCAATCGCACCTCAGGACCAAGAAAAGACTACTTTCACTTGCCCCTTCGGAGCATATGCATATAGTAAAATGCCTTTTGGCCTTTACAATGCTCCTGCAACATTCCAGAGGTGTATGATGAGTATCTTTTCTGAATTCATTGAACACTGCATGGAGGTCTTCATGGATGACTTTACCATTTATGGTGAGTCACTCTCGCTAGTCCTTCAAAAGTGTGTCAAGTGTAACATTGTGTTAAATTTTGAAAAATGTCACTTCATGGTTGCAAATGAGATTGTTCTAGGGCACTTAGTTTCAAAAGAGGGTATTGAAGTTGATCCTGCCAAAATTGAAGTGATCCAATCACTTCCTGAACCCACTTCTGTTCGAGACATACGTTCATTCCTCGGTCATGCCGGTTTCTATCGACGATTCATCCATAACTTCAGTAGGATTTCCCTCACTCACTCGGTTGCTCCAAAATGATGTCACTTTCCATTTTGACGAGGTTTGCAAGAGAGCCATCGTTGAACTCAAAATTGCTCTTACATCTGCCCCGATAATCCAACCCCCAGATTGTTCCTTACCCTTTGAATTGATGTGTGATGCTTCTGATAGAGTCGTTGGGGCTGTTCTTGGTCAAAAAAGAGAAAAAATTTCTCATGTCATCTATTATGCCTCAAAAACTTTGGATGAAACTTGTTGGAGTCTGTATCCCACATTGGACTTGTGGTCCGATGTGGTCCTTTTCATTAATTATAAAAGAATGCTTCCGCCTCACTTTGAGGTAAGGAGGCAAGGAGGTTTCTCAACCTACAAAACTCAATCTCACTACACTGTGATTGAAAATGAACTTTTAGCAGTGGTTTTTGCCTGAGATAAATTTCGGCCCTATCTCTTAGGTGCCAAAATCATCATCTTCACAGATCATTCTGCTATAAAGTTCTTACTTGAGAAAAGTGATTCCAAACCGAGGCTAATAAGATGGATCCTAATGCTCCAAGAGTTTGACCTTGAAATCAAAGATAGATCAGGAAAAGAAAATCCTGTAGCTGATCACCTAAGTAGAGTTTCTAATTCTTTTCATTCAGAAATCATTGATACTGAATTCCCCACTGAGCACCTTTCATATCTCATTCTAAAGTTACCATGGTATGCCCCAATTGTAAAATACTTGGTTGCTGGTATTTTTCCTGAAAATTTTTCAAAAGAACAAAAAATGAAGCTGAAAAGTGATTTAAAATTCTATTTTTGGGAAGATAATAAACTTTGGAAAACTGAGGCTAACATGGTAATTAGGAGATGTGTTGATGAAGATGAACATTCCTCCATCTTAGAATTCTGTCACTCACTTCTTAAAGGTGGCCACTTTGGACCACAAAGGACCTCCCGAAAGGTCCTAGACTCTGGATTCTTCTGGCCATCGCTTTTTAAGGACTCACATGAGTTCTGTCAATCATGTCCCACTTGCCAAAAGTTTGACACAATTTTAAAGAGAAATGAAATGCCCCAAAAGCCTTTAATTTTCTGTGAGATCTTCGATGTTTGGGGCACCGATTTCATGGGACCATTCCCCTCTTCCAATGGATTCTCATACATTCTTCTTGCGGTTGATTATGTTTCTAGGTGGGTTGAGGCCAAACCCACTAAAAAGGATGATTCAAATACTGTTAGTGAGTTCCTAAAGACACATCTTCCACCGATTTGGCACATCACGTGCCTTGATAAGTGACATAGGAATCCATTTTTGTAATAAAACCTTGAAATCTCTTTTGAAAAAGAATGATGTTGTACATAAAACTTCAACTGCATATCACATCCAAACAAATGGCATGACTGAACTTTCTAATAGAGAAGTGAAAAGTGTGCTTGAGAGAATTGTAAAACCCACCATAAAAGACTGGCCTGAAAGACTTGGTGAAGCATTTTGGGCTTATCGAACTGCCTATAAAACACCTATTGGGATGTCTCTTTTTAGACTAGTTTTTGGTAAAACATGTCATTTACCAGTTGAAATCCAACATAAGTCATTTTGGGCTGTGAAAACATGTAATTTTGATTGTGAAAAATCTGGTGATTAAAGATTGTTGCAATTGACTGAACTGGAGGAGTTTCGACTTGAATCCTATGAGAATTCCAATCTGTACAAAGAAAAGGCTAAGGCACTCCATGAAAAACACATCCTGAGAAAGGTATTTCATGAAGGTGAAAAGGTAATGCTCTTCAATTCTCGATTTCGACTTCACCCAGGTAAGCTTAATTCTCGTTGGGAAGGTCTTTTTGTTATTACTAATGTTTACCCATTTGGTGCAGTGCAAGTCCAAGACCCTTCTTCCAAAAGGACATTCACGGTTAATGGACATAGGTTAAAGTATCACCATGAGAGGACACACATCCTGGGAACCACATCGACTTCCATCGGATCCACAACTTCTACAGTAGACCCGCCACCGGATGGAGACAGTGACCCACCAAATCCAAACCAGGGGGCACCTCTTTCTCTTTAACTCTCTCTATCTCTTCATCTCTCTCCCTCTTTCTTCTTCTTCCCCTCTCTTTCATTTTTTTACCACTTCTTTATCAAACCATTTTCTTTTTCTCTTTCTTTTTTGTGTGGGTGTGTCTTTATAAAAAACTAAAAAAAACCTAAAAAACTATAAAAAAAATCATTAAAAAAAATAAAAAATCAAGAGTCATACTTACTCATCTTCCAATTTTCAAATTTTGTCCAACCATTTTTGGGGAGTCAAAAGACATGGTTTCATCTCAAAAATTTTGTGGTTTCTTTAGAAATTTGGATAAAGATTATTGTGTCAAAACCAACAAATTTTGAATGCTCAATTTTTTATTTGGAAAATGATTTTCCCCACCCGTGAGGAACAACATTTGCTTTAATGCCAAGGCCACCTATGACCATCTTTTCAAAATGTGTTTTTTTTAACCCCATTTGTGAGTCTTGATTTTGTGGACCTTCTAGCTGAATTTCCTACTTTCGTGTGCATTAATATGATAGAGGCATTTTCTGAACCCCATGAGAATTATAATAGCCAAATAGCCTCCCATTAACCATACATTAATCCTCCTTTTGCAAGCCTCCTCGAGCCTATGGAAACCTTATCCCACCCAATATCAATATGGATTTTCATTGTATAATTTTTTGAAATTTAAGTGTGGGGGGAATGAATTTTATTTTGGGTACCCTTTTGTTGATTTTCACCATGTTATCATATGCTTGAGGGCAAACATCAATTTAAGTGTGGGGGAGAGGTTTTACTTCAGTGGGGTTTGTGAATGCATATATGTTGATCTTGTACAAATGATATTGAAAAGTGTTAAAAAAAAAAATCAAAATAAGAATGAATTGTGTCTTGGGTAGGTCAAAAATCACTCTTCCTCAACCTTTGATCTTGTTATAACTATTACAATTAGTATCGTGAGGAGATCAAACATGGGTTGAGAGATGAGTGTGAGATCTGTTTCAAGTTCAACTTTCGAAAAAAATGCAAAAAATATGAACACTTGCGTCATTGGGAGAAGTTTTGTGGTTTGTAAATATTTAATCTTCTCATCCACTTCAAATTCTCTTCCTATTTTGTGTCTTATTTCACATTTTCATTACCTTGTAAATATGTGTTTCCATTTCCTTTCATGTCTCATTTAAAAAAAAAATCGTGCATTGCTTTTTCCATATTGGTGTTTTACCCCCTTTTTCCCATCTTTTGGATATCATCTTCCTACCGTCCCATAGCCATAGAAAAACCTCTAAAACGACCTCTTGATTTTTGAGCACTTTAGGATAGGGAGTGGAAGCTGAGAGCTCTTACAAACTCTAAGATTTTCACTTTTGGTTGGTGAATGAGTGAAACTCCATAAATTATTTTTATCATCTTAAGATGAGTAAGTTTTGTGTGCCACCATTTTCCGTTTCTAAATTTGAGCATGAAAAAATGAATTGTTTTTGGAACATTGTTTCTGTAACAAATTGTGTCGGAATTCAATATGGATGAGTGAAATTGTCTAAACCTCTCCTGATTGGGGAAAACAAAATTTTAATATTTGTTGATGAGTAAAACTGATTTTGTTATGTTTTTATATTTATTGTACATGAGGACATGCACAATTTGTGGGGGAGTTGATTTTGTTATTAATATTTTTATGATTTTGTTGATTTTGTTATGTTTCATATAAAATTTAGTGTGGGGGAGTTGATGTTATTAATATTTTCATAATTTATTATATATACTCCCTTTACTGATTTTATATGAAATATGCATAATTTGTGTGAAATATTAATGTTTAAATATTAAATATAATTTTAGAGCACTATTTGAATTCATCCTGATTCAAGTCTGTTTAATGTTTTTGTAGTAGGAGAAAATAGGAGAGACCGAACCCCCAAAGGTGTATCTCCAAAGGAGCCCTTGGGGTGTATTTATAATAAATGGTAAAGACCACACCGGACATCAAGTCCGATGTGGGATACAGACTCCAACACTCCCCCTCAAGCTAGGTGTACCTAGCTTGGACACATGATGAAAAGAAAACAATAAAAACAGAGACCAACACTCCCCCTCAAGCTGGACATACCCAGCTTGATGACAAAACATGACGAAATAAAATATTAAGCTGCTACTGCTCCCCCTCACGATCAAAGCTCCCCCGCAGGATGATTGATGGAAGATGTTGCGGGCGCAGCAGATGAAACCACTCAGATCGGCTGGTTGACGGAACGCCAGGAATGCCGCAGGGATGGAGCGCCGACGGGGAGGAAGAGCGGCGGGCGGGAGCCGCTGGAGGGCGGTGCGACGGGAGGGAGCCGCGGGTAGGGAGCGCCGACGGGGAGGAAGAGCGGCGGGCGGCGGTGGGGAGAGCAGTCGCGCATGGGAGGGAGGGAGGGCCTGCCGGGAGGGAGGCCCTGCCGGGAGGGTGCAGGCCGGAGACGAGCTGGGCAGGGCAGAGGCGGAGGGGCGGCGGCGGTAACCCTACGGGGTCTTGAGGCCGCCGCCCCCCGGACGAGAAACCCTAAAGGGGAAAAAAAAAGGGAGGGTGGGATTGGGGGTTCAAAAAACCTCCTCTGATACCATGTAGTAGGAGAAAATAGGAGAGACCGAACCCCCAAAGGTGTATCTCCAAAGGAGCCCTTGGGGTGTATTTATAATAAATGGTAAAGACCACACCGGACATCAAGTCCGATGTGGGATACAGACTCCAACAGTTTTAATAATAACTCTCACCCTACTTATCTAAATTGCATGATTATTGTTTTGTAGGGTTTCTTGCTCAAATTACAACATTTCATTAGAAGGAACCTTTGGCCAAATCGTCCATTTGGAGGGTTATATAGATCACACAAGAAGGCCCAAAAAATTTGTGAAGAAACTGGACCAACTGTGAAGATTGAATTACTGGGCTCAATCTAGAAGTCTAAATTCCTTTATTCTCCGCCACAGTTCGGGTAACAATGCAAGGAGTCATGGATAAAAATTTCAGGGCCCAACTCCAATAACAAGAGGCCCAAATGATTCTATTAAATCCAGCCTACTATTCTGTCTGGGAAATGAAATCAGCACACCAAAATCGACTCTTTCGAGGTGAGATTTTGCAGTGTGAAAGAGGAGATATAGACAGCCGACTTTGTTGAAGAAAGCATTCGTATTTGAAGGCATCTTCCTATTCCCAAATCCATTCACATTTCGGCCATCGAAAAAGCATGGATAGAAATGGACAGTTTAACATTGTTTATTAAAACCGCCATAACTTTGGCTACAGAAGTCCAATGGCCGCCAAATTTTGAGGGATGACAATACACATTAATATCTACAACATGGGAGAAGAGATTATCTCGAGATTCAACTGTCTGGATGACCAAATTGGCGATGCAAGTGGAGGGGCATATTTGGAATACAAACTGTCCACCTCCCTGGGTTATAAATACAACCCCCTCGTCTCCTTGCATGTAGTTGGCATTTCAGAAGAGAGGAGTATATATTGGCACGACCAAAGCCTTGCCAAAGGCTTGGAAGGACCTGCCATACTCAAGTTTTCACTTGAGAGACCTTTCCTACTCTTTTTGTTTTCATTTACTTTTGTGTTCTTCATTGTCGTAATCTTCTAAATCTTTTTTTTTTATAATTCTATTTTAATGCAAGTTTCTTTTTTAATATCTCTTATTCTCATACATCTTCTGTAGTTTTATATTAATGTTCTTAAAATGGTTTAAATCAAGTTAAAACCCCTTCCCTTTTGCTTCCTCATTCAATTGAAAGTTTTTTTTTTTAATTCTCTTCAATGATAGTGTGTGTTCGACGCACTACTCTTTTCTTATCCCGTTCTTTCTCTTTCTTTATAATTCATCACTTTAAACATATTTAACTAGATTAATAATCATTTAAATGGTTGAGTAAATCTACCATTGGGGTGAGTTATAATTTGAGGATATTAAGTAACTGAGAGCTTTTGCTCGATGAGTATTCTTTGAGTTAATATTGTGTATGTTGAACTTTATATGTCCTGGATTAATTACATGTTGTGTTTAATATGTGGATTCCATGGATTATTGGAACCACAAATACACTACCATAAACAAGTAATGGTAATGATTAGAACCCTAAGTTAAGTTACGACTTGGATTAAAGCTTTAACACTTCGGAATTCCGATCAAAGTCATCTTGTGAAGTGGGTATTAATTTAATACAATATAAAGCAAAGTTCAAGGATATTATAAGCTTAAATCCCCAATAATAAACTCGCTCCAATCTTTATCAATTTGTTAAATCAAACATCATCCATAAATTATTTCGTAAGCTCTGCAAACAAACCTCCGCAATCAAAATACAATCAACTAAAAACAACAGACTATTAAAAAGTATCATCGCTAAGGATTCGACCCGATTGCTGCTATACACATTAGCAGAGCACCAGAACCTTGAACGGTCGATTGGCAATAATCGGCCGCACTTTCACCATATAAACTTTTTATCAAGAAAACAATGAAAAGAAACATTTTTCACATCCAGTTGATGGAGAGACCAGTGATAAGAAGCGGCAAGAGGGAGATAAATAAACACTCATGCCATTTTGGCCACTGGAGAGAAGGTGTCAAAATAATCAACGCCATACATTTGCTCATAACCCTTGGCAACAAGCCGTGTTTTGAGACGATTTAGAGAACCATCGACATTGACGCGCACGATATAGATCCACTTGCACTCGACAACCTGTTTATCCGTAGGGAGAGGTACTAGATCCCAAGTGTGGTTGGTTTTCAAGGCCTGAAGTTCATTCTGCATAGCATGTAACCAACCAGGATGAGAGATGACCTCAACTACAGTGCGTGGTGTCAAGTAATCAACCAATGTCGTAATAACTCGGGAGGTAGATGCGGATAATCCTTGATAAGACTGACAAGAGCGTGAGCCTTTACGGAGTGCAATAGGCAACTCTGGTGATGGAGCATCAGGAGCAGATGAGTCGTCAGGTGTGGTAGCGACAGGAGGTGGCAGAGTGACATATGTGCGAGGTCGACAAGTATATATCTGGCCAAATCGTGATCCGACAATATCACTAGGAAGAGATAGAGGTGGTGGTTTATCGTGTGAATATGGAAAAATAATTTTAGAATCTTGAAGAGTAGATGGTGGTGGGAACTTGGGAATAGAAAGAATTGATGATTCGACAAAGGAAACATCAGCGGAGATAACATAGCGACGCAAATCTGGAGAGAAGCGTCGATATTCGCGCTGAGTGCGGGAATAGCCAATAAAGATGCATTTTAGAGCACGTGCATCGAACTTGGTAACTGATGGGCGTATATCTCGAACATAACATACACACCCAAAAATGCGGAGTGGTGGGGAATGAGGGGGTGTTGTTGGAAATAAGGAATGGAAGAGCGTCTCCCCCTAAATAACAGATGAGGGAAGTCTGTTGATAAGATAGGTGGCTGTGAGAATGACATCGGCCCAAAAAGTGGTTGAAACTTTTTTCTGAAATAAAAGTGTCTGAACAACTTCTAACAGATGGCGGTTTTTCCGTTCAGCAACACCATTTTGTTGAGATGTGTCAGGACAAGAGGTCTGATGGATAATGCCAGTTAATTGATAAAAGACTGGAAGGGTCCAGATAAGTATTCACGATCATTGTCAGAACAAAAGCAGTGGAGTTTAGCGGAAAATTGGGTGGTGATTTCTTGATGATAAGAGCGGAACACGGTAAAGATTTCATAATGATTTTTCAATAAATAGACCCAAGTCATCCGTGAAAAATCGTCGATGAAAGTAACAAAATACCAATAACCTAGTTTAGATGGATTATGACTGGGCCCCAGATATCAGAGTGAACAAAATGAAAAGGTTTGGATGCATGGAGAACTGCTCGGGGAACATAGGTGACCCAATGATGTTTTGCATATTGACACGACTCACATTCAAAAGGAAGAAGAGGTCCCAATCCTGGAAAATGTTTTTGAAGAATGGGGGCAGGTGGATGACCAAAGCGATAGTGAAGTTGGAGGGCATGATCGGAAGTAGCAGGACAGACGAGAGTGGGGGCCGAGTCAAACACATACACACCACCCTGAAGTCGTCCAGTACCAAGCACACGAGTCATCGAATGCTCCTGAAATATAATCGAACCAGGTGAGAAGATGACCTTACACTTTAAGTCAGTTGTTAATTTGCTACTTAATAGTAAATTAAAGGGGCAATGGGGAACAAAGACAACAACATATAGTGTCAAGCCAGACATAATTGTACAACTTCCATAGCCTGCAATCTGTACTGTCTGATCATTGGCCACAGTAATATTACCTCCAGACGAGGTCGCTCTATAGGACCGAAGAATACCTGCATCGCCAGTGATGTGCTCAAAAGCACCAGAGTCAACAACCTAGGAGGTGCAACCTTGGGAGAGAGATGTTGCTGGGGTATTGCTATGAGCAATAGTGACGCTTGATGATGCCATTGAGTGCTGAAAATGCACGGGGACAAGGTGCTTAATGTGCACAAATGATAGATTATTGGTGCTGAAATTGCACAACTAGACCATCTAGGTATTAATTAGGTTATTGAGGAAAGATCAACATGGATGACCTCGGGGCGTGGTTGCGTAATGTTGGGGTGGCCGTCGCGTGTAAAGGGTCTATTGCGGTGGCGCAGGGATCGCTGGAGGCAGGGGGCCGCATGTGGTTGTCGTGCGCACAGGGGGGCGCAGGTGGCCGTCGCGCGCACAAGGTGGGGCCATAGGGGGTCGTCGCGCCGCATAGGGGGGTGCACAGGGTGTCGTCATGGGCACGGGGGGTCAGGGGGTCGTCGCGCCCGTAGGGGGGGGGGGGCAGGGGCAGGCGCGCTCGACATAGGGTTGTCGTGCCAGACAGGGAGTGCGTAGGGGGCAGTCGCGCTGGATAGGGAGGGATGGCAAGGGGGGCATCGCGCAAAAGAGGCGCAACAGGGGGTCCGCCCGAGAGAGAGAGAGAGAGGAGGTGGGTTAGGGTTGAAGAACCTGCTCTGATACCGTGTGGAAATGGAAGAGTGGACCGAATACCCAAGGTATCTTTCTAAGGGAGGCCTTGGAGTTATTTTATAATGAATAATAGAGATTACATGATACGTCAAGTCCGATGTGGGACATGACACAATCTAATCTCTAACAACTATTAATTAGTAAACTTACAGCTAACTTACAGTGTCAGACCATCTTCCCACCTACTTCAGTTATATTTCAAGAGCATTCGACGACTCAGGCGCGTGGTAGTGGACGTCTTCAGGGTGGTGTGCATGTGCTTGACTCGGCCCCAACTCTCGCCTGTCCTGCCACCTCTAATCATGTCTTCCAGCTTTACTATCGCCTTGGTCATCCAACTTCCCCCATTCTTCAGAAACTTTTTCCGGAGTTGGGTACTCTTCTTATGTTTGAATGTGAATCCTGTCACTACGCAAAACATCACCGTGTCACCTATGGTCTCCGAGTAATCCTCCGTGCATCCACTCTTTTTCATTTGGTTCATTCTGATATCTGGGGGTCCAGTCCTTGTGCATCTAAACTGGGTTATCGATATTTTGTGCACATCTGAAGCCGTACTTCCCTGAGATGTGTGAGGATCCTTGAGTCTTGTCTAATCCTAGGGCTTATTACCATTGTGCTATGATTGAAAATGATTTATACATGCCAATATTTATAAAATGATTTATTCATACCCGTTGAATGAAATGCTTAATCGTACATGTTTTGATGGAAATGCTTATTCATGCCTGCTTTATACTTTCCATTGAAATGATTTGAAAAACATGTTTTATTATGAATTGTGAAAAAGAACCAGTGTCTAGTTAGCATTCAGGAAGACTGTAGGAATTTCCGCCGACAACAGTGTGAGATGTGTTTGTTCAGCAGTTTTCTTGGTCGGCATGGGGAGAATGTTAGAGTTAAGATGTCTCCGTTTTCCGGAGAGGATCCATGTGGCTGGATTGCTAAAATGGAGACTTCAAATTCAACCGGGTTCGACGTGGGAGCGGCTGAAGCCAACGCTCTTTGAAAAGTATGGGAACGGTTGGAGGCAGCTTGAACCAGCTCTACTGGAGCTAGGTGAGATGGTAGTGCGAACACGGCTTAAGAAAGCGAAACCTCATAAGCCTGTGAAAGTACGACCTACTGTTTTGAAAAGCATGGACATGTTTGATTCAGGTTCAAGACTTGAAGAACAAAATGTAGAAGTGGATTACGTTGTAGTGAAGGGGAACATTAGTCGAGAGCTGAAGGAGCAGATTGTTTCCATATCAGAACGACCCGACATGGTAAAGTCTGATATGATTTCTTCAGTGGATAAGCGTGAAAGGCGTACTGAGTCAGGGAGTCCCGCTGGTTGTACCAGATTGCCGAGAAGCAGAGGAAAACGCAACATCTACTACTCACTGCGACAAGGTAAGTTGCATCACTTTTCCTAGCATGAGTCATGAAGATTGTAACGAGGCGGAAGACATTTTTTCTTTTGCAGCTCGACTCGTGGAATCTCAAAATGTAGGTGACAAGACTTATGGGAGGATTTTCAGGTTGTTCCAAGGTTAGTCCGATTCCCAGCTTCCGCAAGCGACAAACCTTTTGGTCCGGAAAAATTGGTTGTTGGTTTTGTGGAGGAAATCATTCCAAATTCTGGAAATGCTGCTGTAAGCAAGGAGGTGTCGTTGTTGATGTTCAGTTTGGTTATGAGCGAACTGATTTTGCCCGGAAGTAGTGAGTATCAAGTTGGGCCAGCAACGAATGCAACATCTATTGTGGAATACTATTGCAAGCTGGACTGGAATCTACCAAAGGGGCCAAGGCTTGTACAAGCGATGCGAGAATTTGTCCCAGAAGCTATGCAGCTACTGGTTGAACTGCTGTTTGTGGCAGAGTTGGTGGAAAAAGCCTGCAGCGAAGGCGCCGATGTAGTTGGGTTATTAGAGCTGTGTGGATTGTGAGCAGGGTCGAAGGGGCCAAGGCTTGTACAAGCGATGCGAGAATTTGTCCCAGAAGCTATGCAGCTACTGGTTGAACTGCTGTTTGTGGCAGAGTTGGTGGAAAAAGCCTGCAGCGAAGGCGCCGATGTAGTTGGGTTATTAGAGCTGTGTGGATTGTGAGCAGGGTCGGTGTACAATACGCGCAACAGGTGTAATGATTCTTCGAATATGGCAGCGGTTCCAAGGAACAGTTCGAAGTCGAGGGGGCCATTATTGACTATGGAGCGACACGCTCCATTAATGGTAATTTCGAATGGGAATGAGACGAACCAGTGGACGAGTGTGTATGATGTTGCTGAAACTAGAACTGACACTAACAAAGCTCCAGTCCTGCATGAGGCAGCTTTTGGACTTGGTGAGCGTAACCAAGGAACCAAGGTCCTTGTGAACAAAGTTAAAACTTGTGGCGGCATGAGTAGTGAACTGCTGAAGAGTATATTCCTATCTGCTGGAAGAGGAGGTTGCGTTGTTGCTTCCATAACCGAGATTGCAGAACATAGGGGTAGCTAAAGTGCAATTTATCTGGAAAGTTGGGGATATGGAACAGTACTTCGTTCTCCTTATTAGCCCATTTCAGGCTAGAGTTTTGGATGTGTGAGAACTCTGAAAAACTCCCTGTAAATTGTGCTCCCGAATTATAGTGATTTCTGCCACTTCGTGGACGTAGGGATTATTTCCGAACCACGTAAATCATTGTGTTCTTGTTCCTTTTTTTGACATTTGGCTGGGATGATTCAACAGTGGTTGTATCGGAGCTTGAAGTGCCAAACGAGTTTGCATTTACATCCAAAATACCAGAGTTCAGCTTCTCAAGGGAACATGCAAAATTTTTCTTAAGAGAACAGGTAGATTTTTTCCTTTAGGCTCACCTGCTGCATTGCTCTTTGGAGTCCACATAAGAGTTTTTATGTTTGGAATTCCTCTGTTCGATGTGGGATAGTAGGTTGCAGGCTGCTTTCCAGTTATATCTGACAAAACTTGTGCTATATGTCTCTTTGGAAGATGCTTTTGCCAGGGTCGGGCCGTTATGTTTGTCATATTATCATTCTCTACTTGGAATTTTGGATTATCCTAGGTTCATGGCTACACGAGCCATAGTATCTAGTTTGACTGCTGGGATACAGGCACGAGTTCAGGCTCCTAGGTTTATGGCCTTACTTCTCATGTCAATTGGATCTATTTGTTGTGCCATTGTTTCATGTGGGAGATTTGCTTCCGTTTCGAAAGAAGGATGAAAATTCTGGAACCGACTATGGTCCTGGAATATGCTCTTAGGAGTGGAGGCTCATGTCGTGCTGTGTATGGGGGTTGTTGGCTTGGCGGGGGTGGATATTTCTGAGGTGGTTGACTTAAAAGTTGCTTTTCAAATAGCCATATATCCTAGGGTGGGAGCTGATTTACCATTTTCCAGCCAAGGGGAAGAGAATAAGGGAAACTGCACCGACATTTTGCGGCATTGTTCTACTCATCCTTCCCTTGATGCGAACTCTTGTGGGGAAAAAGAAATTCCTCTTATTGGGGCGATTGCTTTGCAACCCATGGTTCTTATTGAAGGTGATAATCAAGTGCAGGGTGTCATCACATTAGCTCGAACACCAGAAGTTGTTAGGCACTTGGATAGGTGCAAGAATCTATATGAGTTGCAACTTCTGTTCAAAAACTCATATCAGGATGGGTTGCCGAGGGCTGATTATCATTGCGAACAGTTTGATGTTGACACTGGTTTTTGTGTGGATAGTTGTTGTCACTGCTGAGCATCTAAAGGAGATCTTTGCCATGCATCTAGTGGAGGAGGAGCCACTAATTTGGACATTGATATCTGCTCCTGTGCAGCAGCTTGGAGAAGTGGCAAATGAGGTTGTGAGATGACAAAAATTTCTACTGAGATCCACCTTGAGGACCAGGTGGTTATTAAGGAGGGGGGAAATGTTAGGTACATGGGGGGCTGTGTTGTATTTTGGTTGTTTGAGCTAGCTGTCAGGGGGTTGCTGTCTGAGTAGAGGGGCAGTTTTGTATTTTTGTTCTTTGTTAGTTGTTAGGACTGATAAAGGCAGGTAGGGGGTTGTTAGTTGTTGGATGAGTAATAAATAGGGGAGTGCATAGCTTGGAGAGGGTACAAATCATTTTATTGTATCTTCTGCTTGGTATCAGAAGGGAGGTGCTGGCTTTGGGAAGTCGTTGCCATGCTCTACCGGAGAGTGGTCTTCTTCGGCTGAGATTCTTCTCTTTTATTCTACCTTCTCTTCCTCCTGTATCTCCATTTCTTCTCTTCCTGAAAATATCAAGTGAGCCACTACTGTTTGTCCAATTCTTTTCTGCCTGTTTTCAACTGCTCACACTACCGTTAGGTTTGTTTCCCAACACTTTATGCTTCAATAAGAATGATGTAATCTTTGGAAGGTTTATCTGATGTTGATTTTGGTGGTTGTTTGGACACAACAAAAAGTGCTACAAGATAACACCTTAGGTGGCACTGCAGTCAGCTGAATGTCAGGATTTCAAAGGAGTGTTGCTATGTTGACTACAAAAACAGAATACATGGTTGTTTTAGAAGCAAACAACAAGATGATTGGTTAAAGAATTTTCTTGAAGAGCTGAGCATGACTTCATTTGGTTTTCATATTTGATTATTGTGAAGACGCCGCACTAGTTGGGAGATTTGTGGATGAGTATAGGGCATTACATGACTTAGCACGAGTCCGCTTTTGATTAGCCTCCAAGTGGGAGATTGTAATGCAGTGTGAAGTCTAATGACCGTAGCGGTAGTGGGGGTGGATGTAGGTTTTTCAATAACCGAACCATGTAAAAATCCGGTGTTCGTCTTTGCTCTTTTTTGATTTTCTATTTAACCCGATTTGTTCTCCCAACAGCCTTTGTCTTAACTTCAGCTGATGATCAATTGTTAGTCGACTCGGATTCCTATACTCTACAGTTTGACACCAAATTAAGATCATGATTTTGTGCAGTCTTTGTGTTGATGGGGGTGGAGTGTCATTTTAATTTTCAAGCTGAAGTTTGTTGTCTTTATCATGTTTGCTTTTTCCAAGCATGTGTGATCTGGTTTTCATTTTTTTTTCTAATTGTTTTGTTTTGGGGTGGTGGGGGGGCATGGGAGGGAGGATAACGGAACATAATATATATATTTTTTTACACTTAAAAATAAAATGTTGAAAAGAAAAGATAGTTTTTTATGCCTATGTATTTTATCAATTAAAGGATATTGTGACTTTCCATATCTAAAATACAACTGTAGGCAGGTATTATTAACCTAGCTCGTGAAGAAAAATAAAAAAACAAAGGAGTGCATTTAAAAAAAAGACTATCTTCAGCCTGTGTAGCTGATGAAAACTGAAGTGAAGGAAACAGAACAAAATGAAAGGAAAGGAAAAGTGAGAAAAGAAAAGAAAAGAAAACGCTTGGTTTCCAATAGAAAGGAAAACAATTGAATTTAATTAGAATAATTTTATGAAAATCAAAATTAAATATAATATTATAATAAAATAATATTATATTATAATATGTATTATTGTCATTATTATTATCATTATATAATATTATATTTTTTTAAACTTTGTTTCCTTTCATTTCCTTCCTACAGTTTCCGACCCCCACCTTATGACACTAACTTTCCTTCATAAAAATTCACCAATACATTTTTCATGGTGGAAACTCTATCTCTCCCTCCCATTCCATTCCATCCGCACCCACCCAATGAAACAGGACCTTAGAGAAGTCTGAAGGTATGAATGCCAAACTGATTGACCTGGATAGCTGCCCCGTCTCCTTATACTTATGGGGGTGAAGAATCTACAAAATTGGATAACTTTCCGGATTCTGTTCCCCTCTTTCTCTGCACCCTTATCTTCTAAATGAAAAACAAAATTAGGTGATAAATTACCCTTCCGCGTCTTTTCCTCCCCTCCATTTCTCTACCCAAGATCTGCTATTAGGCTGCCTGTGTGAAAAAAAATCTCTTTAATACATTGTGACATTTAAATTTCCTTTTTTCCATTTCAAACAGATTCGCTATGCATTCCCAGACTTGTGGAATCTGGAGAAAAGGTATATCCTGTTATATGTTTCACTTTCCTCCATTCTTTTTGCACCAGCACTTGTTCATTATCCCCAGGAAATTGCTTGCTGTTATTGCTGTGTAGGACTTGGTTGTTAGATTATGATTCATTTGACTTCTGCAGACTGTTCCTCAAAAAGTTTCACATTCAGTTCAATTGTATTTTTCAAATATACTACGACCTCAATTTAAAAAAAAAAAAAATCTCAGAAATATCTTAAGAACTTGGATTTTTTATTCATCAACTCAGTGGTCTCCCATGCTTAACTTTTAAGGATCTGTTTGGTAAAGTGTAAACATGATGATGTAAAAGGAATTGGAAGTGGGAAATTGGGTTCTAATGTTTGGTATGCAAGATTTGCAATATACTTTGAAATCAAAATTATATCGTTTGAGGTAAAACTCCTCTCCCTCCTTTCCCTTTTGCATTCCCATTCTCATCTCATACTGAACAGGCCCTAAAAGTTGTTGGGTATTTCTATGTTTTTAATTTGTTGATGCTGCATTGTCATCCCCGGGCTTTGTAAATAGTACTAGTAGATGAATGTTTTGTCAGATAACAGAGAATGCTTCATATGGGTATTACTCTTTGTTTGATCCTGATTTGCTTCTGTTGATAAAGCAAATTTTTGACACTGTAGGTTTGGTTCGGTAATAGTTGGGGCAATTAAATCCAAATTGTCAGCCAGAAGAGTGAAAAATGAAGAAGTATCAGGTTCTTCTGGAAAAAATAAGCATAAACGTGGGTCATTTTCGTTCCATGGCGGGATGCAGGTGGTGACAATTATCTCAAAAACCTTGGAAACTTTTTTATTTCATCCATTATAACTTTAGAATAGATCATTCATCTAAGAAATAATGGTGTCACTAACTTGTTTCTCAACCTAGACCTTGCTAACCTGTTAGCTGGCATTGAACCAGTTGGCCTTGGCAATCCATTTTCCACTGCTTTATATGTAATATTTTTTTGACTCCATTGATCCAATGCACCTTCTCATCATTAAATGACATTATTAGTAGCTTTGTGACTCATTACTATAATTTTGCACTACCAGTAAAAAAGACATTCTGGGGGACCCAATCAACATTGTTTGAGAATTGGATGAGATTACTTTTACATGGTACGAAGGAAACCATGTTTGGTACCGGGCTGAGCGAGAGGCAAAGGGAGTTTCGGTTTCATCTTTCATGGAAGGTGGCATTTCTTCCAATTTGAGGGGAATACCTGTTCTTTTATTATTGAACACATTTAATCACACCTTTTCCATGTATACCAAACAAATTATTTGTTCACCAATCCCTTGATCATTCTCTCTCTCATGCCTTTTCCATTTCAATACTAAAAAATTATCCCAAACCAAACATAATCTTATTTCCATTTGGCTCATGTTAAGGAAACCTTTCTTGCCCATGTATGCAACGTGCCTTGTTTGTGTCTGCTGCTATTGACATTTTCTTTCCCTTCCTGTTCTGTAAAGCTTGTGTTCAGCAGAGACCATCTTTCTTGTCCATCTATTGCAGACGCTAACCGATGCAATGTGCAAAGAACTTGGTAACGATGCTATTAAGCTTGAATCGAAGGTGCTTTCTTTGTCTTACAGCCTTGATGAGAAGTCTGCATCCGAGAATTGGTATGTTTCTCATGCTCATGGCAAACTCTCACAGAATACACCTTTTGATGCTGTAATTATGACGGTGAGTGTTCAATACTGTCATCAAATTTTAGTGTTTATTGTTTTCCTGATAGAGGAATTTTATGCAGGCCCCACTTAAAAGTGTGAGGGAAATGAAGATAACTAAAGGGGGAAATCTGTGCCCACTTGACTTTATTCCCAATGTATGTATCCTAGTTTGAAAAATCTGCAAGTGTTAGGATCAATGCTCTCAGAACTGAACCGACTGTTAAATCGGAGAGGGGAGCGGTTCAAGGTCGGACTGGTCAGATCGGCTTGGTCGGGTGGTCAAACCGATTTTATTATTTTATCCGTGTGTAATATCATGTTATTTTTATTATATAAAATAAAATTAAACTGAAAACAAAAAACAAAAAATGCCCGGTCCTATCAATTGTTATCCCGAACCGGCTGGTCTGATTGGAATTCTGCTGGTTCAAGGGGGTCCAATCCGGTCCCATACAAAAAACGATCTACCCTTTAGACCGGTTCGTGAAACTCATTGGCTGGCGGTTTGGCCGATTGAATCGTCTGGTCCAGTTTGGGTTTCAAAACAATGGTTAGGATTTTGTTGAATTGCGTGAGTCTCACAGTTGGGGGGGGGCAACATTTTATGGCTTCATAGCAGAAAACCGAACAATAGACAATCATCCACCTGTCTTCACTGCAATATGCCACCTCAATCCCCAAACAATAGACAATCAACTTATCTTTTTTTAATCACCTGTTCAGCCCTTGCTAAGCGAAGGATGGCCATACTATGTTTTTGCTTGTTAAATGAAATCCCGTACCTTGTGAAGTGGTTGGACATTTTATTTATTGATGAATGAAAAAATACAAATCGAAACATCAATTGATGTGAGACTCGAATAATAAAAAGAATAATATGGGATTAGCTCACTAATATAACTCATAGGATTGACTTAGTCAAACTCCATATCCTAACTATCTAATTACTCTAACACTCCTCAAGTTGGGACATATATGTATCATGCTCAACTTGGTATACAAAAACTGGTCACGTGTTTCAAGACCCCCTTTGTGAGAATATTTGTAAATTGATTTGATGTGCGAACTTGGCTGATAGCGAACCTCTTTCTCTCATAATTCTCTCGGATGAAGCAACAGTCAACTTCAATATGCTTTGTCCATTCTTTGAAGAACAGATTTGTGACAATCTTGATTTTAGCTTGATTGTCACACCAGATTTGTTCAGGCTTCTTGATAGATTAGCCGATCTCCTGTAGCATCTGCTGCACCCAAAAAATATCTACAGTTACATGTGTCATAACACAGTATTCTGATTATGCACTAGATCTGGAGATAATTGTTTGTTTTTTTTCTTTGTTGGCAGATCACATCACATCCCATAAAAATCGCGAAGCCAGACATATATCTCTTGGATGAGACATCCTGTATAATCTATGTTGAAAAACGCTTCAATCTTTGTGTGCCCATGATTAGAATACAGGAGGTCCAAACCAGGTCCCTTGTTACCTATTTAACAATGTGAAGGATATCCTCCCACTGCAGTTTTGTTAGGGATTCCATTGTTGGAACGATGCAACCCAATTCGTTTGAATGGAGATTGGGCCGAATGTTAGCAGCCCAGGCTGTACGCCAGATCGCAACTCCGCGTTTCGACCTCCGCAGTGAGGTCGTTGGGGGTTGTAGGGGGCAATGCGCCCCTATTTCGGGGGTTTGGGGGCCGAAGGTTTCCGGTCCAATTTTTGGGGTAACCGTAACAATGATGACTCACTGTAGCAGAGCCGATTAGCGGCACTGATCGGACATTGTAGCGGTGTGGACTTACTGTAGCAGCATGCAACATGTCATTATAGCTCCGCGAACTTCCAGCCACCGGTCACTGTAGCTCCGTGAACTTTTTGTCACCGACACTGTAGCAGTTTGGACTTGGGTGGCTGTAGAACTGTAGTAGTGCAGACTTTCTGTGCGGTTGGTGGCACAACTCCATCTTCTTTTATGAGCTCATTCGAGCTTGGTTTTTAGTGTGCTTGAAACCCTATTTGCTCCTTGTAATTGTGCTCTTGAATTAGTGATGTTATTATGCCTTCGTGGACCTAGAGATTTTTTCCGAACCACATAAATCGTTGTGTCCGTATTCATCTTTTTCTTTTTCTTTTATTTCTGTTTTTCTTTATCTTCAAACCTCTGTTGTTGTGACTTCCAGCGTTTCCGTAACATCCGTGAAGTGACTTGCCTTGTTAACCTAGCCGCACAAGTAATGTTAGATTGATTCATCGTTCAATAATTAAGCTTTCCAATAAGTAGTCAATATTTGTTATGTGAAGAGAATGCTTCACTGTTAGTGTGAAAAGACTTCTCTCCAGTTTTGTCGGTCTCCAACAATATATCAAGAACATACTTCCTTTGAGATAGAAAAACCCCTCTGATACATCTAGAGACCGCAATTTCTAAGAAATATTGCAGTGGCTCCAAATCATTTGTTTGAAAATATTGATAAAGGATTTGAGTTGGTCAATCCCTGCGTTATCAATATCATCCACATAAACTACTAGAAGAATGCTCCCTATGACCGACTGATGATAGAAAACGGAAGGATCTTTCATTGCCAAGGATGATCATGATAGTGCAGAAGCGGTCGAACTAGACATAAGGTTACTGCTTAAGTCCATATAATGATCTACAAAGGGGATAGACCTCAGAGGGCTCCATACTGTAGAGGCTAGTGGATATGTGGCGACGAGAGAGATAAGTAGGGTGACAGATGCCATCTTGACCACTAGAGAGTGTCAAAGTAATCAATGTCATATGTTCGTGCATAGCTCTTGGCGACAAGGCGTGCTTTGAGGCGATTGAGTGAGCGATCAACATTGACGCACGTAGTGTAGATTCACTTGCATCCGACAACCTGCTTACCTGAAGGTAGTGGGTCAAGATCTCTGGCCTCCAAGGCATGTAATTCATCATGCATTGCCTTTAACCACCTGAGATGAGATTTGACCTCAGCGACAGCGCGCAGCGCCGGGTGAGTAGTCAGCGTCCCAAAAAACAGAGATGTAACCCCATATTAGCCCTGGTAAGAATGTGAGTAAATGGGATTCTTCTCACGAGTGTGAACCTTTTCGAAGTGCAATAGGTAACTCTGTTAGTGTAGTAGGTAGTAGATAAGTGCGGCTAGCGGGTGTAGTCCTGATCAATTTGTGGTCTAGTGATATCGTGTGGAAGAGATGGTGGTTTAGGTGGATCGAGGGAATATGATAGTGTAACCTCGTGATCAGGGATTGTAGGTGATGGTGTTAAATTTTGAGCATGAAAAATGGAGGATTCGATTAAGGTAGCATTGACTGATATAATATAAAGATGCAAATCAGGGGAGCGACAAAGTTACTTACGCTGAGTACGGGAGAAACCAATCCAGATGCATTTAAGGGCACGTGCATCAAACTTGATAATTCAGGGTCGAGTATCACGAACACTCACAACTAGAAATGCAAAAACAATAAATGGGGTTGAGTCGCGTCTCCCACTAAAGAGCGAACGTTGCAAGCCTATTGATAAGAAAGATGGTCGTGAGAATTGCATCCCCCAAAAAAATGGTTGGAGCCTTCATTTGAAATAAAAGTGTACGAGTAACTTCTAACATATGTTGGTTTTTATGTTTGACAACCCAATCTTGTTGAGATGTATCGAGACCGGTTCTCTGATATACTGGCATGCATGACTGGAACACCCTAGAAAAATACTTGTGGTCGTTGCTAGAACACATACATCGAAGTTTAGCTTAAAACTATGTAGTTATTTCGTGGTAATAGGAGCGGAACATTGTAAAAAATTCTGAATGATTTTTCAATAGACCTTGGCCATACATGAAAAATCATCAATGTAAGTTAAAAAAAATATTGATGACCCAATTTGTTAGAATTGAGACCGAGTCCCAATACATCAGAATGAACTAAAGCCCTGTTTGGTACGCGGAAACCAATTTCAATGGAAAGCGAATGGGAAAAAGAAATGGATAGAGAAGAGGAATTGGAACCAAAATACATGTTTGGTATGACCGGAAATTCAATACGAAATGGTGTTAATAAAAAAATATACAACAATCATATGGCAGTTTTTCCCTTGGGATTCCAATTCCCATGATATTGTGAGCCCTCATCCGCTCGATCTGTCTTCTTCCACAACAAAACCCTGCAATAGTAGACCATGGGTGGTGCTGGGGGCGATGCAAGGGGAGATGTCGGCTGCAATGAGTTCGGTGGGAGGCAATGTCGGCGAGGATGGGTTTGGCAGGGGGAGGCAACGCTGACAGGGATAGGAGGCGATGTTGATGGCGACCGAATTGATAGGGGGAGGTGATGTGGACGATGACTAGTTTAGCTTGGGGGAGCGATGTGCCTGGTTCGGCTGGGGGGGGGGGGGCGGATGACGACCATGGGCTGGGTTGGGGGGCGATGCCAACAGAGATGAAGCTGGGCAGGGGGCGATTCCGTCGACGGTAGACGGAAGGGGCGACACATCAATGATTGATCCGATAGAGATCGGGTGCAACGGGGAAGAAGATCGAGGGATAAAGTTGGAATTATGAAAATCTCAAGATAATTGTCTAAAATTTTGGTTTATGTTCCCATACCCCTGTTTCCTTCCGATTTAGGATGGAAAGGTTTTTCCCTCATTTGATGGAAACGTGGTTTCCATTCCATCATACCAAACAAGTTTTTTTTCTGACTTCCCTTTCCTTTTCTGTTTTCTAACTTGATTTCCCTGTTTATCAAACAAGGCCTAAATGAAAAGGACCTGTTGTACCCGTGATCACTCGGGGAACATAGGTGACCCGCTGATGTATGACGTAATGACATGACTGTCAAAAGAAAAAGCATGCCCTAACTTCGGACAAAGCTGATGAAGAATGGGCACAAGTGGATGATCAAGATGATAATGAAGGTTACAGGATATGTGGTTGGGAATGACAAGGTAGGTGAGAATCGCGGGTCAAGTATGTACACACTACTGTGAAGCTGTCTATACTACCAAGCATTTGAGTTCTTGAAGGAGTTGTTAAAGGCTTTTTAAAAATAACCAAGGTAGGTGAGAATATAGCCCTGTACTGCAAGTCGGTAGTAATTTTACTAATGAAGAGTAATTAAATGAACAACATGAAAGAAGTGCCACCGAGGAGAGCATCCAAGTAAATGTAATCGGGTAGCTCCCATAACTGGCAGTTTGAATTGCAGAACCATTTGCCGTGGTAATATTGGCTCCAATCGAAGTCGAGCTATAGAACTGAAAAATATTTGCATTTCCAATGATGTGCTCCGAGACGCTAGATTCAAGAACCTAGGAGTTGGATCGCTGGAAGAAACATGCAGCGGGGACATCGTCATGTACAACGGTGGTGCTGGATGAAGTAGAAACACGTTGAAACCGGAGAAACTGGTTCTCATCAGAGAGATCAATAGTATGTTGAATGCCCAATGAAACCACAAAGTCAAGTATAGCGGCCTTTGCTGAACGAGTGTGTTTGGGCGATGGAGAGCCATTGGGACGATCGTGCAGGTGCGGCAGGGTGCGGCGGGAGGGGTGTGGCAGGAGGGCGCATAAGGAGGTGGGTTGTAGGAAACCCTAAGGTTAGCTGGGAGAGGGGGGGTGCTAGGGTTGGGGAACGTGCTTTGATGCCATGTTAAATAGAATCCCTAACCTCATAATGAGGTTGGTCACTTTTTTTTTTAAATTTTCTTGAAGGGGGCTCAAAGGCCTTAGCATTCCAAGGGTGTCCCAAACGTCTTATTGCATAATTGATGTGGCCCGGAGGCCTGACATTTTTGGGAGTGACCCTGACATTTTTGGGAGTGTGCTTTGATACCATGTTAAATTGAATCCCGAACCTCATAGAGGCTGGACACTTTATTTTTATTTTTTTAAAGGGGGCTCGAAGGCCTTAGCATTCCAAGGGGGTCCCAAATGTCTTGTTGCATCATTGATGTGGCCCGGAGGCCTGACATTTTTGGGAGTGACACTGAGTACCTAATGGTGCCCGCTTAAGATCGAGTCCGCTAATGGCTGGGTCTAAAGGCCCAACATGATTTGGAGGGTCATTTGAGTGGCCCAAATATCTGCATGGGGGACTCGCTTGAAGGTGGTCTGGAGAGGAATCCCTGTTGCTTGTAAATGCATGGAATACTGCACCAATTTCCTAGTCTGTACAAAATCTGCAGACAGTACTCACAAGCTGTCCTGCAAACAATATCCACAAACAGCACCTGCAAACAATATCCGCAAACAGCACCTGCATTTAGTACTCATCAATTGTGCTCGCAGATAGTACCCGTAACCAGTGCCCCCCCGGATGGTACTCGCTGCAGTGCCTGCGAACGATACCCACAAAAATGCCTGCAAATTGTACTTGCTACAGTAACCACTATAGTAATTGGAGCAGCAACCCGGGCATATGTAGTTGCTGGGATTCAAACCTCGGACCTTTCAGATGTTAATCCCCTTCCTAACCAACCGCGTTAGTGGGGATCAACAGGTTGGACATTGATGAAAGAGTACAAATAGGAACATCAATCCATGTGAGAATCAAATAATAAAAATAATAATATGAGCTTAGCTTATTAATGTAACCCACAGGATTGACCCAGTCAAACTCCATATCCTAAATATCTAATTACTCTAACAGTGGTCAAGTGAAAGGGTTACTTGTAATTGTTGTTGTGCATCTTTCAGGTTGATTATTTGCCACTATCTGTTGTAATCACTGCCTTCAAGAAGGAAAATGTCAAGAGACCCCTTGAGGGATTTGGGGTTCTTGTTCCTTCCAAGGAGCAACAGAACAAATTAAAATCACTTGGTAATATCTTTGCCGAAGCTTCGAGTAATTTGAGAAGTTATTGATTTTCTTCTTGCCTTTGCCCCTCCAGGTACACTCTTTTCTTCCATGATGTTTCCAGATCGTGCGCCTGTTGATTCATATCTGTACACTACCTTTGTTGGTGGAAGCCGAAACAGGGAACTAGCAAAAGCTTCGAAGTATGAAAAGTTCCAATCATTCTAGTTCTGTTAACTTTGCTAATCTTTCAGGCCTGTTTGGTTGGTTTCTCAAGTATACTGTTCATGAGATAGGGCATGTCATTCCACTGTTTGGTTGGATGGAAAGAGAATCCATGGAAGAGGCGATTTCAGGAAACATTGGAATGGGTGATGACACCTTTTGAGTTTCCATCTGATTTCTCAAGGGTTGGAATGAAACTAGAAAGGATGTTATGCCCTTCATTATTTTATTTCAGGGGTATAATTGACATTAAACAATATTGTTTGTTTCACGATCAATCCTCCAGCCCAAAGTTTGTCAGGTCCCACATATAAGCTCAAATGAGATTTCATCGTAAAACCAATTGGTGATAGGAGTAGCCCACCAAGCTTTCATCTCAAAGTGATGTGGGATTGAGTTTGCATCCAACAGTAACAACCAAACGGACTGTTATTCTTTACTCATTTCCTTTCATGACATTCTGGATGATTCTAGGAATCAATTTCTTTGTGTGTTGATGTTTCTTCTGATCCCCCGCCCGGCCATTACAAATGTTGCGGCAGGGATGAGTTGAAGCAGATAGTTTGCGGTGATCTGGGGCAGTTGGTGGGTGCAGAAGGGGAGCCAGCAGTTGTCAAGTAAGTGTTTGGCTTTTTTATTTATGAGTTAGGATTGTCAACTGAGAAATGGTGAACCCAACTGGTTGCAGCCATTTATTGTGGCGTGAAGCATTCCCTGTTTACGGTCATGAGCACGGTTCGGTTCTGGAAGCAATAAAAAGGTTGGAAGAGGGCCTTCCAGGATTTTTCTATGCAGGTGCGTGATCCAGTGAGTTAATTTGATGTGAAATGGGTTCCATTATTTTTTATTTTGGCTTGTTATCATAGGCAACACAAAGGGTGGACTCTCCGTGGGCAAAGCAATGGCCTCTGGCCTTAAAGCAGCCGATCTCGTTATCTCTTATCTCATCTGATCTCTCAACTTGTATAATATATGTTTCAATTGTTATATTTTAATAAACATAATATTTTTTTTCCAATTGTTATATTTTAAAAATAAATTTTAGTAATTCAATATGGTAATTAATATATGTTTCATTTATTATATTTCAATTATTGTTGCATCCGGATTGAGGATAAGAAATAATTGCAATTATCTTTTTTGTGTGTGTAGAAACTCCATTGAACCATTGTGTGATATGCACTTTCTGGCATAATCCTTCCCCCATCGAAACAGGTATTAGGACTCAGATCTCAAATTCATCTCACAAATCGACTGGATAAAACTGTAATCCCCTATGCTGCTCCACACAGTTAGACAATTTAAATCACCAGACATGAAATTACAATTAGCATAACCATCAAAAATTGAACCTCCACCTCTTTAGGACAAGCAATCAACCTGACCATTGAGCCACCCCGTAATAATTGCTAGTTTCCAAACATGAATGGATGGATGCTACCTTTATTTGGTTATATTAAGGTGAACACATATGAGGCTGTTATGGGTTTGTCTAGTTCAATGACTAAAACTTTTCATGGCTTTATAGAAGGTGCTGATTTTCCTAAAATTGGAACTTTCATTGCATATGGCGCAATGTTATGGATTGTTATCTATGTTATCAAATATGTGGAGCAATATGGATTGTGAGTGATTCAGTAACACTTGAGCTTTGGTGATTCGTTGTTTACAGACGTGGAATGAAGTCTTGATTTTTAAAGATTTCATGATGTGCTCTTGATTAATCTTGGAAAATAGATATATAGATGGTCTCAAAAGCGAGTTTGACTTCGCCATTAGTTCCCAAATGGGTTGTTTTCATTATGGATCATGTTTCGTGTGAATTCGAGTTGAAGATAGAAGTTGAGAGAAGTTTTTCCAGTTTGTAACATTTAAAAACTTGGGTAGGATCATCTACATGGTCGTAGCCCAATCCCATAGACTATGCACTCCATTTTAGAGGTAGAGATTGTCTAGTTAGATTTAAGTGTTGTGAACTTGTCATTTCATGCCTGAAACTCCTCTGAAAAGACTGGTTCTCACCCTCAAACTTTTTAGGGCAATTTTGGTGATCTCTTGGCCTCTCATTAACAAACCAAAGGTGTGATTGTTGGATTGGATGAAGAATGTAACACTTTGAGATTTTAAAAAAGAAAAATCATATTCAACCGTGTATATGACACAGAACACTAAACTTAGAAGACAATGTAACACCTTGAGACTTTACGATATATTTACTTTTTAATAAATTCAAGATTTTTGATAGTTTGCAACACACAACACCAGGTTTGAATGAAACACGATGTTTTTAAAATATTATTTAAGTATTACTATTATAACTTAGCCGTTAAATTGATGGGTATGAATAATTATAACTAAATTATGAAAATTATATGGTTTACACATGTATATAATAAATAAAATGAATATCTATTGATCATAGGTAAAAATAGAACCATTTTGAAAGAAAAAGAAATGTTTTCTGAAAAATTGTATTTCTTTAAAATACGATTTAGTTGTGTTTTGCGTACATAATTTAAATTTTATTTTTCATTTTTAGAAAATTTATTTGATAAAATGAACTTCATTTTTGAAATCAGCATATCAAAATTAGTTTAGGGTGTATTTTTGGGGTTTTTCTGAAAATTTTCATTTTTTGATGAATAGTGAAAAATATTGAATTTTAATTAAAGTGTTTTTTCATTTAAATTATTTATAAAGTCAAATTATATTGGTTTTAAAGTAATATTAGTTCAATCATATATCTATTAATCCAATTTAGGTTATTGAAATCATTTTCATATTAAATTTTAATATAAAAACATTGTAAATTTTTTAATATTTTCTTTTTGAAAACCTGTTTTCTCGTCGTATTTGTGAGATTATTTTTAAATTATATTTTTTCACTTTTGTGAATAGAATTTGGAAAAATGGATTTTATATTTGAAATCAGTATAATTTTTACTATCTAATAAGGTCAACTTAATTTTTGACCAAAATGAATACTGAAAATAATAAAAATTATTTACTATAGTTAATGTAAAAATGGATTTACTAAGGGGTTAAACTAAAAACAAGAGTTTAAAAAATCTAAACAGTTACCTAAAATCTATTGACTAACCATATTTCGACCTTATCACAACTAAGACTTGAGAATACTCTATTTTGGACTCTTATGAAATGTGAAAAACGTGGGTACACCTTTTTCTTTTCAAAAATTACAAGTGTGTCACTCACCTCACCTATAAAAGGCCACACCCTCTCATCTCTTCACACCTTCAAACCATTTTGGTTCGGCCAAGCCCTACCCAAATTACTTCATAACTTTCATCCCCGTATTCTAGAAGACTTTTTGTGGTTAGAAGTCCATTCTAGGAATACTTTAGGTATAAGTCTAAAGATGTGGTCTGAGTAGAGGTAAAATTTCTAACTATGCATTTTTATTTTATTTCTTCTTTCACCTCATTCAATTCTTATTAAACCATGCTGATATAATAACCTTAGTATCTTCCATATACTGAGATGTTGTTATGTTAAGGTCATGACCTATAACCATCTTCATTTTCATCAAATAGGTTACAAAATCATCATTCATGTGTACGGTGGACTACCGCCTTGCGAACTGATGCCATTCATTTTTCCATTACCACATCTCACGGTTGGGTATGATGATGGATCTAATATATATATATATATATATATATATATATATGATATTTATAACATAATTATACCTGTGGAGTTATTCTATCATATATACTTTTTTACTTTTCATTCCGTAGGGGATACGATAACGTCGCTCGTGTGTATGACAGACTACACCCTCATGAATCGATATGATTTTTTTTTATCATTAACGCTTTACATGGAAGACAATTAGGATAATTTTAATGAATATATGCGATATAAATGACTTAAGTATGATATTCATGACATATTTATCATTCTGAAAAGATAATATAGCATTTTTTTCTTATACTGAAAAATGATAACATCGTTCATGTATGTGTGGACGACCGCCTTTATGAAGCAATGCGACTCCCTTTTAATCGCCACACCACATGGATGATGTGTATAAGTATATTTAAAGAAATAATATGGTATATATGATATTTTGATCATTCTGGAAAGATAAAATATTGCTTATTTTCTTTCTATAATGATCATTGAAAAATGGAAACTTTACTCATGCGTACGTATGACCTACCGTCTCTATAATTGTAACGTAGTTCATTTTTCATAATCGTCTTTCATGTTTGGTTTTAAAAGCATAATTGATGTATAAATATGATAATTATTTCATAAATATTATTATGAAGATGTTTAAATAATAGCATCTTTGACCATAATCAACTTACCAAAGTCATTTTTTGACACATAAGCCAAATATCGTCGAAACATCCGACGTAAAATTAATTGATTAAGTAATCATATATAACATGGTAATAAGTGATATAAAAGGAATAATAAACTTGAAAAAGATTCTTAAGAAAGTAAATAATTAATATAACTTTATTATTTAGGGAGATAAAAAACATACGTGATGAGTCAAACTCAAGGTAATGGTTTCTCGTCTCACTTTTACTTCCACAAGACATACATCATATTCATCACTTATTTCTTTTGTGTGGTGTATATACTGCCTTTTTTATATGTTATATCATGAATTCATTTATCTTCATGGTATTTAAAATTTCATTTAAAGTTATTTCTTTCATGGGGCATATGATTCAAAAGTTACCAGTGGTAAGAGTTTATTTCACAATCTTATCATTATTCGGGATTGTTTTTTATTAAGTCTCCCTTGGGGGAATTATTTGAAATTTCTATCTTGAAATAAATATATTTTCTTCGCTTCTATTTATTCATGAACTTTTGAAGCAACAGTACAATTTTCCACTCTTTGGTACTTAAAATTACTGAGGAAATGTTTTTAAGAAAATCTGACCCTATTTCTCTCTTCGGTCGAAAATCCTTTTTCATCAAAATCTATGTTTTCTAAAAATGTTTTCAAAATTGATTTTAACCTTTTCAAAATGATACATTAAAGACTTTTTTTTCCCATTTTTACTTTTTACAAAATGTTTTGAAAGGAATCTTCATGTCGTTTTCAAACAATACCTGTTTAGATTTTACAAAAAATGTGAAAGGAATCATTATTTTAACATGCACGAGATGAATAAAATTTTCTACCATCATGAACACTAAATGTTTTAAATATTATTTTACATTTTTTCAAAGGTTATTTTCAATGAAAGGTATTTTCAAAATATATTTTTTCAACTTTTAGTTTTAAAAATATTTTCAAAGTGAAAAAGTTATTTTTCTCAAAAATGTTTTTAATGACATTTTTATGATATTTCTATTCATCAACGACATCAAATCTTTATTGTAATTATAATCAACTTGGGATATTTTGTATTGATACCATTTTTATTATTTCTACGGATGGTTTATGATCAGTTTGACTGGGGGTGTACAATGTTATTACCATTCACCATATTACTCTGGATGATTTATGATTATGTTTATTGATTTGGGTAAGTATTAAAATTTCATATGTTAGTTTTCCAATATGAATGTTTATATTGATTATGTTTCACCCCTTTGATATGAAGAATGCATTGGACTTAGTAAGTGACAGGCAGAACCCGTTATAACTCCTCAATGCATCGGTAGGTCTCATGAGACGAACTAGATTGTGTTTTGGCCGATGGATTACCCATTTATATTGATATCTTGGCACAAGGCCTCAACGGTATTAGATTTCTTGGCCCAAGGATTTGACAGTATGCTTTAGATGTCCAACACTATGCATTTCATCATTATGAATTCAGTTATTGATATTCTATGTGATTATTCGATTAGTTAGAATATCTATAGTTAAGTTTCATGCTCATGTGATTCTTTATATGGCATTATTTGTTCTTCATTTATTTCTTCCATATTATGCTCAAATTATTGATTAAATGGCATGTGTTTCAGTTACTTACCTTACCATATTGATTATGCCTTATTTATTCATAGCTTCCGTTGTACACTTACTCTTACTGAGCATCTAAGGTCACCTCTTTCTTATGTTTTATGTCCCCCAGGATATGAGGAAGTGTCTTGTGATTGATATATAGAGATAAACTAAGGGGAATAATGACATTCTCAAAGAAAATTCTTTGTGTATTTTATATTTTAAAATATAATTTTAATTTCAAGTATGTATTTAGTTTACCATGACTACTAAACTATTTAGTCATTTAGGATTCAATTCCTTGTATCTTATGCCAATGTAATAAAGAAGACACCATCTCCAGGCTACTGAGGTCGGGTCGCTATAGTTGGTATCAGAGGAAGTTTAGTAAAAATCTTACAAACTAGATTTAGAGAAACATATATCAGGAAACATAACCATATGATTGAATTTTAGGATAAGTATAGAAGAACATCCTAAAGTTTTTTTGAGAGAGATTATGTGGGTCTTCCTAGCAATAGATCCTTGTCAGGATACTAAAAGTGGATTTGGTTCTGACACAGATGTACTTAGGGGTAATAACTCTGAATAGGGAACATTAGATTTGACCCGATCATCACATGGTGCACAGCAATGGGCATTACTGTGCACATGGTTTGACACTCGAGGGATATGTTTAAGATAATTCCCATTTTTTTTACAAACCATTATGATGGATTTGAAAATAAATATATCCCCAAAGAAACAATGTTTATGATTTTGAGATTATCTATGGATAAATTTTTCAATTTATGTTAAGTGTTTCACTAATTTTGGGATTATACATTATGTTTCATAATGTTATGATCTAATATAGTGTAAGCCATCATTTAGAAATGACACCAAACAAAAGGAATGAGAACCACATCAATGAACATAATCCAAAGAGTAAACCTGATCGTTTCTTTGATGAGCTTAAGCTAATATTTTGAAGGGAACTAGTCTCCCAAACATTCTCACCACATGAGGACATAGTATCATGTGATAACAAGATAGTGAAGGAATTATCTAATCATAATGGCTTCGAAGGGAAGCAAGAGAAGAAGATAATGATAGAGAAAAAACAGATAAAGGGAAGAAGGGAAAGAATTATTTTCCCACATATGATAATTGTGGAAAGAAACATCCCGATACTTGATTAAAGGGAACGTGAGTTTTCTATAAGTGTGGAGAGAAAGACCACCATTATTTTGATTGCAATGGTGAGAAAATGGTTTTCAATGTTCAATGCTTCAACTGTAAGGAGATGAGTCCCTATACAAAAAATTTCCCAAAGCATCAAAGGAATATACCTCAAAAGAAGTTAATGGATCATGATCAAGCTTATGTTGTTACCATAGATGAAGCAGAATGATTAATGTGTTTTTGTTTGGATTCAAGAATTATGTCATTTGAGTATTTTATAAATGATATCCTAGTTATAAGAATTATAAAATGTATAAGGATTTTACTAAAATACTTTTTCATTAAGGATTTAAAAGCATATGTTGAATGGTACCGATGGCCAAGAAATTAATTCAGCAGCAAGTTGAAATTCTTGGAAAACACACGATTAAGGGAAAGATAACCCTTAGTATGTTCCTGATGTTGAGATAATGATGTTGGGATAAAGTGATAATCGATATGGATAAAGTAAATTGGATAGTACCGACTGCATTGGAACTAATTAATGATTTGGCAACAAGTGGTTTATGCTATCATTGATGAAGTTTACAACATTTTTAGATTTAAGGAATACATATAATAATTTATGTTTTAATTAAGGAATAAGGAATCATGCATGTTTTCAATAAGATTTTATGGTAATTCAGGTTATTACCATGTTTCAAAAGAATAAATGATGAAGGTATCCAAATTTTTGATATGTGATGATTAAGTGCTAATTTATATTGTTTGGGAGATTAATGATAAGTTTATTTTGGATATTTAGTGACCTTATTTCTAAAGTTTTGGATCTTAATCTTTTGGAAGGGTTATAAGGTTAACCATTTATGAAATGGTTTAAGCTAACCATTGGATGAGTTTTTAGAGATTACTTTATTACTTCACTATATGAATATTTAAGCATATTGGATAACATATGCTAACTATTTTATCATAATAATAAATAGAGATCGAAGGAATTACTTATCATTTTATTATAGATATTAGGATCTGTTGACCTCACCTGTTTTGATCATCTCAATCCTGTATTCATATGTGTTGAAAATCCCAATTATGTTTTCATTCTATATGATATTCTTAAGTATCATTGATCTATACTTTAATTATTTCAAATCTCTGATCAAACCAATAATAATTTGTAAAATAGTCTTTGGAAAATGTTAATCCTCATTTATCCATGTTCATACAAGTTATAAATTGATTCTAACCCAATCAGATGTGTTCTGCATAAAACAGATAAGTAATCTGCCTATAGCTACTGATAATGAGCTACCGGTACCAAGTCTACCGATAGACTTAACACAGAGCTACCGATAGACTTAACACAGAGCTACCAATGTGCTTATAAATGTAAGCTACTGTCTTACAGACAGCTACCGATACAAATACAGAGCTACCGGTGTAAGTATAAATAGCTACCGATGGAATAAGAGTCACCGATGGACGAAGCTACTGACAGACTCACAGCTACCGATACACACATAGAGCTATCAGTCTACCGATACAAGCATGGAGCTACCGATGCATGGAGCTACCGATGCATGGAGCTACCGACGCATTGAGCTACCGATGTTCAAGCTACCGATGTTCAAGCTACTGATGTCCAAGCTACCGATGCTGATCACCTACCGATCACTCGACGCACTGTTTGAATTTCTTTATTTCCTATATTTAATCTATCCAACGGTCATATCATGTACATTTTAATGATTTGTCAAATATCTGATAAAGGTTGTCGGATGTCAGGAACCCATACCTCGTACCTGCAGAAAGGAAATCTTTTCTGTCTCCTGTTGCACGTGACATAAATACAAGAAGACTCTACTAAAGAGATAAGCGAGACAACACACACAGAGACAAGGAAGACATACGACATACTCAAGAAAAGATCTGTGCATACAAGAAGAACCAAGCAAGACAGAATCACATATACAATCAAGCCTACTCGAGAAGAGTTCTGTGCATTCAAAATAATATCAAAGAGCTTCATCGACTACATCTCACTACCTACGAACCTGGAGCATACGACACTCTGTTTCTCAAACAGAAACGAGAAGAGGACTCAAACTCACTTCTGATCGAATCCAAAGAAGTCCAGAGCTACACTGAAATCACCAGAACCACTTCTAAACTCTACAACTCTTGTTCTGTGATTTATTATTACTCTTTTCGAGCAGTGTGTGTTATCTGCTGTATCTAACACATACACTGTCTCCTGTACTCAAACTGAAGGATTTTTAAATCCTTACCAAACTCTTTCATTCTTTCTTTCCCACGAATAACAGTGGTAGAGGTCGTGTGTGACCTGGACAGCTGGTTGCTGTTGTACTGTTTCCCACGAAGAACAGTGGTAGAGGTCTTGGACCTGGACAGTTGTAAACTGTTGAACCCCGATCCAGGGTGTGGATCATTTTTATATAAACTTTTGAGAGGACTAAGTCTCGACTTGAGACTGAACCTCTTGGTTACATTGTTGTGCCATCTCTTTCAAAGTTTTACTCCGCTGCTAATCACTTTAAAACCAATACTGTTTTTAAAGTTACTTTGATAATTAAATTAGCAAGTGTTTATGTTAAGTGTAGATTAGTAAGTTAGTTTCAAAAGATAATCACACACTCCTGTGTTGATTAACTGGGAATTAATCAATCCCTTGAGAATCTGACAGAACCTCTACTTTAATATAAATTCACTACAGTTTAATTTATTATTTTATTTGGGGGTCTTTAAGACACTGTTTTTTAAATACAGAAATTTTAATTGGTACTCAATTCACCCCCCTCTTGAGTAAACCACTCCGACCAACACTTGGTATCAGAGGTTTAAAATACTTTCTAAAAGTAATCTGCTTTTGAACTGTGATTTTAGTTGTATTTTAAAGTTCTTAAAATTTCTGTTATATCTAAATTTTTATCTCTTTAAAATTTTCTCATCATAGACAATAGACTTGAGGGTGCTGCTACTAACTGGCCACCTTTCTTCAATGGAACTAATTATGCTCAGTGGAAACTGAAAATGAAAATTCATCTAGAAAGCATAGGTTTTGATATTTGGACTGCTATTGAATCAGAATACAAAATTCCCACTACTGCTAGATCTACTTGGGATGAACCTACAAAGACTGCTTACAATAACAATTGTAAATCTATGAATGCCTTGTACTGTGATCTAGGAGATGAAGAATTTAATAGAATTTCTGCTTGTAAAACTGCTTATGAAATTTGGGATACCTTAGCTGTTTCTCATGAAGGAACAACTAATGTTAAAGAAATGAGATTGAATACTTATACTATCAAGTATGACAATTTTAAAATGAAGCCTGATGAACCCATTTCTGACATGTATCTCAGGTTCAATGAAATTGTCAATACAATGATCTCGCTGGGAAAGGATGTTCCAGCAAAGGAACAAATTATGAGAATTTTGAGGTGTCTACCTGAAAGATGGAGAGGAACATCTGTCTCAATCAGATTATCCTGTGACATTGGAACACTGCCTGTCAAGGAATTAATTGGCAAGCTGATGATGTATGAAGAAGAGCTTAAAGTGAATAAGGAGGAAGAAAATGAACCTGCAAGAAAGTCTGTCGCTTTCAAATCCTCAACTTCAAAGAATGAGGACAAAGAAAAGCTTCAAGCTGTAGTTGAAAGTTCAAGTTGTGAAGACAGTGGAAGTGATTCTGACAGTGATGCTGAGATGACTCACATTGCTAGAAGATTTAAGAAATTTTATAAGAAAAAGAAGTTCTTCAGAAAAACAAATTATAAGGGTAAGTATGATCATCAAGGCAAATGGAAAAAGGATTGGAAGAAGAATGACAAATCAGATGATGTTGTCTGCTATGAGTGCAAGAGAAAAGGACACATTAAAACCGACTGTCCAAAGCTGAAGTATAAAAAGAAATATGAATATAAGGACAATAAGTTTAAGAAAGCCATGAAGGCTACTTGGAGTGCTTCAGAAGACAGCACAAGTAAAGCTGAATCTTTAGACTCTGAAAGGAATCGAGCCAACATGTGCTTTATGACAAACACTTCTCAGGTAACTGCTGAAACTCCTGCTTCAAATTCATATTATTCTGGAGATGATTCCGAAGGTGATAACATGTCTAAATCTGAACTGTTTGAATACTGTGACATGTTAGAAGATACATGTAATGAACTTAAGGATAAATACAAGTCATTAAAGAAACAACATGCTCTCAACACTACAGTTAAAACCGAACTCACTATTGAAAAAGAGAAAAATGCTCAACTGTTAAAGAAAAACACTGAACTGAAACTATCTAATGAACAACTCAGAAAAGACTTAGAGAAGTTCACAAATGGAAAGAATACTCTAACACAGATGCTAGGAAAGCAAATAGCACCTAAATATACTACTGGTATAGGATACCAACCTGGACAAAGGAAAATTGCCAAAACTAGATTCATTTCTAAATCTGGACAGAATGAAGGTAATTCTGGAACTTCATATGCTTCAACCAGTTATATACATAGCTATGGATCTAATAAAGTTTATCTTTCAAAGCATGTCAATTCTAAAAATTATATGAGACCCATTAGACAAATATGGGTACCTAAAGTGTTATTGGCTAACCTGTCTGGACCCAAGAAAATCTGGGTACCAAAATCATCTCCCATCTGAATCTGTTTTGTAGGGAACTTGCTTGAAGAGCTCCTGTAAAGAGACCTGGTATTTGGACAGTGGATGTTCAAGACATATGTCAGGAGACTTCTCTTGTTTCAAGAGTTTAATAAAAGTTGATGGAGGCTTTGTCACCTTTGGTGACAACTCTAAAGGAAAAATCATCGGCCTAGGCCAGATTGGTAACACTGACTCAATATTGATCTCTAAAGTTTTATTTGTTGATGGCCTTAAATACAATTTATTAAGTATTTCTCAGTTATGTGATGATGGTTTTCATGTTAAATTTGAAAATGATTCTTGAAAAGTTTTTAATTCTAAGAATGTTTTGGTATTTTCTGCCTTAAGAAATGAGAATGTTTATGCTGTTAATCTGAATTCTTTAGCTAAGCAGAATATTACTTGTTTGAATGCTTTTCATAAAGAATCTTGGCTATGGAACAGAAGATTAGGACATTGCAACATTCACTCACTTAGAAAACTTTCTAGGAAAAACCTAGTTAGAGACCTACCTAAATTAGAATTCCCAAATGATAGAGTGTGTAACCCCTATTAAAAGGGAAAACAACACAAAGTTTCTTTTAAATCAAAGAAATAAGTTTCGACTTCTCAACCACTTGAATTGGTTCACATGGACTTGTTTGGACCATCAAGAGTTTCTAGTTTAAATGGGAAGCACTATGTTTATGTTCTTATAGATGACTTTTCTAGATATACTTGGGTATATTTTTTAGCTCACAAAAGTGAAGCTTGTTCTTACTTTGTCAAATACTCCAAGTCTGTAGAGAACCTTAGTGGACTTAAGATTAAAACTTTGAGGAGTGATCATGGTCGTGAGTTTGAAAATCAAGATTTTGAATCTTATTGCTCACACAATGGCTATACTCATAACTTTTCTGCTCCTAGAACACCCCAACAGAATGGTGTAGTAGAAAGAAGAAACAGAACCCTGCAAGAAATTGCTAGAACCATGCTCAATGAATATGACCTACCTATTTATTTTTGGGCTGAAGCTGTAAATACAGCTTGTTATGTCATTAATAGAGTCTTAATCAGACCTGTTCTTAAGAAAACCCCTTATGAATTGTGGAACAATAGAAAGCCTAAGGTTAATTACTTTAAATTTTTTGGTTGCAAAGTATTTATTCTGAATACTAAAGATAATCTGGATAAGTTTGCTTCCAAAAGTGATGAAGGAATTTTTCTGGGTTATTCTATCTCTAGTAAAGCCTATAGAGTATTCAATAAGAAAACCAAATGTGTGGAAGAATCTGTTCACATCAAGTTTGATGAAACTGATCCACATGAGCCTAAAACCTCTCTTGAGAATCTTGAAGAAGATTTGTCTATTCTGGACCTTAATGATAAATCTAAAGAACCTATTATAAAAGTATCCAGTTCTGGACTTTCTCCAGAATCTGCTTCTGTTGAACCCGAACCTATAGATGAACCTGAAATTTCTAGTCCAACCTTTACCAGATCAACGAGGATTCTAAAGAATCATCCTTTAGAAGCTGTTGTTGGTAATCTTGATAGAGGAACACAAACTAGAGCTTCTCTAAGAAACCAGGTTGAACATCAAGCTTTTCTTTCACAGCTAGAACCCAAAAATATCAACGATGCTATCAATGATGAATTCTGGGTAATAGTTATGCAGGAAGAATTAAATCAGTTTGAAAGAAACAAAGTCTGGGAATTAGTTGACAGACCTAAGGACACTTTGACAATAGGCACAAAATGGGTTTTTAGAAATAAAGTAGATGAATCCGGGAATATAGTTAGAAACAAAGCTAGACTAGTTGCACAAGGATATAGTCAAGAAGAAGGTATAGACTATGAGGAAACTTTTTCACCTGTAGCTAGACTAGAAGCCATTAGGATCTTACTTGCATATCCTGCACATCTGGATTTCAAGTTATATTAAATGGATGTGAAAAGTTCATTTCTAAATGGTTTTATAATTGAAGATGTTTTTGTAGAACAACCACCTGGATTTACTAACCCCCATTTTCCAAATCAAGTTTTTAAACTTTCTAAAGCTTTGTATGGTTTGAAACAAGCTCCAAGAGCTTGGTATGATAGACTTAGCAATTTCCTTATTTCAAAAGGTTTTACTAAAGGGATTGCTGATCCAACTCTTTTCATTAAAAGAATTTCTAAAGATGTTTTAGTTGTACAAATATATGTTGATGATATTATTTTTGGATCTTCTAAACACTCTTTATGTACTGAGTTTTCAAAAAGTATGAAAAATGAATTTGAAATGAGCTTAATGGGAGAGCTTAAGTACTTTCTTGGATTTCAAGTATTTCAAAATGAAAATGGTATTATTTTGAATCAAAGTAAATATACAAAGGATCTTTTAAAACGTTTTGGTATGGATAGTATCAAGGGAAGTGAAACTCCTATGAGTACTACCTGTAAATTGGATGCAGATGAAACTGGGAAACCAGTTGATCAAACAAATTACAGAGGTATGATTGGTAGTTTACTTTATCTTACTGCTAGTCGACCTGATATTATGTTTAGTGTGTGTATGTGTGCCAGATTTCAAGCTAATCCAAAAGAATCTCATTTGCTTGCTGTTAAAAGAATTTTTAAATATCTCAAACACACGGTTAACTTAGGTTTGTTTTACCCAAAAGGACAATCCTTTGAGTTAATGAGTTATTCAGATGCTTAATTTGCTGGTTGTAAGTTAGATAGAAAAAGCACATCAGGAACATGTCATTTGCTTGGAAAATCCTTAGTTTCTTGGTGTAGTAAGAAACAGAACTCAGTTGCATTATCTACTGCCGAAGCAGAATATATAGCTGCTGGTAGTTGCTGTGCACAAATTCTGTGGATGAAACATACTCTTTTGGACTATGGATATGTTTTTAAACATGTTTCAATCAACTGTGATAACACCAGTGCAATAAACATCTCTAAGAATCCTGTATCTCACTCTAGAACCAAACACATAGATGTAAGACACCATTTCCTAAGAGATCACTATCAAAAAGGTGATATTTCTCTTGAATTTATTGGCACTGAACATCAATTGGCTGATATTTTCACTAAACCTCTAAGTTCGGATAGGCTAAGTTACATAAGACACGAATTGGGAATGTTTAATCACAACCGGTGTGAAAATTCTCACTGATGTGAAATTCTCACCGATGTTGGAAATTCTCACTGATGTGAAATTCTCACCGATGTTGGAAATTCTCACTGATGTGAAATTCTCACCGATGTTGGAAATCCTCACTGATGTGAAAATTCTCACCGATGTGAAAATTCTCACCGATGTGAAAATTCTCACCGATGTGAAACTTCTCACCGATGTGAAAATTCTCACTGATGTGAAAATTATCACCGATGTGAAACTTCTCACCGATGTGAAAATTCTTACCGATGTACAATTCTCACCGATTTGTTTTTCTCACCGATGATTAACTCACACCGATGCAATGTTTTTAAAACATCTGTCTGCCGCCAAGAATACGAATCGTTTTATATTATTTTTATTACTCTATTTTAGTCGTTTATTTGGAATTCCTAAATGATAAAACTAAGTCTAAGCCACTTCTTACCTCACCAAGCTCAAAATCCCTCACCTTCGAACCTTAGCTCCCAAATCGACCAAGAACCCTAAACCCGCGATGGCAAAAACCAAGCTTCCTATCGTCAGAGATGAAAGAGTAGAACCAAACGTTAAGAAGAAGAAGACACATCATAAAGCCAGTGTTAGTGAAGTCAGAACTAGATCGGGAAGGTGACCAGTGAATCCTCACTTGCAGAATAGAGACATAATGATCGAGAAGGAACTGTGCGTGGAATGGCTACTGCCTAGCAAATCGTTAGTACTCGAGATTTTGGAGGACCATAAATGGGTGGATTGTTTCTCTAATAACAATGGCCCATACTACCCGAAGTTGGTAAAATAGTTCTATGAGTTTGTAACCTTTGAGAAGTCTGAGAATGAGAATCGAGTAAGCTCTTTTGTAAATGGAAAAGAGATGTCTTTTTCTTCAGTAGAGTGGGCTGAGAGTTTGAAAGTACCACATGAAGGTGTCTCTGGGTATGTATCAAGAGCAATGCCACCTAGCAGTGACATCTTTGATTATGAAACCGCCTTAAAAGAGCTGACTGGTAATGGAAATCAAAGGCAAGTGGTTGCTGCTGAAATGGATGGAGAAAATCGACTGCTTTTCAAGTTTGTTCAACATGTGTTGATACCAAGGCGAGGAGATTTTTCAAATCTGAGATATCAAGATATCTATCTTCTTCATTTGCTAAGACATGGTGTGAAGATCAATCTGTGCAGATTGCTAATGCTTCAAATGGAAGACATGATTAGACCAAAGTCAAAGACTAATGCTTTGTTCTTTGCCAAGCTGATTTCAGTAATGATAAAAGTGAAAGGAATAGCTGAGTCTCAGGATGAGACAGTTGTAGTCAAGAACAATTTCTGCATCACCTCGACTGTTTGCAAGTACATGAAAATTAACTGGAACCCATGGAAGGGTGAATGGGTCAGTGATGATCAGAAGATTTATGATAGGTTTAATCCTGTGGATCATCCCTCAAGACCAAAGGATGAGAGAGATCCGAGTCTGAGACCTGATGAAGAGGAACCTGTTTATAGTGATGAAACAGAAGAAGAAGAAACTCCTATGGATGTTGGAGGAGATCCAGACTTGCCCCCAAGTCCTGTTGCAGAATTGGTCTATTCTAGGAAAGAAAAGGTAGAGGAAATTGTATCTACTCATGAGGAAGACCAGTCTGTACCTCACCAAGAAGAAGAGGAAAAGGAAAATGTATCTGAATTGTCTGCTTCCGGTAGTTTAAGTATGAGCCCTTTGATTGGGAACTCAGCTATGCCTGCTGATGAAGTAGAAAGAGTTACAGAAGAAGCTGTACCTGTATCAGAAAATATTCAAGATGCTGCACCTGTGGAACTTGTAGTAGAAGATTCTGATGAAGAGAATCCAGCACCAAATGCTGTTGTGATACATGAGAATGCACCCATTGAGGGGGAGCATCAATCTGTTCTTGGAAATGTTACAGTAGCTGTTGAGCTTGGAGACTGGGTAGAAGACCCAGGATTTATAGTCTGTGGATTGGATTATCCAGATTCAGATAATGAGATGTCTGTAAATAGACCGAAGACCAATTATGATCTTGCTTCTGAGTTGTTGCCAGATGATGTGGTCAGATTTCATGATTTGAATAAGCTGAAAGAGGACCTCAAAACCAGTTTTGTTGAAGAAGTGAAGTTAATGGAAACTTCTCTTGCTTCCTCAATTAATTCAATAATGACTGATTCTGTAGTTAGATTGGCCTCAGCAAGAGGATCTGCTGCTCCAAATAATTTTGTCTCTAAATCTGATCTTGAATCCATGAAGAATGAGCTGAAAGAATCATTCAGTGTATCAGTTGCTGAGATGAAGCAAAGCTTTTATGAAGAAATGAAAATGTTAGAGAGATCTTTCGAGCTATCTCTGGCTTGTAATTTATCTTCTTTTATGTCTGAGCTTATGGAAGAAGTGAAAGAGTGCCAGACTCAGTCTTCAAGAATCGAATCAGATCTGGAAGCTCTCAAGACATCAGTTGCTACTTTGGATTCTTATATGAGCTCCAAGTCTCAAGCTGACAAGGACCTAGCTTATGTGAAGAGTGTAGTAAGCCAGTTTGTCTCGGTGTTTGAAAGTTTCAAAACCTCAGTGAAGGATCATGTTCAATTACAAGACTCTCAAGTTCAAAGCCTAATAAGTGGTTTGTCTAAGAGTTTTAAAGAAACTGTTTCCTTCTCTCTTGGACCTCTCACATCCAAACTATCAGTTGACCTGAATCAAGTTCGAGCAATGTTGAAGGAGGAGATTGGTTCTATTTCAACCAGTGGCTCTGTGGACTCATCAGAGTTGAGCCGAGTGGTGATTTCTACAAGAGATTCTGTGAGAGAAATAATTAAGATTGTCCAAGATTATATGAGAGAAGCCTCTGCCTCTCAAGAAGCCATAAAGAGCAAAGTGGACTACTACTTCACCAGAATTTTCACCAAGCATCAACTCGAACACCACTTCAAGCTGATGTTGGAAAACATGAAGCTCCCACCAGTCACTCAAGCTTTCAGAGAACAAGTGAGCAAGATAAGAGAACTGACGCCTTCCTTAGAGAAATTCATGGAGAACAAAGATGATTTCATCTCTGCTATGGAAAGAGGAGGATGAATTATTATGGATTTTAGAAATCTGCTGCTGCCCTTCTTGCATGTTGATGCCAGACCAGTCATCATACCTCCTGCTTTGCCTGCTTCTGCCTCAGCTGCTTCCACAGTCCAGCTGACTCCTGCTCAAGCTATTCGCAGCCTCACACCGATGATCACCCAAAGATCTTCAACCTACAGGCCTAACTCTGTGTCAGTGGCCCAGCCTCCTTTGATCTTTTCTGGGATTCCAAAACCTTCACCTACATCCTCACCACCCGAACCTTCTTCTGATACCAAAGGAAAATCTCACGTGGAAGAGGTGGAATGATCCAGTGGCTAGGATTTTTGATAGGAATTCCTTTGTATTCTGTTTTTGTACTTTTTGACTACTCTAATACAGAAATCCTTTTACTTCTCATGTTTTATTTATCTCCTATATATATGCTTTCCCACTTTTTGATTATCACAAAGGGGGAGAATAATAAGGAGAATAAGGGGGAGAACAAAATGAGAGAATAAGGGGGAGAACAAAGAGAATGAAAAATATTTTCAATGGAGAAAAATAAGGAATAAGGGGAGACACTTTACCCTTCTTTTCATTTTTTTTCCTCTGATACTTTATGTCTATTTAGTACCTTATGATTGTTACCTCTGATAACTTATGTCTATATCATACTATTTCTATTATCTCTGATGCTATTTTCAATAAGAAAATTGAATTCAATATTATACTCTTTACCATTATATTTTCACTATGTTAAATGCCCATATCATAAATTGTGATTATCAAAAAGGGGGAGATTGTTGACCTCACCTGTTTTGATCATCTCAATCCTGTATTCATATGTGTTGAAAATCCCAATTATGTTTTCATTCTATATGATATTCTTAAGTATCATTGATCTATACTTTAATTCTTTCAAATCTCTGATCAAACCAATAATAATTTGTAAAATAGTCTTTGGAAAATGTTAATCCTCATTTATCCATGTTCATACAAGTTATAAATTGATTCTAACCCAATCGGATGTGTTCTGCATAAAACAGATAAGTAATCTGCCTATAGCTACTGATAATGAGCTACCGGTAACAAGTCTACCGATAGACTTAACACAGAGCTACCGATAGACTTAACACAGAGCTACCGATGTGCTTATAAATGTAAGCTACTGTCTTACAGACAGCTAACGATACAAATACAGAGCTACCGGTGTAAGTATAAATAGCTACCAATGGAATAAGAGTCACCGATGGACGAAGCTACTGACAGACTCACAGCTACCGATACACACATAGAGCTATCAGTCTACCGATACAATCATGGAGCTACCGATGCATGGAGCTACCGATGCATGGAGCTACCGATGCATGGAGCTACCGACGCATTGAGATACCGATGTTCAAGCTACCGATGTTCAAGCTACCGATGTTCAAGCTACTGATGCCCAAGCTACCGATGCTGATCACCTACCGATCACTCGACGCACTGTTTGAATTTCTTTATTTCCTATATTTAATCTATCCAACGGTCATATCATGTACATTTTAATGATTTGTCAAATATCTGATAAAGGTTGTCGGATGTCAGGAACCCATACCTCGTACCTGCAGAAAGGAAATCTTTTCTGTCTCCTGTTGCACGTGACATAAATACAAGAAGACTCTGCTGAAGAGATAAGCGAGACAACACACATAGAGACAAGGAAGACATACGACATACTCAAGAAAAGCTCTGTGCATACAAGAAGAACCAAGCAAGACAGAATCACATATACAATCAAGCCTACTCGAGAAGAGTTCTGTGCATTCAAAAGAATATCAAAGAGCTTCATCGACTACATCTCACTACCTACGAACCTGGAGCATACGACACTCTGTTTCTCAAACAGAAACGAGAAGAGGACTCAAACTCACTTCTGATCGAATCCAAAGAAGTCCAGAGCTACACTGAAATCACCAGAACCACTTCTAAACTCTACAACTCTTGTTCTGTGATTTATTATTACTCTTTTCGAGCAGTGTTTGTTATCTGCTGTATCTAACACATACACTGTCTCCTGTACTCAAACTGAAGGATTTGTAAATCCTTACCAAACTCTTTCATTCTTTCTTTCCCACGAATAACAGTGGTAGAGGTCGTGTGTGACCTGGACAGCTGGTTGCTGTTGTACTATTTCCCAAGAAGAACAGTGGTAGAGGTCTTGGACCTGGACAATTGTAAACTGTTGAACCCCGATCCAGGGTGTGGATCATTTTTATATAAACTTTTGAGAGGACTAAGTCTTGACTTGAGACTGAACCTCTTGGTTACATTGTTATGCCATCTCTTTCAAAGTTTTACTCCGCTGCTAATCACTTTAAAACCAATACTATTTTTAAAGTTACTTTGATAATTAAATTAGCAAGTGTTTATGTTAAGTGTAGATTAGTAAGTTAGTTTCAAAAGATAATCACACACTCCTGTGTTGATTAACTGGGAATTAATCAATCCCTTGAGAATCTGACAGAACCTCTACTTTAATATAAATTCACTACAGTTTAATTTATTATTTTATTTGGGGGTCTTTAAGACACTGTTTTTTAAATACAGAAATTTTAATTGGTACTCAATTCACCCCCCTCTTGAGTAAACCACTCCGACCAACAGGATCCATTAAAAGTGAATTTTAGTGCTTCAGGCATAAAAAAATTATTTTTGGATATTCATTTCTTAAAGTAAGTGATGAATTGGAAATTGATCGAAGCACAACCAAAGGGTGAAATTGTTCTTATGAAAGAGAGAGATATCAAATAATTATATTTCCTTATATTCATAGACATAAAATGAATTCCTCAACTTTAGGAAAAGGATCTTGAAACAAAAAATGTTATTTTATTTCCTTCTTATATGATGAATAAGAGATCTTTTAAACCATCATAGATTTATGGTTTTGAGGTTCTTAACATTCCAATGATTATCCACTTTATTATGATGGCCTTTATCATTCTATGTAATTATTTATGTTTTTATTCCATATTCATATCTTCACTTTCCACCGATGTTCTATTATATAGAATCCTAGTTATGTAATTATTTCAGATGGCCTCTGTACATCCCTTTCTCTATTATCAAGATGATGTTTTATCAAACCTTCTCACGATGAGGGTTTTTAATTAAGGTATTTTCAAATGTCAAACCCTTGATTATTGAGATCAAGATTAAATTATGAGGATGCAATTTATTTAAGGGGGATAATGTAACAACCTGAGATTTTAAAAGAGGAACATCATATTCAATAACATATATGAAACACAATATCAAGATTATAAGAGGATGTAACACCCTAAGACTTTACAATAGATTTATTTTTAAATAAATTCAATCTCTTCGATAGCTTGCAAAACATGCAACACCAGGTTTGAAACAAATGTGATACTTTATTAAAATGTTATGATTTAAACATTACCATTATAACCTAGCCGTTAAATTGGCGGGTATGAATAGTAATAACTAAATTGTTAAAATTATATGGTTTTTACATGTATAGAATAAATAAAATGAATATATATTAATTGGAGATAAAATTAGAACCATTTGAAAGAAAAAGAAATGTTTTCTGAAAAAACTGTATTTTTCTAAAAGGCGGTTTAGTCAAGCTTTGCGTAAACAACTTAAAATTAATTTTTTAAATTTTAGAAAATTTATTTTATAAAATGAACTTCATTTTTGAAATCATTATATAAAAATTATCTTAGGGTGATTTTTTTGGGAATTTTCTAAATTTTTTTCATTTTTGATGAATAGTGAAAATACTGAATTTTAATTGAAAACTCTCTTTTCATTTAAATTATTTGTAAAGTTAAATTATATTGTTTTTAAATTAAAATTATTTCAATTATATATCTATTAATACAATTTAGTTATTTTTAATCATTTTCATATTGAATTTCGATATAAAAACTTTGTAAACTTTTAAACACTTTCTCATTGAAAACCAATTTTCTCATCATGTTTACGAGATTAATTTTAATTGATATTTTTCTAAATATATGAATGAAATTTGGAGAAATGGATTTCATATTTGTAATCATAATAATTCATATAATCTAATATGGACAACTTAATTTTTGACCAAAATGAATAGTGAAAACAGTAAAAATTATTTACCATGGTTAAGGTAAAAATGAATTTACTGTGGGTTAAACTAAAATGATAAGAGTTAAAATGACCTAAAAATTTATATAAAATCTATTTTATAACCACATTTCAACCTTATGATGTCTAAGTCTTGATAATACTCCATTTTGGACCCTTATGGAATGTGAAAAATGTGGGCACACCTTTTTCTTTTCAAAAATTTCTAGTGTACCCCTCACCTCATCTATAAAAGGCCACCCATTATTATCTATTCTTCACACCTTCAAACCCTTTTGGTTCAGTAAAGACCTTCCCTAATCACTTACCAACTTCTATCCCATCATCTTCGAATCCTTTTTTGGTCATAAATCCATTCTAGGAACACTTTAGGTATAATCCTAAATAGGTGGTATGCGAAGAGGTAAAATTCTTAACTATGCGTTTTTATTTTATTTCTTCCTCCACATCCTTAAATTATTATTAAACCATTATGATATAATAAACTCAATATCTTCCATATACTGATATTTTTTTATTTTAAGGATATTACCTACAACTATCTCCACTTCCATCAAATGGGTTACAAAATCATCATTCGTATGTATGGCAGACTACCGCCTTGCGAATTGATGTCATTCATTTTTTCCATTACCGCCTCTAAAGGTTGGGTATGATGATGGATCTAAAGTATATATATGATATTTATAACATCATTATACCTCTAGAGTAATTATATCATATATACCTTTTTAATTTCCATTCTATAGGGGATACGATAACGTCGCCCGTGTGTACGGAGGACTACCACCACACAAAGTGATGTGGTTCATTTATCACTAATGCTTCACATAGAAGGAAATAAGAATAATGTTAATTAATATATATTATATAAATGAAAAATTATTATATTCATGATATATTTATCATTCTTAAAATATAATATATCATTTTCTTTCTTACACTAAAAAATGATAATATCATTCGTGTACGTGTGAACTACTACCTTCGCAAAGAGACGTGACTCTCTTTTTCTCACCACACAAAATGAATGATATATATAAGTATATTCAAAGAAATAATATTTTATATATGATATTATGATCATTCTGGAAAGATAAAATATTACTTACCTTCTTTCCATAATGATCATTGAAAAATGGAAATGTTACTCATGCATACGTACGATCTACCATCTCCATGATTGCAATGTAGTTAAATTTTCATAACCATATTTCATAATTGGTTTTAAAAGTATAATTGATGTATAAATATGATAATATTTTCATTATTATTATTCTGAAGATGTTTAAATAATGACCTCTCTGACCATAGTCAACTTACCAAAGTCACTTTTTGATATGTAATCCAAATATCATCAAAACATATGATGCAAACTTAATTTATTAAGTAATCATATATAAAATGGTAATAAGTGAAATAAAAGGAGTAATAAACTTGAAAAATATTATTACAAAAGTAAATAATTAACATAATTTTATTATTTATTAAGATAAAGAACGCACGTGACGAGTCAGACTCAAGGTAAGAGTTTCTTATCTCAATTTTACATTCGTGAGACATACTCCATATTCACCACTTATATCTTTTGTGTGGTGTATATAATGAAATTTTTTCATGTTATATCATAAATTCATTTATCTTAATGGTATTTAAAGTTTCGTTTAAGTTTATTTATTTCATGGGGCCTATGATTCAAACATTATTAAAGTGGTAAGGGTTTATTTCATAATTTCATCATTATTCGGGATTATTTTTGCTTAAGTATACCTTGGGGGAATTATTTGATATTTATATCTTGACATCAATATATTTTCTTCTATTCTAGTTATTCATGATCTTTATAAGAGATATTATCATTTTTCCCACTCTCTGGTACTTAAAATTATTGAGAAAATGTTTTAAGAAAATTCGACTTTATTTATCTCTTCAGTCAGAAATCCTTTTTCATCAAAACTCATGTTTTATAAAAATGTTTTCAAAAACAATTTTAACTATTTAAAAATGATTTATTAAAGATAATTTTACCCATTTTTACTTTTTAAAAAATGTCTTGAAAAAAATATTCATGTCATTTTCATAGAATTCATGTTTGTATTTTATTAAAAATGTGAAATGAATCATTGTTTTAACATGTACGACATGAATACAATTTTCTTCCATCATGAACACTCAATGTTTTAAATATTATTTTACATGTTTTTAAAGGTTATTTTCAATGAAAATAATTTTTAAAATATTTTTTGAACTTTTATTTTTAAAAATATTTTCAAAGTGAAAAGGTTATTTTCCTCAAAAATGTTTTTAATGACATTTTTATTGTATTTTTATTCATCAATGATATTAAAAATTTATTTTAATTATAATAAAAATTGGATATTTTGTATCAATTCCATCCTTATTATTTCTCCAGATGGTTTATGATCATTTTGAATGGGGGTGTACAATGTTATTACCATTCACTATATTAAAAAAACCTATTATTACTATTTTTATTACAAAGCACCCAAGGAAAAAACCAGATCAGGGACTCAACCCCACGACCGTCGCCCCAAAACCCTAACCCCCTACCACCATAGCCACCTGCGTGGGACATCCATTCACCATATTACTCTAGATGGTTTATGATTATGTTTATTGATTGGGATAAGTATTAACATTTCATATATTAGTTTTTTAATACAAATGTTTATGTTGATTATGTTTCACCCCTTTCATATGAGGAATGCATTAGACTTAGTAAGTGATGGTCAAGGACCTCTATAGCCCCTAGATGCATCGATAGGTCTCATGAGACAAACTAGATTGGGTTTTTGTCGAGGCCTTACCCATTTATATAAATGTTTTTACATAAGGACTTGAAGGTATTAAATATCTTGGAACAAGGCCTCAAGGATATATTTTAGATGTCCATCATTATACATTACATCGTTATGAATTCAGTTATTGATATTCCATGTGATTATTCCATTAGTTAGAATATCCATGGTCAAGTTTCATTCTCATGTGATTATTTATATGGAATTATTTTTTTATCATTTATTCCTTCCATGTTATGATCATGTTATTGATTAAATGACATGTGTTTCAGTTATTTACATTACTATATTGATTATGAATTTTTTATTCATATCTTCTGATATGCACTTACCCTTACTGGCCATTTGAGTTCACCCATTTCTCATGTTTTATTTTCTCTAGGATATGAAGAAGTGTTTTGTGATTGATAAGCAGGGATATACTTAGAGGAATAATGGCATTCTAAATGAAAATTATTTGTGTATTTTATGTTTCAAAATGTAATTTTAATTTCAAGTATTAACCTAGTTTACCAAGACTACTAAACTATTTTGTTCTTCGGGATGTGATTCCTTGTATTTTATGACAATTTAATAAAGCAGACATCAGCTCTGGGATTCTGGGGTCAGGTTGCTACAAATAATCTTAAGTAAAACCTAGATATACTTTTTCTCTCTCATTTTCTCTCATTTTCCCTTGTTCTCTCTTTTGAATATAAAAATGGGGATGTCAGATCTATGAATCTATAATTACTTATTGAGAACTATCATTGTTCTTGATGGGGGTTTATGGATTAAACCCTTCAATAGTATTTTTGAATCATGGAATTAGGGAATTTCCACAAACTACATGACTAGGTAGGTGGCTTCAATCTCTTTTATGAATTGAGTAATTTAATATACATTTTTGATCGATTGTGATCTATTAAGAATTTCTCTTTGATGTCGATGTGACTTTATTTTTTCACAAAATTCTTGGTCTTGGTTTGTTTTGTAAACAATTTGGTTTCCATTATTAAAGTTGGTTTTATTTTTTAAAATGGATTTTAAATGAGTATCCATGGTTTATGTTTTTGAATTTGAGGAAAATTTGTTCCTCAAGTGGTCTGTTTGATCCATTTCCACTTGTCACTATCCTCTGGTGATCATAGGATGTGTTTGAGGCCATGTGAAATCTTGACTCTGGTATCAGGATTTAGGCTCCCAACTAGGGTGTTACAAAAATGGTATCAAAGTAGGGTTTTTGAGTCGAGTATTGGGAAGTATCGTAGGCATGGAGAATATAATGGTTTGGATTTAGAAAATACCCATAAAATATATAGCACACCTTTTTATGGAGAACTACTAGCCACTAGGATGTTAAGTTAAATGAGATATTGATGATGTCCTCATAGGATTGTATTCGTGTCATGTTAACCCACACTGGTTCGAAACCTATAAGAGTTCATGAATCATGGTAGGCACAATACAAAATGAATCAAATGACATCATTTTGAAAAAAGGTATTTCCTTTATTAAAATATATTTATAATGACTGTGATTTTGATCTTTCAAAAAGGTTTTTGAAATTATTGTTTGATATGGATCAGGTTGAATTATTGTGAAATATGATTGAACCATTTAGATGAATATTTAGGAATAAAATTAGCTAAAGGAATGGGATTTCACCTAGTTGTAGTGTGAAATGTGGAATGTTGTGATGATGAATGATAGATGGATTCTTTGGGTTTAAAATGTCTATTGTCCTCATATAATGAGAAAAAAATGAAATTCCAAAAAACTGGAAACCTGGGAAACATTTTCCCAAAGCACCCAAAATCTTCCACAATTGGATGGGAAAACATGGGTACTTTGGGAAATAGTTTCCTAGGTTTCTTGTTTTGGGAATTTATTTTTCTATCTCATTATATAAAGAAAATTTTAATTTTAAATGGAATTATTTATGCAATATAGAATAAACCGCTTAAGAGATCTATGGTTAGTCATGGATGAGGGAAAGGAGTGGTGAGGAATGCTCCTCTGGGTCCTCAGCTGGTAGACACTATAATATAGGCTATCTAGGTAATTGGTACAATGTTGATTAGTATGATTCATGGAAGATAGATAGTGGTTGGTTTTGGATGTCATGATGATACAGGAAAGCATGTCAGTTAGGAGGATGTTGTGAATTGTATGGAGTGTAAGACAATTTTTTATCACTTTTGATGAAGGTGAGTGAGTAAGTGTTTTACTATGTGTGTGTAATGAAATAACTTTGGATGATTAGGGTATGGGTAAATTGTTGGGGTGTTAATTAAAGTGTCAATGACATGTGATTGTGTGATTAGTTTAGAATTTGAATGCATTGGGTATGTTAATAATGAAAGCATGGTTAATGCTTTATGGGGGTTATGTTAGACATACTAGTAGTGAATGGTCTCCTTTTTAAGCACGAGAGCCTAAGTTAGGTAGGATATGACTCATAGAGGGATCATTTGGAAGATTTAATGTGATACTATAGAGTTTGTGTTCCACTCTGTAATAGAATGGGTTAGAAATTGATAGCAGATGAGGACCATTAAAAGAATGGTTTTATAAGTTTTCTCTTACTCTAGGAGGAATAAAGTGAATTTCCATGTGATATCTGAATAAAGTCACAAGATAAGTGGAATTCTATGATGTTTTCATGTAAGGCATCCTTTGTATATGGGGTTATTGCACTCAAGGGGTACTAGTTGAAATAAAATAGAGTCGATAACTCCATATATATTTGATATATTTTGGTATAGCATAGTGGAGGATCAAATTTGGGAATGTGATTAGTATAAGATTTAAATTATCTATGTTATTGTTGAGAAATTATTGGGGAGGAATGAGGATTGAGTTTGAGTTTATATGTTCAACTCTTTTTAAAGGATGAGGTAAAAAATCATAGGGTTTCTAAAATAGAGTGTGATAATCGATAAGTTCAGTTAGGAATTTATGGTTAATTGATGGGATTTTAGGTATTCTAACTTGATGAGGTCATTTCAATAATGGTAAGGATAATGCGATCCAAATTCACTTATTTCATGGTATTCCCATCGATAACTAAGGGTTTGGATGGCACTCCATTTATTGTGTTGGGTAGTGATATCTTAAAACATAACGATATCCTTAGATTGATATATAATATGTGGTTTAGATTTTTGGGATGGAATAAGTATGGATGGTGTATGGAGGTGATCGAGATACAATGTTAAGGTAAATCATATGGTGGGGAGTAAACCATAAATTGTCTAGGAGAGTGTGACATCCGTAGTAGTAGAATTTTGTAACATCGATGGTGATTTAATAGTTTGTTATAACCCAGTGGGGGTTGAGGTTAAATTCCAATGATGATGTGTGAGTGGGAAATTTATTCATGGAAAGTATGTTTGGTAATAATCCAAGAACACATATTGAAAATATATTAGGGGTGTAGCTAGATGATTTAAAATTTCAATATTTTAGTGTTGATGGATAGGAAAACCCAAGGACTAAGTCATTGTGGTGTTTAGGATAAATGATGATTTATGATTAGTGTAAAGATGTTGTATAGTGCACCGTGTTGTTTTTAGATCACCAAGAGGGACCTATGAGATATGTTTGTTAAGGTGTTTGAGCTAGGCTTATGATTATGGGTCTCATAGAATGTCAGAGACTAGAAAACTCATTTTTTTGGAATAATGGTGGGGATAATTCTATTCTATGATTATCCTATTAGTCACTTTGTGTCATGAAATTGATTGAAAGGGTTTGTGAGAGTAGTAAGATTAGTAGAGGGATGATTGATTCATTGTCTATAATTATCATGGAATAAGAATATTTATTTTGTCTAGTTCCATAGTAAATATCTAATTTGGAATTAATTTGTGGTGTTTGAGTAGATTCAGTGTCAATGATACTTACTTGAGGTTTAATTTAGGGTGAAATCCAAATATGACTTAAATTTTTGGTTTTTTAGTACCCTTGGGAAGATTATGACGATGATATGGTGGTTCTAAAATGTCTTTTCGGTTAATTTATCATTATTAACATGAGGAATCTAGTATTATAGTAGGCAAGAAGTTAGTGCGGTGAGAAACTGATCGACACTTTTAGCCTATAATCGAGTATGGTGAGGTGGAATTAGTGTTGGAAGCATCATTTGGAAAATTAATTTTGTGTGATATGTATCAGGAGTTGGGGGTCGTTATATTTTTTGGAAAATAAAATTCAATGGTATATTCCTCGAGTAAGAAAAACCCCATCTCAGAAAACTAGGGGTGTTGTTAGATGACCTTTGCATGGAGGTATTGGAGACAATAAATGTTGTAGTTCTATCTAATCTTAATGTAACCTATAACTTGGTGGAGTGAGTGAAGGAAGGGAAATTGTCCAGTGAGAATAAAAGGAGTATGAGGGACACAATAAATTATGGGGAGATCGACATGGGATGGTTGGTCTCTTTGGATTCAATTTTCTATTTCATAGGAAAGATGGTGGTTCCTACAGCGCTCATGAGTGATGTTTTGAAAATTTTCTACCATTTGGGTTGGATGGTACATCTTAGAGGTATGAAGGTGTATCATGAAATTAAATACTATTTATGATGGTTAGGAATGAATAAGGAAGTTTCTATTTATGTTTATTATTGTTTGAAAACGAGTGAATTTGGAGGATCAATGATTGGAGGGGTTTTTATAGCCTCTGATAGTTCCTACATGGAAATGGGAAGACATATCCATGTAATTTAGGATTGGGATATTGAGGACATATAAAAATATTGATGGTGTTTGGGTGATAGTGGATCGGTTAATGAAGATAACACATTTCTTCCCTATATTAGAAAAATTTGTGTGAAATAGATTGTTATTCATGGTATCCTGAAGTTGATAATATCAGATAGATATCATTGATTCACATTGATATTTTAGACAGTAAACTAGAACTCTATAGGGACACAATCGAATATGAGAAAGACATATCATCCTTTGAAGGATGTATAAGTAAAGTGTATCATTCAAAATTTATAATATATGCTTCAATCATGTGTTTTTGATTTTATAATATCTTTGGGGGATTATATTATATTGATTAAGTTTATTTATTATAACAATTATCATTCATCAATTCATAAGGCACCATCTGAGGTATTGTATGACCTGTCATGTTGGTTTCCATTATGTTGGGCCGAGGTTGGTGAGAAGTCGCTTGTGGGGTCTAGTTTGGTGAAGGAGACATCCGAGTAGGTCAAGTTTTTTCAAGAGTGTATGATTTCAACTTAGATTAGACATAAGTTTTATGATAATAATTGGTAACGAACTTTGAGATATGATATTGGAGATTATGCATGATTGAAAGTGTCTCTTAGTTTGTGACACACATGGCTTGGAAAATAGGAGAAGTTAATACCTCAATATATGGGTCCCTTTGAGATCATTAAGTAAATCAGTGGAGTGGTTTATAGATTAGATTCACCATAGTGTTATGTAGAGGTGTATAATGTTTTATATTTTTCTCAATTGAATAAGTATCAATCAAAATCTTCTCATGCCTCGAGATGGGAGGCAATTGAGTTAAAACTTGATGTTTCTTGTATTAAGATGCCTATTTAGGTGGTGGATGTGGAGAGAATATCCCTAGTGGATGAAGTATTCTATTGGTATGGGTTCTATAGTATTATAGGTTGGTTTAAGAAAATAATTGGTAGAGAGCGAGAGAGACTTAAATTCAACAACATCTTCCAGAGTTATTCATTATTGAGAGTGTCCAATAACTTTTTAGTGGTGAAAATTTCTATGGTGGAGAGAATTTTAATACCCGAACTTTAGAGATTCATTGGTTATAGACATGGAATGTAGTATTTATTTTTAAAGAATATTTCATGATGTGTTCTTGATTAATATTGAGAAATGGATGTCTATATAGTCTCAAAAATGAGTTTTGGCTACACCGTTGGATTCAAAATGGAGAGTTTTATAAAGAAACTAGCCTTTTCAGACTAGTAATTCTCTTTAATTTTAGTATTTAAAACTCTTTTTAGATGTAATTATGGATTATAGAGGATTTAATAGTAATTAATGAAGGAATACACTGATAAAGGAGAAGTGACCAAGGTGATGAAAAACACTAGGTACCTAGTGGACTGACACCGAATATATGGTGAAAGAAGAAATGATATAGAACCTTTGTCAAAACCACCGGATACTCAGTGGACCTAGACTGGTTACCTAGTGGAATTTTAGTTTGTTTTTGGGGTAAAATTTTATTTTCATTTTAAAAGTTATTCCCTAAATCTAATGGGGGATCTATAATTATCATCATTTTAAGCTATTTGTTCCCTTTGGAGACCCCCCTCTTCTTACCAACTCTCCTCAAGTGTTATGTATTCCTGTTTGGTTTTGATTGATTCTAATTGACCGTGGGAGATTTAATCAACTTGGAGAAGGTCGGATCTCCTCTAATATTCTTACTTTTGTAATTTCTCTATAGAAATGGGTGTAATACCCTTATTCTAAAATCTAGGTCTTTGGGACCTTGTCAACCCTTTTAGTTTTTCTTAAAGTATCGATTATATAGGACCTTATTCTTGGAAAGTAAAGGTATTACTTTGGTTTTGAATTCTTAAACCCCTCTTATCCTTTATAATAACATAACACCCTAAATTCCTCTTATCTTAGGTTGGTTTAATTAATCATGTGGTTACATATTCTTCTTTTCTAGGACTTAAAAGAGAATCTCTTCATTTCTTTTTTTGGTGAACCCCTTCTTCTTATTATACTTATAGATATTAATCTTGTAAACTATTTGGAGATGAGTGGATGTAGTTTTAATGAAATGTTTTGTCTAATAAATCTTTTACCAAATGGTTTTTTTATAAATAAAATAAATTTTTGGGATGATTCTATTTTTCATTCACTAGTTAATATGTCATGCCTAGGATTTCTTATTTTATATGCATTTTGTGCATTGTATTATCATGATTACCATTTATTCATGCATATTCATGGTTAATTATATTTGGTAGGGGAATAAATATTGAACTATTATTGTCCATTATGTTTTTAGTATATTTTCAAATAATTCTTTATTCTTTCATTGTTGAATATGCTGCATGGATCGTTGTATGATATGTCAAGAATGTTGGGAATGATGTATAATGAATATATTATTGTATATAATATTTGGAAGGTATCCTTATGTTTATAAATAAGTGGATGTTGTGGTACAGGCTCACAAGACCCTGACTTGGTATACCCTTTCCCATATCCCTTGAAAGATGAGTTGTGTGAGCGCCCTGACTATGTATACACAATTTCATTTTCTCAGGATTGGTCTTTGGTCCTCAAATTGGTATGAACACATGTATATATATATATATATATGGGTGTATATATGTACATTATAGTGTAATTTACAAGTATAAACACTAGATCCTTTTGAGGAAGTCGTGATGCCATGTTTCAGAATCTGAGTTGAGGCTTAAAGCAGGTATGTCGGGTAAGTACCTTCCTAATATGGGGAGTTTATTTCTATCATTGATATCCATGTTAAAAGATGTGTTCAATTATTTTATTTTTTTTCTTATTCTCTTAGATTTGAATTGTTTCTATATACACTCTTATTCATGAAAATCTATTAGAAGCAGATGGTGAGAACCTTTTGGGTATGGATTACTTACACATTATATGGGCCCTTATAAGACTTATGCATATGCTTATGTCTTTGATCAGAGTAAAGGGAAGGCACTTGATCATGGGAGATAGACGCACTTGAATTCAGGAATCTGGGTAGTTTATTTTGGATTTTTTGGTTGATGGGTGACATGGATGCACAAGGTATATCCCTAGATACTCATAAGGAATTTTTTATAGGCCGACTCAATATTTTTGGTTTTAGGTCAAGTTTGGCTTGGTTGAATTTGTATACTCATGTTTTGTACTAGTATCACTCTGAAATTCTTAAGGCCTTAGATTTTTATTTATTTTTGGATAATCCTCCTTTTAAGGGTTTATGGGGAACCCTTACATGACTTTTAGGCCCAAGGAACAAGGCCCAATACATGACCATGAAGGCCCAAGACCTGAAACACTTGAAACAACCCCTCCTCAATATCTAAATCATAAAGGAGCCTAACTACCCACCTCACATGGATGATCAGATATCATTGCCTAGTGCAGAGTTGCATGATGCCTGGTACCGATGGTAGTTTCTATAACCTCCAATTCTTCCAATTTGGTTAGCTCTGTTCTGGTGGTTGCTGCTTTTCTCTGAATCCTCTTCTAGGTCTGCTCCTGTGCGGTCTTCCTGGGCTGATTCTTGGTGTCTATAGCTCAAAACAAATGTGGCCCAAAGGCCATTGGTGGACCAAAAGCCTTGTTCCCTGAAGGCCCATGGTGTCCCAAAGGCCCTATGGCCTGAAAGCCTTTGGTGTCCTAAAGTCTCTGAGACCTGAAGGCCCAAATCAGTAGCCCGAATTCCCAAATCGGATGAATAGTTTCGACTACTACAATACCACACAATACTTTCTAAAATAATACTATAGTAAACCAAAAATTCACCTCCACCCAGATTTTATCTTGGATATTTTGGATGCCAAGCAAGAGCCTCTACCAATCGAGTACAGACTCATTGGCTTCTACTAGTATCACTCACACTGCATTATGTATGGAGGATTTTGGGCCTTGTAGGTATGTGATGCATGTTTATATGATTTAATAACTTAGTTAGTTCACTTACTCACCTGATTCCCTTATTAAAAGCTAGAATACTTGGTATAACTAATGCTCAAAGAAGGCAGTACCTTTTATAGTATTGAACTTGTTATAATTATTCTTTCATTTTAAGTGGTAAAACCATCTCCCACACATATTTCATTAATCCCCCAACATTTCCACCAACCTCTAGTGATCAGGAGGTGATATTGAGATGTTGTGATGACATAATCTAGGTGTGGTTTAGGTATCTAAGTCACAGTCATTACAAAATGATATTAGATCCCACCCTAAGGGCTCTTAAGTATGGTACTTAAGAGTAGTCAGAAGATAGAAACATCCAGAATTTGGAATTAACCCATAAATATGTTTGACCAACCTAATTATGGTGGATTCCTAAGCCTATAGGGAAAGTTTAGGATCTATTTTTTTTTCTTTTACTATGATTTAGTTTTAAATACTCAAGTCTCATGAATCATGTTAAGTGTTAGTAGTTAGGCACAGGTAGGATGACCTGAAATTCCATGTGCTTTCCTATGTTTTCTTATATTATCATTGGAACCAATTTATGATAGATATTAACTAAAAAATAAACAATAAATAGATAGTTTTTTCATATATATATATATTGCTGATGACTAGGATAATATAGACCAATAACTGATTCCTTTGGTTGATAGTTTTTTTGTATACTACTAATTTATAGTTTCACTCATGCTATACTAGCAACATGCTTTTACTTGTTTTAATTGATAATTTTAGCCTATAAAATTAGTTTAAAGGCACATAAAAAGTATTTTCAGAAATAAAAAATATTTTTGATAAATGGAAATTAAAGTAAGGTAGTGAGGAATGGGGTTAGACTTGACCTAACAATATAGTCTCAATGTTTGAGAGTCCATTCATAAGGAAATGAGTTTTAATGTTCTTCTATACTTGAATATAGAGTATTACACCTAGAAGACTACCTCCTACTGTGTGGAAAGGAGTGGATGAGAATGTTCCATTGATTAGATCCTATTTCAACTTCTAGGATTTAACGAGTCTTTCTCAAATGTTGTACACTATGGGGAAAGGGTTATATCAACAGGAACCTATTGATACTGAGGTTCCTCTAACCTTTTGGGGTGGTATTAACCAATATGAAATCAAAGAATTAATTTAGAGGAACCATTTACACTATGAGAATATCGAACTTCCTGATAAACACCAAGAATGAGTGGATATTTTTATACTTGATAGGGATACTTTACACTGGTGGGAACTTATGATAGAGGAGGTAAAGGTCATGTGTTGAAGGAATAGTCTTAACAGGGGAAGAAACTAGGCCAACATGAGATGGACTGTGCTTAGATAATTTATGGAATCCATTAATAAGGGTTAAAAATCCCCCTTATATAAGGATGTGGCCCATGTGATTCCATTAGTGTGGAAGAAAAGTCCATATCAAGTCAAACTACATGTTTGAATCTAAGCAGTTCTATTTGTGTGGGAAGCATGGTCATCTTCAAAAAATTTACTGAAAAAGTATTAAAAAAAGTTTTTTTTTGGAATTGGTTATAGGAAAATTAGGAACCATGAGAAAAATTGGTTGCTCGATGTACTAGGGGTAGACTACCATCTTTTAGAAGCTATAGTCAAGTAGGTTGACATGATAGTCAAGGTTTCTCAATTTTAGTGCAATCAATTATGTAGGGTTTCTTTCCCCAGGGTCAACATGAGGTTTGAGTGGGGTAAATTTCATGACACACCCTATTACAAACGCTAGAGAGGGGTCATTTACTATTTATAGACACTATTATAATATCATATGCTTTAATATGTTCCTTATTTGATATAGGTTGACATAATCTGATCCATCAGGACCCCTCCTAGGTGGTTCGATCATAGAACCCCAATCCTACCTCTAATAGTCCAAGGCCTAATGACTAGCACCAAGAAGGCATAATACATAAATAGATGGACTTGGACTAAATATCCTACAACAAATATACACCAACAACTAAGAAAAGAGTACACAACCACATGGTATATACACAACAAAATTAAATGTAAAATATTCATGTATACATCCACCAATCAACTCAATCCATATAATGTAGAGGGCATAGAAAAAAGGGAAAAAACCTATGACCCAACAACCTGAGATAAAAATTGACCATGAAATTATAAGGGAGAAACCTCATGCCATATGACCATCATCCTAAGTGTCACCTATAATGAATACCATATAGGTCTCCACTACTCTGCAACTCCATAGCTCCATGTCTGAATGATTTTCAACCTGTACATTGTATGTCCAGACACAACATGTGTGGGAATAAATTCCATGTAGGGGTGAGTATAAAAATACCCAATATGACTCCATGAAAACAAAGGAAAATAGGTCTGCAAGTCATCACACAATCAAGGATGAACTATATAACCACTTAACCCAAAAATGGAAGAGAGAACTAAGAGGGGGAACTACCACTGCACCACTGAAGGAGAGTTCCATCCAATCCCTTAGGGGACTGTCAGGGACAACTCAAAATACTCCCCCATTTCTTATAATGGGATTCCCATAATCACGACCACACACCTCAGGGGAATAAACCTACCTTCTCGGCTACATAAGGATGATGAACTCCATCATATCGTGAATAGGAACTGTATCACCCCATGCCAATACACCCCATGGATCTTCTAGGATTCTCAGATAGTGAAGGAACACCCAACTAATAACTATACTATCTTCACCATAACTTCTCTCCAAACTCACATGGAATATAACTAAAACTATTTCCAAAACATCATCCCATAAAAGATGACCCATTCCACCATAATCTCATAAGAGGTAACAACCATTAGCACCTATATCCCTCTAAAACTTTGAAAAAAAGATAAGTCTATACCCTAAACCATGGGAAAGTTTCAAGATCCAAAAAACTAGAGGTAAATCACACTTACTCACCCAAATATAACCTAATATAGCAAACCAAAATCTCAGATACAATAAAATGAAGAAAGGTTTAACCATCAGAAGAGAAACCACTACCTGAACCAAAATTTTTCTAGGAAGAACACCAAGGGGAAAATAGCTAGAGCACTCCATGATACACTATACTATGAGTGCACAAACCGTCCATGGTGACCAACCATTTCCATCATCAAGAATTAAAATCTACAACCATCATGGGGGGCCCATAAATTACTTGAACATGTAACCCAAATGAGAGGATAATAAACTTGTAAACTAATCTTTCTCTACTGAACAACAACCACAAAACTATTCCAACAACACAATCATGTTGGGGATTCGATATTATGCCAAAGGGGTGAGACCATCCATGAAGAGTACCACTACCATCCATGAAATAAAATTTTGTACCTATAAAGAGCGGGATCAAAAAATTCATAGCCCAGTAAGGAGGACCTACACCCCACATCTCTAGGGGAATATCGACTTCATCGATGCAAGGAAAAGACCCACTCTTAGTCTTGACATACAAGATCAGAGAAGAGTATCCAAATATCATATTTAATACTTCCAACACCAAATGGGAACAAAAAACAATTATTCAGTGGAAGGGAACCATCAAGAGTGATATGAAACCTTTGCTCCATCTCCTTAAATCATAACTTGAGATTCCACATGTGTGAGAGAGAAGACATTTACCATCTGATGAGGATTTTCTATGGAGGTCATCATGACTAGGAAGTGAATGAAAACTAAAATATCATATGAACCCAAACTACATGCACCCAAACTAACCCTGGGGTGCATGGGGAGAAGGGAAACCTCCATGAGTCCCACCTCAACCTAGGTTCCATCAAACTGATCTACTATGAAGAGGTCACCGCTCACGCCTGACTGAAAATTGGCATTCGTGACTCCCCATTCTTAGAGAAAACCAAAACCAAAAACAACTCTTAGAGGGTTTCGTTATTTTAAAACATGTGAGGGCATGATGCTTGATGTTAGAATATTACCCATGAAATTTACTTACCTCAAAACTATTATGATTTGTTATCTAGACCTCATTATCATCACTAAAGGATTGATATTTATAATCATACTTAAATCATCTCTCAAAAAACCTCAAATAGCAAAGAGAACACCACCATCACATCCTACATGGAAAGATACTTGGAATAGACTACTTACTAATATAAATCCATCCACAGAGTGATAAAATTAACAAGACCAAGATAAAAGGATGGTACACAACATATACTATGAGTATATAGTGTTTCCACCCATGTCTTGACAAGGAGTGTACCTTAACCTGACTTAGCATTTACTTTCCAAGTACACAATGTGTCCCTATAATACACAGTGTTTGAGGTTCATGGGTACCTGGTTATGTACCCTAAGTCAATCCATTCCATGTAACCCAACATGGCATGTACCTGTACATACCATGTCCCTCACACGGGGTGTATAACTGTGTACATAATGAGACCCTGTTTTTTGTATCTTAAGTGCCCTACATGTCATAAACACCCAACCTGCACACTGTACAGACTTCATATCTAGCCTGAGATACACCAAGACACTAAAAAACACATGATATTGGGACTACATGATACGTAGTCCAAAATTACAGATGCATAATTCTTCAAACTACCTGATTACAACCAAAAACTCCTAGAAATCAATTTGATGCCAATAAAAAGACAAACATTAGGAAATATAATCTGTAGATTATGAAGAAAAAATGAATTTTGAATCAGAGTGAGTAAGAATTGAAAATAATGACCCCTACCTCATGAAGAATCACTAAATATTCAAGGTAATGTGCCTTTGATTCCAGATCCATGATCACGACACTTTGATCTACACTTCTAGATGCCTCTGGGAAGCTCCTCTTGATCGGCTCCTTTCCTTCAGTTCCACATCGCCAATAGGAGAAAGGGAAGAAGGGTCTCCCTACATATTCATAAGAGGATATAATAGGATCTTGGGCTAATTAATACCCCTATTTAAATTAATAGGAATGAAAATTAAATGGTCCCATCTTGGGGGTTAAAATTTAAATAGAAATTATACCCCTCCTAGGTAAAATCCATCATTCTAAACTCAACTGTGAAAATGTAATTCCAATATGGAGTTATGTTTAGGAGATATTGATGTTTGAACCCAAAATAATAAATAATATTTATTTAATAAATATAAAATATTTCAAAATAAATGCTCAACATGTATTTTTACTAAATTTCAACTCAAGGATAAAATCCATATCCTGAAATCAATAGAACTATCATAAAAAATTTCAAGGTCGTTTTTTGGGGAAAAATTTCCATTTTACCCTTCATTGAGGCTTGGGAATCCAAAAATATGAAATGAGCTAACTCTTATTCATGAAAAAATATAGATCGCTATATCCTCCCCAACATCAAGGATTTTTATTCTCAAAAAGGAAACAACCACATTGACTTCTTGAGAATCCCTCAAGATAACCTCATACGGAAGGTTAGCAAGCTACCACATGGTTTTCTATTAGCTTTTAAAAGTCAATTAATACACAGGGATATATAATACGTCTCACATGGAAATAAACCTCCCATGAATACTCTGGTTAGAGCTAATTCATCCAATGTTCTCTTTCATCTATATCGATATCCATCCTTAACCCATTGTATGGGAAGCTTCCAACCCAAGTGCAACTCACCTATCATAAGACCCACTAAATATTTCCACTCACAACATTTCTCCCCCACAAAGGGATTTCAAATAAACCATAAATAAATCAATTCCATGAAATATCAACATATATCAGATATGGTTCATCCATAAGACATTTCCTAGGAGCATCACACCCCCCACCTTCAAAAGGGGGTTAATTACAAGTCTAATTTTCAGAGATATTAAAATCACATAAACATATACTCTTAGGTGTGTTAATAAGAGTTATAAACCACATAACAAGATCAAATCACCACTTATTTTAAATATTATCCAAAAACATATATCATCTTCAATAGGATCAGGGCACCAAAGTAACATTAACCCTCTCAAATTCTCCTCATGAACGACTATAGGGATGACATGTCTACACTACAAACCTTAGCTAAGTCCTCATCAACTGTAGATGGATTGTTTCATCCCCTTTAGAACCTAAATTAAACATATACATGATTTAAAACACCTGCAATAAAACTTGCAGAAGGATCTAGCATACTCACATCCCTAGAGAGGCCATAGATAATATCCACCAAAACTATAACCATATCACCTAATAGGGCACATAATCAGGATGTAAAACCACTAGTTGATTTGGTACCCATGACTTTTGAACCCATGTGGTCCAACACGTCTCCACTTAAATATAGAAAGGCCTAAGGCTAAAATTATCACATGGAACTACATACATGGACCCATTCTCTAAACAGAAAAATAGAAGCATATAATAACACCAAATCCAGCCTCTCAAAATCCCTAGAATTAGGATATAACCAAGATCTCCAACCCAAAAAATAATTGGTTACATCCTCCAAGGATTGGTCTTTCTCACCCACTCGGTATCACTCCTAAAAAAGTTGATCATGGACCATCCACTTGATTGCAAGACACCTCACAACAAAAAAAATCATATGAACTCAGTTTTAGGGTGACTAACCATCTCTATGAAAACAAAACCAGGTCTCAAACTACTATGAAAAATCTCTAGGCAACTCACTGCCAAAACCATCTCTCACCACCAGTAGAAACAAGGATAAACAATCACTTCCTAGAGATGCCTCCAACCACACTGCACTAGTCTAGAGTCCCTATAAGTATATTTGGAACTCCAACTGGTGAAAAAACATTGAGTGGATAAAAAATTCTAGTTCTAATGGAAATATACATCCCCAAAAAATTTCACAAATCAAACCTCTTCCATGAATATATCCACCTAGTCCATCTATCCACAATTTAAACTAAGGGAAAGTAATTGTGGTGATCATAATCCTTCATCTACTGTCCCTATATGAGGAAAGGTCTTGACATAGGACACCCCACATGTATGAAGGGAAGAATCCATCCAATAAGGGTTCCCAATCTTGGCATACAATTCACCATACCCATCACTCTCCAAGTAAAAGATCCCAATAAATAATATCGACCTGAACCAAGGGTCATCCTAGAAAATACTCTTAGTTAGGAGATCATAACTAAACACTATTTTGATCCAAACTCCCATCAATCATTATTCTATGGCGAAGGACCCACAACTCATCGAGTGTCTATAAACTATTCAAGGGGATACCAACCTCACCAATGGTGGGCCTCACCCTCCAAACCATGAGGGATGTGTCACTCCATAAGGGTAGAACATCTATACCATACATTGCATCAAATATCAACCTTTACAAATGGAAGGATCATTACCTATCTTAGGGGTATACTGAATCCTTTATTGTATGGGGGACCCACACCTCATTGATATTGAGGGAATACTAACCCAATTTACTACCAAAATGTATATCAGGTGTGGGGGAACCTACCCCTCCTATGGAGGACCCACACTCTACCCAACAGGGGGATACCGACTCACATGGGTAGAAGAACCAAATATATTCTCATTACAAACACAAACCTCTACAAATAGAGGACCCACAAACTTCTTGATAAAGGAGTACTAATCCCACTATAGTATGGGAGACCTACGCCTCATCAAATCAAGGGAAAACTAACCCCATGCTCGAATGGAGGACCCACACCCCTAAAATGGTAGATCTCACCCCTGTATCTATGGGGGGATACCGAAGTCTACATTTTCATATAGGGGAACAATTCCCCATTAGATAAATCATAGAAGATGAGGAGCTACTAAACCCAATGGAGGATCCCCATCATGTTTGAGCACTTAGATCGCTGAAATACCAACTCCATAGATAGGGGACCTCCCCCATGTAAGTGGGTGGAATACCGAATCTATCTGATATGTGGGTAGAGGATCTCGACCCAAAATGGGTGAAATACTGACCCTACCTAAGGATAGTTTCAATCATAATATTATGTAGAGAGTTTCTTGGGTAACTCACATGCCTATGAATAGTCCTATTGCTATTATCTTCTACAAAAGGTCCATTATACACCCCAAGAAAAAGAATTTTCATGAGGAAAACCAACCTTATCATTGCACTATGGCATATTAGAAAGTATAATGTCACATTAGAAGACCAACAATGCATATAATGCTATATAATGCATGGACCTAAATAATTGTACCCCACAACCAATGTTCCAAGAACTCAAGTTAGTCACCCAGATTATCAGATTCCATTATAGGAATGTGTTGGTTGCCACGCCCTAGATGGGTTCCCTGGTTCGACGACTATACCTAAATACCTTTTATAATTGTCTCCTCATATTTTATAAATCATAGTTCACAAGACACATATCTATAAACTCCACCTCATGGACCAACCTCGCTTTGATACCACTCTGACACGACCCGGCCCACCGGGACCCCTCCTAGGTGGAGATAGGTCGAGTGGACACCCCAAACCCTTCTATAATAGGCTAGGAGCTGGATAATAACACCAATAAGGCATAATAAATAAATAAGAGGCCTTATCCTAAACATCATATGATAAAGATACACCACTAACAAACAAAAGAACGCACAACCACACATGATATACATAACTAGATGAAATATAAAATATGCATGTATACATACACTAATCAACTAAATCTATACAATGTAGAGGATAGAGAAAAGGGGATAAAAACACAAGACCCAATAACATAAGAAAAAAATTTACCACTGAAGTTTGATGAGGAAACACTGCACTATTTGACCACCATCCCAAGAGTCACCGAAGTCAACAATGCTCTACATCTACTACTCCACAACTCTATAGCTCTATGTTTTAATGGTACCTAACCTATATGGTTTTGGCATATAAAAAAATGTGTGATCACAAACCCAATGTAGTGGTGAGTATAAAAATACCTAATAAGGAACTCAAAAAAAGGGAAATAGGGACATATATTGGCACATAAGCAAGCTTGAACTACACAACAACCCAAACCAAAAATAGGAGAGAGAACCCAAGGGAGTAACTAACACTCCACCACTAAATAATACTGTGATGACCCAAGATCATTTCAATTATAAGTAACCGAATATAGTTAGCCACATGTCCACAAGCACACCTCTCTATATTCCAGAGGTTGTTGACTAGTAGCAAGGGTCTATGATGGTATGGTGGGAAGACTATACCATCTTTATCAAATCACATAACAAAGGTAAATAATAATAAAGAAATAGAAATAATAAGTAAGTGGAAAATAAACCATCCAAATAATGACTAATAGGAATAAAAAATATTAGGATCATATATAGATGATGTCATGTCTATACAAAAATGAAGAGAAGGAAAATCATGGTAGCAGGCATACAAAAAAATGTCACATAAATATATAAAAAATACCAAAATATATAAACTCCCTGAGAATCCCAAGAACTGGCTCAATCTTATGCTCTAATACCTTGATCTAGAAGAAAATCAATCATCTAAAGCTGGGCACTTACTTTTTTCCCTTCATACATCCAAGAAGTCTGTCTGGATACCAAACAGTGGACCAAATAGGGTGTGAGTAAAACTTAGCAGGCCACCACCAACAGTGTATAATTAAAATATATTTTGTGAGTATAAACTACAATGGCGTGCAATTATAATTATAATTTAAATTATAAATAAAATAAAAACCATATCGAGATTAAGATCCTATGGGGATACCCGACTGAAAATACTTTCTTTGGCCTAAGATGAATGTTTCTAAACACGTAACATGTAAATATTCATGGGAAAAAGGAAATATATCCCAAGAATAAATGTGATAATAACTCTGAGGAATCCATGGAACATGCCTAGTCATTCCCACACAACACAACCAATTAAAATATAAGGAATAACTATGACATTATTAACCTTTGGAAGTCAATAAAACTCATAGTGATCAATCCATGAGGCTTGGAAATTTGGTTTGAGTGTAATATAAGGGATGAACCCTTTTCATTTCAATCCTAATAGTTTATAACTGAACCAAGAAAAACTATACTTGTGATTTGGGAAGGACTCAATTATAATCTATTGGATGACCTGAGGCATTCCATGTAAAAATACATTATCCAAAACTAAGATGATCATCCTTATAATTCTAAGTTTTCTAGATAATTCAGAAGAATCCTACGATGTCAAGTTGAGGTATTCATCAAGTAAGACAAAGACCAAGTCCATGTGGGTGTACCACTTGGTATTAACATTAATGAATCAGTTGGAATCCTAAAAGTTCACTCAAGGAATTACCTCTCAGAAATACAAGGCTTATCTAAGGCATGTAAAACTTATAATGGTGTGAACAATTCCTATAACCAATAACCAAAGCATAAGTGATAAATAATCACAAGGGACAAGTAATAAGTTCAAGACATTTAATAATTAATTAGGTCCAACCATTTATTTATGTGACAACTCAACACATATAAGGGCTGGTTTGGATATAAATAAGGGAGTTTTACTGGGGCCAAACCAAATACACTATAGGAGGGGTTTTGGTTTAAAAATTAAAGAATGGATGTCAAATAAATTTAGCTAAACAAGCCCAAAGGAGTGGTTTGTGTTGAGGTTAAAAACCTCCAATGACATACAAGTTTCTTGTAACACCTTGTGATCAAGTTTTAGGCATCTAATTTAAGGAATATAATTTATAGAGGCAACACACAAACATTCTTGTGTGTGGAAAAAATAGAACAATTTATAAATGGAGATACCTTGAAGGAAAATTCATAGACCACCCACCTTAGACTTTTAGAAGACTCCTCTTCTAATATTAACCCTATATTTGGGATGGAATGATAGAAAATAATAAACTAGTCGAACACCCTAAAAATAGGGAATATTAGGTTTTATAGAGATAACGTCGAAGATGGCGAAGAAAAATGAGAAAATAAGAAAGAGGAGTGTTAGAATTATCGAGGGGGATATGAAATGATGAATGATGATAAAATCAATGTTTTAATGAAATAGATACACTAAAGCTTAGTAAGAGGAGAAAAAGAGATATCTTATAGCAGCTTGCTATGAAAACAAAGAAGGATGAAAGGAAATAAGGTTTAAGGGTCAAGAGGGGTAAAAAATTAATTTTAAATTTTTTAATAGCGAGCATGATTTGGATGTATAGTTGGAGAAACCATACACTAAATGTAAGATTCCCACTATCCATGAGCACACACCTCACATAGTTTAGGTGCATGGTTAGACAAACCATGCACAAACCATGGATGGTGCACCTGTATTAAATTCCATGGGTTTCACAATAGTGTGACCCCTAGTTCACAGTTTGAAAAACCATGATTTACCCTCTCAAGGACTCATGGTTAAGACTCATGGTTAGTTAAAACCTTTCACTAACCATGTGCCTCACCCTTCTTCCTTAAAAACCATTACTCTGGGCTCCAAACCAAGCCCAAATTCTCCCGAAACCTCCATGATCCTATTATTAACTTCTATCTAGATAAAAAAGTGGTTTAACATGAAAATTAAAGGATCAATACCTAAATGGAAAACCAGTATCATATAGAGACTACCATATAATCCCTTAGGGGACTACTAGAGACAACTCAAAATACTCCATCATTCCCTTAAATTGAGTTTCCATAATCAATATGTCACACCTCAAGGGAAGATACATTCCTACTCATCCACACAAGGATAGAAAACTCTATTATCCCATGAGTGAGAATTACATAACCACATGTAAAATCACCCCATGGATCTGATAAGATCCCATGACACCTCATGCTCACTAAATCTCACAACCACCATCACCCAATTCCCTCTAACTCTTTGAAAAAAAGATAAATCCACACCCTAAACCATGGGGAATTTCCATTATCTAAAAACTAAAGGGAAAGCATACCTCATCACCCAATTATAACCTAAGATAGAAACTCAGTGTCCTAGATACAATCAAATGAATAAAGGGTCAACCATTAGAATATAAATCACTGCTTGAACTAACTCCTTGCTAGGAAGCACACTGAGGGGAAATGAACTATACCACTCCATGATCCACCATCCTCTAATCTCAAGAACCATCCATAGATACCAACTATCAACATAACCAATGCATGTATTCTACATCTATTATGGAGGAACCATGCCTCAATAGAACAAATAACTTGTTCAAGGTGATACTGACCCTGTAAACAGATATTTATCTACCAAAAAACAACCACCAATACTATTCCAACACTATAACCGTGTTGAGGATCCCACACCATTTCAAAAAGGAGATATTATCCATGAAGTGTAACACTAAAATCTATGATAGAAAATCCCTCACCGATAAATTTAGGGCTCTAAGAAGTCATATTCTAACAAGTAGGACCCGCACCCAACATCTCTGGGGAAGTACCGACTCCACCGACATAGGGGAAAAAACCCACACATGGTATCGACATAAAATATCAAGGAAGAGTATTATAATATCAGTTTTCATACTTCCAATTCCATATGGAAATTAGAACTGATGGTTTTATATAATAGATTTTTAAGAGTTCTCTACAACCTCTACTCCATCTCCCTTGGTCATAACTTGAGATGAAATGCGGGAGAGAGAGAAAATTTACCATATGATGAGGACTAACCATGTAGTCCTTCATGACTAGGGAGTTAACTTCCAAATACTTTGTACTATGAATCTAAACCATAGGCACCCAAACTAACCCTGGGATGCATAGAAAGAAGGGAAACCTCTATGAGTCCCACCTTTGCCTATGTCCCATTGAACTACTCTACTATAAAGAGGGTAACACTCATTCCTATCTGAACATTGGAATCTATGAATTCACATCCTTTGAGGAAACCATAACCACCACCAAATATCATAGGACAATATTCTCTAAAAATATGTGAGGGTACTATACCCAATATTTGAATATTTCTTGGGAAATTTTTCACACTCTCACCTACTCTACTTCATTATCTGTATCTATTCGTTATCACTAAGGGATTGAGATCCATAACCAACCCTGAATCATCTCAACAATAACCTATAATAATAAAGATAATCCCCAACATAATTTTCTACATGTAAATATACTTGTAATAGACTATTTACTAGTCTAATTCTAGCTCCAAGTTGAGAAAATGCACAAAACCTAGCCACAAGGATGGTACCTGGTGTGTACTATGAGTATACGACATGTTCACCCAAGCCTCACTTTGGAAATATACCTCATCATAACCTTACATGTTCTTTACAAGTGCATGGAATGTCCCTATAATACATAGTGTGCAAGGTGCATGAGTACTTGATCATGTACACCAAGTCAAGCCATATTTTGTAACCCAACAGGGTGTGTACTTACACATTTCATGCCCCTCACATGGTGTGTTGGGTCATGTACATGTATAGACCCCATGTCAGGTATCCTGAGGGTCCTACATGACATGTAAACCTAGACTACACACCATGTGGACTTTGTCTCCAACGTAAGATGCACCAACAAACTACATGACTTGTGATCTTGGGACTGTACACCGTGTAGTTGGAAATTCTAGATTAAAAAATCTATGAACAACCCGATTAAACCCAAAATACTAGAAATCGATTCAACATTAATAAAAAACATACATAAGGTAATATAATCCCCATAATAATAATAATAAATGATTATTGAATTAGAGTGAAGAAAAATTGAAAATAATGAGCCCTGTCTTAGGGAAGATCACCAAAGATTCAATATTGTGTGCCTTTGATTCCCGATCCATGATAATTTCACTCTGATCTATACTTTAAAACACCTCTAGATACATCCTCCCAATAATCTATACTCCCTAAGTTCTCTATCACCAATAGAGGAAAGGGAAGAAGGGTACCCCTAAATGTGTATAAGAAGATAAAATAGGTTTTTGTGTTAATTAATACGAATACCAATTAAATACTCCCATCCTAAGGCCCATAACCCAAATATAAATTATACCCAACCAAGGTAAAACCCACTATTCTAGACTCAAACAATAAGAAAAAACTCCAACATAGAGATCCATTTAGGAGATATCAATATTTTTACCCATGGTAATAAATAATATTTATTTAATAAATATTAATTATCTTGAAAAAACTCCCGACATAGATTCCCATCCCATGGGTAAAATTCACATACTAGAATAAATAGATACATATGAAAATAATTTCAAGGTCAGTTTCTAGGGGAAAATTTTCATTTTACCCTTCGTTTAGTCTTGGGGATCCAAAACCCAAAAATGATCTAAGTCTTATTTTAAAAAAAACCTAGATCACTACACAATTGATTCAAATCCATTTTTTTCTTTAAAAACACTTTCTATTCTCAGCCTTAAAGTAGAAAATTCATATGTTTTTATGAGCCTTGATATTCCTTTTGGGATAAAATTATTTCCATCTAGGAAAAATCTATCTTGTTCCTTGGTAATGGAATATTTTGGGCATCTTTAGGATATTATCATCTTTGATATGAAATATTTCGGTGTTATTCTAGGAATGGACTGGTTAACCTAGTTTCAAGCATGCATTGATTGCTATACTAGAAATATATAATTATCACCACTTAATGGTGAATAATATACACTCCATGGAGAGTTGGAGTTCCAAAAAAATCAGGTAGGTCTAGATCAGGAGCTAGCGAGTATGATCACCCTAGAAATGGATAGTCTTATACTTGGAGTTGATGAAACTAGTGAGTGATAAGACTTAACTTCAGTAGTGGTTCCATACCCTGATGTTCTTCCTAAGGATTTATTAGGCTTACCTCTATAATTGGATGTTTATTTCATCACTTATCATCTAACAATAACTAAAATGATATCAATTCCTCAGTATCGAATGATTCTGAATGAGTTTAGGGAATTAAAGATTCAATTTGAGGAGCTTAAGGAAAAAGTATTTATTAGAATGATCACTTCTCCTTTGGATTCACCGGTTCTTTTCACCAATAAAATTATTGTAAGATTAGGTCTTTGTGTAAACTATCAATAGTTGAATGAGGAGATGATCAATAATTCTTACCCTTTTCCATGAATTGATTATTGATTTGATAAGTTAAAATGGGAAAAGTGTTTCTTTAAGATTGAACTTCACTCAAGCTATTATTAAATTTAATTTAGGCTAAAATATAAATATGTATTTTTGAATCTGATAATGTCATTTATAGTTTCAGGTAATGACCTTTTTGTTAATAAATTCCCATGCAATGTTCATGACCTTTATTCCTATACTCATTTATCATGATCTTTGTTGATGATATCCCGATCTACTCTAAATCTTGGGACAAGTATAGTTGGAATTACTACATCATCTTAGATACATTATGGGATTTTAATATGTATGTTAAGCTATCCAAATGATCTTTTTGGATAAAAAAATAAAATCAACCAATCATGAATGATTTAAAGTAGATATTTCGATAGATCTAGATAATGTGGAATATGAGATATCTTGGAAGGTTTATTATAATGTTTTAAAAATAAGTAGATTCCTTAGGGAAAAAGGATGTCCCAAGAGTGGAATCATATCTTGTCTCTCTCGACACTAGGGTTTCCTAGGCAACATTGTGAGGTGGGAGATTAATGGTCAGTTTATTTAGTGTTTAATACCCCCTAATATTTACCATCCCTTCTCCATTAGTTTTCTTTCCCTTCATTATTCCTTGGATACATCCTTCTAGGATCCCGTTGGGTATCATTCTATCAATTATGAAGCCTTTGGTGTTTGTTTCAAGTCATATGCCAACCTAAAGAGGTGTTTCCATTCTTCAGCTATCCTAGGACCCTATTTCAGTTATGCTTTTGGATCTATTCAGTAAGTATTCTATCCCTAAGTGGAACTAGTTTTTCCTTATAAACTCTATTGTCTCCAGATCATTAGTCAGGGTTGTTATTTAGTGTATTATTGGATTTATAGGCATTTTGTGGTGAATCTGGTGGAAGGAGGTGCTAGTGATGTGATCATCCTTGGATTTCTTCCCCTCTGTTCCTTATATGGTCTCCCCAACTGGTTTATTATTTTAGTAGTTTTCCTATGCTCCCATTTATCTTCCCCATGCAGTTCTATAGTTTTTGTGTTCCAATATACTCTTAGGATAGATGTGTATCTGGTTCAACCACAAGTTCTTTCCACAGATAATATTCATTTCAAATACATGGAAACCTTTTGAGGATTAGCATTGTGCAATGGAGTTTGTACAATATGTGGGGTATGATTCATTGGTATATTATTTGATTTGGGTGCTTTGGTTCATTAAATGGTTATTCTATACATTGGTTCTCCTAATGATCTGGTGATATCATCTTCTTTATGTGGATATGATTATATTTTAGTTTATTCTTCTATGTGCTTTATGATTGGAGTTTGTGTAAAGGTTTAGCATTCTTTGTTTTTTTGGATTTTTTGATGGTTCCAGAGATAATGGAGTTATAAAAAATGTGATTATGGGTTTTATAGTTGTGATGATGGTGGTTTTGTAAGACGACATCAATGATAGTTTATGTGAAGTTAGCTCGGATTTTGATCATGGAATTGGACCCGAGATTAATCTACCTCAAGTGATTTTCTTGACAACATGGATCCCTATTTTAATTTTAATGCCTAAATCTTGCATTTTGGTTCTGTTTTTAGTTTTTAATTATATGTTAGTGGTTTGGATTCAGTGATGGATGTGTAGGTTCCCACTCAGTCTCAAAAGTGGTCTTTATTTAAAAATAAAAAAGAATTCGGTAGTAGGAGATTTATTAAGCTTATGGGATATTATCTCCACTTTATCCTGGATTTCTCAAGGATTTAAACTTTTATGAAAACCATTACAAAGAAAGGGGATAAATTTATATGGTATAAATAGTGTGATGAGTCATTCATAGAGTTGAACAAGTTATTGAACACAACTCCAGTTCTTTTTTTACCTCAGTATGGTGAGGGTTTTGATGAGGATTGTGATGTATATTCAGTCATCCTTGGTTATGTTCTTATATAGGATCATAGTGCAATGGATTATAGATCTATATGACTAATTTTTCATGAATATAACTACCCTACCAATGATCAGTAATTGACTATAGTTTTACATGCATTAAAGTGCTTGAGACATTATCTTTTCAGTGAACTCGTTATGGTATTTATTGATCATAATAGCCTAAAATTTATATTTTTTAAATGATATTTAAATATAATACAATTTTAATGGGTGGAATATCTCCAATAATTTAATTTTGATATCTAACATATACCTTGAAAATGAAATTTGGTTACCAATTCTCTTAGTAATAAGATTTACCCATAACAAGTTTAGGAAGAAAAATATGAATGGAAATTGATACATATTTTCCCCAAAATACATATTTAAATGAGTGAGGATCATGAGGGTATGAATTTATATCATGAAAATCTTATATCATATATCATTTATAATTTTAAGGACACCCAGATGATTGATTCTGATAGGATCATTATTCAATAAAAACTCGATGGTGGGGTGATCCTTGATGACTAGTTCCTAGATTCCTCATCCTTTTATATATATCCATGGATGGATTTTTATTCTAACTATAATGAAGGATTAAATTATGAAATAATATTGTTCCTCTTATTAGTATATACATCATGGAATCATAAATATTTATTATGATGTTCGTTTCCAGTTTTGGTGGTTTGGTATGAAGATAGATATTGAAGGATTTGTTAATCAATGCCTCAAAAGTCAATAGGTTAAGGTATAGAATCAAATACTGGTAGGAATTATTTAGTAAATTCCTATTATAGTGTGTAATTGTAATGAAATCATGATGGATTTCATGAGTACCTTTCCTAGATCTTCAATAGGTTGAGATGTAATGTGGGTGATTGTCGATCGTCTGACCAAGATGTATCACTTTTTATCAATAAAATAAGTCTTTTACATGGATGATATGGGAAATTTATATTTCATAGAGATTTTAAAGATTCATATTGATAGGGATTTGAGATTAATGTCTCAATTATATAAAGGAATTCAATGAGCACTGAGTTCTTAGGTTAAATTGAGTAATGCCTTCCACAGGTAGACTAATGACTAGTTTGGGCGAATTATACAGATTCTCAAGGATATGATTTGAGACTATATTTTAGATTTTAGTGTCTCCTAGGAGGATAAAATCTCATTTTTAAAATTATCCCATAATAACATCCACCAGTTATCTATCCAAATGACCCCTTATGAATATTTTTATTTTCGACCTTGTTATTCTCCAATTTATCAGACCAAAATAGGAAGATCCTTCGTGACCATGCCTGATATTATCCAGGAGATGATGGAATAAATAAAACTCGTTTAGAATGGATTATGAATATTCAAATCCAAAAAATTATTTTGTTAACTATTGAAGGTGGCCCTTGGAATTTAAAATTGGTGATGATGTCTTCCTTCGGGTTTCATTGAGGCTGGGTCATTGATGGATGGGTAAGTAGAGGAAGATTACTTTGTGATTTTTTGGGACTTTTTAAATTTTGGTAAGGATCAGAGAAATGTATTATCAGATTTAACTACCTCAAAAAATTAGTGGTATGCATAATACATTCCATATTTCCCAACTGAGAGAGTATGCACCTAACTCGTCACACATGATTTGGTATAATGACATCGAGCTTGATGTCAATGTGTCCTATATGGATCATTCTATCTGTATCATATAATAGTGTATGAAGGAATTGTAAAGGAAAGTAATTCCTATCATTAAGGTTATGTGGCAATAATGTAATCTCCAAGATGAAACTTAGGAGTGAGAAGCTGAAATCAAGTGTCAATGGATGAACTTGTTCCCTTTAGAAGTGGGTTGAAACTTTTTGGGGATGAAAATCCCAATAGTGGGGAGGTTTTTTGGAACATGACCTTTTGATTTAGTAATTATCTTTAATTTCAATATCTAAATATATTTTATGGTATAATTTTGGATTAAAGATGAGTTATGTGGAATTATCAGCTTCTTGGGGATAAAAAACCCAAAAGCGGGGAGGTTTTTGGACCCTTCCCTTTATCTTCAATTTCAATATGTAACTCTATTTTTAGGTGTAATTTTGGATTAAAGAGGAGTTATGTGGAATTATCATAGGAAGATAAGGAGAAAGGGGAGGTTCCCAAGGTGATGAAAAATATCGGTTACCTGATGGTAGTAGTAATGATGAAGCACCGTTGTCATTACCACCGGGTACTAGGTGGACCTAAACCGATTACCCATTGGCATAGAAGTTTTGTTTTTTTAGGGGTAAAATTTTATTTTAATTTTAAAATTTAATTTCTAAATTTAAGGGATTCTTGGGATATACCCACATTTTTATTTATTTGAGCCCTTGGGAGCTCTCCCCTCATCCTCCCAACTGTCTTCATGTGATTAATTTTCCTCCTTGGTTTGGATAGATTCAAAGTGACCATGTGAAATTGTCTCAACTTGGAGAAGGTTGGATCTAATCTAATCTTCCTATTTTTATTGTTTCTATATAGTATTAGGTTTAAATCCATTATTCTAAAATATAGGGCTTAGGAATCTTGTTAACCATTTTAGTTTAATTAAATTCTAGATGTTATGGGAGTTACTTCTTGTAAAGTAAATGTATTTCTTTGGTTTTGACTTCTGAAGTCTATTTTCTGCTATAACAATGAATAACTCCCTAAATCACTCAAATCTTATGTTGGTCTAAGTAATCATGTAGTATAATATTCTTATATTTTGGGAATTAAAAGAGTTTCTATACAATGGTACGTTAACCCTGTTTTTTCTCTCATACTCATAGATATTTAGCATGAAAAAATTATTTGTCTGAGTGAATCTAGATTTAATGAAATGTTTTATCTCATAAATATTTTCCTAAATGTTTTTTGAAAGAAAAAAATTATTAATATTATTATAATTTAACTTCTCTAGTTAGCATGCCATGCCTATGATTTTTTATTTTATATGCCTTGTTTTTGTCAGTACCAGGTTCATTATAGAAGTGTTAAAGAAGGTAAATTTTAATTTTTTACACTATATCAATGTCATAACATCAAATTATATATAGAAGTGACCAGTGAAAAAAAGGATTGATTGTAATTCAACCAAACATGAATAAAATAAATCAAAATTATACCTCATTTGATTTGAATACGTAAGTGTGTTTTACTTGGTGTAGGTGATTTTTGCTTAAATGATCTAAAATTAGAACCCTATATATCACCCAAAAGTGTTCTATAAAATCTTGGTTCATATTTATCTAAGATTCATGTGCTATCATGAATGATCATAGTTCCCTATGAAGTTTCTTCGTTCGTGAAAAAAAACTTAGTTGAATCAATGAAGGAAATCAATCCAATCTATTACTTTCACTCACTTTATCACTCTATAGTTTAGATTATATAGTGTTTTTATATCTAGTTTAAACTTATTGAAATTTCATTTTGGTCCCTAGATAAGTTTAACCTCTTAAAACACATCAATATAATATAAAATGACTTAATTAACGTGTCATATGTGACACTTAAACCCTAACACTAAAATATAACATTTATAACTATTATATAAATAACTAATACCCATTAACTTGGATTGTTTCAATCATATTAATTTAAAAAACCTTGTATATTAAAATTTATATTTGAAAAAGTGTGATACTTGTATTAACTTATTTTAACTTAAATAATTTATGAATACCTCAAGTATTAAATTCAATTCTTATAATTATAAACTTGAATAATAAATAATTGAATTATTTTTTATTGTTCACAATAAAAAATATTTTGGACTATATACATAGGTCCCACTTTATCCAATACTCAAATTAATTTGAATTGGTAAAACTTATGGATACACTTAGTGCGTGTGACCCTCTAGACCCTTATCTCAATGGTTGTGAGTGTCACTCATATACCTAGAGTGGTGACTGGAAACACATCGAGGCCCTTAAAGAAACAAGGTTAATTCATAAAAATGATAACCTCTCTTATAAATACACATCATGTAATATAATCTACATTTATCATGATATATCATAAAGAAATATGCATATATTTTTTCACCATCCTTACATGATTTATTTATTATTTTTATTGACTATACCAGATGGAATTACCTTCTTTTACCATGGCCATGGATTCAATCAATGTATTACCATCCTACTCAATAGGTCCCATGAGATCTACTTCCCATTCTATAAATTGATAAATCTTATCTTGATCATTCAACCAATATCATGACATCAATGACGTACTCGATACAAGATAACTCGCAATAAAAATAAATTATTATGGTTTTCATAATGCATAAAATTATGTGATCAATGATATATAATGATAATGATATCAAGTCAAGATACCAATACACATTTTCATATATAGGAAAAACCAATGAAACATAAAACATATGGTTTTCCAATTGGTGGGTTAGTCATCATGATCTCATACACTCAGGATCACAAAGTTTAAACTTCACAAGAAGAAGTCTCAATGCTTTTGAACCCCAAACACCTGAGAGTATAAAATCACATGTTTCCCTTTAATATGATCTATCTAGACTGTAGGAAATGTGTTTAAGATTACTTTCATAGTATCTCAAGGTTCTAATTATAGTTAGAAACTGTTATAACCTTTCAATAGGACATGAAATATAAGGACATTACCATATATATAATACATATAGAAGTAATATTACTATCCTGATAAGTAAAGTAAATGTATATATCCAGATATATATATATATATATATATTAAATAGTAATTAAAGTATACATTTGAGTAGGATTTAAGGAAACCACTCTCACAACACTCCCACTTACACTAGAGCCATATGTTAACCACTCTCAATCTACTAGCTCTCACATGCAAATCATGTTTTTGCTGAGATATGGATTTAGTAATGTGGTCTACCTTTTTATCCTATATGACTACTCTTTTAGGTTCTTTTTCACCTCTTTATGTAAAATACATCAGGAGATTAAACTGATGAAGTATATGATTTTTCCTCTGGTGTGACTTGGGATCCTTGACCATATTACCATGACATGTTAAATTGACTAAGTTTTTAATTCTTGTTTATATCATAGGGAGGACCCTATATCATTAATCAAGGATCATTGGAGGTTTAAAGTGTGTATATTTAATAAAAAGGACTAAAATATGGGGTGGTTTTGAAAACAGTTTTAAAAATAAAATGATTTAATTAAAAAGTATAATAGTTGACCAAAAAAGGTATTATTTTCAGAATTATGAAAGAAGGAGGAAATTTTAAGTTTACTACAACTATTGGTTAGTTAATTTTTTCTAAAAAATACACATGGTTTAATGTAATCCATTGTTTTAGGGTAATCAAGATCTTGATTCCCCTCATGCCTTTTAAAATGTTGCACAAAGAACCAACCCTTGATACAAAAACCATTTTGTCAAGTTTTGGACATCAAGAATGGAGTGAGGGATTCCAAATCATACTGAAATGTCATTTATGCGTGATATAAAAAGTATTATTTTATTTTACAATCATAACAATACAATATTCCCACTTGAAATATTAACCCAATCAGTGTTGATATAAATAGTTTTTCACTTTATTAAACCAAAAAAATGCATTTAAAAAAGAATCACATTAATATAAAACCAAAATGAAATGTTTCAAACAAAAATTACATAAAAATAATAGAATAAAAAGTGTCATAACTACCTATCCAAGTGTGTTTAGATTCCTCAAAATGATTTCCCACCATTATCTCACCATCAAGATCAGGAAGAGGCTTGGGTGAAACTCTACTTTCATCCTTGATGTCCCTATGAGTATAGGGTAATCAAAAACTTATAGGATGAAGAGAGAAATCCTTTGGATCTCAAAAAATGGTAGATATTTACCCCTTGGATGATCTCGAAAATGAGGTTCTTGAGGTGCCAATTTATAGGCAAAGTGGAAGGTGGTTTTGGGAATCTAGATTTCTAAATACCAGTTGAAGAATGTTTTTGGGTGACTAAAAAATATTATCTCACTTTTTACAAGACTAAAAAGTTGTTTCCCCACCTATTTTATATCTCTATAGAAAATTTAGCATCATTTGGAGGTATACATATTAGGATATGGCTGAATTACATAAGTGACCTTGAGACTATGAGCAATGAAGATTCTTTCCAATGATGGCATGTTTTAGGCCTCGAAATGGAAGAATTGGGATGCCTGGTCTTCTAGAAAAATTCATCAAACAATATTTTACTTTCTCCCAAAATTATTCATCCAAATTGGATGTACATATTATTACAATTATGTATTTTACTCTACATATGTTATTGGGATCTTGTGTAGTTTGACCTGTTTTGCTTGAATTTCAACATGGGCTCTCCAAATCACCTCCACCTACAAGGGAATCATAAAAAAAAGTAAAATTTCCCTTTTAAAAAGTAATAAAAATTAAATAATTGAATAAAATGTGAAGTGAAATTTGTTATTATATTTGGAATTTACAATACAAAACTAGTTTAACACAGTGGTGTAAGGGTGAAATAAAACAGTGAATCGCGATGCGATAACACCCCCACACTTAAGCATTTTCACTCTTATAAAAAGTAATATTTCTAAATATTATGTATGAATATATTCCCATTTTTTTAATATTTAACATTCAAATAATATTTAGTTAATTATAGCAGTGTGAACAAAGAAAAAACCACACCAAGGAGTTATTCCTAGTGACCATGGAAAAAGATGTCTCATAAATTATATAATAATGAAATTTAAGGATATTTTTTATACTAGCATTAAAAATGATTTCAAAAGTCAAACATGTCACTAAATTTCCATGTGTGTGTGTGAAAACCATTTCATTATATTCTTTCCACCTTATATCCAATAAATATAGGTTATTTTAAAAAATTTATGCTTACCTAATTCTTTCCACTAAACCTACCTTCAATCCTTTTAAATAAAATTTCAAGACCCACTCAATTAATCATTCCCAAAAGTCAAACCATAAGATCATGACCTAGATATCCCCATATTTTGTACATTTTATCACTACCCTCATTATTTATTTGTGTTTTTTTTGTTTGCTTGTTTTTTTAGTTTTTTTAGTTTTTTAGGGCATGCAATAGTCAAATAATACACATGTGTAGGTCAATCCGGTATAATAATGAAAAATATCTGATAAGGAATGAATGTATGGAAAAATAATTTTAGAAAGATGATAAATATTAACCTAAAATATATTAACCTTCTATTAATTAAGAAATATTCACACTTAATGGTTGAGTGAAATGTGGTGTGGATATATTAAGTGACATTATTAACCCATAAAATACTCACATATAGGTTATAAATCATATCAAAGGTTTCATAGATATAAAACCATTTATATCATAGAAAAACAATAAATTTACTAAAAAAATCACACCTCAATGTTAAATTCTTACTAAAACTCAAATTCCATTGGTGAACAAAGTTTTATTTAAATGTTAAAAAAACTTGAAATTGGGAAATTCAACACAAATTTTTAGTAATTTACTTGATTAGGTGGGGATAAAAAATGTGAACTCCAACACAAAATGGGGGGGGGGGTAAAAATACCATGAAATAATCTAAAAAGATAAAAAGGTGAAAGATGATGAAAATACTCATGAATTTAGGGAAGTGGGGAAAAGTAAAAACACTATGAAATAAGTGAAAAATATTAAAAGGAATAAAGATTATAACAAATCCTAATTAACTCAGGAATGTATCCACCCACACACCTAGTGTATATAGTGTCCTCACTATAATAAAAGATAATATGGGAAGGAAGGATAAAACTCGGTAGGTTTCACTGGTAGGTTTCTTCTTGAAGGTGGTGTTCCTCTATAGGGGACTCCATAATGGTGTTATAAAAGTGATTTAGATGCTTCCCATTAACGATGAATATATTTTTTTTGTTTTTTTTGTTTTGAACTTTCACAACAATAAATGGATAGACATTAGTAATAGTGTATGGGCCAAACCAATGGGAACAAAGCTTACCTGGGTACAATTTTAACCTTACATTGTAAAGGATTAAATTATTCCCAATATAAAATTGATGATAAAGGATGAGGCGATCATGGGTATCCTTGGTTATATTTTTATAGATCTAAGTGTTCTCATATTAGTCTCTTCAAATTTCCTCCATCTCTTGAATCTATAACCTCCTATGGTCACCTACATATGAGAGGTTTACATTATATTGTTTAATATCCAAATATTCATGGTGATATACCTCCAAAGGTGGGTGAAAATACTTTCCTATTGGGTTGTAACATTTTTTCTAAGATCCTCTTAACTTCTTTATTTTAAAATTCTTCTTATTAGTTTGTTTGGTGGTGATATGAAGTAGAAATTTTATGTAAAAACCCATACTTATGGAGAGATTTTTTCATATTTTGATTAAAAAAATATGAACACTGATCTCTAATGATGAATCTTATAAATACAAACATACTAAAAATCTGAGATCTCACAAAATCAACAACCACTCAAGAGTCATCAGTCTTAATAGCATTTTCTTCCACCCATTTAGAGATATAGTCAATATCCAATAAGATTTATACAAATCCAAATGAATTTGTAAGATTACCCATGAAGTCAATGCCCCATGCATCAGATATCGCATAAAATAACATGGTTTTTTGGTGAATTTCATTCCTCTTTGAGATATTAATTGTGAATTTACATTATGTGAATGAATTAAAAAAACAAAGAGTATATCTAAAAAATTTTGTCCAATAAATTCTACAGTCAAGGACCTCTTGATTTATATGTTTTGATATAAAGTGTCCCCTACAATCCAACGTGTGAAAGAAGCTCAAAATAGAGGTGAGCTTATGGATCAGGATACACCAATGAACAACCCAGTCACTTAAAATTATCCATGAGTATAGGTCATCCCAAATGTACCATCATGAATCATGTTTAAGTATTTAGGATTTTGAAGTGATAAAATCTATGGGGACCATATATTCTTTCAAAATATTCACAATGTCTGTATACTAAGGGGTAAGGTTCACTACATCACAAAGGTGCTCATCAGGGAATAATTATACAATGGGGAGGGATGGGTCAATATGGTGTCCCAATGGTAGGACAATCCTAGTAATGTGGTCATCTACCACATACTCTGCTCATTTTTTATCCTTAATTTTTAGATTAAATTCCTGAAGGAGGAGCAACCAGTAATGATATGGGGTTTGGATTCTAATTTCTTAAAGATATATTGGAGGGTCTCATGGTCTGAGAACACAATTACTTTGGACCCTAAAAGATATGACCTAAATTTATCCAAGGAAAACACAATGGAAATGAATTATTTTTTAGTTGTGGTGTAGTTTTCTTGGGAAGGTTCTAGTGTATATGAGGTATAGGTTATGAAATATGGAGCTCAATTGACCAATTATAATAAGACTTCCCCAACTATATAGTTAGAGACATCACACATGATATTAAATGGTAAATACCACTAAGGTGGTTGGATTATCAGGGGTGATGTGAGACTCCATTTCAATTTTTTAAAATATTCTTCATGGTTTTTATCAAAGACAAATTCTTTTTATTTTTGGAGTAATTAGAAGAGAGAGAATTCAATATTATTAAAGTCACTAATAAAATTATGATAAAATAAAACATGACTTAAGAAATACCACACATCCCAAGAATTTTTTGGGAATAGTAGGGAATAAATAATGTCTACTTTTGATTTATTTACTTGGATACCATCCTCAAAAACTACATGTCCAAATACTATACCTTTTCACACCATGAAATGGAATTTATCATAATTAATAAAAGATTATTTTAAATATAGTGATGTAGGAAAGAAACAATACTACTCAAACACTCATAAAAATAGGATCTATAAATAGTGAAATTATCCATGAAAACTTCTATGAAATTATCTAAGTAATCTGAAGAAAATAATAACCATGCATCACTGGAAAGTAACTGGATCATTGCACAGACCAAATGAAATCTTTCTATATGAAAATGTTCCAAAGGGGAAAGTGAAGGTTGTATTTTCTTGATCCTTAGGGGAAATATGGATATGAAAGTATCCATAATACCCATCAAGGAAATAGTATCAGGACTTACCCCTAACATCTCTAGAATCTGTTCAATGAATGAAAATGGGAAATGGTCCTTCCTAGTGTGTTGGTTTAGTTGATGATAATCTATACAGATACGTAAACTATTTTTCACATGGATTAGAACCAATTTATTATTTTCATTTTTGATTATGGTAGGACTAGTTTTCTTAGTAACTATCTACACTGGACTGATCTATTGACAATTAGATATGGGGTAAATGATTTCAATAGACAATAATTTGATTACTTAATTTTTAACAACATCAAGGTGGTTCAGGTCAAGTCAGAATTATGCCCACCACACCAGTTTAGCCTTATCATTTAACAATATATGATGCATGAAAATTTATGGGATAATACGAGGAATATATACAAGTTTCCATCTTAATTCTTATTTATACTCCCTCAAAAGGTTTAGAAATCTTAATTCATGGTCGGGAGGGAGTGATTTAGAAATGATGATGAGAAACTTGTTTTCATTCTCAAGATATTAATATTTCAAGTTTCGAGGCAGTGGTTTAAGTTTCAATTCAAGGGGATTTTGGATTGATGAGAGTGAATATGAAAGTGATAGGTCAATGTTCTCATATAACTACCCAATGGTGACATCCCCAGTTTAAGAATGAGCTTTTTCAAGAAAAAAAATCATCGATGGTCATAAGATCCTTAGAGATTAAAAAATAATTAATTAAAATAAAAAATTTACTCTTTTCCAAATCCATACAACACTAAAAAGATGAATCACAACCCAAATCATCAAAGAGTGAAGAATAGGAAAATGAATTAGAGTATGGTTCAAAGGGAGGACTTTTTTTGTCTGTGTCATTGGAAAGAAATTCCATCAAATAGATAGGAAGAGTTGAGTATTATTCAATAGGAAATTTCATATCATCAAGGATATTGAAACTTTTCTTTTCTATACTAAAATCCATGGATATCATACTATTGTGAACATTGATGATTTTATTTTTCATTTTAAGGAAATTTCATCCAAGTATGAGAGGATCATTTCCTTGGAATCGAGTATCTTTTATCTCAAGAAAGTATAATTTTTCAGGGAAAATGAGATTATTTACTCATAAAAGGAAATCCTCAATCACTTGTGTTGGGTGTGTGGTGCTATGGTTGGAAATTTTTACAAATATTCCCTTTGGTTGAAGCTCGCCAACCTGTAGAGAATTATACATAGAGTGAGACATCACATTAATAGAAACACATAAATCAAGCATTGCATCAGAAAATAAAGTATCTTATATGGTGCAAGGTATAATAAAAGTGCATGTATCCTTGTATTTGATTGGAATTACTGGTTTTATAAAGTCTAAGACATTCCTTCCAAGAGATACTCTCTCATTCCCATTTATTCACCATCTATGCATGATTTTTTTTAAGAAATTTGATATAGAAAGGAATTTTTTAACTTCATATAAGAGAATAATGTTAACTTATAACTTTTTAAATGTATTCATGATGTATTTATTGATATCATTATCAAAAAAATTTGTATTGAGAGAGTATTTGGGGAAAGGGGATGGGAATGGACTATTCATGGGAATCATTAACGATAACTTTTTTACCCTTTTTTATTTTTTTCTTCACTTGAATCTTTTAAGGGTAGATAAAGAGAGTTTTTAGGGGGAGTATATACCTGATGTGTATAATCACTAAAAGGAGAAATTTATTTACCACTATAAAGTGTGATAGAACATACATTACCTTTATCCTTGGTATTGGAAATAGGTTTGGATAGTAGTCATCCATACCCTTGACTTTGGATTTCATCCACCTGGTTGGTGAGTTGAACCAATTGATTTTTTAGGTATTTTATGGATGATTGTATGGTTTTTTGGAATTTCATATTATTTATATCCAATTGTTTCATCATTTCCTCAAGGCTAGAATTGGGTTTTGGATGAGATTTTTGGAAAGGCCATTGTAGTGGTTGATTATTTTTGGGTGGTTTTGGAGGATGGTTACTCTATCCCAACTGGTTCTAGGATTGTTGAGATGGTTTGAATACCACCTTGACTATAGTCTTGGTTTTATTTCTACTTAGATTTAGAAGGATAGTATAGTTCTTTCCTAACATGTTGGTTATAGGGGAAACCTAAGAAGATTTCCTCACAACTGTTAGAAGGTTATTTTAATTGAGGACATTGGTATGAATAATGGGTGTCAAAAATATATAAACATCAATGAATTAGAGTAGGAGGTTGAAATTTTCCTTAGTAAAGAGCTAGTTGTTAGAGTAGGGTACTTACCTCTTTAAACTTAGTGTGCACCTTATTTTAGAATTTGGAACTTTTCACCTCATGGACACCTTTGATGGGAACATTGGACCTTATAACAAATTGTTGAGTGTTTTGTGCCATGGTATTGATGATATTACTTATAGATATTGGGGTTTTGTCCACTAGGGAACCACCTACAATATCATCAATCATGTTATGATCAATTGGAATTAAACCTTCATAAAAGTATTATATTAAAATTTGATCACTTATTTTGTGGTGTGGACAACTTGAAAAAATATTTTGAAAACATTCCCAATATTCATGAAGTTTTTACAAATTTGATTGTATTACTCCACAAATTTCTTTCCTTATTGTTACAGTTTAGAAGGTTGGGAAATATTTTTCAAGAAAAAGGTGTTTCATGTCTAACCAACCTCTAATTGAGGATTTAATGTAATATAGCCATTCTTTTTTAATGTATTATATAGAGAATGGGAATTACCTAAGATTAACCAATTATTTATCCACATTTTTAGGTTTTAGCATTGAGCACACAATATGAAAATACTTTAAGTGCTTATGTGGGTATTCTCCATAAATTCTATGAAATTTTGATAATAGTTGAATTAACCTGAATTTAAGTTCAAAATCAGGTGCTTCAACTTGTATTTAAATGTATGAAGGTTGGATATCAACATCAAGAGAGATTATTTATTTCAATTTTTAGTTATTTTTAGCCATATTATTCAAGTTTATTTCACTCTTTATTTTGGTTTTAGAATAAGACGAATAATAAGATAAGAGTGTTGATGTTTCATGTGTTCTCTTTCAAATAACTGTTCTATGTTTCTCAGTGTCATTGACATAGGATCCTCTCCAGTTCGGGTTCTAAAGGAGTTAAATATATAAGAGAAGAATGAGTCATGAATTGAACCTAAATAAGAAATAAATTAAAATATATATATATATATATATATGTAAAGGTATAAGATAAAACAAAACAAATATTTACAAAATTCAAAAATATCTTATAAAAAACACACACTAAAAACCAAAGCGCTCCCGGTAACGATGCTAAAATTTGAACACATTGTCATGAAACATAAAATTAATTAAATTTTAATATTTATTTATAGCATAGGGAGGACCCTAGGCCATATATCAAGGAGTTTTAGATATTTAAAGTGTATATCTTTAATAAAAAGGACTAAAAGAGGTGGTGGTTTTGAAAAAAAATTCAAAAATGAAATGACTTAATTAAATAGTTTAATAGTTGACAAAAAGGTGGTGTTTTTAGAATTATGATATAAGAAGGTAATTTCAAGTTCACTACAAATATTGGTTAGTTCATTGTTATAAAAATTACACATGTTTTAATGGAATCCTTTGGTTGAGGGTAATCAAGATCTTGATTCCCCTCATGCCTTTTAAATTGTTTCATAAAGAACCAACCATTTACAAAACAATCATTTTTTCTAGGTTTGGACCTTAATAATGTAATTAAGGCTTATAAATAATACTAAAATATCATATATGTGTGTGATAAAAAGGATTATTTTTTTGTCTAATCAGAACAATCCAATATTCCCACTTGAAAACTCAACCCAATCAGTGTTAACATAAATAGTGTTTCACTTGATTAAAACTAAATAATTAATTAAAATAAGAAGCATGTTAAGATAAAACTTAAATGAAAATTTTCACACACAAATTAAACAAAAATAAAAGAATAAAAAGTTCCTAAAATCCATATCCAAGTTTCTGTAGCTTCCTTGAAATGACTTCCCACTATTTATCTCACCATTAAGAGTTGGAGGAGACTCAGATAGAACTTATCCTTCATCCTTGATCTCCCTATGAGGATAAAGGAATATATAACTTCTAGTAAGATGATAAGAATACTTTGGGTCTCCAAAATGGAATATCTTTTACCCTTAGTCAATCTTACAAATGGGGTGCCCAAGGTACCAATTTATAGGCAAAGTGGAAGGTGGTTTTGGGCACCCATATTTCTATATACCACTTGGAGCATGGTTTTTGGAGACAATAAAGTCTTATACCTCTTTTTAAAAAACTAAAGAGTTGTTTACATGCCTCTTTTCTATCTCCATAGAAAATTTATCATCATTTAAAGGCATACAACTTGAGATATGACTGAATTAAATAAGTGACCTAGATACTATTAACAATGAAGATTATCTCCAATGATGGCACATTTTGGGCCTCAAAATGGACAAATTGGGATTCATGATATTCTATAGAAATATATACCACATGGTTTTTAATTATCCTACTAATTTTCATCCCAATCAGATTCACAAATCAGTATCAATATGGATTTTAGTCCACATATGTTCTTGGGATCTTGCACAGTTTAGCCTCTTTTGCTTGAATTTCACCATGGGATATTCAAATCACCTCCAACTACAATTTAATCATAAAAAAAAAATTAAAATTTCCATTTTTAATGGTTATAAAAATTAAATAATTGAATCAATTATGAATTTAAATTTTTTATTATATTTGTAATTTATAATACAAAACCAGTTTAACACAGTGGTGTAAGGGTGAAATAAAACAGTGAATTGTGGTGTGATCGCCCTTGTAAAGTACCACTACCATAGTATTATCATAATATAATGTAACAGGGTCTATAATTATAGGTAAAATGACATTTTCTAAGACAAATCCATGCATCCAAACTTCTTCCTTAGTTGTATTGTAAGCCACTATATACTTAAATACTATTGTAGAATTGACAATCATAGGTTTCTTTAAGCTTATCTACCCTATTGAACCACCATTTAGGAAAAATAATTATCCTTAATTTGATTTAAGACCATCATGATCCATCTATAAACTAGTATTAGTGTACCCCCCTTACAACTAGATCCTCATCCCTTCTATACACCAAGAATATATCCTTTGTACATCTCAAGTAATTTAGAGTATTTTTAAATAATGAAAAGTGAAATTATCTTATATTTTATTGAAATATTTCCACTATTATTAAATAACATGTAATATAAAACCTAGTATATAACATGAAATACATGATAAATCCCATTGTCAAAGTATAATGAACTCAACTCATTCTATTTATCTCCTCCCATGTTTGTGGATATATTTTCTTGGATAGATTAATGTCATGTTACATTGGTAAAACTCCTCTCTTAGATTTTTCCATATTGTACCTTTTGAGTACCTTTTTAATGTATGTACTTTGAATTAATCTGATTAGATTTTTTATCTATTTTTATATATCTTTATCCATATAATGAAATCTTTTCACTAAATTCTTTCATGGAATTCATTTAGAAAAGTCTTAGTTGACTTTAATACTTGTACTTCATTTACCATTAATAATATTTGATCAATATATAATACTAATAAAACATAGACACTCCCTCTAAAATTCTTATAGACACATATATCACTTTTATTATTAATGAAACCAAATTTTATTATGGTTTCATCAAAATGAACATTACATAATTATGGTTCTTTCTTTCATCCATAAATGGTTCACTAAAACTTCTATAATTTATTGACATTATCAGACATTAAAAAAACTTCCAGTTGGGTCATATATGAATCTTCAACCAATTTTCCATTCAGGAAAGAAGTTTTGAAATCCATTTTTCAAAACTCATAATCATGAAATGTTTTTATTTCAAGTAATATTATAATGTATTTTAGCATTTCTACTGTTGAAAAGGTTTTTTAATGGTCAATTCCTTGATGTTTTATAAAACCCTTTATAACCAGTAATGATTATAAGGTATTTAATTTACCATCAATTTATATCTTTTTCTTTAATACCCACTTACACCCAATTGATTTTACAATATATATGGGATCTACCAAATTCCAAACATAATTTTGGTACTTGGAATCCATTTTAGAAATCATGGATTTTTTCCACTTAGTAACTTCTTTTCCATCTATGGATACCTTATAGGTAATAGGTTTATTTTTCATAATGAATAATGTGTCACCTGAATTTGTGATAAGAACACCATATCTCTCTAGTTCTTTAACCTTACTTATAGACCTATATAGTACTTATGTATTAGGAACTTGTTCTTCTCCCATTATTTCTTATGGAATTTTTTCCCATACAAATTCTTGTGTATATAGATCTTTAACATCATTAAATTCAATCTATCTCCCACTATTTCATTTGAAAATGAGTTCCATTTCAAGAAATTTGAAATATATTTACATAATTAATTTTCTATTTTAAGGTTTATATAAGTAATATACTTTAGTTTCCTCAGTATATTCTATAAATATTTACTTCATGCCTTCAATGATAGTTTTTATTAGGTATTTTCTTGAAAAACACCTCACATATCCATAAATGTATGTGATATAGACCAAGTTTCTTTTCATACCATAACTCATATGGAATCCCATTTAATACTATAGTTGGTACTTTATTTAGTGTATATTTCGTTTTCTTAAGTGTATATTACCAAAAGGATAAAGGTAGAATATCATGACTCATCCTGGATCTAACCATCTTAAGAAAGGTTTGATTCCTCCTTTCAATTACACCATTCCACTAAGGTGTGTATGGAAGAATGAGTTAGGATACTATCCCATACTCTTTCAAGTGATCAATGAATTATTGGTTAAGATATTCTCTACCACATCCAGAGTGAAGTTTCTTAATCTTATTACCAAGCTATTTCTTTACTTCATTATGATATTCCTTAAACATGATGAAGTAATTTGACTTATACCTCATTAAGTAGGAATATCCATATCTAATAAATATATTATTAGAAGTAATAAAGTAAGAAAACCCACCTATTTAATCTAATATAAATAGACCATATACGTTAGTATGAGTCAATTATAGAAGTTCTGTAGCCCTTTCTCTTTTACCACTAATAGGTTATTTAATCATTTTTCCATATAAAAAACCATGATATATATCTAATGTTTTTAACTCAATATATTCTAAATACACTACTTGAAATATTTTATTTAAACCCTTTTCATTTACATGAAAAAGTTTGATGTTCCATATAATTTTAGGATGTGAGTCTTTCTTTCAAGATTTTTCATTAACTTTCAAAACTATTTTTCATGTTCAACTTCATATAAACCATTTTAAATATGTGTCATACCATAATATATGTCATTATTATAAAAAAACATTTATTTCCAAATGTTAAATAAAATACCTTAGTATATTGACCCAACATCAAGATAATGCTTTTAACAACAAATAGTATATAATAAAAATTATTCAATATAATAAATAAACCACTCATTAAAGTAGCATAATAATCCAAAACTACCAATTCTTCTAATATTGCATATTTTATTCACATAGATCCACCTAATCCTAAACAATATTTTTAAATATACTTGTTTCATGTATTTTCATATAAATGTATGATCCACAAATTATACCCAATAACCAACTTTTAGAAATAGATAGATTGTATTCAATGGAAAATATACCTAAAATATAAGCATTACCTTGCTTTTTCTTCCTATATATGTAGTTATTATTTCAATGGCCTCTCTTTCCACATGAAAAGAAGACAAATTTGTTCTCATTACTCTCCCTCTCTCTGTATATTTTTCTTCTTAGTGGGAAGGCACATTAGTGCCTTTGGATTTAGTTTATCCATTAATATATATTCCTTTCCCTTCATTTTCTTATTTACCATAAAGATTGAAGATTTTGTATTCTTTATTTGGTGAACTATTTCTTATAGACCATGAAGTGATTTATTTATATTTTTCATGTTATTTTTAATAATGAAGGTTGATAATCTAGGTGTAGAGATATGATTATAAATTTTTTAGAAAATTTTGGGTGTACTTTGAAACCTAGGGACTCCAGTCATTCAAAGTACCTTACAATTTTGAGTACATGAGGATTTTATTGATTCCCCAATCCTATATTTCTTTTAAAAATATCTCTAGATATCACATACCTTTATTTTCTTTCTCTCTCCTGATATAATTCTTATAGATAATTCAATATATTTTATACATTCTTATCCTTGTGCATTTTATACAGTTTATTGGACAAGGATGATAACATGATGCACTGAAAATTCAAAGCATCATCGATGTTCCTCTTGTAGGAATTTTTATCTACCTTTCTCACTCCTTGATGAGGCTTAGAGGGAAGTGGGGAATCTGACACATATAGATTCCTCTCTTAGTGTAGTATTATAAAAAAGTTCCTATACCACTCTTGGAAGTTATTATTATCCAAAAAAATCTATCTATCTAATTTGGATCATAGTCATAATGAATTGGTGGTATTGATTTCCATTTAATCTACAAAAAATAAAATTTTCAAATTAATAATTTAGATTTATTACCAATTGAATAAACAATTATTTATTTATTAATATTAAATTTCTCCCATTATTTTACCAAATCCTAGTATCTCTTAAAAACTTGATTTGAAATATTACTTCTCTTGAATATTTTAGTTGTAAGGATATTTAAAAAATTTCTACATAGTTTAAGATATGGATTCACTACTACTAAGAGAGTTTTAAGGTATTATTTTGGTCTGACAACTACTTTAACTAATGACTCATTAATCTTTTGAGTTAATTTCCAACTCATATAGAGTTAAACCTTGGATTTACTCAATACTTTTCCTATAAAGTTTCTATAAGCTATCTATGGATATTTATTTGAAGAAAAATTTAGTTAATTCAATCCAACACTCTCATTATAACTCCCCAATAGAAATATACACTCTCAACTATAGTTAATGAAAATCTCATACTTATATTTTTGTTCAAATTCAAGTGATAGAAGGCTTTTGACTTAATATTACTTTGAGCGATTTTTGAGTATTTTTTTATTTTTTTCTTGATGAATGAAATCTGATTATATTTATCATAATTTTTACTATGTGATTCCACCCAAAAAATTAACCAGACATAAATAAATTACATTCTTGATGCATTAGTTTATTTTATTTATGTATGATTTTTAACTATTACATGTCATAATTTATAAACTATACATTCACAAAAAATAATTAAACATTCATATGATAAAATAAATGAAATTATCATGAGATATTTATAATGGTTGATCCATCGAGTGGAGGATATAATAATTGAGACCCTAGGGGTAACTCCTCAAGTTGTATCTAGCTCGAGTTGTATCACTCACCCCATCCAATGAATCAATCTCCTGTTTGGTCCTTCACTAATCCTTGGAATAATTGTTTGGCTTAGATGAGTGTGAGCACTATTTTTTGTCTTAGAAAAGTATTGGGAAAAAAATACCTCAATGTGGAATTTTAGTGTTTTTGGGTTTTTGTTTTTATTTAAAATATTGGTTTGAAATGTTCATGTGATTTCATGGAAGATGAGTTGGAAATCTGGGGGAATGGAAGTTTTCTAAGAGGTTGAGTTCACAAACCATAAAGTCAGGTACATAGGCCACGAGGTCAAGTTTGTAGACCATGAAGGATATTTGTGCATTAATGAATGAAATATCATTATAAACTCATCATTTGTGGTTATAAGGTGGTAATTTTTGGGTGACTGTGAAGTGAGTATGTGGACCAAAAAGGGGGTTCACAGCTAGGAGTACGTGGTTGGAATCTTATAAAGGAGAGGAGTTTGTGAAAGATGATTTGTAGAGATGAATACTAATTTTGATTATCATATTTATCATAGGACTTTTCCTATAAAAATACCCCTAATCACTCCATTAGTTTGAGAGAATTATATTAGAGAGCATAACCGTTGGATAAATTTGGCTAAGTCTGAAAGTTTTCTATGAAGTGAAATCCATATAGTAAGTTTATTAAGAAGAGTACATGGGATTTTTCCCACAAAGTGGGAGTTCATGGAATAAATTTCATGAAGGTTATCTATAAAGAAGATTCAAGGAAACTTGCATAGGGTGATATATAGAGGAGAAGTTTGTAGAGATTTAGTATGAGGTTGGAGTTTTGTTGTGAGTGTATTCCAAAAAGGGGAGTTCATAGTGAACAATAGTCCCTGAAGGCTAGTTCATAGTGCATAATGTTTTGAGGCCAAGAATGAAGAGGATTATTTTAGAAACAATAATCTCACAAAGTAATTTTCCCTTAATGTAGAAGTATATATTAAAGTGGATTTTATCTCTTTAATAAGAGGAACTTCATGTCAAAATGATTTAAGTGTGAACCAAATAATAATTGATATGTATCATTAGGAAAATCTTCTAGCGGATAAGTGCATTCACTTCAGCAGATAGATTAGTGAGGTTTCAAAGTGTGATTGGTTGTAAACTAGAGGGACAATGAGTCTACTCCAAACATTGTAATGATAGTACATTATAGTGAATTATATTACATTATAACATCACCTTTGTATGCTCCTTGGACTTGAATGGTTAGGGTGAACCAAGTAAATTTTTTGTTCCTTGTGAATGATTTAATTTGTGTGTGTGTGTATTACTTTAAGAATAATAGAGAATACAGTTTTATTCAATAAGAAAATATCAAAAATGGTTTTTTAATCTGTCACACCTTGATTCACCCCCTTCTTCAGGGTATTTAACCTAGTGGGGACAATAATTATATTAGAGTTAAGGGTTAAAGTAAATTTTTTTTCTCTCTCATTTGAAGCAATGGAAAAAGTCAATCACAAAGGTATTTTGATCTTCAATGGAAATATTTTTTATCTGTGGAATAATCTGATGCATCAATACATATAATATTTAATCAAGGATGTTTTTACATACATGATTCATGATATTATGGTCAGTATGGACATTGAGGATCTATCAAAATTAGATTATATATAATTTCATGTCAATTCCATATGAATAAATTATTTAGGGAGATCTTTATCCAATATAATATATATAAATGTCATGTCATGTAAATCCTCACACTCCATTTGGGAAAAGATGATAAAAATATTATAAGTTGATTCAAAAGTCTGAGAAGCCAAACCATAGGTTCTTTAGAACAAGTATGAGTAATTTATAATGCACAAAAATAAATATGCTGATGTATTATTTGATCGAGTGAATTTTATTTTGAGGATATGTGTGGTATTAGAGAAACCCTTGATGGAATAAATATTTTCAAGTGAAACTTGAGAATATTTACACCTTGATTCAATTCAAAAGTCTCTATATATGAGGAAAAAGATATAAAGGAACTTACATTAGATATTTTTCATAGTAATATTATTGTATATGAGATAAGAGATGAGGATAATGAGTCATTGGAAAAGGGGAAGTCTAAAGAGGTTTCATTCAAGTCTACGAAGAGGCTTACCATGGTGAATGGGTGGGAAGAAGAGAAGGTAGATGAATTCATGTCATTCCATCCCTCAAATTTTCAAAGGTGGGAAGGAAAGTTTAAAATTAAACTTACACTCCCATGATTTCAATGTGGAAAGGTTTGGAACCTTACAAAAAAATTTCCAAAGATCTTTCAATATGGTGATAAGGATAATGAAATTCTCATGAAGAAGTCTTCAAGAAATGTGAAAGCCCAGATAAGCACTATGCATAATTTCTTCAATAAGAAGAACGTTATTTCATAAGAAAACAATTGTTCAGAATAAATTGAGGTGGAAGAAATATAATACTGCAAATACCACAAAGAAAATTTTATGGAAGCTATTGTGGTAAATTCCTAAAAAAAGGAGAAATGGAAAGAACATTTGATCTCCAGGTTAAATTAGAGGATTCTATTGAATAGATAGATGTTTGAAGAGAAAAAAATGAAGAAATACAATAGAGTGGTTTATGATTCCAAAATACACATGAAACTACAAGAAAAAGAGAAGTCTGGTTTTAGAGCATAAATTAAAAATTTCAAATATAAAAATCTATAAAACTCAAATAAGGTCATTGAGTAATAGATCAAAATTGAATAACATACAAGTTTTATCAATGGTTTAACTAAGTAAGTGAAAGATAGAGTCAAATATATCGAAAAAATTGAGGAATAATATTTCGTTCTATAATGAAAAGTAAAAAAATCAAGAGAAACTATTAACTCCTGCTATAATATCAGGAAAATAGATCACACTAGCCACATAAAAAGTGAATATGGAGTACAGAGGTCTAATAAAATTAGAAAAGGATATTCAGTAGAAGAAAAATATATATCTTAATGAAAAATTTGGTATATGGATTGATCATAAATAGAAAGTAGTGATGATTGGTGCGAGACCACAAATACCCACTCTAACATTGAAGGCTAATTTGGGTATGACTTAGAATCAAATTATTTAGAGAACCCAAGGGATAATTGGTTCTACAAAAATGAAACATAAGAATGTTCCTCATATTAGGTGTTATTATTATGGAAATATATGACATTATCAAAATGTTTTTTCTATAACTAAGAGGTACCGAATGGAACAAGATCAATAAAGGTATCTAAGAAGAGCTCAATATTTCAAGGATTATTTTGATGGTCACTATTTCTAGTGTGGAGGATTTATACATATGGAAATATATTTCTCATCAATAATGTAGTAAAATGTTTTTATAAATACTGAAATTGGTCTTAGGTAGCCACTCAAGGAATCATCAAGTGAGATAAAAACACAAAATCATTTTTCACCTTTTTAAGATAAATTTGGTCCATCATACTCTGAAGAGGTTTAAACATGTCAATAAAAACTAAGTGTGAAGCCAAATACATGGATCAAAAAGAAATTAGCTAAGTAGGTAGTGGTTATAGAGATTCCACTAAAAGAATCAAAACATGTTATTTTATGGATCCTTGACATTAGATGCACTTTCTACATGATGGGAAATAAGGATATTTTCATAGTCATCAATAATGACAAGTTTTTTTTATATTCAACAATGATAAAGGGATAAATATTATTGGCTCTGGGAAGGACAATTTGGGGGGGGATATGATATGTATAGATGTATTTTTCATTGAAGGTCTTAGTCACAACTTTCTTAGTGTTAGTCAGTTGTGTGACTTAGGTCATGAAATAAAGTTTACTAAAAAGACTTGCATCATTAATGGGAATGATGGTGTAGCTATTATATATGTTAATCATATAAAATGTAATCTCTAATTTTTTAGTGGTGATGAAGATATCTACTTTCTATCCAAGGAAGAATAAAATAGGCTACAACATAATTGGCCATTTGAGACAAAAAAACATGGAAGATCTGGTGAAAATAGATAGAGATAAAGATCTCCCTAAGCTATAATGTGACTATACAAACATGTGTGATGCTTTCCAGAAATGAAAAATTACTCAAAATATGTACTAGTTGAAAGAGAAAAGGTAAACATGTGTTCTTTAATTAGTGTATATTAATGTGTGTGGAACTATATCAACAATATCTATTGATGGGAATAGATATTATGTTCTTTTAATTGATTATTATAGTAGGATGATGTGTATTGAAATCATCACTCACAATACCAATCTTTTTAATTTCATAACATAATATTGAATGGAGGTTGAAAAGATTATTGGATAGAAAATACTAAAATTCAAAACTAATAATGTCAAAAAGTTCACTAACATCTAGGTAGAGAATTATCTTAAGAAACATAGGATATAACACCAAATATTTATAGTGATAAACCCTCAATGAAATGGTGTGGTTGAGATGAGAAATAAAATCATAAACAACATGTCTAGAATGATGCTCATTGAAAAAGGCCCACCAAAGAAGTTTTGGAAGGATGTATTATTAACATTGTTCTATATCTCTAATAGAGATTTATTGTGTTTGAAATAATAAAAGACACTATATGAGCTATTTTATAGAAATAATCTGACATTTTAGTAATTTCAAATCTTTAGAAGTAAGTGTTTAATTATCAGTAAGGAAAAACACTAGAATCTTGAATACCATAGAGATGAATGGATTTTCCTTAGCTATTCAGAAAAATAAAAGAATATAAAAGATTTAATAAGTGGCTAAGAAATATTTTCAAAATTAATAATGTCACTATAGTGGAAAATGAGTAGAGTCCTAAAAAACACAGTAAGAAATTTTCTGATGAATGTGGAAAGGAAGTAAGAATCACAGGGAGAGAACAAGTGAAAAATGATGATCCATACAAAGATGCAGATGATGAGTAAGATGAAGTTAGATTTGTATCTATATAGAGGTTGGAGATTCAATCTGAAATTTATAGGAAAAATATCATCTATGATCAGATTGTCCCAATGAAAATAAGGAGAATGAATTCTATACAAAAAATATCTTTCATATCACATATAGAGCCAAAATATTTTGAATAAGATATAAATGATAATAATTGGGTTCAAATGTTGAAAGAAAATCTTGACCTAATTGGGTAGAATCAAATGAGGGAGATTGTCTCAGGGTTGACAGATAAAAATATAATTGAGATCAAATGGGTTTTCTATATTAACCTGAATGAAAATGGTATGTTGATTCCAAAAAAATCACAAATTGTGTACAAGGGATATTCCCAGATCAAGGTAATTGAAATTGATGAGACATTTTTACCTGTGTCATGGTTAGAGACAATTAAACTATTTTTATCCATAATAGTGAAAATGAAATTCAAAGTTTTATAGATGGATGTCAAGTTAGTATTTCTAAATGGACTTATGGAATAAAAGTTATACATCAAATAGCTAAATATATTTATTTTTAATGAAGATGACAATAAATTTTTTCAACTGAAGAAGGATATTTATGGGCTAAAGCAGGTACTGAAGGAGTGGTATTCAAGATTGGATCAATTATTAAAGAATCTTGATTTCTAGAGTGGTGGATTTGATTACAATATCTACTTCAATAATGATAGTAATTAAAGGATTATGATGTTAATTTATATCGATGAAATAATATTTGGAGGATTAAATGAAGTGTAGTGTAAATAGTTTTGTAAATTTCATTAAGTGTGGGTTCAAGATATTGATGATTAGTGAACCAAATTTTTTTCTTAGTTTGTAGGTGGTATGAGAAAGGAATGACACATGTATTTCTCAATATAAATATACCATGGAGTTCCTGAGACGATTTTTAATAGATTATTATAAGTATATGAAAACTATAGTTTCTAGCAAGATGAAATTTTCAATGGATAAGGATGAAAAAGTGGTCAATTTCATTGAATATAGGAAAATAATTAGAATTATGTAGTACTTAATAGTGGTAAGACCCAATATTTTTTTTCCACATTCCAGTTAATAAAATATCAAAGTAACCCCAACTAAATCCACATGATTAAAATTAATAGAGTACTATAGTAAATCAAAGGCATAGTGCATTTTTATTTTATTTACAATGAAACATCAGAATAGGAGTTGTTGAGGGTATATAGACACTAATTGGTCTAGTTTATTAGATGATATAAAGTCAACATTAGGTGGTGTATTTTATCTTAGTGGATTGTGTATTTCTTAGATAAGTAAGAAAAATTATTTAATTTATTTGATAACTGCATAAGATGAATATATTATAGCCACTCAAGCTTATACACAATTACTATGAATAAAGAAGAAGCTTTAAGACATGGGAATTGAAGTGAAGTCTCTAGTTGGAAACAATCATGATAATTTAGGTTCTTTAAATATTATCAAAAAAAACTCCATCACTCAATTGAAATAAAATACCACTTTATCAAGGATTAAGTGGAACATGGGTTGGTTATGGTGGAATATGTGTCAACATAACATCAATACACAAACATTTTTATGAAGGCCTTACCTAAGTAATCTTTTTAAAGGAATTAGTTCTCTCTTGGAGTCAAGTTGAATCCCCATACTTGAATAGTGCGGATGTGGGACCCCTACTCTCCAAGGTATGTTGTGAATTTCCATATGTGTTGATCTATGTTTTTTTCATAGTTTTATAAAAAAAGCGTGACCTTTGGGTTCATTGAAAAAGTGGGGGAAATATTATTGATGAAGGATGAAAATTTGTTGATAGGGAGAAAACTGTTCAATGATGAATTTGGGGTGAAAAAAATAAAGGGAATTTTTCTAAATTTAATGGTGCAAAAGATATTATTTAAATTAAGAAATATCATGAGAGGTGTGATTTTTGGGTTTATGATATAAGTGGTTAATAAGTGTGGTTTAAAAAGTGTTCTTCTTAAAAGATACACATTATGCTACAAATTTTAAGATCAATTGGTATTGATCAAAATTCGCTATAAATAAGGAATCAACATATGGTATTGAGAATGAAATGATTCATTGATGAACTTCATATGATAATCTTTTTTCTAACACCAATATTGACTCATGTGATATTAAAGTATGTGTTGAGTAAGTATTTGATCACTATCTAGAGTTTCAGATTATGAGTTGTGATTGAAGAAGAAAGTGAGTGAGTTTTTTCCAACCTAATTTTCTAATCTGTTTTGAAGTGTTCTTAACAAACCTAAAGGAAAATATTGTTAGTTAAAAGTCCCCAAGGTGGTTTTCTAGTGTTTTGGGTTTTTTATTGAAATTTTTTATTGTAAATTTTCATGTGTTTTATTGGAAGAGGAGTTGAAGAAGGTGGTGATGGTTCCTGATGTTTTTTCCATATTTTTGTGTCTAAAAATCTAGGGTAATGGAAGTTTTTTGTATGACCGAGTTTGAGGACCATGAAGTTAGGTATGTGGGCTATGAATTCAAGTTTGTGGATTATGAGGGATGTTCATGAATTCAAAAAGGTAATCACATGGTATCCTTATTGTTTACTATCATAAGGTGGTAATTTTTAGGTTACCTCAAAGTGAGTATACAGATCACAATGGAAGTTCATGACTGTGAATATGTGGTTAGAATATTGTGAAGGATAGAAGTTACCAAAATATTCTTTGTATAGGGATAAATTGTAATTATGATTAATGATTCATCAGATCCCTTTTCCTATAAAAGAAACTATAATAACTTCATTATTTAGAGATAATTCATTTAAAGAGAATCATCATTGAAGATAGTTGGCTATGTGTGAAAATTATCCTCAAAGTGAAATCCATGTAGTAAGTTCATGGAGGAGAATACATGAGAGTTCACATGTGAAGTGGAAGTTTGGGGGAGGAATTTTTCTAAAGTATTTTATAAATCATGGGTACACAGGGAAGATCACATAAGATGATTTCACAAAGCTTTCCCATGAGGTTGGAGTTCGTAACGAGTATAGTCCATGAAGGGGAATTCATTATGAAAAGTATTCAACAAAGGGAAGTTTACAGTGCATATTATTCCTTGAGGTAAAGTATGTAGAGGATCAGTTTGTGAAGGAATTTTCCCACAAATCAAAAGTTCATGGTAAATTGGATTTCATCTATCGGATGAAAAATAATCTTCATGTCACACTCATTTCAGTGTGAACCAAATCAGAACTCATACAGATCATCAAAAAGATCTTATAAAGGATTACTGTATTCTATAGTGATTCAATATTTTTACACATATTATTACATGATTTTTAACATAGACATCTACTAATAACAACCCAAATATCATGAGGCCTAGTATCTTTTGAAGATTAGTTACATAAAACATCGAAATAAACTAAAGCATGACATGTTTATTTTTATTCTCTTTAGTTATCTCCTAAATATATTTGAGATCCTAAAACTGAATAAGATAACCTAGAAAATATATAAAAGAAAGGGGTGATCTAAAAATACCAGTGATGGAATAAACATGATAAGAAGATATAACATGTTAGACAAAGGTATAACATAATATCATAAAAACGAAGGCACATGAGTAATCACATGAAAGCATAATATAAAGAACATGGTGTCATAAGATCATATAAACCTAAGAAATATGGAAGTAACATATAACATGACATAAACATGAGTTAAGGTCAACTTCCTATACAATATCACATGGTGGAAAAAGTCCCATAATAGATTATATTTATTCCCTTATCTTATACATAACATATCATAAGACCAAAAACATTACCTAATATACTAAAGCACTATTTGGGACCACCCATAATAAAATGTACATGATTATGTTTAAAAAAAAGAAATAAATCATAATTTATAAACATAATAATTACCGATGTAATGAAATGGGTTTCATAATCTTTACTCATGTCATAATAAAAGGATATTTCATAAAGGAGGCATTGGATAAATGAACTTAAGGCGTGTATTACCCCCATAAAAGGAAGGGAGAATGAGCTAGGTATATGTTTAAGAGACATATATACATAATTTATAAGAAATGTGTAAAATAAAAGGTTTTCATCATTAATGAAAATGTATTTAAAAGATCACATGGAATATTTCTTGAGGAAAACACCCTTTTCACTTTGAAATAACTTCTTTAAAATCTAAAAAATTACAAAATATTATATAAAAAAAATTCTTTAAAAATAACCATTGAAACTTATAAAGGAATCTTCAAATAATTGATCAGTCATGATGATAGGAAATTCCATTCATTTTGTATAAGTTAAAAGAAAATATTCCTTTAACACTTTTTTATAAAAAGTCAAAAAGTACCTTGTTCGGAAAACAATAGAAAGATTCCTTTTAAACCATTTTGTAAAAAAGTTAAAACATGAGTAAAAATATCTTTAATAAATAATTGAAGAATATTAAAAAAAATATTTAAAATGTTTTAATGAAAATATAGACATGGAATATAAATATTCCAAATCTAAAAGAAGATACAAAATCAGTATTAATTACAAACAATTATCTTGATGTTTCTTTATTCAATAAGGGGGGAATGGAAAAAAATGTAAACCAAATTGATGAACATAGGATAATAAAATAGACGTGGTTCAATAAAATAATTTTATATGATTTCTATTAAAGGAACCTTGAACATAAACAATCTCGCAAAGAAAGGAGATTGTAACATAAAACCTTTACCACTCTGGTAACATTAGAATCAAATCCATTTAGAAGAATTAAAATGAATTATAATATAAAATATCAAGAATTATAAAGCTTTAATGATATAATATGTAAAATGGGTAGTATATACACCATATAAAATAAATTATGGTCATAACATTAAAATACGCATCAATTAAGGGGAATTGAGATGAAATCTCCTACAAAGATCATACCATTGAAGTGAGAATTAATCAATGAATTGATTATGTGTATCAAATGTAAATAAATATAAAACAAGTGAAAATAAAACATAAAATAATTAAAAGTAATTACACACATAATCTTATAATATCAAATACAATGAAGAAGTAATATGACTCAGTGAAAAGAAATTGAGTTATAGAACCCCTTACCACTTGGTAACCTTCAAGTCAAATACCCTTAGATGAAATAATTAGAATTAAAACTTAAAAAACCATGAATTATAAATTATTCATGATATAACATGTAACATTGGTGTTAAATATACCATATAAGAGTAATTAGGTGCGTAACATTAAAATATGCCTCAATGAAGGGAAATTGAGACAAAATCCCTTACCTTGATTTCAACTCATCACGTATGCACTTTATCTTAATGAATAATAAAATAATATTACTTATTTTATTTATTAATAAAAAAATCAAGTTTATTATTCCATTTATCTTATTTATTACCATGTTATATTTATTTACTAAATCAATTAAGTTCATGTCAGACATTTTAATGATATTCAGTTTATATGTTTGAAATGACTTCGATAAGTTGAATATAGTAAAATAAGTCATTATTACCTCATAAAAAAAAATAATAATGAAATAATTATCATTTTTATACATAAAATATAATTTTAAAACCAACCATGAATGATTTTTATGAAAAATTAACTACATTACAATCATGTAGATGGTAGGATGTATGTACGCATGCGTAACATTTCCATTTTTTAATTATCATGATATAAATAAGAAAATTATTATTTTATCCTTAAATATTTATAATTATATTATAAATAATGTATTATTTCCTTAAATACACTTATATATACCATCCATGTTATGCGGTGATGAAAAACGAATCACATCACTTTGTAGAGGTGGTAATCCATACGTATGCACGAACGATGTCATAATTTTTCAATGAATGGAAAGGTAAGAAAATATATGATATATTGATTTTTCAGAATGATAAATATATCATTAATATAATATATATACATTAAATCTATTTATCATAAACTATCATGAGATTTGATGAAGGAAAATGAATTACATCGATTCTCAAGACAGTAGTCTGCCGTACACATAGACGATGGTTTTGTTTCCCATTTGATAGAAGAGATGATGGATGTAGGTTATGAAATTAACATAATAAAATCTAAATATAAATTATATAATTATATTATTATATCATCATGGTTTAATAATATTTTAAGGAGGTGGAAGAATAAATAAAACAAAGTGCTCAGTTAAGAATGATACCACTTCTTCAGACAATCTCTTTAGGTTTGCACCAAAATCCTTCCAAGGAGGGTTTTATTATAAAATCCCAAGTAATTAAAGAGTAATATATTTTCATATATAAGTCTATTTATGAATTATATAGTGTTTTAGAGGCTTAAAATGAGAATAAATCCAATCTTAAGCATAAAATACACTAATATTTTTAAAAGATTGTTTTACTGCCTTTTGATGGAAAACCATTTTTAAATCTAACTATTGACAATTTTATAAGCTCTATTTGTCAAAATAAACTTATTATTTATAATTGGGACATTGAAATTTACTTTGGATGAATTTTTGGTATTTTGCTGATAATGTTCATTTTTTAACAAATAGTGAAAAATGTTGTATTTTAATTCAAAACCTCATTTTAATCTAATTTATTTATATGGTTAGATTATCTTTTTAATTGGTTTTAAAGTGAAATTAGAATATTTTTTTACCATTTAATCCAATGGGGTACATTATAATTATTTTAACTTTGAAATTGTACATAAACAATTGTCGATCTTTTGATAGGTATTGTTTCTTAAAAACACGTTATTTGTTTTGACAACGAGAATTAATTATAAAATTAATTAATGAAACTTCTATGTTTTGAATTTGGTAAAATTAAAATCATTTTTAAATTTGTAATATCAAATATATCTTAGGGTAAATTTTTGGTATTCTTCTGAAAAACTTCAATTTTTGATGAATAGTGAAACCACTAAGTGGTAGTTAAAAAAACTGATTTTTCGTTTAAATGAAATTTTACTGATTCTGTGAATTTAATTTAAAAAATCTGACATACATGATTATTATTAGGAAGTAAAATGTGGTTAAATAGGATGAAAATAATTTTTGGTGAATAGTAACTTTTGAGTTTTATTAACCGTGATTAGAGGTAATTAGTCTAATTTAAGGTAAAAATAATGTTATAATAATATAAAATTACCTTGAAACATGTCCTACTATTATTGGATGAGTCATGGACGACCAAGACAATCCGTGGGTCAATTTTTGGGACCCCATGGAGCCACTTGGGTAAGATAATGACATTAGTACCTTTTATTTAAAGTAAAAATAAAATATCACAAACATGTTTTGTTTTACTAAAACAATTTTTATAAGGGGGTATACAATTTATCTTTTCTACTATAAATATTCATTATAAATCTAAAAATATTTCATAAAAAATGGTAATTTTAATATAATTTTTAGACATCAAATAAATAAAATTATTTATGACACAATGATGATGCAATGTTTACGTCATTAATGAATGGTTTAAATAAATAAGAAGATAATATTTAAAATAATATCCAAAACTTGTCCAATTCTTATTGGATGATTTTATTTTAAACATGGGACACCTTATCTTTGATTTGAATGATTTTGGGACCTTTATAAACCGAAAATCAGTATATAATAAAATAATAGTTTCATGCATTCCAAAAGAGCCCCTCCTCTCCCTTATAAAAAGACCCCACTTACTACCCATCTCTCACACTTCTAAAGCCCTTCGTCTCGTCCAAAATATACTCAAATAAGCTCCCAATATCCCTCTCTTCATCCTAGAAGCCTTACCTTAGGCATAAATCTCTTCAGGAAACCCTTTGGTTCAAACCAAGGGGAGTTACCCGATTTAAAGGTAATGTCTTCTCTTATGTTCTTTTGTTTTATTTTCCTTCTCCAACCACCTAAAATCTTTTTATTCCTTTATTTTGTAGAAACACCAGTATCTTCAATATACTAGGATGTTGTTATGAGAATTATTCGAGCTACACTTACACACACCTCCATCTAATGGTTAAAGAACATACTGTTTCTATGGGTGGCGAATTACCGCCTCACGAAACGATGATTGTTCAATCTTCTTTTAAAAACTTTCATGGTGGCCATTAAGATGCCACTGTATTTATATATGATATATATTATGTTTATGTTTTCCTTATGCTTCTGTATTTTTCATTTATGTCATCCTTTATGGTTTCCATAATGGATAAACGCGATAATTTCATTTTAGGAAGTGCGGACTACCGCCCCCTCAAAGTGATTTGAATAGTTAATGCCATATGTGGGACGTATAAAGGATGGAGTTAATGATATTATATATGATATTATACTAGAATTATAATATACCTTTATATCATTATGATTTCATTCCATTGAATATGAAATAGAAATGAAAGTAGCGTTCATGCATACGTACGACTTACTGTCTCTATGAACGGTGCATTTCATTTCTTAACTCTAAATGTTATGTAATATTATAAATGCATGTATATAATGGATATACATTATATATATGATATATACATCATTAATATAATTCTGGAGATAATGGATATTTGACCACATGAACAACTTGTGATTATAAGAAGTTTATTTTTGACTCAAGTACCAAAAACCGACAAAACGACCATTATTAACTTAAATGATTACATAATGTTCATAACATGGTACTAAGTGATATAAAAGGAATAATTAAATTTAAAAAGGTTCTTAAGAAATTATAAATTAAATCTAGTTTATTATTCAGGAGATTAAATAACGACCGAGTCAAGTCGGACACGAGGTAAGAGACTTCATCTCAATCTCCTTTCATTGAGGCATATTTTGTTTTAATACAAGACTTTCTTTTATACGGTGTATAAACCCCATTGAATTTTAATTCATTCAAAATGAATCTTTTTACATGAAGCATTTTACTAAACGACAAAAGGGAATGTTTTTGTCTTACATATGCGGTGACAACGACTTCTCCACCGTCGTGACCATTATTTGAGTGTCGGCTTCCTCTACAAGCCATAACTTTTTTTAAATGAAAAATAAATACCATGTTTTAATTTTCTTTTAGTATTGAAAATGGTTTTGATAATGTTTTGATTATATGTGTTTTTGGTATCTTGTGATTGAAATGTGGAAATTTTATGTTTCCTTTATGCATGTTTTATATGATAGGATTATGTTATGGTTCTTGGGAATTATTTATGAAGAAGGGTGGTTCCATGATAAACTAAGGGAGGGTGAGCCCGAGATAGCTCTCCAATGCATTGGGTAATGCGAAGGGGTTAAACGCTAAGGTTTCTCTGAAGAGATTTAGGGAATATACTGTAATGGGTATTCCAAACGTAACCATGAGGGTTACTCCCTATGTAAGAATGTTATGAATGCTTTAAGTTACCTTTATGTCTTATGTTTTCTATGAGTTATTCATAAATCTTATGATTTCATGAGGTATGTTAAAGTGCTTATATTTTATGAATAAAGTATTATTTCATTTGTTCTTATGTATATATGGACTAATGTTTACTTTCTGTACTTTTATATCCCTTACTGAGCTTTTTATGCTCATCCCAAGTTATTGAAATGTTTTTCACAGGTCAAGGGAAAGGTACATGATGTGATGATAGTGTCAAGGAAGTGTCAAGAAAGAATCCATGTTTTATTTTAAATATGTTTCCTTTGATGGAAAAAAATGAATACAGTATTTGATGTAACCACCTTGTTTAAATGTGGAATGCAATGCATGATTTTAGATCTAATTCTCTAAAACTCTAAACCCGAAAAGATCCTCAATGTGTATTCTTGAAATGACTCAAGATTAAGTAATGTTTAAGGCTGGGGCCTTATAGTTGGTATCAATAGCCGGTTTAGATAAATTTAGGAGTTGTAATTCTATTAAATGATTATTCAAATATATATATATATATTATGGTCAAATTGAAAATGATATAGCATTTGAAGATTACCACGTTGCTTTATCTAAGACATGTTTGTTTAGAATGGTTTTCCGTAGAGGAAACAGGGAAGCAGTGCTAGGAAGGCATATAGAAGGAAATAACCTTTCGAATCAGCATCCTGAGATGGTCGTAATTGGAACTGAATAGTTTTTTGTAGTAATGACATAGTTGACTCAAGCGATAAATGGTGGTGGTATCCATGCACAAGATCAGCTAGATCAATCGCAGAGGAACATGTCAGTGGTGGAACATTTCATGAGGCAACATCTCCCATCATTCAGAGGATCATCTAACCCTGTGCTAGCTGAAGGGTGGATTAAAGCACTGGAGAAGATTTTCAATGTCATGGGGTGTTCAGAAAATCAAAAGGTTAGTCTTTTTGTTTACCATTTTGAGGGTGAAGTAGATCAGTGGTGGTCGATGGTTAAAAATATCAGGGACGTTGATGAGATTGATGCTCTTGACTAGGATGAATTCAAAGGTATGTTTCTTAAGAAATATTTTCCTAAGGTTGTTCGACTTAGGATGGAACAACAATTCTTGGAATTGAGGCAAGAGAACGACTTAGTGGCTACTTATGAAGAAAGGTTCACTCGATTGGAAAGGTATGCTCCAAATTTTATCCAAGACCTTGATAGTAAAATCAATCATTTTTACTTAGGATTAAAGAAAAAAAATCGAAGGGCGTTAGCTTATCGTGAGTTCAAAAGTTATGAAAAGCTTGTTCGATGTGATGAGAAGGTGGAAATGGAGTTTTCCAATGATCAAGTGTTCTATTAAAACCAACAAAAGAAGAGACCGAGGTGGCAGAAGAAAGGGAAGAATCCTTAAAAAAGGTTTGATGGAAAGAAGACTAAGTTTGTAGTTTGTGATAAATGTGGTAAAAAGCATGCTGGGGAATGTCTTTTGAATTCTATAAAGTTCTACCGATGTGGTAAGATGGGACATAAGGCTCATGATTGCACTGGAAAAGATCAGGGTGATGGTAAGACCAAATTTGATTTACAGTTAGTGAAATGTTTCAAGTGAAATGATATGGGTCATTATGAAAAAGAGTGACCGACAAAGAGCTCAAATGATGAGAAGAAGTCAGACTACAAGCAGAAGGGTGTGGTGAAATCCTTTGCAACTACTTCAGAAGATGTTGGGCCATCAAATGAAGTGGTATCAGGTGCTTTGTTTGTTTTTTCAGATTATTCCAATGTTTTGTTTGATTCAGGGTCTACACATTATTTCATCTCCGAAAAATTTTCTAGTAAATTGGGAATACCATCTCAAGAAATGACTCATGAACTTGTGGTAAAAACACCTGGGGGAAATGTTGAGGCAAAAAGGATTTATAAGAATCTTTCTATCCTTATCCATGGAAATAACCTACTTACAAACCTTATTGTCTTACCTCTAGTAGAGTTTGATGTTATCCTAGGTATAGATTGGCTCTCTGTTTACCATGCTAAGATTGATTGTAGAGCTAAAGAAGTTTCTTTTTAGAAAGAATTTCAGTTTTTGCACAATAATGAACCCTTACTATTGATAACATATCAAGAGGCTGAGAAACTTGTAAAATATGGAAATGGATGTTACCTTGCACATATTGTTGAAAACAAAGGAACCGTTTAGATTAATGATGTGCCAGTGGTAAATGAGTATCCTGATGTTTTTCCTGATGAGTTTCCTGGAATAATACGAGATCGGGAAGTTGAATTTACTGTTGTCTTAGTTCCTGATGCTAATCCAATTTCAAAACCCCCTTATCAAATGGATCAAATTGAACTTTTAGAGTTGAAGGAGCAATTGCAAGATTTATTAGAGAAAGGTTTCATTTGACCTAGCACATCACCATGGGGTGCTCTTGTCTTATTTGTTAAAAAGAAAGATGGTTAAATGAGAATTTTCATTGATTATAGATCCTTGAATAACATCACTGTTAAGAACAAATATCCTTTGCCTCATATCAATGATTTGTTTGATCAGATCTAGGGAGCTCAGTATTTTTCAAAGATTGACCTGAGATCGGGGTACCATCAGTTGAAGGTAAAGGAAGCAGATATTCCGAAGACCGAGTTTTGTATAATATATGGCCATTATGAATTTGTAGTTATGCCTTTTGGGTTAACCAATGCACCAATTGTATTCATGGACCTTATGAATAGAATTTTCTATGAGTTCTTGGATAAGTTTGTGGTTTTTTTCATTGATGATATTTTGGTGTTTTCTAAAAGTAAAGAGGAGCATGAAAGTTATTTAAGTGTTATTTTGAAAACCTTAAAAGAAAAGAAATTGTATGGGAAATTAAGCAAGTGTGAATTTTGGTTGTAACAAATTTATTTCCTTGGTCACATTATTTCTAAATATGGAATAACTATTGATCCTGCAAAAAAAAAATTTGTTGAAGAATGGACAAGAACCAAAAATGTAACCGAGATTCGTAGTTTTCTTAGTTTGGCAGGCTATTACCAAAGGTTTGTTAAAAATTTTGCATGGTTGTCTAGCCCATTGACTAAGCTAACTCGGAAGGGTGTTAAGTTTATCTGGACAAAAGAACGTGATGATTGTTTTCAGGAATTAAAAAGAAGATTGGTGAATGCTCCAGTTTTGGAACTACCTTCCAAGAATGGTGAGTTTGTTATCTAAAGTGATGCTTCATTAAAAGGACTTGGTTGTGTCCTAATGCAGAATAATTAGGTAATTTCTTATGATTCACATTAGTTGAAAAATCATGAGATAAATTACCCTACACATGATTTGAAATTAGCTGTTGTGGTTTTCGCTTTAAAAATTTGGAGGCATCATTTGTATGGTGTAAAGTGTGAAATATATATTGATCACAAAATTTTAAAGTATATATTTACTTAGAAAGAATTGAACATGAGACAGAGGGGATGGCTGGAATTAATCAAGGATTATGATTGTACAATTCATTACCATCCGGGAAAAGAAAATAAAGTGGCTGATGATTTGAGTCGAAAAATTAATGCTTCTTTAACCATGTTACGTTTGGAACGTGATCCTTTAGTCAAGGATTTGATGAACTTTGGCATAGAAGTTGTTGGTACAGGATGTTCTTCTGTTTTGTTTCAGGTATTAGTGAAATATTCTCTAATAGATAGAATTAAGCAAGCTCAGAAGCAAGATAGTGAGTTGTAAAAATAGGTAGAGCTGGTTCAGAAGGGTATGTTACCTGAATTCAACTTTGATAATGATTGTGTTTTAAAATTTGGGAAGAGATTGTGTGTGCCTTGTGATTCACAGTTGAAGTGAGAGTTGTTATGTGAAGCTCATAGTTCTCTGTTTTCAGTTTATCCTAGCAGTACTAAGATGTATAGAGATCTTCGGGAGTATTACTGGTGGGATGGAATGAAAAGAGATATTGCTGATTTTACTATAAAGTGTTTGACTTGTCAACTGGTTAAAGAAGAGCGGAAGTTACCAAAAGGGATGCTTCAGCCTTTACCAGTGCCAGAGTGAAAATGGGAGAATATATCCATGGACTTCATTGTGGGATTTCCAAAGACACCACGAGGTAATAATGCAATCTGGGTTATTGTTGATCGCTTGACTAAATATGCTCATTTCCTTGTTATACGAGATACTTTTTCCCTAGATCAACTTTCTCGTTTGTATCTTAAAGAGATAGTTAGGTTACATGGAGTTCCCCTCTCCATTATATCTGATCGTGATCCCAGGTTTACTTCTAACTTTTGGAAAGGCCTTCAGAAGTCGTTGGGTACTGAATTAAATTTTAGTACATCTTTTCATCCTCAATCAGATGGGCAGTCAGAATGAACAATTCAGACATTGGAGGATATTCTACGTGCTTGTTTGATGTATTATCAAGGAATTTAGGACCAACATCTTTCTTTGGTTTAGTTTTCTTATAATAAAAGTTTTCATTCCAGTATACAGATGGCACCATTTGAGGCATTATATGGGAAGCGGTGTCAAACTCCAGCTTTTTGGGATGAAGTGGGTGAAAGGAAGATGATGGGACTAGAATTGGTAGAAGAGATGGCAGAAAAAGTTCAGCTGATACAGAAACACATGAGAATAGCTCAGAGCAGGCAGAAAAATAATGCGAACAATAGAAGGAAGGATCTCTCTTTTGAGGTAGGTGATCATGTCTTCCTCAAAGTTTCAGTATGGAAAAGTGTGATGCGATTTGGTAAGAAAGGAAAGCTGAGTCCAAGGTTCATTGGACCATATAAAATTCTGGAGAGAGTTGGATCAGTTTCATACCGAGTGGCTTTACCTTCAAATTTATCTCAAGTATACAATGTTTTTTTTATGTTTCAATGTTAAGGAAGTACATGCCAGATCCATCTCATGTTTTGAGTCCAGAGGTAGTTCAGCTGGAAGAGAATCTATCTTATGAGGAAAAACCAGTCCAGATTCTTGACCACAGGGAGCAAGTGTTGTGGAATAAGGTGATTCATCAATTAAAGGTTTTGTGAAAAAACCACATGATTAAAGAGGCAACATGGGAATCTGAAAATGCGATGAGGGATAAATACCCCCACTTATTCGATAAGTAAATAAATTGTGGGGACACAATTTTCTAAAGGGGGAAGGATGTAACATCCCAAGTAAGTAAAGAGTAATATATTTTCATATCTATGTCTATTTATGAATTAGATAGTGTTTTAGAGGCTTAAAATGAGAATAAATCCAATCTTAAGCATAGAATACACTAATATTTTTAAAAGATTGTTTTACTGCCTTTTGATGACAAACCATTTTTAAATATAAGTATTGAAAATTTTATAAGCTCTATTTGTCAAAATAAACTTATTCTTTAGAATTGGGACATTTAAATTTACTTTGGATAAATTTTTGGTATTTTTCTGATAATGTTCATTTTTTAACGAATAGTGAAAAATGTTGTATTTTAATTCAAAACCTCATTTTAATCTAATTTATTTATATGGTTAGATTATCTTTTTAATTGGTTTTAAAGTGCAATTAGAATATGTTTTTAACATTTAATCCAATGGTGGACATTAGAATTAATTTAACTTTGAAATTGGACATAAATAATTGTCGATCTTTTGATAGGTATTGTTTCTTAAAAACACGTCATTTGTTTTGACAACAGGAATTAATTATAAAATTAATTAATGAAACTTCTATGTTTTGGATTTGGTAAAATGAAAATCATTTTTGAATTTGGAATATCAAATATAGCTTAGGGAAAATTTTTGGTATTGTTCTGAAAAACTTCAATTTTTGATGAATAGTGAAACCACTAAGTGGTAGTTAAAAAAACTGATTTTTCGTTTAAATGAAAATTTACCACTTCTGTGAATTTAATTTCAAAAATCCAACATACATGGTTTTTATTAGGAAGTAAAATGTGGTTCAATGGGATGAAAATAATTTTTGGTGAATAGTAACTTTTGAGTTTTATTAACCGCGATTAAAGGTAATTAGGGTAATTTAAGGTAAAAATAATGTTATAATAATATGAAATTACCTTGACACATGTACTACTCTTATTGGATGATTCATGGACGACCAATAAAATTCATGGGTCAATTTGTGGGACCCCATGGAGCCACTTGGGTAAGATAATGACATTAATACCTTTTATTTAAAGTAAAAATAAAATATCACAAACATGTTTTTTTTACTAAAACAATTTTTATAAGGGGTTATAAAAGTTATATTTTCGACTATAAATATTCATTAGAAAGATAAAAATATTCCCTAAAACATGGTTATTTTAATATAATTTTTAGACATTAAATAAATAAAATTATTTATGACACAATGATGATGTAGTGTTTACGTCATTAATGAATGATTTAAATAAATAAGAAGATAATGTTTAAAATAATATCCAACACTTGTAAAATTCTTATTGGATGATTTTATTTCAAAAATGGGCCACCTTATATTTTACTTTAATGATTTGGGGACCTTTAGAAACCGAAAAGCATTATATAATAAAATAATAGTTTCATGCTTTCCAAAAGAGACCCTCCTCTCCCTTATAAAAAGACCCCACTTCCTACCCATCTCTCACACTTCTAAAGCCCTTTGTCTTGTCCAAAATCTACTCAAATAAGCTCCCAATATCCCTCTATTGATCCTATAATCCTTACCTTAGGCATAAATCTCTTCAAGAAACCCTTTTGGTTCAAACCAAGGGGAGTTACCCGATTTAAAGGTAATATCTTCTCTTTTGTTCTTTTGTTTTATTTTGCTTCTCCAACAACCTAAACTCTTTTTATTCCTTTATTTTGTAACAACACCAGTATCTTAAATATACTAGGATGTTGTTATGAGAAGTATTCGAGCTACACTTACACACACATCCATCTAATTGTTAAAGAACATACTGTTTCTATGGGTGACGAATTACTGCCTCACGAAACGATGATTGTTCAATCTTCTTTTAACACCTTTAATGGTGGCCATTAAGATGTCACTGTATTTATATATGATATATATTATGTTTATGTTTTCTTTATGCTTCTGTATTTTTCATTTATGACATACCTTTATGGTTTCCATAATGGATAAACGCGATAATTTAATTTTTGGAAGTGCGGACTACCGCCCCCTCAAAGTGATTTGAATCGTTAATGCCATATGTGGGACGTATAAAGGATGGAGTTAATGATATTATATATGATATTATACTGGAATTATAATATACCTTTATATAATTATGATTTCATTCCATTAAATATGAAATTTAAATGAAAGTAGCGTTCATGCGTACGTACGGCTTACCGTCTCCATGAACGGTGCATTTCATTTCTTACCTCTAAATGTTATGTAATATTATAAATGCATGTATATACTGGATATAAATGATATATATGATATCTACATAATGAATATAATTTTGGAGATAATGGATATTTGACCACATGAACAACTTGTGATTATAAGAAGTTTATTTTTGACTCAAGTACCAAAGACCGACAAAATGACCGTTATTAACTTAAATGATTACATAATGTTCATAACAAGGTAATAAGTGATATAAAAGGAATAATGAACTTGAAAAAGGTTCTTAATCAAGTATAAATTATCTTAAGTTTATTATTCAGGAGATTAAAGAACGATCGAGTCAAGTCGGACACGAGGTAAGGGACTTCGTCTCAATCTCCTTTCATTGAGGCATATTTTGTTTAAATACAAGACTTTCTTTTATACGGTGTATAAACCCCATTAAATTTTAAATTCATTCAAAAGGAATATTTTTTACATGAAGTGTTTTACGAAACGACAAAAGGTAATGTTTTTGTCTTACGTATGCGGCGACAATGAATTCTCCGCCGCCATGACCATTATTTGAGTTTCAGATTCCTCTACAAGCCATAACCTTTTTAAAATGAAAAATAAATACCATGTTTTAATTTTCTTTTGGTATTGAAGATGGTTTTGATAATGTTTTTATTATATGTGTTTTTGGTATCTTGTGATTGAAATTTGAAAATTTTATGTTTCTTTTTTTCATGTTTTATGTGATACGATTATGTTATGGTTCTTGGGCATTGTTTATGAAGATGGGTGGTTCCGTGATAAACTAAGGGCGGGTGAGCCCGAGATATCTCTCCAATGCATTGGGTAATTCAAAGGGGTTAAATGCTAAGGTTTCTTCGAAGATATTTAGGAAATATACTGTAATGGGTATTCCAAACGTAACTATGAGGGTTACTCCCTACGTAAGAATGTTATGAATGCCTCAAGTTACCTTTATGTCTTATGTTTTATATGAGTTATTCATAAATATTATGATTTCATGAGGTATGGTAAAGTGCTTATATTTTATGAATAAAGTATGATTTTATTGATTCTTATGTATACATGAACTAATGTTTACTTTCTGTACTTTTATATCCCTTACTGAGATTTTTATGCTCATCCCAAGTTTTTGAAATGTTTTTCACAGGTCAAGGGAAAGGTACATGATGTGATGATAGTGTCGAGGAAGTTTCAAGAAAGAATCCATGTTTTATTTTAAATATTTTTCCTCTGATGAAAAAAATTAATATTGTCTTTGATGTAACCACCTTGTTTAAATGTGGAATGTAATGCATGATTTTTGATCTAATTCTCTAAAACTCTAAACCTAAAAATATAATCAATGTGTATTCTTGAAATAACTCAAGAGTAAGTAATGTTTAAGGTTGGGGCCTTATATTTATAATCAAACCAAGGCCTCTAGAATGTGTTAATGGGAGTGAGTAAGGTATTTTGGTAGGTCTTGGTTGTTATAACCTGACCTTAAATGCAACATAATCTCGAGTTTTAGTCAAGAATTAATTTTATTACATTTGAGGATCTTTTAATGTTTATAGTTTTAGTGAATTAGGTCATTACTCATGAATTAAAAAACCATATATATAAAAGGTGGAAAATTATGATCATTATCCATTTTTTCCATCATATAAAACTTTTTAAATAAAACATGATTTATTTTCATGACAAATCTTCATGGCATTCAACTTGAAATCTTCATTTCCCTTACCTATCCTTAAACCCTGTGAATTTTTTTTTAAAATGTGGGATGAGCACAAAAAGCTCAGTAAGGGACATAAAAAAGAATAAGTTCATTAGTATAGTGAAAAACATGAAAAACAGTGAACTTTTTACCTTTATCTCAACGTTCTTTGAGAAAAATGTAATAAATAAATTTCATATGAAATCACACACACTTTCTTTTCAAATAAATAATTTAAAACTCATAGCAAGCACATATAAATCATATAGGTAACTTGGGAAATTATCATTCATATCACTCTTATAAATGGAATAACTGATATAGTAAACTTACATATCGAAAGTACCCAATTAATTGTATGGATATCATGGAACCATAAATCTTTGTTTTTTTACAAAACTACATATCCTTGGTTTATCACAAAACTACCCATCCTTAGTTAATAACATAGCCACCTATCCTTGGTTTATAATAAAACCAAATGTATTCATAAACCACTCAAAATAACTATAAAATAATCATAAATCATGAAATCTTTAATTTTCATCATAAAACCCTTTAAAAAATATTTTAATCATGTATAAAAAACTCTTTGAGATTTAAAAATATAGATTTTTTAAAAACCCATTTTCAATACCAAAATACCCTTTTATTTTTAAAACCCATTTCCAATGCCAAAATACTCAAAAAATAAGAGGGTTTTTCTCTGAAGAAAAAATGAAGTATTATAAAGAAATCAAAACTTAAAATAATGGTTATGGTGGTAGTAAAATATATTGTTTCTATACATGTTAAAATAAAACATTTCATTTTTTGTTTGTAAATAAATTCAAACATTCCATACCTTTTAAAAAAAACTGAAATAAAAAAAATTCCCTTATAAAACTCTCATTTATATATAATTACATTCATAAAATCATTTTAAAAACATGTACATGGAAAAGAAAGAGAGTTTGAAGGAAAAATTTAAAAGATGATTTTTTAAGGAAAAGTCCCTTACCACTTTGGAAACATTTGAATCGTAAGCCCCATGAAAGAATAAAATTAAACAAAACATTAAATATAATTATAATAGATAAATTCATTATAAAACATGAAAAGTGTCTATATATAAACCTCATAAAATAATATAGGTGCATAACATCAAAATATGCATCAATGAAAGGAAATAAGATGAAGTCCATTACCTTGAGTCTGACTCATCACATACATTATTTATATTTATGAATAATAAACTTATGATAATTTTTTTACTTTATTAAGAAAAAATTTAAAGTTTATTATTTCTTATATTTCACTTATTACCATGTTATATTCAATTACTTAATCAATTAAGCTTACATAGGATGTTTTGATAATATTTGGCTTATATGTCGAAAATGACTTCAGTAGGTTGAGTATGGTCAAAGTGGCCATTTTTTAACATATATAGAATAATAATCATGAAATAATTATCATTTTTATACATAAATTATACTTCTAAAACCAATCATTAATTTTTTTATGAAAAACAAACCACATTACGATCATGGAGACTATATGTGGTACGTACACATGAGTAACCTTTCTATTTTTCAAAAATAATTATGGAATGAAGGTAAGTAGTATTTTACATTTTGAAAATTATAATAATATCATAAATAAAATATTATTTCTTTAAATATACTTATATATATCATCCATGTGATTTAGTGATGAAAAATAGTCACACCGCTTCTTGGAGGCTGTAGACCACACATACCTACGAATGATGTTATCATTTTTCAGTGTAAGAAATAAAATGATGTATTATCTTTTAAGAAATACAAATGTGTCATAAATATCATTATTATTTCATTTATATCACATATATTCATCAAAATTATTCTTATTATGGTTCATATAAAGATTTGGTGAAAAATAAATCACATCGCTTCATAAGGCGACAGTCCGCCGTACACATGAGTGACGTTATTGTTTCCCCCTCCGAATATAAATTAAGAAGTTATATGTGATATCATAACTATATAAGTATAAATATTTTACAAATATAATATATATACTTTAGATTCATCATTATAAAAATCCATGAGAGGCGATGATAGAAAACGAATGACATCGGTTTGAGAGGTGGTAGTCTGCCGTACACATGAATGATGATTTCATATCCCATTAAATGAAATAAGAGATGCATTTATGATATGAAATTAACATAATAATATATAAATATATTTTATATATTTGTGTTATTATATAATCATAATTTATGAAGATTTTATAGAGGTTAAATAATAAATAAAATAAAGATGCTCGGTTAAGCACGATACCTCATCTTCAGACAACCTCCTTAGGTAAGCACAAAAAGACTTCTTAAGATGAATTTTTGATAAAACTAATGGATCTAGTTCATGGTGAGGGGATTAAGGAAGATATTTGGGTAGTTCTTGTCTTGTTAAAATGGATTTTAAGGTGTTATTAATAGAGGATAGGGAGTGACATTTTGAAAAGAAAAAGGAGTAACCATGTTTTTTACATTAGAAAAGGATTAAAATAAACCATTATAGATAATTAAACATTATAAGGTAAAAATATTTATATAAAATAAATTTAGGATAAGTTTTTAGATCATTTTAAACCTTATCTTTTTATTTTAATCCTCCGGTAAACCTATTTTCACTTTAACCGTGATAATTAATTTTTACTTCTTTCACTATTTTTTACGGTAAAAAAATAATTTTATCATATTAGATAATATAAATTATAAATATTTCATATATGAAATCCATTTTACCAAATAAACTTTACAAAATTAGAAAATTTTAATTTAAAATTAAATCCACAAACATGATGAAAAAGTGGGGTTTTAAGAAGTGTATTTTTTAAGAAAAATATGATTTTATATTAACTATATGGATAATAATAATCATTGTATTAATATAAATTAATATTTATAGATATATAATATATAAATTTAATTTAAAACATTCCTTATTAGGTATTATTTTAATTAATTAAAATGGAGAAACATTATTCACTTTAAAACAGTTTAAAAAAACCTATTTTTAAAACCCAAAATAAACTTATACTAAAATCCAATATAAAGTTGATTAAAAAGTAATTAATTGGATTAAATAGAAATAAATAATACTTATTTTAATTTAAATTATATTCAAAACATAATGGGACTTTTAAATTACTTAAGTTATTAAAAAATGACCTTTTTTTACAAAAAATCGGTACTTTTCACTATTCACCCAAAAATCAATATTTTCTTGAAAAATCCAAAAATTTCATCCTAATTTAATTTTTATATGATGATTTAAAAAATGAAATTATTATTTTATAATTAAAATTCTAAAATTTAGAAATTGATTTTTTAAATAAAAATCTTATAAGAAAATGTTTTAGTTAAAACTATTTCCTTTTTGATATAAAAATTTCTTAATTTTTTTATAAAAAATATAACTATATAATTCATATTAATAAACATGAAAATTATTTATTCTATAATTAACTAGGTTTTTACATTATTCCCCCTTTTATAAATTTTTTTCTCTTAATTTTATTCACTTATTAAATAAGTGAGGATATCTTTCCCTCATAACATTTTCAGATTCCCATGTTTCTTATTCAACCATATGATTTTTCCATAAAACCTTAACCTGGTGAATCACATTATTTTGAAAAAAATTATCCCTTTTATCAAGAATCTAAACAGGCAATTATTCATAAGAAAGGTTCTCTTCCAACTGAACTACTTTAGGGATTAAAACATGAGATGAATATGAAACATATTTCCTCAACATTGAAACATAAAAAATGTTGGGTACCTAGAATAAAATTGGAGGTAAAAAAATGGTAAAAAATGATCCAAATTTATCCAGGATTTCATATGGTCTAATGAACCATGGTCTTAAATTCCCCTTTTTTACCAAAATTCATAACACTTTTCTATGGGGATACTTTGAGAAAGACATGATCACCTACCTCAAAAGAAAGATCTTTTCTTTAGTATCTGCATAATTCTTTTACCTTCTCTAATCCATATTCATATATCTCTAAATCAACTACACCTTCTTATCCATTTCCTCTACTAAATTTGGTCCCATAAACTTCCTTTTTCTTAATTCATCCTAGAAAGCTTTCATTTGACACCGTTTTCCATATAATGCCTCAAAATGACCCATCTGTATACCATAATGAAAACTATTGTTATAAAAAAACTCAACCAAAGAAGTATGTTTATTCCAACTTCCCTTATAATTTATTGAGTAAGAACAAATCATATATTCCATGGTTTGAATCATCCAATCAGACTGTCCATCATATTGAGGATGAAAAGATGTATTGGAATTTAATTCATTTCCTAAATATTTGTGAAATACTTTCCAAAAATTAGATATGAACCTAGGATCACGGTATGATATAATAGAGAGAGAAACTCCATATAACCAGACTATATCCTTAATATATAGTAGATAACTTTGATATAAATACATAATATCTCAAATGGGAAGGAAACGTACAGATTTTGTTAATCGATCAATAATAACCCAAATCACATTATTACCTTGAGAAGTATTTTTCAATCACATGATGAAACCCATTGATATATTTTCCCATATAAAATTATACACTAGAAAAAGTTGAAGCATTCCCTTTAGTAATTATCATTCTAATTTATGCTGTTGACAAGTAAAAAAATTCATGGTAAAGCCAGTAATATCTCGTTTTATTTCATCCCATCAGTAATACCCCTGAAGATCTATACATATTAGTACTTACCAGATGAAAAGAAAATAGTGAAATATGAGCTTCACTCAATAACTATTTCTTTAACTAGGAATCACAAGGCACACATAATATTTTCCAAATCATAAAACACATTCTTCATCAAATATTAAAATCATGAAACTTACCCTTATTAACTGATTCTACTATTTCCTATAATGCATGATACTTCTTTTTATCTTTCTTAATTATTTCTGACAAACTCAACTGAAATGAAACCTAAAACAAGACATAGGATGTCCCTGCATTTAAAACTTCTAGGATAAAATTCATCAAATAATTTACCAAAGGGTAATGTTCTAAATGTAACATGGTTAATGTCGCATTATTTTTCCAACTCAAAGCACCATCCATGCTGTTTGATTTTCTAGGATATTAATGAATCATGAAATCATAATCATTGATCAGTTCCAACCATCTTCTTTTTCTAATGTTTAATTATTTCTGAGTGAATATATACTTCAAAATTTTATGATCATTATATATTTCAAAATTTACTCCATAAAAATAAGGACACTAAATTTTTAAATAAAAAATATAGTAGATAATTCTATATCATGTTTAGGGTAATTTAACTCATGAGGTTTTAAATAACGTAAATTATAAGAAAATACTTGATCATTAGGCATTATGACACAAGTAATTCCCTTCAATGAAGAATCACTATAGATAAAAAATTCTTCATTTCTGGAAGGTAGGGCCAAAATTGGATCATTTACCAATTTTTTTTAATTTTCTTGAAAAATCATCACATTATTTTTTCAGATGAATTTAACTCCTTTTAGATTTAACTTAGTCAACATGCAATAAAATTGAGCAAATTTTTCAATAAACCACCAGTAGTAACCCACTAAACTAAGAAATCTAAGAATTACTTGGATATTTGTAGTTATTATCCTCTCTTCAAAAAAATTATTTTTATTGGGGTCAATTATTATGCCATATTCATAAATAATGTGTCCAAGGAAGAAAGTTATTACAACCAAAATTCACACTTATTAAATTTTCCATACAATTTATTTTATTTCAAGGTTTTAAAAATGATGCTTAGGTTCGTTTAATATTATTATTTACTTTTAGAATATACCAAAATATAATCTATAAACACAACTATAAAATTATCCAAGAACTCATGGAATACTCTATTCACAAGGTCTATAAATACAATATGTGTATTAGACAACCCAAAGGGTATAACCACAAACTCATAATGACCATATCTAGTCTGGAATTCAGTATTAGGAATATATTCTTCCTTCATATTCAATTTATGGTACTATAACCTGAGATAAACCTTTAAAAAATATTTTTCTCCCTATAAATGATAAAAAAATCATCGATATGAGAAAAAGGATATCTGTTCTTAATAGTGATGTTTTTCAATGATCTATAATCAATAAAAAGTCTCATTGAACCATCTTTATTTAAAAAAAAGGATAACCCCATGGTAAGGTTCTAGGTCAAATGAAACATTTATCTAGAAAGTTTTATAATTGATTTCTCAATTCTAAAATTTTCAGTTGATCCATTTTATGAGGGGGTTTAGAAATAGGCTTAGCTTCAAATAGTAATTCAATAGTAAACTCAACCTCCCAATCAAGAATAACACTAGTAAAATCATAAGAAATATATCTATGTATTCCTTCACTACCAAAACATCACTAATTTGAATAGTTTTTTTCTTTTCAATAATATAATCTAGGTAACTTTCACTACCATCTCTAATCAATTTCTCATCTTCTTAGTAATTTATCAAAGGAATGAAATCATTAAACATAAATTTCTTATCTCTAAAATCTAACTTAGCATGATAAACTAAAAGGAAATCCATACAAATAATGATATCAAACTCTATTATGGACAATTCAAAAATATTTTCAAGAAACACCATCCCACTAACGATAATAGAAAGATTCTTATAAATCTTGGTTGTTTTAATATTTCCGCCCAAAGTTTTTCCAAAAAGTTCTAACTTCTTTTCATGTGGTGATATTCCCATTTTACTTGAAAATTTCTCAAAATTGAAAGAATTCAAAGATCCATCGTCAAACAAGGCATTGGTATAATTTGAATAAACAAGTAACATACCTATCACCACTTCACTTGACAACCCAACATCAACTGTAGTATTATAAAAATATTTTGCTGCACCTTTTTTATTTTGATCTTGATGATTTCTACACTATGTGACTAACTTTGGACACATGTTAACATAATTCCCCAACTCATTGCAACTGAATCATAATACTATCATCTTTTCATTATTTTTTTACTCATTTTCCTTATAGTCATCTGCCATATGTATAAACTTACCACATCAGAAGCACTTATTAGACTTTTTAATATATTCTCCAGGTTACTTTTTACAACACTTCTCAAAATATGAGAACTCGGTTTTCTTACCTACACATTTCTCTGATGTTTTCCCCTATTTTCTTCTATATGGATATTTTATTAATCTTTTCATCTTGAGGCTCATAAGTGTCAAAAAACTATATTTCCACTTTATTAGAATAATGAAAAAAATTCTCATAGCTTTTAAATCACCTCATAGAAAAATATCTTCATAAAATTAGTTTTAATCCAGAGTAAAATATATTAATTTTACTATCAATATCCTGAACAAAATCTACTATATACCTGACTGGTCTTGTAAAATTTTCTTCATACGGTGCTACAAAATCTTCATCTTTTTTCCTCAATTATAGAAAAAAAATTTCCATCCAAATTAAAATAGCCTTTGGGAAAATTTTCTCAAGGGAATAATCCTTAATTTTTTTTCCAATATATAGAATCAATATCATATTTCTCTTTGGTATTCTTAAATAAATACCACCATCGATCATCTTTACCTTTAAAATGGTATGAAACAAGAGTTACCTTTTGATGTTCCAAACACCCCATGAATTAAAATATATTATCCAGACCATTGGTCCATCCTTCAGTTAACACAAGGTCCTATGATCCACTGAATGATGAGGGATGTTGTCTCATGAAATGCTTTATTATCATTATGATCCTATGTGTAAGATCTGGTTGCTCTCTAGCATGGATACCACCACTATTTATGGATTGTGTCAATTGAGCCATCAAAACAAAAAACTGACCAGTTCTAATTCCAACCCTCTCAGGATGCTTATTTAGAAGGATATTTACCTCTTAGTTCCTTCATAAAATAGATTCCATGTTTCATCTGTGTAAAACCATTCTGAAAAATATAGCTTAGATAAAGTAACATGGTAATATTTAAATTCTATATCATTTCAACTTAACCATAAAATAAAATATTTCAAGGGAATACAATTAATATTATCCTAAACTCTAAATTTATCTAAATATTTCCTCTGATACAAACTATAAGGACCCGGCCTTAAACATAACTAAATATTTAGTTTTTGTCAAGAATTCATTCTATTACATTTGAGGATATTTTCAGGTTTAGATTTTTAAAGAATTAGTTCATAACTCATACATTACAAAAATATATATATACAAAGTGGAAAATTCTATTCAGTATCCATTTTTCCATCATATAAAACTTTTAAAATAAAACATTATTTATTTTCATGAAAAATATTAATGACTTTCAACTTGACCTCTTCCTTTCCCTTACCCATCCTTAAACCCTGTGATTTTTTTAAACGTGGGATGAGGACAAATAGTTCAGTGAGGGACATAAAAATAAAATTTTCATTAGTTTAGTGAAAACACATGAAACCCTATGAAATATTTACCTTTATCTCAATGTTCTTTGAGAAAAATGGAATAAATCATTTTCACATTAAATCAAATACTCTTTTTTTCTGAAAGAAATCATTTAAAACCCATAACAAGTATATATAAATCATGTAGGTAACTTGGGACATAATCATTCATATCACTTTTATAAATGGAATAAATGATATAGTCAACTTCCTTATCTAGAGTACCCAATGCATTAGAGGGATATCATGGACCCACCCATCCTTTGTTTATTACAGAACCACCCATCCTTAGTTTATTAAATAACCACCCATCATTGGTTAATATTGTAACAACATGTCTTTGGTTTATAACAGAACCACCCATCTTCAAAAATAATTCCCAAGAACCATAACATAATCATAAATCATGAAAATTTTCATTTTCATAATAAAATTATTTTAAAACTCTTTTAATTTCATATAAAAAACTTTTTTGGATATCAAAATACACATTTTTTTAAACCCATTTTCAATACCAAAATACCCCTTTCTTTTAAAAACCTATTTTCAGTACCAAAATACTAAGAAAAAAGGAAATATAATTTTATTTAAATAAAACATGAAATCTTTTAAATTAAACCAAAATTCAAATAATGGTTATAGTTGTGGGAAAAATCATTGTCATTTTACATGTTAAAATAGAACATTTCTTTTTTTCATTTGAAAATAAAGTCAAACATTCCATACAATGATTAATTTTTTCAAAAACTTGAAAGAAAGACAAAAATTTCCTTTATAAAACTCTCATTTACATATAATTACATTCATAAAATCATTTTAAAAACATTGACAGGGAAGATAAAGAGATTTTGAAATAAAACTTTAAAAGAGTATTTTTAAGAAAAGTCCCTTACCCCTTTGGAAACATTTGAATCATAAGCCCCATGAAAGAATAACATTTAAAAACACTTTAAATATTATGATAATAGATAAATTTATGATATAACATGTCAAATGGTATATATATACACCTCATAAAGTAATATAGATTTATAATATCAAAATATGTCTCAATGAAAGGGAATTAATATGAAGTTCCTTACCTTGAGTCTGAATCGTCTCATACATTATTTATCTTCCTAAATAATAAAATTATATTATTTATTTACTTTATTAATAATATTTTTCAAATTTATTATTCCTTATATTTCATTTATTATCATGTTATATACAATTACTTAATCAATTAAGTTTATGTTGGATGTTTTGACACTATTTGGCTTATATGTCCGAAATGACTTTGGTTTGTTGACTTTGGTAAAGAAGATCATTTTTCAACATATAAAGAATAATAATAATGAAATAATTATATTTTTTATACATAAATTATACTTTTAAAACCAATTATGAAACATGGTTATGAAAAATGAACTACATTACGATCATGAAGACGGTAGGTCATACACACATATGAGTAACATTTCTATTTTTCAATGATAATTACAGAAAGAAGGTAGGTGAGATTTATATTTAATGAATGATAAACATATCATAAATAATATATTATTTCTTTAAATATAATTATATATACCATTCATTTTATTTAGTGATGTAAGAGTCACATTATTTCGTGGAGCCGGTAGTCCAAACGTATGAATGAACGATGTTATCATTGTTCAGTGTAAGAAGGAAAATGATATATTATATTTTTAGAATGATAAATATTCCATTAATATAATTATTATTTCATTTATATCACATATATTCATTAAATTTATCTTCATTATGTCCCATGTAAATCGTTAGTGAAAAATGAATCATATCACTTCACAAGGTGGTAGTCCACCGTACACACGAGCGACATTATTGTATCCCCATAGAATTGAAAGTAAGAATATATATGTGATATAATAACTAAATAAGTATAAATATGTTAAAAATAGCATATATATACTTTAAATCCATCATAATAACAAGCTGTGAGAGGTGGTGATGGAAAACGGATGACATCGGTTCACGAGGCGGTAGTCCACTGTACACACGAATGATGATTTTATATCCCATTTGATGGAATGAGATATAGATTTAGGTTATTAAATTAACATAATAAAATATAAGTATTTTTAACATAATTTTTTTATTATATAATAATAATTGAATAATATTTTAAGTAGGTGGAAGAAGAAATAAAATAAAGACACTCGGTTAAGCATGATACCTTTTCTTCGGACAACCACCCTAGGTAAGCACCAAAATATTTCTTAGGATGGATTTATGATCAAACTAATGGATGTGGTTAATGTTCATATAATTAAGGAATATATTTTGGCATGTATTTTTTGAGACAAATGGATTTGAAGCTATGAATAAGGGAGGAGAGGGAGTGGTATTTTATAAGTGAAGTGAGTGGAACACTTGTAATTTTTGGAAAGAAAAAGGTGTGCCCATGTTTTTCACTTTCCAAATGGTTATAAAATGTACCAATATCTATAATTATACATTACAAGGTAAATATATGTCCATAAAATATATTTTATAAAATTTTTAGGTTATTATAACCCATATATTTTTAGTTTAACCCCCGGTAAACTCGTTTTCACATTAACCACGGTAATTATTTTTTACTATTTTCGTTATTAATTATGGTAAAAAAAATAAGTTGAAAATGTTAGATAATATAAATTATTCTGATTAAAAATATGGAATCCATTTTACAAAATTTAATTCACATAAGTAGAAAAATTTAAATTAAAATTAAACCCGCAAATGTGACAAAAAAGTGGGTTTTCAAGAAGTGTATTTTTCAAGAAAAAGATGATTTTACATTAACATTATGACTAATAATAATAACTGTTTGAATATAAATTAATATTTATTTATATATAATATATAAATTTTATTTAAAACATTCCTCATTAGCTATTATCCTAATTAATTAAAATGGAAAAACATTATGCACTTTAAAACATTTTTCAGAAAAATCCTATTTTTTAAAACCAAAATAAACTTTTAATAAAATCAAATATAAAGTTGATTAAAAAGTAATTAAATGGATTAAATATAAATAAATAATGATTATTTTTCTTTTGATTATATTCAAAACATAATGGGACTTTTAAATTACTTAAGTTATTGATAAGAAATCACATTTTTTACAAAAAAATGGTATTTGTCACTATTCACCAAAAATCAATATTTTCTAAAAAAATATCAAAATTTCATCCAAATTTAATCATAATATTCCAATTTTAAAAATTAAATTAATTTTTTATAATTCAAATTCTAAAATTTAGAAATTATTTATTTAAATAAAAACCTTATAAGAAAACTGTTTATTTAAAATTATTTCCTTCTTGATGTAAAAATTACTTAATATTTTTATAATGAATATAAATATATAATTCATATTAATAAACATGAAATTTATTTATTTTATCATTACTTTTTTTTACATTGGATGAACCAAATTAATTTTGAAGTATGGAGAGGAGGGTAGAGGATAATTCCTTTTATAAGTGAGGTGTGTCATTTTTGTAAATACCCAAAACTATTCAATAATGGGAAGTCAATCTCAAGATAAGTGACTCCAAAATTGATAAATTATAAAGTGGAGGGAATATAAGGTCGATATAAAACTCAAAAATTAAAAAAATAAACATGTTTTAAACATGTTATTCACTTTACCTTTATGGTTACTCACTTTTACCATTTCAGTTTTCACCATGGTAACTAGTTTTTAACTAGATAATTTATCCTCTAAGACTAAAAAATAAAATGAGAATTATTAGATAATTTGGACCCAAATATTATAAATATGAAATAAAATTTATTAAATAAAAATCCTATGTGTGTGTAAAATGAACTTTAACACAATCACATGTAAAACACAAAACCTCATTTTAACCTTAACCATGGTAATAATTGTATTACTATTTTTACTATTCATTATAAAAAAATTAAGTTGACCTTATTAAAAAATAATTATTATCATAATTAAAAATATTTAATATATTTTATAAAATTAAATTCACGGAATTGGCATAATTTAATGTAAAATTAAACCCATAAAACATGATGGAAAACAATTTTTCAGGAAAATGAATTTTTCAAGCAATATACGATCTTATATTAATCCTATGACTATCAATCATCATTATATGAATTTAAATTCATATAAATAGGTATATAATATATAAATTTAATTTAAATATTTCCTTATTAGAGGTTAATTTAATTAATTAAATTGAATAAACTTTATGCACTTAAAAATATTTTTCCAGAAAACTGCATTTTTAAGCATAAAAATAAACTTATACCAAAATCATGAAAATTTATGATTAAAATAAAATTAATTATATTTTTTATAAATATTTTTTTAATTTTAATTTAATACCAAATCCAAAATATAATTATACTTTTAAATTACTTGATTAAATTAAAAAATGACATATTTGAAAAATCAACAATTTTCACTATTCACTAAAAAATCAATCATTTCCGAAAAATCTAAATACTTTACTCTATGTTAATTTTGATGTTATGAATTAAAAAATTAAGTTAATTTTATCAAATAAACTCTTTTAAATTTCTATAAGTTAATTATAATATTTTTTCAAAAAAAGTAATAAAAATCTTTTTTTGAAGAAAACATATGTTTTTGAAGAATAAAATGTCTGCATTAAAAATCAAGTGATTATTTCTTAAGACTTTATCAATAAATTTATATTTAGTAGGATATTTATATATATTTCATAAATTATTTAATTCTATTCATATCCTCCAATTAAATGGCTATGTTATAATGGTCTTGTTTTTATAATAATATTTCACGGTTTGTTTAGGATCGGGTTTGTAGTCGTATATGCCATCAAACATGGTTTTCTTTTTTAAAATATCAGGGTGTTACATTATACCCTCCCTTTAATAAATTGAATCCTCTCAATTTTAAATTGAACTTGGTGATCAAAGGTTTGACATTTGAAAATACCTTTCATGAAATCTCATATTGTAAAAAGGGTTAAAGAAACGTTCTCTTAATAAGAGAGAAAGGAAAATATAAAGGTCATCTGGAATATCACGTAAATAGATTTCAAAATAGAAGAAAATTGGTGGGAAGTGAAAATATAGACATATTATAAAATCATAATCCTTAAATAATTATGGAGAGTGACATAGGTCATTGATCAAAAGAAATTTAACGATCATCATAAAATTAATGACCATAAATCCATAAACCAAAGAGGTGTGAAAAATACCATCAACTCATCAGAAATAAAGTTAATGGGATAAAATTTTCATTTAAATAACTTTTTCCCATATTTAAAGAATTATTTATCATATAGATCAAGAAATTATGTAAAATATACTTGATAATTAGAATTTCATATTGTAATCAATTTACACCATATTCTCATCTTTTTATCCTAACATTAAGTATTCAAGATGAATTTTTTATCCCTAAAGAACTAAAATGAACTTATAACAGATCCAATAATTCCAAAAAATGATAACAAGTTATTCCTCCTATATTTAGACATTAACTAGATCCAAAATGTTTAGAAAAAGGTAAGATAATTCCCAAAATGAATAAACCATCATATGATAAAATATAAAATTAATCTATGAAGTCTCTAAAATAAAACCCAAAGTTAAACTTAGATCAGTTGATAAATTATTAACATTTAAATTAATTAGAATATTCCTAACTAAGGTTGAAACCCAAATATTTTAATGATCTGATCACATATTCATCCAAGATAAATTTAACATTTATCTCAAAATAAAATCAATCACTCTTAATGTCTCAAACCAAAATGTATATTCCCTAATAATATATGATAACCATTTTTATAAATAACCCAAATATCAATAAAGCTATAGTAAAATCATATATTCTTCCAAAAATTAACACAATCCTTAGATGATTAATTATTATTATAAATAAAACCCCATTGACAAAAATACTTCAACAACATAATTCTCAAACCCCAATATTGTAACACCCTGAAATTTTAAAATATGAATATCATATCTGATAGCATGTATGACATGCAACACCAAATATAGAAGGGAATATAACATATATAGAATTTATAGTATATTTACTATTTTAAATAAATTTTATCTATGATATATCTTTTAATTAACATAAAACTGAGTTAGATTTCATTACACGAAACAAAAAATTTCTTCGATATCTTGTGTTACATGCAATATTGAGTTTTACTAAATACTATTAATATTAATATTTAAAATGACATTTATATACTAGCCATTAAATTTATGGTTATGAATATGATTAACTAAAATATGAAGATATATTTTTTACATGAAAATAAAATGAATTAATTGATTACAAATTAATTAGAAATGAAAATAAAAACTAATTGAATATAAAAGAAATATTTTTATAAAGAGCCATTTTTATGCAGCCAAAGGATTTTATCTTAATAAATTAAATTAATTACTATTATAAAATTATATTAATGAAATTTATAAATTATAAATTCAATAAAATGTTTTTAAAATCATCCAATATAAATGATAGAAATAAGATAAAAAAATCCAACTTTACTATTAAAAAACCTTATTTTTCTAAGAGTAGTTTTACCACCTTTTAATTAAACACCTATTTTAAAACTAAATTTTATAAATTTTATAAATTTTATTTTTAAAAATAAACTTCATTTTTTAAATCTGAATTTAAAAATTATATTATGGTAAATATTTGATATTTTTCTAAGAAGTTTCATTTTTTGATGAATAGTGAAGATTACTAACTTTTAATTGAAAACTATTTTTTCATATAAATAATTTATATGATTAAATTATATTTTTAATTTGTTTTAAAGTTAAATTAGATAAATTATATATATATTAATCCAATTTATTTCATTGGAATCATTTTTATATTTAATTTCTATATAAAAAATTAGTTAACTTTTGAACATTTTCACTTAAAAAACCCGCTTTCTCATCCCATCATCGGGATTAATTTTAAATTAATTTCTAGAACCTATGTAATTTTAATTTAGAAAAATTTATTCCATATTTTTAATCATAAAAATTTATAATTTATAGTAAGTTAAAATTATTTTTTGAACAAAAATATTAGTGAAAGCAATTAAAATTAATTATAGTGATTAAGGTAAAAACGAGTTTACTTAGTGGTTAAAATTTTATATTAAAGGAAAAACGACCTATAAAATTTTACAACACCCATTATATGGAAATATTTCAACCATATCCACTATTATATCTAAAATTATTCATTATTAGAGATGCATGAGGTAAGGGAGACCTCCTAATAGTGTTTTCTTTTTTGTATTTATAAGAATGTCACTCCTCCTCCACTATAAAAATGAACTCACTCCCCACACTTATTCACACATATGAAGACTTTTTAATCATCAAAAAAATGAATAAATAAACTCTTAAAATCCCTTCCCATATCCTAGAAGCCTTATTTTAGGATGAAATCAAACCTTTTATGGTTTTAGTACAAACCTAAGGAGAAAACCCGAAGAAGAGGAAATGTTCTTATAAAAGAATTTTCATTTTATTTCCTTCTCCACCTTATTCAATTATTTTTATATATTAATTATATAATAACCTAAATATATTAAATATAATAATATTTTTTATGTTAAGGGTACTACCTTCACTAACACACACTTCCATCAAATGAGATACGCAATCATCATTCGAGTGTACGACGAACTACGACCTCGCAAAATGATATCGTTCATTATTCCATTACCACCTTTCAAGGTTGGGAATAATAATGAATTCATAGTTTATATATTATATATATGATATTTGTAATTTATTTTTTCTTATTTAATTATTATATAATAAATACCTTCATGCTTTCCATTTTTTGGGAATACGATAACGTCGTTTGTGTGTACGGCGGGCAACCGCCTCGCAAAGCGATGTGATTCATTTACACATTACATGGAATGTATTAAGAATGGGGTTAATAAAAAAATTTGGTATATATAACATAAATATGATACTTTAATGATAATATAAATATGTATCACTTACTTTTCTTTCTTTAATACGACAAGAAAATGGAAGCAGTGTTCATGCATACGTACGACCTAATGTCTCCATAAACGATGTATTTCATTTTCTATCACTAAATTTTATAGATTACTAGAAATAAATATTTAATTAATATATTTGATAATTGCATCATGTTTTTCATTTTGTAGATGATTAAATAATTATTAAAGTAAGAAGAACAAAAAAATAACAAGTCAAAACATACTCGAAAAAAGGCAATTAACACATGAAACAATGAAAATAATAAAATATTATTAACTAACGAATGATAATATTTTATAAAATAATAATATATTAAATTATAAATATTAATATAGTTCTATTATCAGTTAGTACCATTTTTAAAACAACTATACATGTGGTTAAACAACATTCAACCAAAAAAAAAGCATAAGTTAAAAGATTTCATCTCAATTTACATTCCATTGAAACTTATTTGTTATGAACCAATTCACCTTAATATGGAGTATATACTACCACTTTTTCATTTAATACCATTATTCACTCATAATTCATGGTATTTTAAGTTTCAATTTGAATTATATCATCCAAGGAGTTTGACTTGAAAATTACCAAGTGGTAAAAGTTATCTTTGAAATCTCACTTTCTTTTGTGATTGTTCACTTTATATTGAAACAATCACTTACTTATAAACACTTTCCATTAGTTATTAAATTTGTTTTAAATATCAATACTCTTCTCTGATGGTTATAATTATTTCTCAAACTATATACTATTTTTACATATGGTGTACAATTTTAAAGATATTTGATTAGCTGAGGATATATTGGTAAATTTGTATCCTTTACTCAATAAGGATACTTGATGATAATGAATATTATTTAAAAATTAAATATATTTTTTGATATATGAGGAATAATTTGGATAGGTATAACATGGGTTGGGGACTGTTTAAAGTAATCCCCTATATGCATTGGTAGTCTCATGATACGAATCATTTGGCCAATCAAATGGATTTTTACCCAGTATGTTATAAAACATCTTGTGAAAGGTCTTAATGATAAAGATATCATGTACCTAGAAAACATAGTGTTCAATAATTAAGAATTTAATTAATTGAGAATTCATTTATTATTATCATTTATCCATGAGATATTTTCTTTGACATTATCTATGGATGTAGTTAAAAAATTGGTTTATTTTTTAAATGGAATGTGTTTCAATTACTTACCTTGCCATATTGTTTTCTTTTCTTATCCAGTTATATAAACGAAATGCGTGTTCAGTTATTTACCTTTATATATTTATTATTATCATTAATTAATTATTATTTCCATTGTACTTAACCATTACTGAGCATTTGAGCTCACCCTTATTTTGTTTCCTTTCCCCAGGTTATGAAGAATAAATTTTTGAATGAGTTTTCATGGATGTCATTTATTATCTTTTGTTATGTATTATGTTTTATTTTCTCTTCCCATTGTAAAATGGGTATCATGTATGTATCTGGTTCTCCAAAACTACAAAACTAATCGTTCTTTCATGATTTGATTCCTTGTAATCATGCCAATGTAACAAAATAAGGAATCGGATCAGGGATACTAGGGTTGGGTCATTATAGCTGGTATTAAAGTAAGTTTAGTAGAAACCTTGGAAACTAAATTTAAGAAAACATATATTAGGGAACATAAACCTAAGATATAATTTAAGGATAAGTATAAAAGAACATCCCAAAGTTTTGGTAAGATAGAATATTATGTGGGTATTACTAGTAATACATCTATATATGGATACTATAAGTGGATGTGGTTCTAGAACAGATGTACTTAGAGGTAATAACTTCAAAAAGGGCATGTCAGGATTGACTTGAGCATAACCTGGTATACGAAAATAGGACTTACTATGCATATGATTTGACACTCTCGAGGGATATTTTTAGGATAATTATTATTTTATTTACAAAATATTATGAAGAATTTGAAAGTAAATATATCCCAAAGAAACTATGTTTATGATTATGAGATTAGATATAGATAAAATTTTCAATTTATGATAATTATTTCACTAGTTTTTTTATTAAAAATTATGTTACATGATGTTATGATATAATCTAGTGTATTTCATTGTTTAGAAATGGAACCTATAAGGAAGAAGTATATCAATAATCATGGCCAATATATAGGTTTACTTGTTGAGGAATTTGATATAGTTGGTATTGGAACAAAAAATTATGAATATATTAGGACGACTTAATCATGTTATGAAAAATAACCTTTTCTAAATGGATAAATTTGTTCCACAGTGAGATTATATAATGTTGGATCGCTTTATTTGAAAGAGGCACCTGTCATTTAGTGGGACTACTAATCCGATAGAGATTAAGAAATGGATTAAGTATCTAGAGAAGATATTTATGGCCTTAGGATATAGTAAAAAGGAAAAGGTTACACTTTCAGTGTATTATATCAAAGGATATGCTGATCAATAGTGGTTGTTGATCTATAATACTAGAGAGGAAGATGAAATAGGACTCATGGAATGAAAATATTTTAAGAATAAAATCTTTGATAAATATTTTCCTCATGAGAAAAAAACTGAGATGAAGATAAAGTTCATTATCTTAAAGAAAAATAAAAAAGAAAGTTTTTCAGATTATGAAGCTACCTTTACAAGGTTATCAAGGTATGTAATGGATTTTATATGCAACACAGAATGCAAGATTAACCATTTTTTGAAGGGATTAAGAAAAGTATCCAAAGGGAACTGATATCTCAAAATTTTTATTCATATGATGAAATAGTTTTATGTGCTATTATAAAAGAGAAATAATTATCTAAGTCTCACGACTTCAAATGAAAGTAAGATAAGAATAGGATGATAGAGAAAAAGATAGATAAAGGTAAGAAGGGAAAGAAGTATTTTCCCATATGTGATAACTATGGAAAGAATCACCATAGGAAATGTTTGATGGGATTGGTAGTTTACTATAAGTGTAGAGATAAGGGTCACCATGCTAAATAATGAAAGGGGAAGAAATATATCAATTGTGTAAAGTGCTTAAACTGTAGATAACTAAGACATTATTCATACTAATTCCCCAAGTGTCAAGGGAATCTACCACTGAAGAATCTAGGGGATCAAGGTCAAGATTATGTTATTGATACAACCAAAGTGGAATGATTAATGTGATTATGTATTTGGATTATTGATTAATGTTGTGAAAGTATTTTATTGATGATATTATTATCATAATAATTAATAAAATTATAAGAATTATACTACAATACTATTTCTTAAACGATTTAAAATAATATATTGAATAGTATTAAGAAAAATGATTCAGTGACATGTTTAACTTCTTGGAAAACACATGATTTAGAACCATTAATACGTTCTTGATGTTTAGATAATGATTTTTGGATAAAGAAATGATTTATATGGATAAATTAAATTGGATAATACTGACTACCTTGGGATTGTTTAATGACTTATTGACAAAATTGTTTATGCTATCTTTGATGGAGTTAAAAATGATTTTTGATTTAAGGAATATATACAATAGTATGTTTTTTACTTAAGTAATAAAGAATCATGCATGTTTTCAATATGGTTTTATGGTAATTTAGGTTATTACCATGTTTCAAGAGAATACATGATGAAGGTATTCACATGTTTGGTATGTGATGATTTAGAGATGCTTTATGTTGTTTGGATTAATGATAAGTTCATTTTTTAAATATATAGACCTTATAAAGTTTTGGATCTTGTTATTTTTGAAGGTACATAAGTTTAATCATTTATTAAATGGTTTAAGATTATCTTTGGAAAAGGTTTTAGAGATTAATTTATTACTTCACCATATAATGCAACCTATACTAAGAGATGAAGTATAAATAGTTAAAGGAACAACCAAAGGATAATATTATTCTTATGAAATAGAAAAATGTCAAGTAAATATATTTCATTATATTAATATAGAGTTAAATAATTCCTAAACTCTAGGAAAAAGGGTCTTGAAACAAAAATGATGTCCTATTATCATCATTTTTATGATATCAATGACCTTTTCCACACCTCTAGTTTATGGATTTGTGGTCTTTAAAATTCTCCTAAACATGTTCTCTATTGTTATCCCTTAGTATTTAAGTGTTATTTTTATCTTCCGTGTCTATGTTTTCATTTCCAACATATGTCCTCCTATTTGAAAACCCAGTTATATTATTATTCCAGATGACTTTTTCACTTCCTTTTCTCTTTTATTAATAGGATATTTTATTAACCCTTGTTTGATGTGGGATTTTTAACAATATTATTTCCAAATATCAAACCATGTATTACTAATATTAAGTTTAAATTATAGGGATGTAATTTATTTAAGGCAGGGATAATGTAACACCATTAAATTTTAAAATATTAATATTATATCTGATAGCGTGTATGACATGCAACACTAAGCGTATAAGGGAATATAAAATTCCAAGACTTTATAATAAATTTACTATTTTAAATAAATCATATATATAACATATCTTGTAATTCATAAAACACCGAGTTAGCTTGCGTTACACATGATAACGACTTTCTTCGATAACTTGCGTTACATGCAAAACTGAGTTTTACTGAATACTATTAATATTATTATTTAAAATGATAATTTTCTCCTAGACATTAAATTGGTAGTTATGAATAAGACTAGATAACATAAGAAAATATATATTTTTACATGAAAATAAAATTAATTTATTAGTAACCAATTAATTATAAATGAAAATAAAAACCAATTGAATATAAACGAAATATTTTCATAAAAGACCATTTTTATGCGACCAAAAGCGTTTTATATTAATAGATTAAATTAATTAATATTATAAAATGATAATAATAAAATTTATATATTATATATGAAATTAAATTTTTTTACATTCATTCAATAGATATGATAAATATAATATAAGAATAAATCCAACTTTATGCTTTAAAAACCGTGTTTTTCAAAAGATAGTTTTTCCACCTTTTAATGGCTTAGCTATTTTAAAAATAAAATTTGAAACTTTTATAAATTTTATTTTTAAAAATAAAATTAATCTTTTAAATCTTAATTTAAAAATTATCATATTGAAATTTTTGGTATTTTTCTAAGAAGTTTCATTTTTTGATGAATAGGGAAAAATACTAACTTTTAATTGAAAACTGGTTTTTATTCTAAATAATTTATAAGGTTAAATTATATTTTTAATTGGTTTTAAAGTAATATTAGATAAATTATAAATATATTAATCCAATTTATTTCATTTTAATCATTTTTAAATTTAATTTAGATATAGAAATAAAGTAAACTTTTGAATATTTTCACTTTAAAAACCAGCTTTCTTGCCCCGTCTCTGAGATTAATTTAAAATTAATTTCTGTCAATTATGTGATTTGAATTTTTAAAAAAATATTATATATTTTATTAATCATAATTTATAATTTCTATTAATGTCAAATTAGTTTTTAACCAAAAATATTAGTGAAAATAATTAAAATTAATTATAGTGTTTAAGGTAAAAATGAGTTTACATAGTGGTTAAACTTTAATATTAAGGTGGAAAATGACCTATAAACTTGTACAAAACCCAATTTATATCCATATTTCTACCATTTCACCTCTTTTATCAAAAAATGGTTCATTATTGGAGACACATTAAGTAATGGAGACCTCCCAATAGTGTTTTTTTTTTGTTTTTACAAGAATGGAAAACCTCCTCCACTATAAAAAGGAACTCACTCCCCACATTTCTTCACACCTATCAAGCCTTTTGTATCATACATAACCTAAAAAAATCTACTCAAAATTTCCTCCCCTAATCCTAGAAGACTTATTTTGGGAATAAAGCAAACCTTTGATGGTTTAAGTGTAAGCCTAAGGAGAAAACCCTAAGAAGAGGTAATGTTCTTCTAAAAGAATTTTCATTTTATTTCCTTCCCCAACTTATTAAATTATTTTTATACCATGATTATATAATAACCTAAATATATTAAATATAATTATATTTTTTATTTTAAGGATATTATTTACACCAACACACACTTCCATCAAATGGGATACACAATCATTGTTCGTGTGTACGACGGATTACCACCTCGCGAACTGATGTCATTCGTTATTCCATTAACACCTTTGAAGGCTGGGAATAATTATGTATTTATATTTTCTATATGATATATATGATATTTTTAATTTGTTTATTATTTTTAATTATTATATAAAATATACCTTCATGATTTCTATTTTTTGGGAATACGATATTGTCGTTTGTGTGTACGGCGGACTACCACCACACAAAATGATGTGATTCGTTCACATGTTACATGGAATGTATTAAGTATTAGTTTAATAAAAACATGTTGTTTATATAAAATAAATATGATAATATAATTATAATATAAATATGTATCAATTACTTTTCTTTCTTTAATTAGATAAGAAAATAGAAGCAGCATTCATGCGTACGTACGACCCACCATCTCCATGAATTGTGCATTTCATTTCCTATCACTAAATTTTATGGATTACTCTAAATATATATGTAATGAATATATATTATATTTACATAATGTTTTACATTATATATATTATTAAATCATTATTTAAGTGAGAGGAACAAAAAAAACAACAAGTCAAAACGTACTCAAAAAACATGGTAATTAACACCCTAAATAGTGAAAATAATGAAAGATTATTAACAAACGGATGATAATATTTTGTAAGAGAATAATATATGATATATAAATATTAATATGGTTCTATTATGAGTTAATAAAATTTTTAAAACCACTATATAATTGGTTAAAGAGTGCTCAAATAAAAGGTTGCGTAAGGTAAGGGATTTCATCTCAATTTTCATTCCATTGATACTTATTTGTTATTATACGCCAATTAAATTTAATGTGGTGTATATACAGACCATTTTTCATTTAATATCATTATTAACTCATAATTAATGGTATTTTAAGTTTCACTTTGAATTATCTCATCCAAGGGGTTTGACTTGAAAAATACCAAGAGGTAAAAGTTATCTTTGCAATCTCACTTTCTTTTGTGATTGCTAACTTTCTCTTGAAACAATCACTTCCTTATGAAAATTTTCCATTAGATGTTACATTTATTTTAAATATCCATACCCTTTTTTTATTGGTATAATTATTTCCTAAACTGTATACCATTTTTACATATGGTGTACACTTTGAATGATATTTTATTAGCTAGGGAAATATTGATAAATTTGTATCCTTTACTCAATACAGATACTTGATGATAAGATTTTTTTTTACAAATTAATTAAATTATTATATATATGAGAAATTATTTATACAAGTGTGACATGGGTTTGGAACCATTTAAAGTAATCCCCTCAATGCATTGGTAGTCTCATGAGATAAATCATTTGTCCAATTAGATGAGTTTTTACCCAGTATGTCATAAACCATCTTGTGAAAGGTATTAATGATAAAGGTATCATGTACATAATAAAAATTTAATCAAATAATTAATATTTTAAATCATTTAGAATTTATTTATTATTATAATTTATCCATTAGATTTTTTCTTTGACATTTTCTATAGATGGAGTTCATTATTATTTTATTGATTAAATAGCATGTGTTTCAGTTACTTACCTTACTGTATTAATTTTTCCATATCCAGTTATATAAATGTAATGTGTGATTAGTTATTGACCTTTCCATATTGATTATTCTCATTGATTTATTATCTTTTCTGTTGTACTTAACCCTTATTGAGCATTTGATCTCACCCTTATTTTGTTTCCTTTCCTTGGGTTATGAAGAAGAGATATTTGAATGATTTTTCAATGTCTTCTTTTATTGTATTTTGTTATGTATTATTTTTTATTTTCTATTACCAATATATAATTGGTATAATTCATGTATATTTTTCTCTAAAACTACTCAACTGATTGGTCCTTTGGGATTTTATTCCTTGTAATCACACCAATATAATAAAGTAAGGCATCAGCTCTGGGATAATGTGGTCGGGTTGTTAAAAATATGTAAATAATTTCACCTCAATGATTGATATACCATAGGTCATTCTTTGGTATTGTATTTAACCTTTAGAAGATGGAATTGACTCGGATAATTCCCAGTTTCCCCATATTTAAGAAAACAAACTATAAATTTATCTCTAAGATGAAATTTATTTCTCTCCATTAAACTCATCATTTTTCCTTAGCAATTTGTTTCTCTATTCCCTTCTTCAAAACATAAAAAATATTTTCCTATTACTTTAATACATTATCCTGGGTGTCTCTTCCCATATTTATGAAATGAATAAAATTTATCCTTCTTTCCTCTATGGTCTTCTCAACCCATTCTCTGAGTGGACTCTATAATTCTCTTATTTAGTGAGTTTGAGAGTTGGTTAAGGTATAGGGTTTCAATCATATATCTTGATAGCTAATTAGACATAATCACAATATATTTCACTTCAGTAATCATTCCATTTGGTTAATAGAAATCACTATATTTTCCATAAAATTCAACATTAATATCATTCATTATGGTTCAAACCATTAATTAAAATAAAAAATCATGGTGTGAGCAACAATAATCATAATCATGAAAAATAATTTATAGGATATCTAAATAATGACACTTTTTTTCATTCTATGATACAATAATTTTAACCTAGTTCATATATGATTATTATTTATTCAAATGATTCATGATGTTTTATAAATAAAATGTAAAATAACCCAAGCATATCCCCCAAGAGTATCAAATCAGGTGTGTAGTAAGGTACTCACTGTGTATAAAAATGATGGTTGAGATATACTCAACGAACTCTTTTGTGGTTATTACCCCTAGATTCATACATGATTAAAATATTTTTACTTGTATTATATAGATAGTGATTTATTACTATGAAAACCACATAATCTCTTCCTTACCAAAACTTTATTATGTTATCTTATACTTAGACCTATCCCTAAGTTCTTTTTTACTAAAGTTATATAATCTTAATCCCCAAAAATAACTAGACCTTTATTTGATACCAAATATAGTGAAACAATCCTTTTAAAAAATTTTTTACATGATTTTTTACATAAACATCCATTAATTACAACACAAAGATCATGAGGCCTAGTGTCTTTGTAAGACAAGGTATATAAAACATCAAAAGAAACTAAAACAAAACATTTTTATTTTTATTCTCCTTAGTGAGATCCAAAATATATTTATCTACTAAAACTGAATAAGATAACTTGTGGAATATATAAAAGAAATGGGTGATCCAAAAATACCAATTATAGAATAAACATGATAAATAAACATAACATGGGAGTTAAATGTATGACATGATATCATAAAATTGAAGGTGCATGAGTAATCACATGGAATCATAACATAAATAACATGATATCATAGGATATATCAACCTAATAAATGTGGAAAAAATATATAACATGACATAAAAATGAGTCAAGTCTAACTGCCTAAATAATATCACCTGGTGGAAAAGTCCCATAATGGACTAGACTTACTCCATATTCCCAAACATAATTTCTTATGAAACCAAAAACATTACCCAATACATTGGAGTTCTATTTGGGTGAACCTATCATAACATTTAAATTATTATGTGTTCCAAAAAAAGAAATAAATCATAAGTTATAAATATAAGAATTACCCATAGAAATAAATAGGTTTCATAATCTTGCCTTATGTCACAATCAAAGGAAATTTCATAAAGGAGGCAATGAATAAATGAACTTAAGGAATGTATTAACCCATAAAATTAATGGATAATGATATAGTTATATGTGTAAGAGACATATATACATAATTTAGAATAAATATATAATGTATAAGGTTTTCATCATTGATTAAAACATCTTTATAAGATCACATGGAATATTTATTGAGGAAAATACCCTTTTCACTTTGAAATAACTTCTTCAAAATATAAAAATTTCTAAAATATTATAGAAAACATTTTATTTTAAAAGAAACATGTAAAATTTTAAAAGAATATTCAAATAATTGAGTATCGATGATGGTGGGAAATTCAATTCATGTTGTATAAGTTAAAATAAAACATTCTTTTCACACTTTTGTAAAAAAAGTCAAAAAGTACCTTGTTTGGAAAATGATAAAAGATTATTTTTAAACCATTTAAAAAAAAAGTTCAAACATGTGTAAAATTGTATTTAATAAATCATTTTATAATAGTAAAAAAATTATTTAAAATGTTTTAAGGAAAATATAAACATGGAAGAGAAATATTCCAGATCTAAAAGAAGATACAAGATTGGTATTTCTTACAAAAAACTATCTTGATGTTTCTTTATTCAATAAGAGAAGAAATAGAAACCAAATTTATAAAAAAATTAATTAATATAGTATAATAAAAGATACTTGGTTCATGAAAATAATTTTATATGATTTTCACCAAAGGAACATTTAACATAAACAATCTTATAAAAAGGATATTGTAACATAAAGCCTTTACCACTTTGGTAACATTCAAATCAAATCCCCTTGGATGAAGTAAAATGAATTGAAACTTAAAATAAAATTAATTATAAATTATTCATGATATAATATGTAAAAGTTTCAGTATATATACCATATAAAATAAATTAGGTGCATAACATTAAAATATGCCTTAATGAAGGAAAATTGAGATGAAATCCCTTACAAAGATTATACTATTGAAGTGAGAATTAATCAATGAATTTATTATGTTTATAAAATTTAAATCCACATAAAAAAGTTTAAATAAAACATAAAATAATCAAAATTCATCACACACATAATATTATAATATCAAATACAATGAAGAAGTAATATAACCCAATAAAAAGAAATTGAGTTATGAAACCCCTTGCCACTTGATAACATTCAATCTAAATACCATTGAATAAAATAATTTGAATTGAAAATTAAAATAACATAAATTATGAAATAATCATTATATAACATGTAAAAGTTTCATTACATACACTATATAAAATAATTTAGGTGTATAACATTAAAATATGCCTCAATGAAGTGAAATTGAGATGAAATCCCTTACAACGAGTTTGATTTGTCATATACATACTTTATATTCTGGAATAATAAAATAATGTTAAGATAACTTTTATAGTTAATTATTTATTTTATTTTATTTATTATCTTATTATATTTTTTTACTATATCAATTAAGTTCACATCAAATGTTTTTTTATATTCGTTTCATATGTCTAAAATGACTTTGATAGGTTAAATACAGTAAAAGAATTAATTATTCCATATTTTATAGAATAATAATCATGAAATAATAATCATTTTTATAAATAAAATAAATTTTAAAACCAACCATGATATATGGTTATGAAAAATGAACTATGTTACAATCATGCATATAGTTGTCCATATGTACGCATGAGTCACATTTCCATTTTTCAAAAAGCATGATGGAAATATGGTAAGTATTATTTTATCCTAAAATAATGATAATTATATCATAAATAACATATTATTTCTTTAAATACACTTATATATACTATCCATGTGATGAGGTGATGAAAAACAAATCACATCGCTTCATGGAAGTGATGGTCTACACGTATGCATGAATGATGTTATCATTTTTGAGTGAATGGAATGGTAAGAAAATATATGATATATTAATTTCCCAGAATGATAAATATTTCATTAATATCATATATAATAATTAAATACTTTATCATAAACAACCATGATAGGTGATTATGTAAAATGAATTACACCGGTTTGCAAAGCGATAGTCCATTGTACACACGAACGATGGTTTCATTTCCCATTTGATAGAAGAAGAGATGAATATAGGTTATAAAATTAAAATAATAACATATAATTATATGGGATATTATAATGTTATTATATTATCATGTTTCAATAATATTTTAATGAGGTGGAATAAGAAATAAAACAAAACGGTTGGTTAAGAATGATACCTCTTTTTCAGACAACATCTTTAGGTTTTCATCAAAATCCTTCCAATGAGGGATTTATAATCAAACCAAGGCATATAAGATGTTTCAAGGGGATTAAAGAAGGTATCCTGGTAGTAATTTTCTAAATAAAAAATATTTTTAAGTGTTTATAGGAGAGGATGGGAGGTTTCCTTTTATAAGTGAGAAGGAGTAACATTTTTATAAATACTCAAAATTATTCAATAATGGGAAGTCACTCTCAAGAAAATTGCCACAAAAATTGAAAAATGATGTAGTAAAGGAAATATAAGGTAGATAAAAACCTCCACCATTAAAAAATAAACATGTTTTAAACAAGTTATTCTCTTCACCTTTATTGTTACTCATTTTTACCATTTTAGTTTTCACCATAGTAACTAATTTTCACCTAGGTAATTTATTCTTTAATCCTAAAAATAAAATGATAATTACTAGATAATTTTAACTCAATTATTATAAATATTAAATCAAATTTATCAAATAAAAATCATATATGTGTGTAAAATTAATTTTAACATAGGCACATGTAATGTGTAAAACCCCATTTTAACCATAACCATGGTTATAATATTTTTATTATTTTTACTATTCATTATGAAAAAAATAGGTATAACTTATTAACTAATAATAATCATACTGATTATAAATTTTTAATCCATTTTATCAAATTTAATTCATCTACGTGGTAAAATTTAATTTAAAATTAAACCTACAAAATGCAATAAAAAGCAGTTTTTAAGAAAACATATTTCTCATGAAATAGATGATATTATATTAACCATATCAATAGAAATAATCATTATATGAATTTAAATTAATATATATATATATATAATATATAAATTTCATTTAAAAATTTCCTTATTAGGGGTTATTTTAATTAATTAAAATGGATAGACTTTATGCACTAAATAAATATTTTTAAAAAAACTAAATTTTAAGTGTAAAAATAAACTTATATAAAAATCATGAAAATTACTAATTAAAATGAAATTTATTATATTATTATAAATAAAATGGTTCATATGTAAATTTAATATTAAATAAAAAAATATAACAGTACTTTTAAATTATTTTATTTAATGAAAACAAATGCCAGTATTTGAAAAATAAGTAATTTTTACTATTCATTGAAAAATCAATCATTTCATAAAAATATTAAAATTTCACTCAAAGTTAATTTTTATATGATGATTTAAATAATTATTTTCATCTTATCAAACAAATTTTCTAAAAGTTCTATGAATTAATTATAATATTTTCTCACAAAAATCAATAAAAATCATTTTTGAAAAAAAAATGTATTTTTTAAGAATAAATTTTTTCATTAAAAATTGAGTGGTTATTTGCTAAGAATTTATCAATTAATTTATATTTAGTTTAATCTTTATATATATTTAAAAAATTATTTAATCATATTCATACCCACCAATATAATATCTAGGTTATAACAATCATATTTAAATAATAATATTTCATGGATCATTTAGGCTCAATGTTGCGTATTGTATATTCTATTGAACATAGTTTTATTTTTTAAACTCTGATGGTGTTAAACATTAACTTTATCAAAGAGATCAGTGGGATTTCCAAGTGTGATTGGTTATAAACTATGGAGGATCATGAGTATGCTATGAAATTTATAATGACAATGCGCTATAGTGAATTCTGGTATATTAGCACATTTCCTTTGTATGCTCCTTAAACTATATTGGTTTGGTTAGGGTGAACCAAGTAAAATTTTTATGTGTCATGCCTGTTTTTATTTTGGCATGTATATATTTTTGTGAGAAGAATAAGAAAGTGAGTTTTGTTTTATAATGAAACAAGATCAAAGGGTAGTTGTTTTAATTTATCATACCATGATTCAACCCTACTCAAGGTATTTTAACCAATGGGCCTAACATCTTGGAATGATCAAAATGAATAATTTCAGAAGTCTAGAATGAAACTAGATAGAGATAGTGATGCAGTGGTACCAAAGTTCAAAAGCTCTAAAGAAGAACCAAATGAAAACATCAGATCAAAACTAGAATATGGAAGAAGGAGGGTATATAATAGTAAACCAACTCTTACGTAAGAGTAATCAAGAATATTCAAAGTATACATAATATAAATATGAATATCTATATAATATTAATATGGAACAGAGAAATTGAATATTTCATTATTCATTAAAATAAGGAGTTAAGTCGGTGATTTCCTTTGACCTAGTGAATGGATGCCTATAAAGATAAAATACAAAATAAATTCTCTTTATAAAGCTTATTAGGTAGTGGAAACTAGTTGTCTATATGTCTATTATGGAATTTATCTATAAATTCATGGGTGTTGGTCACTTTTTTTGTTTGTTTGTTCACTATTTTAACCATCTTCTATTTTTAATAAATTTTTGCAGCATCCCCTCATGGAGTAGGTTAAATACTGAACCAATTTAAACCTTTTTATTTTTCTTTGACTTTTTCTTCTACAATTTCCTTTTGTAATTTATTTTATAGCGTATGGTGGAAATATAGTGCATAGATAGGGTGATTTTTTTTCTTAGTTTTAGATACATCGTATACATGGGTTTGTTCCATTTTGGTAGTTCTAGGACTTTGTTCCACATTTGAAGTTCTATAAGGTGCTTTTATTTTATGTGTTTTTGAACCCAAAAAGTGGAATTAGATCTCATTTATATAGTTTTAGTATAACCAGACCTTGTACAAGGTGTTTTAGATCTTGGTTCAATAGTATCATTCCACCCTTGAGCTTATAGGATAATTATGGTAAGAAATTTCTAATCCCTCTTACATTATTTTAGATTTAGTGGAGTTCATTATCTCTGGAAGGATAAAGTTAATTATGGGTAATTTATAGATTGATAAATTTTACTAGAAGAATTTTAGATTCTGGAAGATGTAGATAGATTATTTTCTATTGTCAAAGGATCTAAATCTTCCATTGATGGGTGTAAAACCAGAAGAAATGAAAAAGGAATAATGGGAAAGGATAGAAAATAAATCACTAGGTTGATATGAATATCACTAGCCCAGATGATGTCTTATAAAATCAGTTAAGTGAAGATATATTCATAACTTGTGAAGGATTTTACTGATATTCATGAGAAACTAACTACAATGGAAAACATGTTTCTATTGTATAATCTATTCAACATAAGAATGTAGGAGGGAAAGTTAGAAGATGATAATTTCAATGACTTTTACATGGTTCATATTTAGTTGAAATTGATAAAGTTGAATTTCATAGATACATAGTGGGAAGTGTTTTTTCTTTCATCTCTCTTAAAATCTTGTGATACAATGGTTACCATAGTGAGAAACTAGAGTAGTAATATTGACTTAGTGCTCTATTTCACATAAGAGTTGTAATAATGGGAAAAAAAGAAGTATAAGCTATAATAGTTTAGATGAAATTGTTCCCATATACATTTTGGGAAAAAGTTTCATATGAAAAAAGATTGAAATGTGTTAAGAGTTAATTTTTTAATATTTTCTTTTGAAATTGCATCCAAAAATGCCATCTTAGATGATACAAGTGGTCTCTTTCCAAGTGTCTCTATTCCACTTGAGTCTTTGATCGTAGACTCTAGGATTTCATTTCAATCTATATCTAAAAGTAGTATGGGGAATTATATTTCTATAAGATTTTATAAGGTATATATTGTAGATAATAAAACTCTCAAGATAGCGGTAAAGGGTTATATTAACATTCAGACTCAAAATAAAGCTTACTAAAATTGCAAGGAGTATGACACTTAATGATGTTAATGAAAAAAATTGATTTTAGTAGAAAATATTAATGACATGGGTTTTTATAAAATATTTGTGGGTCTTTCATGATAAATTTTACACAGTTTCATGTTGGTAGACAAATGAGTGAATGATAAGACATTTTACATGACAGGAGTTTCATAAAGAGCAATACATGCCAAGAAAACAACTTCTAAACCATAAATTTTTGGTGTGAACATCTTGGACACTGAACTGAGAAAGGTATGAAATTCCTAGCTTTTAAAGGCATACTGAAACTCATAATAAAGTATTAAAAATATATTAAGAGTGTATTATTAGGAATTAATGGTAGGTGTATTTATGAATTGAAGGAAAGGTACCCAAGGATCAGAATTTAGAGGCTATTGATATAAACGCAGGGGGGCCTCCTCTGATCCATTTTCAGGGAGGTTCATTATAATATGTGACATTCATCAACGATTCGATATAGAAGGTGTGTGTGTTCATTATAAATAATAAATATGAATTTATTACAACCATTATTCAGTAGATAACCATGGTGGAAAAGAATATCGAATATAAACTGAAATGTTGTTAAGTCTTATATTGGTGAGGAATATGAAAGTATGGAATTTCAAATATTCTACTAGAGGAAAGGTAAAAAGTTTTAGAAAACTATATTATTAAATCATAAAAAAATAGAGTTGGGGATAGATTTAATTATACTTTAATGGATAAGGAAATTATTTTGAGGATACACACTAGTTTCGCTAAGGATTTTTGGGTAGAGGTCGTATACTATGCTACCTACTTAGTGAACCAAATTACTTCTTCTCCATTGGTGCATGAATGTCTGGAATATTACTAGATTATAAAGAAGATTTAAATTTTCCATATTAGATTATTTAGATTACTCACCTATGTTCATGTTGATTATAGGAAAAGGGACAAGTTATAGGATAAGTCATATGTGTGTTTCCTTATTGTTTATAGCGATAAAGACTTTGGATTTCAACTCTGGGATAACAACTTATAGAAGGTTATCAGAAGATGAGATGTTATATTTAATGAGGGGATACTATAAAAAGATCAAATAAAAATATAAGTTTTATATAATAATAAATAATAATCATGAGATGAGTTTCGTCTGAATAGAATTCTAGAAATTCCAGAAAGTTTGGGGAGTATGGTAGTTATTAAAAAACTAGATTTCTCGAAATAAGTTTCGGATGGAAGTTAAGTTTTAATGGTATTTCTAAGGCTATAAGAACTAAAAATATTGGGGACTATATAATCTTAGGGTAGATATCCTAAATGAATATTATGAAACTAATGGTTTTATAAGGAGTTGAACTATAAAGTCAGTTGTATAGACCTACCAGGATTTGGCACCAAATGTAGAGATACTAAAGTAAATTTCACTATGTAATGACCCAAGATTCTCATACATGGATATTACAGTTTTTAGATGAATATTAAATAAATTAAACAAACACACACCTAATAAACATAATAGTTTAGTGTATTTGGAAACTTGGAACATAATATTTTAATTTGGTGAAATATCTTCAACATCTCCCACAATGATATTTGCAGATAGTACTCCTATTAGGAATACCCTACCTAAAAATTTTGTTATAACATAGGGTAGGAAACATAATAAAGAGTGATATTAGATTCTTAGTAAGGGTAAAAAAATAGATATCAATCTATGATCATATGAAAGAATAAGATAAGAATAAGGGTATGTTCTCATGAACATAACTTAAAAAGTTCATAACCAACCTATACCAGATCATAAACATGAGTCATATCATAAAACTTTATCATTTTTGAAAACATAGTCCATAAGAGTGATAATAATCAGAAATAAATCATAAAACATAATATCATGTCATAAAATTGTGGTACCATTATAAATATAGAAAACTATTTCATGTGTCAAAGTTAACTACCAAGACCATCAACATAGTGGATCATGATGCATATATTTCCCATAGTGGATAAGGATTCACCTATTTTCCATTATGGATCAGGACACACATGTTTCCCATTTCAAATCAAGACACACCTATTTACTATTTTGGATCAGAACACACCTATTTTATATCATGGATCAAGCCCATCGACTTGTTTTCCATTTTCATCTCATGGGATATAGATCTTTACCCAATGCATTGGAGGGATATATATGTCTCACCCATCACATAATGAAAACCATATTTATGTGTTCCACAAGATCATAAACATTCATTATATCATAAATAATGAAATAAAATGGGTATCGTAAAAATTTCATTAAATCATAACCTATGGAAAAGTGATAGGTTTCTTAATCATTTCATTATAAAATAACTTGTGAAAATAATCAGGTTTCATAAGGATTTCCTCACAATACAACCCATGGAAGAGAAACGAGTTTCATAAAAAACATGTCATCATAAACATAAACCATTTAGAGAAATTATAATAATGGTATCCTTGGATTATATCCCCAGTAAGGCATAGGTAACATAAATATATAAAATATTAGATAGAAAATGATTTTTAAAGATCATTAAAAAAATTCTTGAGGAAAATATTATTTCTAATTTGAAAATTATTTTTAAAACATAGATAATTTCAAAAAAAATTATTTTAAAATAACCTTGAAAATGTATAAATGAATATTTAAAAATAATTTAAAATATTTCTTGAGTAAAATATCCTTTATTATTTGAAAAAATTCTTTTTAAAACATTTTTATAAAACATGATTTTGGAAGAAAAAGAGTTTTTGACTAAAAAAGATGATTTTTTTTCATAAAAACATTATTTTGAACTCTTGAGTAAATAAAGAGAGGAAAATGAAGGGGAAACATGTATTATCATTAAATAAACATAGGATAGGAAATATTAGTGAGTTTATTGATGTATTGATCATAATATTTGATCATCGTAAACATATTCATAAACAATCCTGATAAATGATGAGATTGTAACATAAAATCTTTACAACTTTGGTAACATTGAATCGTAATACCTATGAAAGAATAAAATTAAATGAAACTTATAATAACATGAAAATAATTATATTCATTATATAATATTTTATAGGTTCATTATATACACATTATAAAATAAGATAGGTGTATAACATAACATATGTCTCAAAGAATGCAAATTGAGAAAAAAAAATCTTACCACTTTGATAACTTTTGACTTGTAAACCCCATGAAAGAGATATAATCAAAAGGATATGTAAATCCTAATAAATTTAAGGATATTAATAATAAAACAAATTCATGGTCATTATATACACCACATAAAAGAAACATGTGGTGAATATGGCATGTGTCTCACATAAAAATAAAAGTGAGACAAAAATCCCTTACCTTAAGAATTGACTTCTATCGTACACGTTAAAACATATTGTATAATAAATATAATTTTATTATAAATATATTACAGAACCATATTAATATATATAAAACTATATATTATTTTCTTATGACCTTTTATTACTCGTTTATTAATAATTTTATGTTAAAGACGTGTTTCGGACAATAATTGCTTTGTTTTTTATGTATGTTTTGACCTTTTATTTTTGGTCCACTTACTTTGATCATGGATTAATAATATCCAGAATTTAAAACATGATATAAATATAATATATATTCATTATATATGTATTTATAGTAATCCATAATATTTAGAGATAAAAATTGAAATACATTATTCATGGAGACGGTAGGTCGTACGTACGCGTGAACGTTGTTTCCATTTTCTTTGGACTGAAATAAAAAAATTAAATGATATATATAATCATTAAATAAAAAAATTTATGTCAAATATATCACATATTTTCATTCAAATCATCCTTAATATATTCTATGTAAAGCGTGAATGAATCGCATCGCTTCGTGAGGCGGTAGTCCGCCATACACATGAACAACATTATCGTATTCCCATGAAATGAAGAGTATGAAGTTATGTGTGATATAATAATTCAAGAATCATAATAACATCATAAATATCATATATATCATATATAAATAATAAATACATCATTATTTACAATTGTGAGATGTGGTAATGGAAAAATGAATAACATTGGTTCGCGAGACAATAGTTCTCCGTACACACGAACAATGATTTTGTAACCCATTTGATGGAAGTGGAGATGGATTTAGGTCATTAACTTAACATAAAAAAATCTCAGATTATATAATATACTGAATTTATTATATCATAATGTTATAATAATAATTTAAGGAGGTGGAGGAATAAATAAAACAAAAAGGCTCATTGATGAACGTTACCTCTTTTTCAAGTATCCTCCTTAGGTATGCACCAAATCCTTCCCAAGATGGTTTTTTTTCCAAAAATAAGGCTTATATAATGAGAGGAGGTAAGTTTTTAAGTTAATTTTTGGGTTTTTGTTGATCTAAATAGATTTTAAGTTTAAATAAGTGAGGCTATTGAGTGCCCTTTTATAATTGAGGAGGAGTGACTCTTTTTTAAATACCCAAAAGTATTCATTATTGGGAAGTCTCTATTTCCTCATGTGCCTCAAAAATTGAATAATAATGAAGGTGAAAGATGAATTTTTTTATAAATACCTCCACTACACAAAACAAAAACATGTTTTTATCATGTTATTCCTTAGTCCTTAAGTTTAATCAATTTTATCCTTATAGTTTTTACCAAGGTAACTTGTATCTTTTTATTTACCTAGGTAATTTATCCATTTATTAAAAGAGATATATTATATAATTTAGAATTTATTATTATAAATATTAAATACAATTTATTAAAATAAAAATAATTTGTGTGTGTAAAACTAATTTTAATACAAATGCATGTAATGTGCAAAACCATGTTTTAACCTTAATCACAATAGTTAATTTTATCCATTTTCACTAATAATTACAGTAAAATTTTGATTTGAACTTATTATATAATAAAAAATATTAATTATTCCAAATATTTATTTCATTTTTTCAAATTCAACTCACAAAAGTGGTAGAGTTTAATTTAAAATTAATCCTATAGATGCGACAAGAAAGAAGGTTTTTAAAGTAAAAAATGTTCAAAATTTTACAAAGTTTTTATATACAATTTAAATAATAAATTAATTTCAATGAACTAAATTATATTATTAGATGTATAATTAAACTGATTATACTTTAAAATAAATTTAAAATATAATTTAATTTTGTAAATAATTTAGGTGAAAAGGCAGTTTTAAATTAAAATTCAGTATTTTTCAATAATTATCAAAAAATGAAAGTTTACAAAAAAATACCAAAAAATAATCCTAATATAATTTTTAAATTATAAATTCAAAAATTAATCTTATTTTATCAAATTAATTTTATAAAATTTTCAAAAATTAAATTTATTATTGTTTACAAAAAGATATAAAAACATTTTTTTTGAGAAAATAATATTTTTGAAGCATGTAAAGACTTTACCAAAAATAATGTATTTTATTATAAATATTTTTTATTTATATAAAACCATTATACTTAATATTTAAAAATTATTTATTAATATTCATATCACTAATTTTAATGGATAGGTTATAACAGTTTCATTTAAAAAAACTATATTAATAATATATTGTGGTTTTGTTAAGACTCATTGTTGTGTGCCACACAAACTAAGCCAGTGTTGTGTGTAGTAAAATATTAAATAGGTGTTGTGTGTAAAAAATGATATCAAATAAATTTAATTTATTTGAAAAAAAATCATAAAAACTCGAGGTGATACACACTACTTGCTTCTCATAGAAGATGAAGAACCTAAAATTTTGTAAGAGGCTAGAAGTTTGTGTGATTTAGGATGGTGGGATCTATCCATGAGGGATGAAACCAAATTCCTTACATATTTATGTAATATGTGAGCTAATGGAATGACCGACTAGGAGGATATTTCTTTAAAGCAAGTTGATTTATCAATTAAAGAATGAATTAAATGGTAGAAAGTGGTAAAAGGTAAGGCTCATCATAAAGGGATTTACAAAATTAGAGGTGTATACTTTTTTGAAACATTTTCTCCAGTTTTTAAGTATATGATAATTTGGATGGTACTCATAATGGTTACCATATAATTTTTACATATTAAGTAGTTAGATGTTAAATCCACTTTCCTTTATGGATATTTGGAGGAGGATATTTATATGGATCAACGAATGGGTTTTTTGGAGAAACGGAATGATCATATGAAGTATCGGCATAAATGGATTATATGTGGGATTAAACACTTACCTAATAACTAGAATCATAAGTTCAAATAATTCATGGAAAAACAAAAAAATCTAGTGTAATACCGATCATTATTGTTACCAGAAGGCGTTTGATGATGGGAGCTTCATTATCCTTCTTCTCTATGCATAAGATATGCTCTTGGAAGGATAAGTGAAGGAAATAATTGAGGAGATGAAGATTAAATTATTCAAAAAATTTGAGATAAAATATATTAGTCCCACAAAATGTATTTTGGGGATATTGATTGTAAGGTACCTAAATACTGAAACTTTATTTTTGACTTAGTTTGACTATATTCAGAGGGTTATGGAATGTTTTTGAATGAGTAAAGAGAATATTATTACCAATTACCTTTATTAACATCTCAAGTTGAGTAAGGAGAAGACAATTGGAATGGAAATAATGGTTAAGTACATGCCAAGATTCATGTTTTCATTGGTTTTTGGAAGCTAGATATATGCCATGATTTGTACATGGTTTAAAATTTCACATACATTGGAAGTATTCATCATGTTATGGATAATATTGGAAAGGAACATTGGGAAGCATTAAAGTGGATGCTTTGGTATCTCAAAGGTTTTATAATTTTTTCACTCTATTTTGGGATGGATGATCCATTATATGGATTTTTTTATTCAGAATTTGGGGGAGATGAAAAAACTCATAGGAGTACTAATGTAAATATGTTCACTTATGTAGTAATAACTATGAGTTAGATATCAAAAATTTATCCTATAGTTTCTCTTTTAGAAACTAAGGTAGAGTATGTTTCACTTACAGAAGTTGGGAAGGAGTTTATTTGGTAGAAGGGGCTATTACAAGATCTCGGGAGGAAGGAAGTTGAGACTCTATTATATGATTCACAAAGTGAGAACCCCTTAGCCAATAATTTGATGTTTCACTCCAAGAAAAATTATATTCAATTGGAGTATCACTTTATTAATATGATGTTGGAGTAAAAAGTGTTGGTGCCAAAAAAATTGATGGAGTTTTGAATTCAAAGGATATGCTGACCAAGGTCGTAGTCTAGGATATGACAAGGCACTAATTTGCCTCAATAGGGTTGGTATGACTAGAATCATGTTATGGGAACCATGTTACTATAAGGAAATATTGATAATGGGATTGAGTTATATATTTGGAAGGAGAAATTGGTGGTATAACCTTATAATTATTCTCAAGTGGAAGATTTTATGGCTTGGTTAGGTGTAAGAACCATTTTTTGATAAACCTAGAACATCTAGAAGGATTGATTTTAGAAGTCTATAATGAAACTTGATGAAGATGGTGATGTAGAAGTACGAAATTCCAAATTTTTGGAAGTAGATCATAACAGAAACAATATACCATAACCAAAATCTAGAAGGTGGGGGATACGTAAGAGTTAACAAACTATTTCATAAGAGTAATCATGATGATTCAAATTATTCGTAAGATTAATATGATGTTATACATAAGATTAATCTATAACAGATAATTCATAGCTTATAATGTTATCGGAAATAGGGAGTTAAGTTGGTTGTTTATTTTGAAAAAGTGAAGGGATGCCTATAAAGATCATATCCAAATGGAATACTCTTTTTAAAGATTATAAGGTGAAAGAAAATAGATGAATATATATATGCTATGGAATTTTTCTATAAATACATGGGTGCTATTCACATTTCTTATTTGATTTTTTGTTATTGTAATCGTCTTTCATTTACTAATAAAATTTTGTAGCGTTCTCTCTATGGAGTAGGACTAAATCCAAGCCACATTAAACATTTTGTTGTTCTTTACTTTTTTCTTCTATATTTATCTTTCGAAAATTCTTATTTGGTGTGCGATGGAGTTATGGTTCATTTCTAGGGTGTATTGTCTTTTTATTTATGGATACATAATATATGCAAGTTTGATCAGTTTTGAAAGTTTCAGAGCATTGTTCACTGGAGGAAAAAATAGATTTAGCGACAGTTTTAAAAACTGCTACAAAATGGGGTTTTAATTTTTTATAATTTTTTTAAAAAAATTAAATTTATTTGTAGCGGCGGTTTTTAAAAACCTTTGCTAAAAATAAAGGAAAAAATAAAAAAATAAAAAAAAATATTTAAATATTTTTTATTTTTTAATATTATATATTATTATTATTTATAATTTTAATTAATTTTAATATTTTAATTAATAAATATTTATAATTATTATTTAATAACAATTTGAAGGTTAAAATGATTCTTGGATAAATTGAAAACTAGACTTTGGCATCAAATGACCATAACTTTTGATCCGTGAGTCAATTTTAGCTCCACAACCAGTCAAATAAAAACTTATAAAATGAAATAAAACCACATTGTATAATAATTTTGTAATAATTAAAAGAATAAAATTTATTATAGTTTTAAGAAAATTTAAAAATAAAACATTGACTTCAAACAGCCATAACTTTTGATCTGAGTGTCTGTTTGAGCTATATCACATATCAAATCAAAGTTTGTGAAAAGATCTATGCACTAATTACCTAAGGTGAACCTAGTTGTGTTTTTTGGGGATAAAAAGGCCTATAAGGCCTCCAAAATGAGTTTTTAGTTTGGGTATCCCAATTTTTTAACATTTGATGGAATTTCAGCCTCGTTTAGGGGGTCTTATTGTATTTTTTTATTGGGGAATTATTTTCATGTCTTACATTCATATAGATATTATGGTTTTGAAGTTTTATCTTTTTTCACAGTGTAGTTTTATTTACAATTAAAAATATGCATATTTTCTTATTTTTTTCTTATACAAAATCAATTATATAAACACATATTTGTATAGAAATGTATTTTTAAACATACGAACCATATGGAAATAAATATTTATTATTAATTTCATTTAAAATAAATAATTATCGATTTTATTTACCTTATAAAAGTGCATTAATATGTATATATATACCTATATAAATAATGTTTATATATAAACATGTGTGTGTTAATATATATATATGTGTGTGTGTGTGTTCTAATATATGTAAATAAATACATATATATGTAAATATTTTTGTGTGTGTTTGAAAAATATAAATGTGTACTTGTGTGTGTAAATATCTGTATATGTGTTTATGTGTGTATGTGTGTATGTGGGTATGTGTGTATGTGTGTATGTGTGTATGTGTGTGTGTGTGTGTCAATATTATTGTGTGTATACATATATAAATGTATTTTAAACAAATATATCATTATCATTAAATATAGTATATAAATTAATTTACCGTAAAACTCTATGAATATATATATATATACATATATAAATAATGTTTATAAATACATATGCATGTGCATTGGTAAACAAATATATATTTATATTTATATTCTAATATATGTAAATAAATATTAATATATAATATATTTAAATAAATTTAAGTATATATATATATATATTATTCACATTTGATGAGATTTCATCTTCGTTTAAGAGTGTCTTCATATTCTTTTTATGTTATTTATGATTTTATTCCATTGATTTACATTCCTATTGATTTTATGTTTTTGAAATTATTGTGGTTTCCACTCTTTTGGTGACTTATTATCAATTATATATTTCTGTTTATATTTATTTATGAATATTTATGTATATTTATATACATTTGTAAATATTTATACATATTTATGTTTATATATTTTTATATCATATATGTGTAAATATATATAGAGATATTTATATTTATTTGTGTGTATATATATATATATATATTAATATGCAATTATATATCTGATTATGTTTATATATATTTATGTAACATAAATGTGAGTTTATATATATTTATGTAAATTTTGTTATATGTATATATATTTATAGATATTTATATCCATTTATTATTTATTATTTATTATTATTTAATTAATATTTATTATTTATTTTTATATTATTTATTTCTTTATTATATATTATTTTAAATTTTATTATTTATTATTTATTATTTACTAATTATTTATTTATTTGTTTATTTATTTATTTACCACTTATTTATTATTGATTTATTAGTATTTATTTATTATTTATTATTTATTTATTTTCATTATTATTTTATTATTTATACACTATTTAATTGTCTATTATTTATTTATTATCTATTATTTAATATTTATTATTTATTAATTATTACTTATTAATTATTATTTATTATTTATTATTTATTATTTATTACCATATTATATATATATTTATTATTTATTAATTAATAATTATAAATTATTAATTATTAATTACTAATTATTAATTATTGATTATTGATTAGTAATTATTAATTAGTAGTTATTAATTATTTTTTATTAATTGTTAATTATTAATTATTTAGTTCATATTTATTTTTTATTTACATGCCCATGTCTATGCCCATGTGCATGCGCATGCGCATGAGGCATGGTAATAATAAAATAATAAAATAATAAAATAATAAAATAATAAAATAATAATGTAATAAAAAATTGATAATAATAAAATTAATTAATTAATTATGATAATTAAAAAATAATAAAATAATAAAATAAATTAATTAAAAGAATTAAAAAATTAAAAAAATTTAAAAAAATAATTATGAGAATAAAAAAATGATGAAATAAAAAAATACGAAAAAAATAAAATAAAAAACGACCATGAAATGATTGTCTAAGCACGATTCGATGGTGGTTTTTCAAAATCGTCGCGAAACAATTTAGTGGAAGTTTAAACCACCGCTAAACACCTACTTTGGTGTAGTGGTTCTACGTTTGAAGCTTCGATGGGTGCTTCTGTTTCGAGAGGTTCCAAACCCAACATGAATTGCATCTCCTTTGTCCACCTCATTATACAATAATACTCACATGTAGGTTAGGAGTTCTTAGGGATATAGGATATATATGAATAATCTCTCACATGAACACGCAATCCCTTATACATGTAATGAGGTTGAGGGACGATGCATGAATCATCATTAATTAATTAATTATTACAAACATGTCACAATGCAATAATAAAATAAAATAAAATATAAATACAAAATATGTATTGGCCAATCCCAGCTCATGATTAGTCTAAATGTATTAAACTTGTATAAAAAACTAAATTTGATATAAAATTATACTTGAGGGAATTAATTATAAATTAAAATAAATTAAAATAATTTTAATTCATGATCTAAAAGTCCAATGACATTTAAAATGGTTTTATCAAATTCATAATTTTTTAAAATACTTTGAGGGATTTTTTTTTAGATTTTTGTTGCTAATTTTGGGCCTTAAAATATCCCCTGAAGGAATTTTGGGAAGGTTGAGTAGGGTTTGGCCTAACCCAGCTGGTAGCTGGGTTGGCAGTCATTAGTACACCCTGGGTAGATCATGTGGTTCTAGGTGGTGATGCCCCTATGGGGAACCTCATGGATCTTTTGTTACCTGCTTAGGTAAGCTTACAAATTAAAAAATATATTTTATAAAAAAATAAGTGCTCGCTTGACACTAACGCTCAACGCCACTCACCCCTTGGTTAACGAGGGTGTTTTTTCCACAAAGGTGGCAGTTGACCACTACTTTGATTAATTTTTTTCAATATTTTTTTTATTGATTGACCTCTATAACCCCCAGTATTTATAGATAGTTTTTAAAAAAAATATGAAAAACATAAAAACTTTAGATGACCATAACTTGGTCATTTTGCCTATGATTAACATAATGTAAGTGGTGTTAGAACTTTATCAATGTCCTATATATGAATTATAGAAAATTTAATTTAAATTTTGAGTCAAATAATTATATGACCACTTTGATACCACTTGTTGGTACTGGGTGCACCATTGAAGTGTGAAAGTGAGTAAAGTTAATTTTTTTACATTGGATTGATGTCATAACATATTATTTGTCTTGGAAATACATGGTATACATATTAGGATTGAATGTAATTCAATTAAGAATTAAGAAACTAAATTGAAATGATACCTTATTCTATATAAAGATTTTGGTAAATTTCACACATTGCTGGTGAACGTTACTTGAAGGATCTAAAACACGAACCATCTAGATCATCCACAAGTATTCTTTAAGGTTTTGGTTAGTTATTCTTCAAGATCTATATGCTATAATAAAGGATCGAAGAACCCTACCATGTTCTTTAGATCGCTGGAAGAATTCTTGATTTAATTGATGAAGGAAATTGATATTATATCTTCCTTCTACTTACATTATCACTCTAGACTTGAGAGATTAGATTGGAGATGATATAAATTCATATAGGAGGCTACCACTAGGGTTTTTAGGTGTTAAAAGTGTTTTTATATCCATATTAAACTTCTCAAAATCACACTTTGGTCCCTAAATAAGTTTAACCACATAAAACACATCAGTATGTCACAAAATAACTCAATTAACTTGACATATGTGACATGTAAACCTTGAAAATGAAATCTAACATTATTAATTTTTTATAAAGAACTATTATTAACTCAATTTGTTTCAATCATATACATTTAATAAACCTTTTATAAAAAAATATACATTTGAAAAAATGTGTTACTTGTATTCACTTATTTTAACTTAAATAACTTAGGAATAAACTAAGTATTGAAATAAATTATTATTTTTCTAAACTTTAATAATATAGAATTTAATTATTTATTATCTTTCACACTTGTACATACTTTATCCAGCATACATGGGGCCCACTTCATCCTATACTCTAATTCATCTAAATTGGTTAAACTTATGGATACACTTAGTGTGTGACCTTCTAGGTCCTTATCTCAATAGTAGTGAGTATCGTTTATATACCAAGAGTAATTTCTAGCAACATACCAAGGCCCTTAAAGAAATAGGGTTGATTTATATAAATGAAAACCACTCCTATGAACATACACTATGTAAATTAATATCATGATATCTCATAAAGCATGATGTATATATTTATTTCACAATCCTTCCATGCCTTATTTGTTATTTTCATTGACCATATCAGATGGAATTACCTTCTTCTACCATAGAAATGGATTCAATCAAGGTACCACCATCCTGTTCAAAAGGGCCCAAGATATCTACTTTCTATTCCAGGGAGTGAAAAATTCCATCATGATCATTTAATAAGTATCATACCATTAATAAAGCACCTGATATAAGTTACCTTGCCAAAAACATAAATGATTATGTTTTTCATCATGCATCAAAGTACATGATCAATGATACAAAATGAAAATGATCTCAATTAAAGATACCAATACACATGCTTGTAGATAGGAATAACCCATAACACCCAATACATGTGGTGTTCCTATTAGCGGGTCAGTCCTCATGATTTCATATACTCAAGATCAGTAAGTGAAAACTTAATGAGAAGAAATATCAATGCTTATGATCCCATAGAACTTTATCATCAAACATCATTTGTGTCCCTTTGGTATGATATATCTACACTATAGGATATGTGTTTAAGATTGATGTCATAGTATCTCATGGTTCTCATTATAACTAGGAATTGTTATAACCTTTCGATATGACATGTAATCTATGGAAATTACCATATATATGGTATATGAAGAAGTAATATTAAAATCATGGTAGGTAAAATATGTGTATATATCAAGATGTATACAAAAAATGGTAATCAAAGTACACATTTGAGTTAGGATAAGGGAACTCACTCTCATACCATTTGTTCACCTGATTAACATTCTTACCATTCATTCATGATTATTCATGGTTGATGAGATGTAGTAAGGGTGTAAATACCAATATATTTCTTCCCATTATGTTTTTAGTATATGTTTAGATAATTATTTATGCTTTAATCATTGAACAAGATATATAGCATGCTATATGATATTTTTGGTTTTTTTAGGCATACTGAATTATGCACATATTTTTGTATATAATATTTGGAAGGTATCCTCATGTTGATTAATATGAGGATGTTGTAGAAAAAACTTAAAATACACTAACTTGGTATACCCTTACCCCTGTTCCTGGAGATACAAGGTACATTATCACCCTTACTATATATTTATGATTCACTTTTCCCATGATGGGTCTTTTGTCCCTAACTTGGTATGCTCACATCTATATATATTTGTGGGTTTATATTTGTACATGAGTGAGTTATTTATAGGTATACACAATATAACATTTTGAGGATGTCCCAACACTTAGTTCCAAAATTTAAGTCAATCCTCTAAGTAAAAATATCAACTAAAGAACATCCCAGTATAAAAGAATATTTCTATCATTAATATTCATGATAAAAGACATGTTCAAGAATTTTTTTTGTGTTTCTATAACAAATGTGACCTGAATACCTGAAAGTCTCCCAGATCAAGCCGTTAGAGAACCTCAGGCACACCTCTTGATTTCTAGAGGCTAGCATAAACAATATGGGTTGAATGACATGTCATTGGGACATGTTTTTCACATAATAAACTAGATATGAACAAGGTTATTTTATATAAAAAATTTTACATGACCCTTAGGGTCGATGGCCCTAAGCCTCAAGAACACTGATGACCTCAATGGGTACCTATTTAATCAATCAAACCAAAATTAGACAATGTAATAACTATATATAGATTCACACATATCAGGTATAAGTATAACAAATCCTCTCAAAAAGAGAAAATTTACACTAAAATGTAATATTCACATGGTTTCCAAGCCAAAATTAGAATAAGGATTAAAAAAGGTAGACTTCCAGGTGAAATATCTCATGGAATCCATCCATAACAACCCTAGTATATGTACTCTGTATTCCTTTAAGAAGGTCAAAAATACATCCCCAATACCCTAAAATTCAAGTGGTACTAGCACATGTGCATTTGTGCTTTTCCTTTACCTGGATCATGTATAATTAGATCTTCACATATCCCATAGAGGAACTTGTAGGGCGTGAGTATGATAACGTAGTATGTTGCCACCACCTCACCCCTACTTACCCTTTATAAACTCAATTTCATGCCTGGACCAATATATGGCTATAGTAAATACTGAAAAAGGAAAACAAATTCTTGAAATGTCAATAAGAATACTTGTTATTACCTAAAATAAGTAACTCCCTATACTGGGAGGGTCCTTACCTTGAATTACTTGATTCAAGAATAGCCTGATATCGATGTCTGGATGGTGGTAGGGAAATATTTTTTCCCATCCCATCCAAGTGGATATGTATAAAAATTCAAGTCATAAGCCTATCTTATGGGATATGGGAATGGGTATACAAATTCAAGGCCCAATCTCATCCTGTGGAATATGGGAAAGTGGCATAAAAATTCATGTCATTGTGAGCTAATCTCATCATCGATCTTCAAATCAAGATGTACCTATTTGTATAATATATATATATCATCCAAATACCTCTTATTATAGGCTTACGATTCACCAAAAAGAATGTAAAAATTATATATCAACTTAAAGGAAAAATTTAGGGAATCATAATTTAATTATTTATTGGAAATGCATTTAACTTTCTAGGAAACCCAATTTTTAAACCACTAAAGGTAGCAATTAAACATTATAATTTGTTCTCAATCACAAGGGTACTAGCACAGAAAATGTAACATGAAGATCTAAAGGCATACATGTACCAAGTATGAATTTCAAGGGAAGATAAAATAGTTTTTATATTTTTAAAAGAGTAATTTTTAGAATTAATTTAGAATCAAAACATTCATTATTATCTAAATCCAATCACACCTATACTGATAAAAACCAAGACCTCAGGGAATATGAGTGAGAATAGGGATATACTATAGCACCCCTGATTTCAAGTAAGTAACCCTTTATTTATGATTTTTAAGTATGGAAAGTGTCTCGGTGAAGTTTAGTAGGGTTTGGAATAATTTTGGAATGTTTTGGGGTTTTTTCTAAAGGTGTATGGTTGGTGCACAGTTGGTGAAAATTGTGTAACTCTTATAGAAAATCATGCACAATGAAACAAGGGCTAAGGGGAAGGTGCACGGTTAGGCACGCAGTTTTTACAAATCATGCAAACACCAAGGAGAAACTGTACCAAGTGGGACAATGGCCTTTTTCATAGTTGGCACATGTTTTTTCTAAGTATGCGGGCCAACCATGTGAGGTCCTCCTTGAGGCAGAGGTAGGTGCATGGTTAGTGCATGGTTTGTCTAACCGTGCGACTAACCATGCATAGTTTAAAAATTAGATCCTTAAAAAGTGGATCTAACATGTTTTCACCTATAATCCAATTTTTTTGCTCTAAATCAACCCTAACTTGATATTTCTTCCACCCAAAGGTTTTTGAAGATTTCCCTATCGATCTAGATTCAATTTGAAGGTTTTTCTAGGTGCGTTGAATCCGGATTCATGTATTAAGTCTTCGTTTATGGTAGTTTTTGGTAGTTTTTCATAGATACACTTTCCTCCCTATATATAATTCTTATATATAGTCCTTTGTAGATATATATAAGGTTTTTATGACAATAATTGTTAGATTTGGCCTTTTGATGTTATATAAAGAGATCTAAGGTGGGTTTTGGTGATTCAACCCAATTTTGTGGTTATTTTTGTGTCGTTCTTCATTTTCATCATAAATCCCAAGTTGTTTGGCTTCAATCTCAACTCCTCTTATTAGAAATTGAAGGATTAATTTAAAATTTATTATTTTGTGTGAAATTTATTATAAAAGTGTTATGAAATGATTGATGGAAATATTCTTTGGTTATGGTTTGTAATGTCCCAACCCAACTGACCACTAAACTGGTAGCTGGACCGGTCGCCACATGGCCTCAAACGCACCTCCAAGTATGCCAGAGGCTTCCCACTAGCAGCAAGGGTCTATTGATGGTAAGGTGGGGGATACTATACCCTCTATATTAGGGTCACATATCATTATAATAATATTAAAATAATAAACAATAGTGGAAGTAGTAATAATAAAGAAAGAACAACAATGAAAGAATAATATAATAACTGAGTAAAAGTGGTCAAAACCAACTATACATTGATACATGTATGGAAAATGATTCTACAAGTAAAAGAAATAATAATTAAAAATAGAAATACAATATAATAAAAGAATAAATTCCAATGAATATCTCTACAAGAATCTTAAGCATATGCTCAGTCCTCTACCTCCAAACTCTATCCTAAAGTAGCAAATCAATCAATAATTGGAAGCTTCACACTTCCCTTTATCCATACCTGTGGTCATAAAGTCTATTTGGGTACCAAACGGTGTCTGAGTAGGGTGTGAGATATAAATCTCAGTAGGTCAACACCCATGGTGTCTATCCCAATCCATTTCATGTAATAAATGAACAGATGACAACATTTCATACAGTATATATGCAAAGTGATAACAAATTATATAATAGAAACTTGGTCTGGGTTCTTAAATGAACCCTCATGTCATACCACCTTATTTATCCTAAGAAAAATATCTGAAAGGAAGTACCTATGAAAGTCATAATGTAAAAACTATCCCATACAAAGGCATCTACCAATGTAAAGAAGAAGACCCCAAGCCTATGATTTGTCTTAGAGGTCACACTACCATGTCAATATATAAACATGATAAAATATATATATACAAGGTGAATGAAAAATGAAGCAGGCATGAATTCAATTGATCTTTCAAATATAGTGGTAGAGTCTCGAGTCCGTCCAAGGTGATCTAAACATAATCCCAAGGGTTGTTATGGGTATCTCAGATATAACCCAATACCTCCAAGTCTGTCTAAGGAGACCTATATGGCATCCCTTATATCACTCAAGGATTGTGAATATGATCTTGTACCAAGTATCTCACATAGGGGACCAGGTATCACTCGAGTAATGGAATAGCCATCTTAACAAATGGTTTCATACTTGATTTCTACCATAGGGAACTGGTCTCACCCATAAATATGAAAAACCGCTCAAATATACCATACCTAGAAAGACAAAGTATCGCTCTCGGTGCCTCAATCCAGTCCAACTGAGCATAGAGAGCCCATCCATGGAATCCTTAATTCAGGACCCATGTTCTCTCTTGAACCATAGCAAGTTAACCATGGTAATCGATGCGCATATCACAAGCCAACTCATTTATATAATTACATTCCATTAAATAAACATCTCATTCCAAAATATAACACGTGTAATCAAGCTATTAATGTATCATAATTCAAGATATAAAAATTAATAAGGCATTAAACACATGTATAAGCTCTAGGTTGCAAGATATGATCACTAAGAAACATGCCTTAAGCATAATCAATGGAAATACATGCATAGGCACATGGAATTAATAGGCCTCTAATCAGATGCCATCAATGACATTTAATGATTCAAGCTAACAAGATTTTCTAAAGCATGGAATTCAACTCAAGCCATCCAACCAACGCGCATAACAATTTAATATAAATCATGTGACATATAAGATGAAGTGTCAATAATAAGAATTCAAATATAAGGTGAGAGGTATGAAGATCAAGATATCCAAATATGGAATATGTCTAAATATGATCAGCACTAAGCATAAGCATAAGCACAAAACTACACGGTAGTGCACATATAATTTTTCAATTAAATACGGTGCACCTCATCGAGGGGTTTATTATAAAAACATGACATTGTTTACCAAAAAATTCATTTAGCATCATTTAACATTAGTTCAAGATTCTTACTCAATTTTCATTTAATAATTATTTATTCTAAAAATGATGCATCACTAACTGGCATTAAATGAAGGTGCGGAGGTAAGTAATTTATAAATTCTAGAATTTAAATGGAAAAAAGGAAAGGGATGCTACCTAAAGAAGAAGAACAAACCAAAAAACTTCATCACTTTCATTAGTGACCACTCAAATCTTCTCTTTCTCACCTCTAAGCATATGCACCTTTGTATATACATAAGGACACCTAGCCCCTGTGTATATATTCTAATGGCCATGAATATGTATAGGGGGATCCTTACATATTTGCTCATATATGTATATACCCATTTACACTTATACACATATGATTTTTTTCATATATATACATAAGCACACCTAGCCCCAATATATACATTCATGCCACCATTGGTGAATATATATATATAAAGGGGGAACTTGTATATATAAATGCCTACCTATACCTATGCACGTAAGTTGCCTTTGACAATGGAAACCCAAAACCAGTGCAGCAAGGTCCAATATACTAAAAAAATACTATAAACTTAGAAACTATCAAATCCTCAATTAGAAATTGAGAAATAATGAGGAATTGAGGAAAACCTACCCAAAATTGATGACCGGAGGACCAAAATTATTTGAATCGCTTTTCCTTCATCAGTGGATGCCGAAACATGCAAGTAGAAGCCTCAAGACACACCTTACACCCTAAAAATGGAATAAAAACAAAAAATCTAGATTAACCCAAACCCTAGGGTTCAGTCGATCTTGGTAGGGTTATGGGGAGAGTAAAAATTGGCTAACCAAGAGAGGATAAGGGAGTTGGAGGCCTTACCTTGAGGTGATGATGGAGAATCCTGGAAGAATCACGGAACAATAGAAAGGAAAATTAGCTTGATAGAGGGATGGGTATTCATCCATGGAGGAGATGAGGGGGACTCGTGCGATGCTTATAAGGAGAACACCCCTTTGGGGGTTTTATTAAAACCTAACCTAATAATAATAATAATAATAATAATAATATTATTATTATTATTATTAAAACATTTATTTAATTTTATTCTCCATTTATTCTCATTTAATTTTAATTTATTTAATTTAATTTCTTAAAAAACACTATGCATAGTTTGGGTCGCATGGTTAGCCAAACTGTGTGCCAACTATGCGATGAATAGTGCATAGGTATGGCCTAAGTGGCACTACCCATGCAGGCTAGAAACATGGTTTGGGTAAACTGTGCATAGCCTATGTGACACCTGATGCTTCACTAAATCAGGTTGCATGGTTTGATGCTAGGTGGCGCACGGTTTCAGAACAATCATGTGCCTCTATCAGAACACCCATACCTAGAGATTTCAGATCCTGGTGCTCCCAAAACTCAATGAGATGCTCAAGGAACCCCTCAGGACCCCACCCAAGTCTAGAAATAACACTTTGAAGTGCTCCAACTCTCATAATTTTGCTCCAAATCTCAATTTGTAAAATGGACCATCCAATAAATTTAGAAATTCAAAATCTTTTAGATTTTCTTCCAGTTCAAAAACATGGGATACTACAACCTCCCCACCTTAAAACTTATTGTCCCCAAGAAGCCTTGGGAAAATGAATATAACATCACTTAAACTACTTGGGTTGTGAAGTCTCATTAAAACAACCATGTTATATTTCCAAACACCCAACACATTTTCAAGAATCACCTTAATACATGACACATAAGTCGTAGAAACTCAAAACAACACCTGAACTTCAATCGAAGTATTGAGATGGAGCTTAACTGGTCCCATAAAACTTGAGACACAATCTCCATGATGTCTCTTTATCCAAACAGCCTATGGTGTTTCACCACAAGTTCTGTAATTAAAGGAAAATTCCAAACCATGGTATCCCCATCGTCATAATTTTCTTTCAACATGTGTTCGTAGTGTTCCGACAATGCTCACAACATGGAACATGATACACAACCAGATCAAAGGTCCAAATCCAAAATGAAATATTTTAAATGAAACCAAATAAATATAGTTCAAGACACTATCATCCGAACACTCTCGAAATGCTCGACTTAGATTAAAAACATATTCCAAAAGTTAAACTCAAAGTATTTTAAACAAAGTAGCTCCGAATTTCCTCAGATCACACTCACTGAGTCTCGTAATCGTCTTCTGGTGACATCCCTATCCAAAAGTCTACATAATATATTATGTCTCAGCATGATCATAGAAACATTATTCAATCCAATACATTTGGATCATCATGGTAAAAAAAACCTTCTGATCCCAATAGAATTCCAGTGTAACTTCGGAGTCAACAACTGGAATCTAAGGAGTTCATCCAAGGAAAACCAAAATCAGAGAAAATAAGAGAGGCTTCAGTAAAATTTGAACATCCACACAACAAGAACACCAATCAATCCCTAAGTTTTATCCTTCTGTAAATCAAGTCAAAGAAAAAACTAGCATCCAAGAGTCCATCCAAGACATTCCTACTTGGGAAAACTAGGAATCACTCAGGACTAACCATGCCTTTAAGAACAACCACACTTCTAAATCACATACTGATAGAAACCACCCAAGAAATCCCAACAGATTTTAAAACATTAGTGTGGAATAAGACTAATGATCTCTCAGTTTACCCAGATGATACCAAGATAGAGGAAATTGCCACCTTAAAGCTGAGATAACACTAATCGGTTAAAAAGATCTCAAAAAAAGGGATTCTAGAAACTTTTCTCATAAGGAGGGTGGAGTGATTTGTATGATTTCAAACAAACCTTGTTAAAATCAAGGGAGGAACTATCAAACCATTATAGTTCAACTTCCTTAGAAGATCTCAGCTACATCTAATGACACATCAACAACCCAACCATGATACCTTCACCACCCAATGCATCCCAAGGTCACCCCAGAACAAACACCATGGCCCATTACTGATCAATGATTTTTACAAAGGTTTATCATATGGACAAACACAACATCATCATGCTCTCAAGAAATAACTGTATTGAACAAAATAGATTACCATTTATAGGGAATTTTGAGTGAGTCTGACCATTTTAAAAAGATCCTCTAGGTTTTTCTCCTTCTACTTAGAATAACACATTTAACCAAAGTTGACATGATGCTCCACACCTTAGGAGTTTCCTTAACATTGAATTCGTAGATAAAGGATCTCAATTCATGGAACCTAATCCATTGACCACTTACCATAGTCCTAGAGGTGGATATCACACTTAAACAAGTGTTTAACCGTAGAGATAGAGGTAACCAACTGCTCAAGAGAGGTCAATTGGATTCACCCCAAGTCATACAAAAGATGATTCTCTAAGTCATGTTCCCACACATAAAGGTATAAGAAATAAATTCCAACAACTGAACAACATTTCAAACACCCGATTCTCTTTAAAACATCATCCATGACATTGGGATAGGTTGATATCTTTATCAATTCGTAGGTCACTCTACTTAGGAGCTAACTGGTGTTCAAGGCATAACCACTCCAGATTAAACGATTAACACTGAACTCAATAGTTTTATGTACCATTTAACAAGATGAAATGTACCACATATATTGAAACATACTACTCCAAGGTTCCATAATCATAATGACACATCCTTAACACCGTCCCTAGGCACAAATGGCCATATGCAGTCAAGTATCTAGTGGCCTTACCAAATGATTTAACTCATAATCATATTACCACATATGACTATTAACCTGACTGATGATGTACTGATTCATTAAAAACTGAAAAGAGAAAAATAAGGGTCTCATGGCCTACTAAGAGGTTGATCATTCCCTTGTAATATCTAGCCTTCTAGAACTAATAATTTTGAAATTCTCATACCTGAATCAAGGATCAAACCACACATGACCACCCATCAAAACAAGGGTGTCATTTTAGAACCCAATAGTCCTACATGGGACTATAGAACTTGAACAGTACCACATAAGAGGAAAATCTCACAAGCAGCAAGCAAGGGTTACAAAGATCTGAGGGTGCTACCTATAGTGGGTTATTGCCTAACCAAAAAAGAAAAATATGACCCAAAACATGGTTTCACATAAGAAATGTCGCTAGGATTAAAAGCCTATAATTTAGATTCTACTAATGAAGGAAGAATGCTATGGAAATGATCATGCTCTATTTCAAGAAAAAAAAACTCAACTACCCTTACATGAGGGTTAAGGACCGAAAATTAAATTTTTTATTTTCAATAAACTTTTGAGGAAAAAGTGAGAAACCAAAGAGTGAAAGGAAAACTACATATCATAATATCCATACACATTACCACATCCACCATAAGGTTCTTCCTCTGCAGTGTCCAATTCCCACTCGGAGGCTGGGTTTTAATGCCACAAGGGGTTGGCATATTGCTTGAGAAGCTTTGGTTTCTCCAACGAACTCACTTCTAGACATGTCTGTTTGGCCACAAAATCTTTCCCAAGATAAAGGAAAAACCCTCTTCCCCTATTAGAAGAATACCTTGTTCTCATTGGTTTTGGCAGGTATGAGTAATACCTTCCTGTCCTTCTCCTAGCTGTATCCGACATAACTTCTTCACACTCAGGTATCCTAGACTTTCCACCTTGCACAATATAACTATAGAAAACTATTTAAATACCACTCACATTCTCCTTTTCATCATCCCCCCATTTTTCAGTGGTAGTTCCAAATTCATTACCCTTGAATCCATCCTTTTTCACCATTAGCTGAGGATGCAAGTTAGAATCAATCAGAGTAAGACAGTGTACCTCATTTTCATGTCTATTAATAGATTCCTTTACCATTTCAACACCCTTAATCACTACCTTATGATCGTTGGGAACATTTTGTATACTAACAACTCCAAGGTCTTGATTTTTACATGACTGTGTTTCCATCGGTTTTGGAAGATGCAAGTAATCCTTGCATCTCCCCCTTTTCTTCTTCTTTAGAATCATACCTTCCTCATGAACATTAGATATTCCTGAAACCTCCTTAGATCCTGCACCTTCTAAAGTGCTTCCATTAGGATCAATGAACTATGTTGTGTTGCTCGATTAGGGAACCTGGTTGCCATATGCTACCTTCCTCACCTGCTCTGGAACCTTCCCCTTGCGTGCACCCTACCTGCAGACATTGCTTTAATGACCCAGATGATGATAGAAATGGTATAAATCCACCCACTACTCAAATATCACTGGTTTCTTGCACCAAACCTCCTTTCCAACTTCAATCCACACAAAATCCACTGGTACTTTTGAAACATCCACCTCTACACACATGTGGGGATTAACCGGATAAAAAACTGCAGCATTATGAGAATCAACACATAGGAATCAACCAACCAAATTCCCTAACATATATAGAATTGCAAGGTTCTGTAATGGAAGAGAAAGCTGAGGAAGACTAACACAAACAAGAACCGTAGAGGAATCACGATTCAGATATAAATTGAAGCTCCACCGAGATAGGTGAAATCTGCATCCACCGCACCTCCTAGGAGAAAAGGCTAGAGCACAAACAAGATCTTATGATGAAGAAAATTTCACCATCATATGTCTTCTATCCAACAAACCAACAACCACTTGATCTTGCATCCCCAAAAAATCAAATATGATCCTATCAAAGACGTCCACTGATGGATGCATGTTCCTCAATCTTACAACCAAAGTGAGGTTAAGAAGTGTAACGTCCTGACCCAGCTCACCACTAAACTGGTGGCCAGACCGGTTACCACATGACCTCAAGCGCGTCTACCCATATGCCAGAGGCTTCCGACTAGCAGTAAGGGTCTAAGGATAGTCAGTGGGGAGATTATACCCTCTTATAATAGTTGCACAATGATATATTAGTGTAGATAACAAACAATAGAAGAAGTAGTAACTCATAAATGAAAAACAGCAGAAGACAAATAATACTCATTTTATAAAAGTGGCCAACGCCAAATTATATAGAAGATTCATGCATGACATGCTAATGATACAGAAGTAGAAAATAGTGAACAAAATAGCATGCTTTACATTCCAATACAGAAATAAATAAATAATGACTCAAAGCCACAAGGGTGATCTCCACATGCATCCAGAGAATCCGCTCGGTCCTCTACTCCTATATCCCAAGTAAATTCAAACAGCATAGTCGTGTAACCAAATAGAATCTACTTGGGTACCCAATGAAATGGCGGCCCGAGTAGGGTTTGAGATATAAATCTCAGTAGGACAGGATCACCAGTATCTACCCCAAATCCATACATTTAATAAATAATTTAAAACATATGAAGGCATGTATAAAATAAAGTAAGCAGTACAAAGTAACTATATACTCAAGTACCTACTTCAGCCCTCAGCTGGTGTCTAAACCTGCACTATTCATTTTTCATGCATACTCAACAATCATTACATAATCATTTTTCATTTATCAATTACTCAAATCTTATTATGAAAGTCTTGAGATTCGGCCTACACCCAACATCCCCCATATAAGTCACTTACCACAGATGTCTCTAAAGACCATCTAAGTAATCAAAGTAAAGACCGAATCCAAGCTTGTGCATTGGCTTTGATAACGTGTCATAAGTTATTCAATTTAATATTTTATATATTATGTCTAAGACTAAAATAGAGATTCATTCCTGGGTCTATCCACTAACAGTGATTCACCCAAATCATTAATAAGTCTAAACCTTTTCTCATAATCAAATCAAAAATCATTATGTCACAAACGCTTTCATTTCCCATCACTTCATTTCATGCACGAACAATTGGACCCATGGTCCAATGTTAATTAATGGGTGTAGAACATCATGTCTAGCACCCTCGTGAGTATTCAAAGCATCATTCCATGTCTCAAAACCCATGGGTATTTGGAGCATCAGTCCCTATCCCATAAAAGAATATTTTCTTGCAAGATGGGTGTAGAACTCCATGTCTAGCACCCCATGAGTATTTGGAGCATCAATCCCTATCTCACAACCCATCTATCAATCATATATAAAAATTTATCATTAGTGTAGAATACCATGTCTAGAACCACAAAACCAATCCGTTAATTAATTCAACAACTAATTAACAACACAAAACTCTATTTAGATAATTAAACACTTAATTAACCAAATTCCATAACAAGCCTAAACCCATCCACTCAAACAGTGATTCGTCTAGTACTTTAAGGATATACAAGTACCCCATAATCATCATAAAACATGCTGAACAAGCCAAGATATTTAGCAACCATCTCACACAATAAATCATATTTTCAAACAACTCCATCCAAGACAATATAAGGCATGGAAAAATAATATGCATCAAAAGTACTCTTGTCTAACAATCGTAACAAACAATCAATTCACAATCTTAATTTAATGAATGAAAATTAATTAATTAAACAATTAATTAATCAAACCTTATCTCTTTAACCAATCATCAATTAGTTAACCATTTACCATTTAACATGAAATAATTAATCCCTCCATTAATTATTACCACTTTCCAATTATCTTCTGAACATGTCAAATATTTGATATTCCCAATAATCTGTAAAATCCACAATCTTGTTCCAACTCATAACTTGATAATTAATCCTACCATTAATTACCCTATTACTCATTCTTCCTATTCAAATCATTTGACTGTTTAATCATATCACTTTAACCAAATTAGCCAAACATGCTTAAACTCAACACAAGTTCAAGTCCTCACTTATCTCATGCGGGAGGAATTATTTAATAACATCAAAAGTGTCATTCGTTGACATATCAGAATAAAGTAAACTCACATTCCTAATTTATTTAAAGAAACTATAATTCTTAAATAAAGTGTTAAAGATTTGGGACCCTACCTCAGGGTTTTGACGAAAACCAAAATGAACGAAGAACCCTCAAGAGAAACGGGTTGATTCTTCAAGAACCCACCTTAGATCACTTCTCCTAGAAATACCAAGACCAAAACTCATCATACTTTTCATCCACACACTTATATTTACCCATAAAGGGTGTAGATATAAGAAACTGTGAGAAGAGGAGGTGTAGATCTAAGTAGATCTAAGAAACTAAACAAGAACGAAGAAGAACATCTACCTACCTCAAGAATCCGGCTTCAATTCGCCAAGAGAAGCCTTTGGATCACCTCTAAAACACTTGGGAGAGGTTCTCCTACCTTCAAGGGAGGGTGATCCTGAGTTATGGCTGCTTAGGAGAAAAAACGAGCCATCTAGTTGCAAAAACGAGTGAGATCCAAAATTTAAGGATCTCATTTAAGTTCCCACACACTTAGTTCACACGGTTTGACAAACCGTGTGCTAACCGTGTGTTAGCTACTGCCTCGGCCACCCCTATCGCACGACCTCATCGCACGGTCTCTCATAATCGTGCGCCAACCATGTGGAAGCTACTGCTTCAAAACTTCAACCATGCACGGTTTGGCCGCACGGTTAGACAAACCGTGCACCGCCCGTGCGAATTCCCCTGTGCCTAAAAACTTCAATCAATGTTAGAAAGAAAATGACATCTTTAGATGTTCCAACACTCAGAATAAAATTCCAGAGCTTAGTTTAAAAAGAATGATCCATTGATAAACCGAAAAATAATTTCAGAAACATACGTAATTTTAATCCGGTTCAAAACACGAGATTTTACATTATACCCACCTTAAAAACTTCTCGTCCCCGAGAATCCATCGGGAACCACTACTAAAACAACTGACCTACCAAGTTCATTTAATCTTGTTAGAAGTGACGTGTTGTGTTCCCAACACCAAACACACCTTTAACCCTTCTCAAACCTGAGGGATAAGTCTTTATAACTAGATCCAAAGATTACTCTATAGCTTAAACATTGAAACAGATTTTATACCCAAGGTAATTAGAAGGACCTTGTCAATGTAAAAGGTTGAACCTTGATCAAACAATGGAACATGTTTCTCCTGTTTCCCTCAAAAGACGTCGCGGACCCAAAATCCACATTCACCCTTTATCTGACGGCGTGCCTTTAAAATTATTCCAAAACCATCCTATAGTATAACGAAGTCCTTACCCAACCTCTGGTGAAATTTCCAAGTCAAGACATCACAAGGCTATTTTAAAAACAACCATGCCCAAACACGAAAAAGGAAGTATCCCAAAGAATCAACGCATCCCGCGTACTACCCAGATAACAACTACTCATCAAGCCCAACAAAATTTAAACTGTAGCGTGGCATAAGACCAACACTATATTAGTGTCTCCATGATGAGGTCAAGATAGGGGACATGCTCGTCGTGTCCAGAAGAGCGCACTAAGAGAAAACTGAGGTCATGAAGAAGATCAGTCAAACCATTACTGGAAAACTTTGTTCTAAAAGCTCGAAATCACCTGCCAAAATGTTCATCATGAACAAAGTGGAAATACCCAACTTAGGATTTCCTATTACATCTTAAGAAAAGATCATCCGCTCACCAACGCACTAGATTAACAACAATATCGGCGTGTCAAAACACCTGGGTATTTTGGAAACTATTCCATGAATTGAAATGAAACTGATTCTTTAACGCTCAAGTCACTCTACATGGCCGAAGTTGACCTGAGACCATACTCAACAGTATAAAAAGACTTATTATGGAGTCATTTTGCCTCATACAACCATTTTACTAGATGACTCCATAACCAGTCATCCATTACTAAGAAGGAAGGGTCAAATGACCAACAAAGCAGCCGACCATGCCCGAGGCATGTCTAACCATCTGACAAAGAGCATTACCCAATGCTCAAGCCCACAAAAAGGTCAAGAAACACATCACCACCCGTTCGAGAAAGGGTATCATAGGAAACTAGAAGTCCTACCTGGGACAACGACACCCAACAACTCCAAAAGAGTGAGAAAATCCATAGTGCTAGCAAGCCATTTAAGTTTTGAGGGCACTATTGACTACGGGTTAGCCCTTTACGAAGAAAAAGTGTCAACCCTAAATCGGGTCACTTCAAATAAGTCACTAGGCTCAAAAGTCGAACGTAAGGCCATTGCTAAGGAGAAGAATGCCTACAGAAATTACTCACGCTTCTGTTCCAAGGCAACTCAAGAGAAGTCTGAACTACCCTTTTCATGAGGGTTTTAAACAGTGGACACCATAATAGGTTCCATTTCCAACCTCTTATATTTAATCACTTTTAATCTTTAATCATCAAAGATTTAATCAAAACATCAAAGTACAATTTTTCAAAATTCCCCAAGGGAAAAATAGGCAAGTTTCATAAAACTCCCTTTTTAAAACATTTACGTTAGTTGATAGCCCATCATTTTCAAGAAATTCATCAAAATAAATTTCTTTTAAGAAGATAAGGCGACCTACGAGGATCTCATTTTAACCAACCTGGGTTCTCTATAAAGTAACCCAATAGAAAATGCAAAGGTATTAAAATTCCAAACACCCAAACGGGTCATCCCATAAAAACACTCCCCAACTGACCTACTTGGGTCTAGTTTCATTTTGGAAGCTAGCCATTTGATTTCATATCAACATTAAACATCTTTCACATTTATAAGAATTTCACAAGGCATCAAGTCATCACATTTAATACGAGTCATCATTTCCCAATTCATGAAGCACCCATACACTCCATGGATTGAAAATTGGCTCTCATTAATCAATAACAATGTCAATTCAGAAATTAACATAATCAACCTAATTGTCCAAATTATATGGGTGGACACCTACCAATAGATAAGGCGCCCATACACCTTATCACTTGATTTTGGCTCCCATTTAACACAATCAACATTTATTTAACATTTTTATCTTTAGAACCCCTTTCACATATCAAAACTTCTCTAACATGTTAGCATAAGAAGTAACACAACAACATGATATAACACAGAAGCATGTCACAACAACAAAACATGCTAATAACCAAGGCAGTACGGAATATAATCACTCAAGCATGTTAAATCTGTCACCGAAACATGCAATCTAGAGAGGAATGCTAAAGAAGATCAAACATGGCATTGCACCCAAGGAACACAATCCAAATTAGCAGGAATCATACTAATTCAACTAAATGGAATGTTATATGCATGACATGTTAATCTCTAAGTGCCTAAGATGATTCATGTATGAAACTTTCTTACCATATCAGGCTAAGAAAATTATTCTTTTCAAAATTCTCAAAATCAATAAACAGCAGAAAATACACCAGTCACTCAAGGTGAAATCGTATCAACTGTAACCTCTAATAGTACAAACATCAATTCCCATCCCTGGACACTTGGTCATTTCCCGTACATGAGGTGATCAGTCCCAAGCATGACTATTAACCCAAGCGCTGACAAATTCCTAGTCTTCTGTCTACCAACCCCCAAAATAGTAAGACAAAGGACAGTAAACGAAACCTAAACCTTTGATACCACTTTGTAACACCCCGACCCAACTCTCTACTAAACTGGTGGTCGTACCGGTCGCCACATGACCTCAAGCACATCTCCCCATACACTAGAGGCTGCCGACTAGCAACAAGGGTCTAAGGATAGTCAGGGGGACTATACCCTCTTATCAGAGTTGCACAATGGTATATCAGTGTAGATAACAAACAATAGTGAAAGAAGAAACTCATAAATGACAAACAACAGAAGACAAATAATACTCATTTTATAAAAGTGGACAATGCTAAATTATACAGAAGATGCATGCATGACATGATAATGATACAAAAGTAGAAAACAGTGAACAAAATAGCATGCTTTACATTCCAATACAGAAATAAATAAATAATGAATCAAAGCCCCAAGGGAGATTTCTTCATGCATCCAGAGCATCTGCTCGGTCCTCTACTTCTATCTCCCAAGTAAATGCAAACAACATAGTCCTACAACCAAATAGAATCTACTCAGGTACCCAGTGCAATGGTGGCCAAAGTAGGGTGTGAGATATAAATCTCAGTAGGCCGATACAACTGGTGTATACCCCAAATCCAGACATTTAATAAATAATTTAAAACACATGAAGGGATGCATAAAATAAAGTAAGCAGTACAAAGTAACTATATACTCAAGTACCTGCTTCAGCCCTCATCTGGTATCTGAACCAACAATATTCATTTTTCATGCATACTCAACAATCATTACATAATCATTTTTCATTTATCAGTTACTCAAATCTTATTATGAAAGTTTTGATATTCGGCCTACACCCAACATCCCCTGTATAAGTCACTTACCACAGATATCTCTAAAGACCATCTAAGTAATCAAAGTAAAGACCGAATCCAAGCTTGTGATTTGGCATGGATAACGTGTCATAAGTTATTTAATTTAATATTTTATATATTATGTCTAAGCCCATACACTAAAATAGAGATTCGTTCCTGGGTTCATCCACTAATAGTGATTCACCCAAATCATTAATAAGTCTGAACCTTTTCTTATAATCAAATCAAGAATCATTATGTCACAAATGCTTTCATTTCCCATCACTTCATTTCATGCATGAACAATTGAACCAACAGTCCAATGTTAATTAATGGGTGTAGAACATCATGTCTAGCACCCTCGTGAGTATTCGGAGCATCAGTCCATGTCTCACAACCCATGGGTATTTGGAGCATCATACCCTATCCCATAAAAGAATATTTTCTTGAAAGCTGGGTGTAGAACTTCATGTCTAGCACCCCGTGAGTATTTGGAGCATCAGTCCCTATCTCACAACCCATCTATCAATCATACATATAAATTTATCATTGGTGTAGAATACCATGTCTAACACCACAAAACCAATCTGTTAATTAATTCAACAACTAATTAACAACACAAAACACTCTTCAGATAAGTCAACACTTAATTACCCAAATTCCTTAACAAGCCTGAACCTGTTCACTCAAACAGTGATTCGTCCAGGACTTTAACAATCTACAAGAACCCCATAATCATCACAAAACATGCTGAAAAAGCCAAGATATTTAGCAACCATCTCACACAACATATCATATTTTCAAACAACTCCATCCAAGATAACTTAAGGCATGGAAAACTAATACTCATCAAAAGTACTCTTGGCTAATAATCATAACAAACAATCAATTCACAATATTAATTTAATGCATGAAAATTAATTAATTCAACAATTAATTAATCAAACCTTATCTCTTTAACCAATATTCAATTAGTTAACCATTTACCATTTAACATGAAATAATTAATCCCTCCATTAATTATTACCACTTTCCAATTATCTTCCAAACATGTCAAATATTCGATATTCCCAATAATCTGTAAAATCCAAAATCTTATTCCAACTCATGACTTGATAATTAATCCTAACATTAATTACCCTATTAATCATTATTCCTATTCAAATCATTTAACTATTTAATCATAACACTTTAACCAAATTATCTAAACATTCTTAAACTCAACACAAGTTCAAGTCCTCACTTATCTCATGTGGGTGGAATTATTTAATAACATAAAAAGTGTCATTCATTGACATATCAGAATAAAGGAAAATCACATTACTAATTTATTTAAATAAACTATAATTCTTAAATAAATTGTTAAACATTTGGGACCCTACCTTGAGGTTTTGACGAAAACCAAAATGAACAAAGAACCCTCAAGGGAAACGGTTTGATTCTTCAAGAACCTACCTTAGATCACTTATCCTAGAAAGAACAAGACCAAAACTCATCATACTTGTCATCCACACACTTATATTTACCCATAACGAGTGTAGATCTAAGAAATCGTGAGAAGAAAATATGTAGATCTAAGTAGATCAAAGAAACTAAACAAGAACGAAGAAGAACATCTACCTACCTCAAGAATCCTGCTTCAATTCTCCAAGAGAAGCCTTAGGATCACCTCCAAAACACTTGGGAGTGGTTCTCCTACCTTCAAGGGAGGGTGATCCTAAGTTATGGCCGCTTTGGAGTAAAAACGAGCCATCTAGGGGAAAAAATGAGTGAGATCCACAATTTAAGGATCTCATTTAAGTGCCTGCACACTTAGTTCACACGGTTTGACAAATCATGCACTAACCATGTGTTAGCTACTGCCTAGGATACCCCTCTCGCACGACCTCATCACACAGTCTCTCATAACTGTGTGCCAACTGTGTGGAAGCTACTACCTCAAAACTTCAACCACGCACGGTTTGGCCGCACGGTTAGACAAACTGTGCGCCGCCCGTGCGACTTCCCCTGTGCCTCAAAACTTCAATCAATGTTTGAAAGAAAATGACATCTTTAGATGTTCCAACACTCAGAATAAAATTCTAGAGCTCGGTTTAAAAAGAACAATCCATTGATGAACTGAAAAACAATTTCAAAAACATACGTAATTTTAACCCGGTTCAAAACATGGGATCTTACAAGAAGGATCTCTGCTTTCATAAACTCCAAAGCCGATAGTAGAATCACGGGCACGCCATCAAGGAAACCAGGGACCTTCGGGTCAAGATTAATGAAGGGAAATCTCGACAGAAAATCATTTATTTATAAATTATTCACACCATAGTAGATCAAGGAAGAGTAAAAGGTCTTCCATTAATCAAGGGGGTTCTAGTAGAAAAGGAAACCACACTACATTTACATGAAAATCCATATAGATGGATATAGACACTTTAAAGGTCCCCCAAAACATAGCATAATTACAGCCACATGGGGTTAAGCACCAAGGCATACAAAAGGAAAGGAGACCTACAAGGGTCCCATTAAGTCATCTAGAGTTCAATTAAAAGAAAACACCCTTACAATTCATTTCATAGAAACATTACCCAACTAACCTACTTCGACCCAGTTGAGCATTTAAGAATTTTGTCATACGGGTCATTAATACCAAGAAAAATATGTATAATCCTTAATAAGGAACCTAGAGCATTTAAGTTCAAAATTTATCAACATTTACATCTACATCAGTTTCCTAAGTTAAATCACATAATAGATGGTTCATTTTTATGGGCGACCACTCCAAAAATTATAAAGTGCCCATACACCTAACAAATTGCATGCAACTCCTATCTAACTGAAACTATTTTATCTAGGATTAAGATAATATTAAACATCATTAACACTTAAGAAAAGGCTTTAAGTATAAAAAGTGCATCTAGATGGGTTCAATTATATGGGTCACCCTGTTCTAATTAATAAAGCAACCATACACCATACCAATTTGAAATTGGTTCCCATTTAACTGCATCCAATTTATTAAGGATAAAAGTGAGTTTTAACAGCTTGAGAATTTATACAGTAGACTTTAAGTATATTAAGTGGATTAATAAAGTCTTAGCTATATGGGTCATCAACTTTAAACTTATATGGCACCCATACACCTTATGAATTGTGAGTTGACTCCCATTTAATCACAACTCACATTTTTCATCCCATTCTAAACAAGCACTGAAGAATTTAAATTTAAAACAAAAACACTAATAAGTCACCTAAACATAGTAAGAAATAAAACAAGCTAAAATTAATACTAGGCATGCTAATTAAATTAATAAGAAAGTAAAATCTAATCATGTCACTAAAAAAATAGAAAGGCACATAACAGATAGACAGAAAACACACAAGGCACATAAACAATCTCAAATAGCCTAACAATGCAATCTATATGGCATGGAATTTGTATGACATGTGAATTCCTTCATGTCTATCATGATTCATGTAATGATACTTCCTTTCCATACTAGGCCAAGGGTAATTATTATAAATCACATCAATCAATCAACTGTGGAAATTACACCATTCACTCAAGGTGAAATCATAATCAACTGTAATAGCAAATAAAATGAACATAAATCGTAGCCCTAGCCACTTCGTCATTTCCCCATGAGTGGGGTGATCAGTCCCAAACACAACTATTTACCAAGTGCTATCACATTCCAAGTCTCTTGTCTACCAACCCAAAATAATAATACAAAGGAAAAGAAAGCTCTGATTCTACTTTGTAATGTCCCAGCCTAGCTGGACACTAAATCGGTAGCCATACCAGTATTCATATGGCCTCAAGCACACCTCCTTGTATGTCAAAGGATACCGACTAGCAGTAAGGGTCTATTGATGGTATGGTGGGGAGACTATACCCTCTAGATCGAAATCACACAGTGATATAATAACATTAAAACAAAAGATAGTAACAGAAGTAATAATGAAAAAGAAAGAATGATAGTGAAATAATAATATAATAACTGAGTAAAAGTGGTCAAAGACAACTATACAATGATTCATGTATGAAAGATGGTGCTACAAGTGCAATCAATAAGGCCTTCGGGCTATTCAGTCCAATGACTATCTCTATGAGCATCTCAAGCATAGGTTTGATCCTCTACCTCCAAACTCTATCCTAAAGTAGAAAATAAATCAAGTATCAGAAGATGAATGATTCCCTTTATCCATACCAGTGATCATAAAGTCTAATCGATTACCAAATAGTTTCTGAGTAGGGTGTGGGATATAAATATCAATGGGTCAGAACCCACTGTGTCTAGACCAATCCATTTCATGCAATAAATGAATAAATGACAGTGTTTCATATAGTATAGATGCATAGAGATAAAAAAATAAATAATATCAACTAGGTATGGGTTCCTAAATGGACAACCATGCCATAACACCTACTTCATCCTAAGCTGGATATCTGAAAGAAGGTACTTGTGCAAGTTATAATCTACAAACTAGCCCATATAAAAGCATCTACCAATATAAATAAGAATACCCCAAGCCTATGATTTATCTTGGAGTTCACACTTCCATTTCAATATGTAAACATGCTCAAAATTATATATACAAGGGGCATGAAAAATGAAGCACACATGCATTCCATTGATCCTTCAAATCCAATGGTGGAGTCCTGAGCTAGTCCAAGGCGATCTAAATTGAATCACAAGGGTCACTATGAGTATCTATGATATAACCCAATACCTCTAAGTCCATCCAAGGTGACCTATATGGTGTCCCTTGTATCACTTGAGGATGGTGACTCTGAGCCCATACCAAGTATCTCACATAGGGGACCAGGTATCACCTAAGACATGGAATATCTATCTTTCCAAATGGTTCCATCCTTGGTTACTCACCTAGGGAACTGGCCTCACCCATATGAAAAACCACCCAGAGAGCCCATACCTGGAAATCCAAAGTATCACTCTTGGTGTGTTAAGCTAATCCAACCAAGAACGGAGAGTCCATCCATGGAATCCTTAATTCGTGAACCATGTTCTCTCCTATCCCATAGTAAGTGATCCATAGTAATCAAGGAACAAATCACAAGGTAACACATTTTTATAATTTCACTCCATTAAATAAACATCTCATGAAAAAATCTAACAAGCTATCCAGTTATCACAATTCAAGTTATAAAAAGTCACAAGGCATTAAACACATGAATAAGCTTTATGATATAAGATATGATCACAAGGAAACATGACTTAAACATAAATAATGGAAATAAAATCATAGGAACATGGAATTAGCATGCCTCTAATTACATGTCATCAATGACATTTAATGATTCAAGCTAACAAGCTTTTCCAAGCATGGAATTCAACTCAATCCATATAAACAATGTGCATAACAATTTAATATAAAGCATGCTACATCTAAGATGAAGCATCAAGCATAAGCATCCAAATATAAGGTGGGAGGCATGAATCTCAAGCTAACCAACTATAGAATATGGCCAAATAATATCACCACTAAGCTTAATCATAATTCCAAAACCACAAGGAAGTGCACATATCATTTTTCAATTGAATAAAACACACCTCATCAAGGGGTTTTATTATAGAAACATGAAATTGTTTACCAAACAATTAATTTAGCATCATTTAACATCATTTCAAGAGTTTTAATCAATTCACATTTAAGAATAATTTATTATAAATATGATGCATCACTAACTAGCATTAAATGGAGGGTCGAAGGCAATAAAATTATGCATTCTTGAATTTAAAGGAAAAAAGGAAAGGTATCCTACCACAAGAAGAAGACCAATCTGAAACACTTTATCACTTTCATCTGTGACCACTTGAATTTTCTATTTCCCACCTCCGAGCATATGAACCTTTGTATATACATAAGGATACCTAGCCCCTATGTGAATATTCGCATGACCATGAATATGTACAAGGAGATCCTTAGATATATGAACATATATGTGTATACCAATTTACACTTACACGCATATGAATTTTTCATATATATACATAAGCACACCTAGCACCAATATATATATTAATGTTTCCATGGGTGAATATATATATATATAACTAGGGAACTTATATATATATATTCATACCTATGTATACACAGGTAATTCACCTTTGAAAACAGTAACCCAAAACCAACGTGGAAAGGTCCAACACACTAAATAAAAATACTATAAACTTAGAAACTACCAAATCCCCAATTATAAATTGAGAAATAAGTAATAATAGAGGAAAACCTACCCAAAATTGATATCGGGTGGACCGAAATGATCTAAAATGCTTTACCTTTGGTGATGAATACTAAAACACACAAGAAGAATCCACGAGAGATTCACCACATTCACTAAAAACAAAAGAAAAACCAAAAATCTAGATTAACCCAAACCCTAGGGTTCGCTCGAGCTAGGTAGGGTGAAGGGGAGAGGAAAAATTGACCAACCAAGGGAGGATAAGGGAGTTGGAGCCCTTACTTGAGGCAATAATGTAGAATCTTAGAGGAATCATGGTGTAACGACATGGAACGGGAGCTCGACAGAGGGAGGGGAGTGCAGCCACAGAGGAGAGGAGGGGGGATCACATGACACTGGGAAGGAGAAGAACTCTTTGGGGGTGTTCTTAAAACCTAAGCTAATAATAATAATAATAATAATGATAATAATAATAATAATAATAATAATAATCGTAATCTTAACAATAATAATAATATTTTTTTTATTTTTTTAAAACATTTATTTACTTTTATTCTCCATTTATTCTGATTTAGTTTATTTTAATTTTAATTTTAATTTAATTAATTTAATTTTTTTAAAAACACTACACATGGTTTGGGTCACATGGTTAGTCAAATTGTGCGACAACAGTGCGATGAATAGTTCATAGGTACTACCTAAGTGGAACTACCTGTGCAGGATAAGTGCAAAGTTTGCGTAAACTATGTTCAGCCTATGTAACACCTATTGCTTCTATGATTTAGGCCTCACAGCTTACTGTTGGGGGTTTCAAAGTTTCATAAAAACCATGTGCCTCTATTAGACAACCCACACCTAGAGATTTCAGAGACTGGTGCTCCTGAAACTCAACAAGACACTTGGGGAACCCCTAGGGACTTTACCCAAGTCTATAAAAATCACTTTGAAGTGTTACAACTCTCGTAATTTCATTTTGAATATCAGTTTATAAAATGGCCCATCCAGTAAACACAAAAATTCAAAATCATTTGGATTTTTGTCTGGTTCAAAAACACGAGATGTTACACGGTTTATGGAATTGTGTAAATTTGTTGTTTTGGTGGAAATTGAAAATAGTAACTTGATTTTAAAATGATGATTTTAAAATGAATATTTGGATTTGATGCATGGAAAAGGGTTTTCAAGAAAAATATGGTTTTATTGAAATGGTTTGAAAAATATCGATTAGCATGTGTTTGGATTAAATGGTTAATAATGTGTGGAATGGGATGGACATTGGTCATGAAGTACCACCATAAAAGGGGTGATTTATAGATGTGAAGTTCCATCATCAATGGTAACAAAAATATTGTGTATGTGAGTGTGGGTGGCTGTGTGAAATGGAATGGGTAATGCTGATGGAATTCATGAAATGGTTGGAATGACTTGTTTGGTTGCTTTCCTGGGAACTTGGTGTTGTTTTGAGAAAACTTTCTTACTATGGAAATTGTTTTATAAACAATTTTCAATTGTTTTATATAAATTGTCTTATATAAATGTTCTAACATGTTCTATCTTATTGGAATGAGTAGGGAAGTCATTTCGGAAAAACCTATTGAGTTTCATTACTCACCCCTTCTTTGGAACTTTGGTGCTTTTATAGATATTGTTCATCGGGACATGGTAAAAGGTAAAGTATCACACTTATTTAGTATTGAAACATGATACTTGGGATTTATTGTGGAGTTGGAGTGTGAATCATGTTGGGAGCTTTGGAGTTATGTTATTGAAGTATTTGGGTTTTGTTGGTTTTGTCTTCCACTATGTACTTTGATATTTGTAGTCTTCTGTTGTGGTATTCTTTTGTATTTTGATTTTGATATAAATGTATTTACTTTGAGTTTTTCTACATTTTTATCATGCATCATGTAGTGGTATTTTTTTATGACATTTTTGGTTAGGTTGATTTATTTCTAAAAGGTAAAATCACCCCCACATGTATTGAATCTCTTGGAATTTATTTCCAACCATTGGTGCCTTGGGGATGTCACTTAAGGTCAAGTAACTATTCTTCCTTGACTCAAGCCTATGAAGAGAGGTGAGATGTACAAGTGGTATCAGTTTGTTTAGTCCCTGACTTTCAAGTGGTATTAGTTATGGTCGGTCTTTGACTTGGTAATCATTTTCTCGGTCTTGGAGTTGAAATTCATTCTGGGTTGGTTCTTGAGTTTGGATCATAGAAAGGAGTAGGATTGTTGGGAATTGAAATGTAGAGAATAAAATTATGTATCTGAACTTTTTATTCTAAACTTAAAGTTACCATGGATTTTGTTACATAAGTGTTTTAGAGACACTTATAGGAATAGTAATATCATTTCCATGGGTTTAACTAATGATACAAGCATGACATGCATTTTAGAAAATACTTCCCACTAGGATTTCATATTTCATTATGAGTAATGATTTATGATTTGGTGAAAATGTATTGATTTTGAAAAATTATAAAGTTGTTTTCAAATGTGATATTTTGAAAAAGAGAAAGATTGTGGTATTTTGAAAATGGTTTGATTTTAAAAATAATAGTGAAATTTTCAAAAATGGTTGAACATGGAAAATGTTGAATTTTAGAAAGAAATGTTGTGATAATTGTGATGTGGTAGAATTTGGAATTGTTAAGACTTCAGTTGCTAGAGAGTGAGAATTTTATAATTCATTGTGTTTATAGAAAATGGAACCCCATGGGCATAGAAGAAAACAACTATAAGAAGATGCTGAAAATGTGGTTGTACCTGAGCCACAAGTGAACCAAGAGCTGGTTCAGAGTATAGTCCAAGCCTTTAACATTGTAGATAGAGGAGACATAAGGAATAAACCAAGGAAAGTGGATCACTCTTTCCATTTTAAGAAGAATAATCCACCCATATTTCAGGGTGATTCAGAACCATATCAGGAAGTGGTGTGGCTGAATAGTAGGAATCGAATCTTCAATTTCTTTGGCACACCAGCAGAGCTAAAAGTCAAGATAGTGACTTATATGTTGGATAAACCTGCATACCAATGTTGGGATTTAGTTTTTCAGGATAAATTAGACCAAGACATTAGTTGGGAGGATTTTTAATAATTTTTTAATAAAAATCTGATGTCCTGGACCCAGATGCCACTTAATAAGTGCTCCGAGCCCGGTGGTCCACATGGACCATCTACCCAAATGCCAGAGGCTGCTGACTAGTAGTGAGGGTCTAGGGTGTGTCTGTGGGGAGACTATTCCCTCATTACCAAATTGTAGAATAGCGGATAAATATAAGAAGATGTAAATAGTGGAAGGAATACAAGTAAAGATAAGGCACAATGAAAAATAGAGACAACAATAACAATAACTAAAATAACTATAAGAACATACAAGCATACAAAAACTGATGGTGATATGTCATTTCACTAAAAAACTAGAAAACATGGATAAAATACTACAAGAATAATATATTCCACCAAATTATAATAGAAATAAAAAGACTATCCCAAGCATCCTGATCTTCATCTCGGTCATCTGTTATCAAGATCCATTTCAAACAGCAAGCAATCAAGTGTTCAAAGCCATAAGATTCCTTTTATAAACACCTACATTCATGTAATATACTATGGGTACCAAACAACACCCAAATATGGTGTTAGATAGATCTCAATGGGCCACCACCAATGGTGTCTATATTATCCAGCCCATGTAATGGAAATGCAATAGTGTGCAAGCATGCATATATAAAGTAAAGTAGTGCAATGTAACTAAATACCAAAGTACCTAATTTAGCCCCTAGTTGGATTCTGAACATAACCAATCCATTAATTTATTATTACCAATTTATAAATAAGTCTCATGTTAAAAATAGTGAAGGTTCCATGTTATGACAAGGCAACCTATAACAAAATTTAATAATGAAGTTCTTAGGTAATAACCAAGGTAGCATAGACCTCAAGGGTCTCCAACTCAGTAATAATTGTATCCTAGATAAGGGTAAGAGTGTAATCCAAGGAGAATATTCCAAGTAATTCCACAATAAGATTCCTATCTAATCTAAGGTGATTATCCAAGGTAAAACAAGGCTAAGTAGAGATAGGTCCCTATGGACTATAACCATGTCACCTACTTATCAATGATGGATCCAAGGAGTGTATCCAAGTCATCCTTTAATACCATGTGAGGGATCCTAAGGTGTCATTTTGGGCATCCAAGAATAGAAAAGAATTAGGATCTAGGTGGGTCTCAACCTATTCAAGTCATACCCTTAAATCAGAATGGGGTTCCTGAGTGCTTAAGGAATGACTTGATAAAAATCCAAGGTGAGATCAAGCCAAGTCACTCCTATTTAATTATGAATTAATGTAATATTTCATTTGGTTTATTCCTTTCCTTTCATTAGTGTGATAAGTTCAAGTATCATAAAACCTTTTAATCAAGTCATAATTAATCAATAAGTCTATTTCGGGCATATTCAATAATTAAGGTTCATTTTTCTACCTTCCATTAATGTGGTAAGGTGTTCCAAAGACATAAAACTTATTAATCATTCACATTGAATCCGGTCAAGTCATATACTTAGTATACTTTCTAATTTCCATTTCACATTTAATTATCATTTTTAAGAACTTACCTTAGGTGGGTCAAGTGGAAGTGACATGGTACTTTCCATTCACCATTACATGATACAATAAGAATTTATTATAAGGAGGCCTACCATTTGCGTGGTCAGGCTCGAGCACATCCAAACAATGGCTCAAAAGTGTAAAAACACTAAAAAATCAATTATAAAATATCATTCTACATGGGATGGATGGAGTTGTGGGCGTAACTACCAAAAACTAATCACATATATGGAAATATCATAATCATATGGTTATAATGATTATACGCATGATATATAATTTCAATAAATGATACTCGATGAATCGGTGGGCCCCACACAATAATTCCAAAATCAATGAACTTGAGGGATGAGATATAGACCACCCACCTTGGGGTTATATGATCCTTATCCTCTAATATCAGCCTCTAATTCGGATTAGAACAAAGTAGATCTGGAAAAAATGGAAAAAATCTCACACCTTGAAAACTAGGTCGAGATCAAGGGAGGATAAGAACAACTAAAATGGACTCGAGTGCTTATCGTTGCACAATCCAACATGATGAAAGAAAGATCGATCAGATCCTAGATGAAGAATATCTTTCAATACCTACCTTAAGCCTTCAAAGAGATCCAAAAGGGAAGAAAAATAGGTCAATATTGTATAAACGTGGATTAGGAGGAAGGAAGAGGCTTAATTAGATCATTAAGGGAAAATGGTCATTTTACCCACAAATTAGCATGTGCACAGTTTGGCCGTATGGTTTTCCAAACCGTGCGCCAACCATGCATGGGTACCTAAGAAAGAAAGGGCATATGCATAGTTAGGTCATGCGGTTAGGTGAACCTTGTGCCAACCATGTGGTAAGGCTCTATCCAAAAAGTCACCATTTGCACGGGTTTTCATCACTGTGTGGCCTTCCCACACAGTTTTCTCTAAACCATGTGTTATCCCTATTTTCCCAAAAAGATGGGTTCCAGGCTCCAAACAATCCCCAAACACCCTTGGGACCTTTAGTAACCCATTAGGCATCCATATTAGGCCCAAGATAAATAATTAGATCAAAATTTAAAGGATCCATACCTGAGTGAAAAACTGGGTTCTTACAATATTCCCCCATTAAAATAACATGTCCCTGAGTTCATATTCCAAGGGTGTGGAAACACTATATGATAAAAATAATGGAAACTGGGCATATATTTCAGCCTCTCTCTCCCAAATCCCATCCTTCATATGGTCATGCTTTCATATCACCCATACTATATGGACATGCTGGCCTCGAATAACCTTCGTACTTCGGTCGACAATGCGTACTGGATACTCCTCAAAGGTAGCATCATCATCTAACTCAACTTCCTTAGGATAAAAGTTATGATATGGTTCATCATGATACTAGAGAAGCTATGAAACATGTAAAATTTCATACATGGCATGGTACCTCTGAGGTAATAGCAATCTATAGGCTATCGGCCCGAATCTCTCTAGGATCTCAAAAGGACCTACGTAATGAGGCGACAAGTTCCCTTGATTCCATAACTGTTTATTCCCTAGCATGAGAGATACTTAAAGGAAAACAAAATCCTTGACCTCAAACTCTAGAGGTTTTCAATGGAGATTGGTATAAGATTTTTTTCTAGACTAGGAATTAGTCATATGCTTTTTGATCAGCTGAACTTACTCTAAAGTCTCTTGAATGAGACGAGGACCTAGTAGGGTTGCCTCACCTACCTCCATCCAACATAGAGGTGAACGAAACGACCTACCATATAAGGCCTCAAAAGGATCCATCTGAAATTTTTCTTGGAAGCTATTATTATAGGAGAACTCAACAATAGGGATATTATTTTCCCAAGAACCTCCAAAATCAAGGACACATGCCCGAAGCATATCATCTATAACATGTATCATCCATTCTGATTTTCCATCAGTATGAGGGTGAAAATTTATGCTTAGAATCACCTATGTTCCCATATCCTTCTGTAATCCCTACTAGAACCATGATTTGAAATGAGGATCCCTATCCGAAATGATGGTATGAGGGACCCCATGGAGTCGTATGATCTCATGGACATACAGTGTTTCAAGATCATTAACTGAGAAATTCTCCCAAATAGGAATGAAGTGGGATTGTTTCATTAGTCTGTAAATGAAAACTCATACAACATCACTGCCTATAGGTGACATAGGTAAACTAACTAGAAATTACATAGCAATATCTTCTGATTTCCATTTTGGGACTAGAATCAACTGTAACAACCCTACAGGTCTCTATTTCTATGCCATCACCTTCTGATAAGTGGAACACCTAGAGATAAATCCTTCTATCTAAAGTTTCATTATAGGCCACCAATATTGGCGTCGCATGTCTTGATACATATTTTATATGCCTAGATAAACTTCCCACTGAGATGCGTGGGACTCTTTTATCAACTCCTCTTTCATATATGTAGGGACCCATACACGTCCATGGATACACAGATTGTCTTCTCTGTCTATAGACCAATCTGGAGGCAGGTTATCTTCTGATATACTCTCACATTTTACCAAGCCTTTAGGATCTAAAAATTTTCTACTCTTCACTTTTTCAAGGAGGGAAGAGGTAAATATCAAATATGAGAGGTGAGACTACTCATGACCATAATTAAACTCTAGGTGTAGCTCAAAGAATAGGAACATTAACTTCTATTCATCACTAGATTCCCATACTGCTTGTGTCTAAGTTTTCCGAATTAGTCAATCTACAACCACATTTCCCTTCCCAGGCATATAGGCAATCTCAAAATTAAAGGATTGTAGATATTCGAACCATCTCCATTTTTTGAGGTTAAAATCACATTTATTAAAGATATATTTTAGGATCTTGTGGTCCATGTACACTAAAAAGAACTCACCTAATAGATAGTTTCTCCAGCAATGTAAGGTGTGGACAACTACTACTAGCTCATGGTCATGTGTTGGGTAATTTCTCTCATGAGGCCTAAACTATTGAGATCCATATGCAACGACTCTACCTTCCTACATAGACACTACTCTTAGGAAGATGTCTGATGCATCATAGAAAATTGTATAACCTACACCTAACTCAAGAAGAATTAGAACAGGTGCTGAGATAAGCCTCCATTTCAGCTCCTAAAAGGTTTTCTCACACGCTTCTAACCAAAGGAACACGACAACCTTCTTTGTAAGGACAATAAGAGGTGAAGCAAGACATGATAAGTCTTTTATGAAATTCTTATAATATCTATCCATCCCTAAGAAAATTCGTATATAAAACAAGTTCTTGGGATGCTCTCAGGAAACTACAACACTAACCTTTTCTAGGTCAACAGATGCACCTAATTCTGAGATAATATGATCCAAGAAGTGAACTTTTTCAATCCATAAATGGAACTTATCAAGATTAGCATAAATATAATTCTCTCTCAGTTTACTCAGAATGATCTCAATATGATTGGCATAGTCACTATGAGTGTGAAAATATAGCAATATGTCATCCACAAATACCACAAAAAAAGAATTCAAATAGTGGTAGAACACCCTATTCATTAGATCCATGAAAATGGTAGGTGTGTTCATAAGACCGAATGACATAACTAGGTACTCATACATATCATACCTACTAAGGAAAGTTGTACGAGGTATGTATGATGGTATGCCATTCACCTAATGATAACAAAATATTAGTTTGATCTTATAGAAGACCCTAGCTCTTTAGATCTGGTCAAATATATCATCTATTTGAGGTAGTGGATACTGGTTCTTGACCATAATATGGTTCAACTTTCTGTAATCCATGAATAGACATAAGTTTCTATTCGTCTTCTTGGAAAAAATCATGGGAGAACCTCAAAATGATGTAATGGGCCATATAAAACCTTTGGCATCTAAATCTTATAACTACCACTTGATCTCCTGAATCTATGTAGGTGCCATTCTGTACAGAGGAACGGACACTAGATTTGCTCCTAGAATAAGCTCAATTATAAACTCTACCACTCTCTCAGGAGGTAATATAGAAAAATCATTGGGAAAGACATCCCTAAAATTATCCACTACTAGAGGGAAATCATATTTTCATAAAACTTTATTCTCTATGAATAAATTTTCAATTTGGGTGGTCACTCCACCTAGCCCATGATGCTCTGGTCCAACTCTACCAGCTTGGAAATCCGACTCACCCTTATGTAGATAACTACTGCCCTCTTGTGATGTAAATGATACCCCACGGTGATATAAGTCTAAAAAATCATGATAATGAATCAACCAATACATCCTGAGAATGAAATTGAAGCCCATCATCTCAAGGAAAAAGAGGTTCCATAAGAAAGGGTAACTGCCTACCTCAAGGGGATAGTCCCTACACTGGTGTATGCCCTCTGTTCTTACCCATAATGGCATATCTAGGGTCATTACACCATAGTAATATTATATCTCCAATTCAAGAATTTCCATGATAGATACATAGATAAAAGATTTTGAAGTACCCATATCAAATAAAGTAGATACTATGGTAGATTCCAAAGTAATAGTACCTAGTATTATAGATGGTTCTGTAGCCTGATCCTAGGGTATTGGATTTAGTGCATGCAACTGACCTGATCTATATCCATGTGAAACAGATGGACTACCATGATCATAACTTCTATGTTGGCTCTGCTAGTGATCAAGGGTCTGGCTTCCATGGACACAACCACCTTCTCAACCAATCTTGTAAGTTCTATTCCAACTTCCTACCTAACGTGGCACAATAGAACCCAATTTAGAAGGTGGAGCTGGTGTGGATCATTTTCTACTCAAATTTTGTGTAAAGGTCCTTCAGAACCTCTAAATATGCCCCATACATTCCCAAGCCTGGAACTCCATTGGTTCTCTATCACAATGAGGCTTTAGGTGACCTCAGTTTATAAACTTATGAAACACTTTGGAGATATTGAAATGGGCACTCTAGTTGTCACTACCCTGACGAGAAACCTCAATAGAACAATTTTTACCACCGAAAGAACTACTAGCCTGACGTGGCACTGGTCCTCTATACCCGATACTATTTTCATACCTCAGGTTATGCTCAATGATAAGATCCCGATTGAATATTGTAGGAAAGGTAGGTAGGTGAAATAAATTCACCTGCATACGGATGGCATACTAGAGCCCATCATCGAAACGTTTAGCATGCGAAATCTCATCACCAACAAGAAGTTGTGAAAAGCGCCAAAACTCCCTGAAATGCACCAAATACTCCCTGATTGATATAGAACCCTACTCGAGATGAAAAAACTCTATGGCTCTATCATATCTCAGCGTTTGAGTAAAGAACTGATCATAGAAGGTAGTATGGAAATCAACCCATAACATGTCCTAATGATGACCAGCCTGGGTAATCACATCCCACCAACACTTGGCCAAATTCTGAAGCATTTATGTCGAAAGATTGACCCTCCACTCTGGAGGAAACTCCAGATGATCAAAGATAGATAGGGTGGCCTCTAACCAAGACTTAGTATACTGTGAAACACAATCACCTGATAAATTAGGAGGATGATGCTTCTAGAACTCATGATTTAAATCATCAATCGCAGGTGCAAGTCATGGAGCACCATACATGGACTGAATCAGATGTAGAAAACTATTACAGACTTGGGAGTCCGTTTCTAGATCAGTTATATAAGGTGGTGCCTCGAGTGGAACTCTTGGAGGTAAGAGTGGTAGTTTAGGTCCCACCACGTCTAGAGCGTGGTCGTCGCCACCTTACTGGTGTATGATATGAGGACGTTGTGGAATAATTTCTCAAATTCCAAGCACACGCCTCAAAACAAGCTTAAAAATAAATATAGCATCACTAGTGGAAGATGAATGTAATAAAACTCACTACCCAAGGCATACTATCCCAACTACCCACTTAGATATCCAGGTATCAGTAAGTGCTCAAGTATAACTTTAATTTTGTTTTAAATTTAATTACCAGGTTTACTCCTTTACCTTTCATAAACATGACAAGGCATGATAAGGACTTCCAACCATTTCATTTTAGAATTCATGTTTCACTTTATAATGGATAAAAATTCCTAGTGAATCCGTTCCCATACACCTTATCAATGTAAATGACACCCATTTATTTATAGCATAATGGCTCGACTCAGTAAATTACTCATCCCAAACCATGAGGGCCTATATACCTCATGAATTTAGATAGTCAACCACTCAATCTCAACCCACAATAATACAAGAATAATCTAACTATCACACCAACAATCAACAATAAAAATCATATCAATCCTTTCAAAGTAGTGAAATGCACCTATATGGAATGGGAATATGTATGACATGTGAATTATAGGTGCCTATATGATGTATGTAACAATTCTCCTTGCCCTCATCTCATCGATCCAATGATAAGATAGAAACTCAATCAAAATAATAATCAACAAAACCACGCAACATGTGCATCACCTAGTGGTGAAATAATGTCAACTATAATAACAAAAAAAAGAACAGTAATTATAATTCAGGCAACTCATATTTTACCCCGAACACGGGTTCACAACCCCCAAGAATGGATTATGACCAAGTTCTCATCATTCCTAATCTTAAATCTATTATCTTCAAATATTAAAGAAATAAAGTAACCTCCTTTGATACCACTTTGTAACTTCCTAGAACTGGATGCTACTTAATAGGTGCCCCAAGCTCGATAGGCCACATGGCCTCAAGCGCATCTCCCCAAACATTAGAGGTTGTTGACTAGCATCAAGGGCCTAGGGTGTGTTCGTGGGGAGGTTGTTCCCTCATTAACAAAGTATAACACAATAGATAAATATAAATAGAGGAAAATAGTGGAATAAATATAAGTAAAAAGAAAGCACATAGGAAAATAGATACAATAATAACAATAACTAAAATAACTAGAATAACATACAAGAATACAACAATTTATGATGATATGTCATGTCACTATAAAACTATAAAACATAGATACAATATAGAAGGAATAACATGTTCCACAAAATTATAATATAAATCAAAAGACTATCCCAAGAATCTCAAGCCCTGACTCGGTCATCTTCTATCAAGCTACATCCTAAATAATAATCAATCAAGTGTTCTAAGACGTATGCTTCCCTTTATCAACACCTGCATTCATGTAATCTACTTCAAGTACCAAACAATTCCCAAAGAGGGTATGAGACAAATCTCAGTGGACCACCACCAATGGTGTTTATATCATCTGGCCCATGTAATGGAAATTTAACAGTGTGAAAGCATGCATATATAAAGTATAGTAGTGCAATGTAACTAAATAACCAAGTACCTACTTTAGCCTTCAGCTAGAATCTGAATGTAACCAGTCCATTAAGTGATTATTACTAGTTTATAAGTAATTCACATGTTGAAAATAGTGAAGGTTCCAGTTTATGATAAGGAAACCTGCAATGACATTTAATAATGAAGTTCCAAGGTAATAACCAAGGCGATATAGACCTCAAGGGTTTCCAACTCAGTAATAACTATAGCCTGGATAAAGGTAAGATTATAATACAAGGATCATATTCCAAGGAATTCCACAATAATATTCCTATTGAATCCAAGGTGATCATCTAAGGAAAAATAGGTCTAAGAAGATCTAGGGTCCTATAGACTGTAACTATGGAACCTACTTATCAATGTTGGATCCAATGAGTGTATCCAATGAATCCTTTAATATTATGTGAGGGATCCTGCGGTGTCATATCGGGCATCCATGAATAAATAATGACCAATATCCAAGTGGGTCTCAACCTATGAAAGTCATATCCTCAAATTGGAATGGGGTTCCTGAGTGCTCAAGGAATTCCCCAATAAGAATCCAAGGTGATATCAAGTCAGGACACTCCTATTTAATTATGAATTCATTTAATTTTTCATTTGGTTCAAGCCTTGACTTTCATTAGTGTGATAAGGTCAAGTATCATGAATCCTTTTAATCAAGTCATAATTAATCAATAAGTCCATTTCATGCATATTCAATAATTAAGTTTCATTCTACTACCTTCCATGAATGTGGTAAGGGGTGTTATGAACATGCAACCCATTAATCATTAACATTTAATCTGATCAAGTCATATACTTAATACACTTTCCAATTTCCCTTTCAAATTTAATTATCATTTTGAATCACTTACCTTAGGCGGGTCCAGTGGAAGTGACATGGTACTTTCCATTCACCATTACATGATACAATAAGCATTTATGATAAGTAGGCCTACCATTAGTGTGGTAAAGCTCAAGAACATCTGAACAATGGCTCAAAAGTGTCAAAACACTAAAAACTCAATTATGGAATATCATCCTACATGGGATAGATGGATTTGTAGGTGTTACCACCAAAAAATAATCACATATATAGAAATAGCATAATCATACGATTATAATGATCATAAGCTTGACAGATAAATTCAATAAATGATGCCCGATGAAATCGTTGGGCCCCACATGATAATTCCAAAATCAACGAACTTGAGGGATGAGTTATAGACCACCCAACTTGGGGTTGTATGGTCCTTATCCTAGGATATAATCCTTAATTCAGATTATAATAGAGTATATTTGAGAAAAGGGAAAAACCCTCACACCTCGATAACTAGGTCGAGAGCAATAGAGGAGAGGAATGGTTAAAACAGACTCGAGTACTTACCGTTGTACATCCAACGTGACAAACAGAAGCTCGATCAGATCCTGGATGAAGAAGATATCTCAATCCCTACCTTAGGCATTCAAATAACTCCAAAAGGGAATAAAAATAGGTCAATCCCACATAAACTTGGAGTAAGAGGAAGGTGGAGGCTTAATTATATCATTAAGGGAAAATGGTCATTTTACCCACAAATTAGCCTATGCATGGTTTGGGTATAAATTTTTCCAAACCATGCACCAGCCATGCACGAGTACCTAGAAAATAAATGGAACTTAAATGGTTAGGTTTCACGATTAGGGAAACTGTGTGCCAACCGTGTGGTAAGGATTTTTCCAAAAAGTCACCATCTGCACGGTTTGTCATAACCATTCAACCTTCCCACGCGGTTTTCTCTAAACCATGTTCTAGTCCTATTTTCCCAAAAATATGGATTCTAGAATCCAAAAAATCCCCGAACACCCTTGGTACCTTCACTAACCCATTAGGCATTCATATTAGGCCCAAAATAACAAATTAGAAAAGAATTTAAAGGATCCATACCTAAGTAAAAAATTAGGTTCTTACAAAAAAAATCCTAATATGTTCATAATTTAAATAATAATAGAATTATTCATCTTGAAACCATAAATCCTCAAAGTGATAGAGTATGCAGCTAAATTTATGAATTTAGTCTACTTTTCACTTGAAGTTGCTGCTACTGCGTCCTTGAAGTCACACATATTTGAATCGGGTTTGAAGCAGGATATTTTCTTGATGATTGTTGTGATCTATATAATGGATTATATGGATATGGTTAATAGAATAAAGGTGGAATAAATGGAAATATTAGGAGCTATGAGAGGAGGGATTATATTCATACCTATGGGAAATGGTGGGAAATCGAATGTTGTGAGTAAGAAGAAGAGGGACACCTATTTCCATGGTAGTGGGATGGCTCAGAATCTAATGGTCAGATATGTAAATCTTCCCCCAAGACCCAATATCAATACAGAATGTTTCCAATGTGGTTCCTTGGACCACATGAAGTGATAGTGTATGACATAACCTATAGAATTCCATAATTTCAATTAGATGGGGTATCTTTAGTGCTATTGTCTCAGTGCTCTGAGGTTGGGTGTTCGGGGCACTTATCATGTGTCACAGACAACATATGCTTCAACAGGGTGAGGGAAGAAAAATACCTCTCATCATCATACCAAATCTATCTATGGTTATTTCAAAAATACCATGACTCCTCAAAAATGGAAATCTCAACCGGGAAACAAGGAACAAAGTGTCACGAGAAAGAAATTATAAGGATCTGAACAAGTTATTGTGGATAATCAGTCTGGACCATCAATTTTGATAGGTATGATTCATTTTAATTATAACCTTATGCAATCTTTTCTTGATAAGGGTGAGTCCCATTCATTTATTACTTCTCATGCTATTTATTTTATGGGTTTAAAAATTGAGATGATTCCTTCTATTTTGAAACTTCACACTCCTATTGGTCAAAGAGAATGTTGAGCTTTTATGTGTAGATAATTTTCTATAACTGTTGATAGAGTTGATTTGATATGATACTTATTTTTTCTTGATATGTATGTCTATGATATAATAATTGGTATGGATTGGTTGGAAATGTTCAAGGCTCACATCGACTATTAGACATGAATGGTTTGTTTCACAACCGATGATGGTGTAGGCATCTCTTTAGAGTAGAAAGGAATGTAATGGGAGGTGCAATGGGATTTTTGGCACCAGCAGTTATAATGATCTCATACTAGTTAGTAGCTTTGACTTTGGCATCAGTGGAAGAGATTAGGAATGATAGTCTTCTATAAATATTTGATCAGTATTTTAATGTTTTTCATGAAAATTTCTTAGGGTTTCCACCCATAATAAAAGTAGAGTTTATGATTGATATCCTTCTAGGGACCAATCATATTTACCTTCCATCTTACTAGATAGAACCAAAAGAATGAAGGGAGTTGAAAGTGCAGTTGGAAGAGATGGCAAGAAAAGGGTTCATTCAGCCTAGCACATCTCCATGGGAAGCACCGATCTATCTTGTAAAAAAGGTGAATGAAACTCTTAGGATGTGTGTGGGTTATAGTAAACTTAACCAAGTTATGATAAAGAACAGGTATTCACTTCCATGCATTGATGATCTATTTGATAAATTGAAGGGAGCTCAGTGGTTTTCTGAAATTGACCTGTGATCAAGATATCACCAATTGTAAGTTCAGAAGGAGGATATTCCAAATATAGCTATCAGAAGTAGATATGACCATTATGAATATGTAGTAATTCCTTTCAGTCTTATGAATTCACCAGTAGTCTTTATGGAATTGATGAATCTTATATTTCAAAGATATATGGATTATTTTGTGGTGGTGTTTGTGGATGACATATTGGTGTATTCAAGGACAAGGGCTAAGCATGAGCAATACTTAGTGACAATTTTGGGAATCTTGAGATATCATCAGTTGTATGAAAAATTATCGAAGTGTGATTTATAGATACAATTGGTATGCTTTCTTGGCCATGTAATTTCTGAAAGAGGTGTTTATATGGATCTAGAAAAGATAGAGGTTGTTATCTATTAGAAACCACCAAAGAATTTCTTTGAGATAAGTAGTTTCCTTGGCCTAGATAGTTATTAATGACACTTTGTTCATGAATTTTTATGACTATATTCACCTATGATAGCTTTAATTAGTAATATTTTTCTATTCTAATGGAATAAGGAATGTTATAAAGTATTTTCAAGATCTTAAAGTTCACCTTACATTTTCACCAATCTTTATTTTTATGGAATCAAGACAAGGTTACATGGTGCATTATGATTCTTTGGGATCTAGGTTGGGATGTTTTCTCATGCAGGGAGATTGTGTTGTTTCTTATGGCTCAAGGAAGTTATGGTTTCATGAGAATAATTATCCAACACATGATTTGGAGTTAGCTATTGAAGTCCATGCTTTAAATACTTGGAATTATTATCTCTTCAGTGAGAAATAAACTGTGTTTATGGATCATAAGAGCTTGAAACATATTTTATAATAATGGTATTTGAACCTAATACAAATAATATGGATGGAGTATCTCCAAATTTTTGACTTTGACTTGATGTATACACTGATTAAAGGCAATTCAGTGGTAGATGCATTAAGCATAAATTCATATGCTCAGTTGGAAAAAAAGGCTTTAGATTGGTGGAAATTAATGTTGGCGATAGCTAAAATGAACTTAGAATGTAAAAAAAGGTGATGTTATGGTTTTCTTTCTAGTCTCTTTGGTTCTTGATCTAGTGAAGATGGTTAAAGAGGCACATACGTCCAATTCATAATGTGTGGTGATAAGGGAAAAATTCAATGGTGGGGAGACCATTGAGGACTGGATGCTAGATGGGAGTTCAGTGTTGTGGTTCAACAATCAGATGGTCGTATTTATGTCTTATTAGAGAAAGTTTCTTCATGATTACCACCATTAAATATGGGTTGTTTGTAATGGAATACAAAATATTTATAAGGCATTGAAAGAATAGTTTTTGTGGATTAGTATGAAAAGAAAGGTGGCTAATTTTGTTTCAAGATGCATAACTTGTTAGCAGTTTAATCCAGAACATTAGCGACCAACATGTATGTTTTATTCTTTACCTAACCCTGTTTGGAAATGTGAATAGATAGCCATGGATTTTGTAACAGGTCTCCCAAGAATGGTTCAGAAACATGATTTCATATGGGTGATAGTGGATCAGCTCACAAAGTCAGCTCATTTCATCCATATTCATGAATCTCGTATGGTGGAGTACTTGTAAAAAATCTACACCCGAGAAGTGGTAAAGAGGCACAAAATTCTAGTTTTGATAGTATGAAACAGAGATTTGGGGTTTACATATCATTTTTGGAAATCCTTATAGAAATACCTTAGGAATCAGTTGACTATGAGTATATCATATCACCCTTAGACAGATGGAAAACCCAAAACTATGATACAAACATTGGAATATATGATGTTGTCTTATGTAATGGATTTTGATGGCTCATGGGAGGAGCACATACTGTTAGTGGAGTTCTTATATAACAATAATTATCAAGCCTCGATACATATGGCTATGTTTGAAGCATTTTATGGGCGTCCTTATTGTTATCCACTTTTTTGGGTGGAAATAGGTGAGACTTAACTGGTTGGGATGATCCTTGTCCAAGAGACAATGGAGGAGATTCAGTTGATTGGTAAATAGATGGAGATGACACAAATTCATTAGAAATCATATGTGGATCATCATCGATTATCGATGTCATTCAACTTGAGTGGTCATGTGTTCTTGAGGATCTCTCCAAGGATTGGACATCATCATTTTCAAAAATAGGGAAAGTTATCTTCTTAATACATATGCATTTTTTAGATACATGAACATATTAGTGAGGTGGAATATCAGTTGGAATTACCACCACGGATCAGTGTGGTGTATAATGTGTTTCAAGTATCTCAGTTGAAAAAGTATCATCCTAATCCTAACTATGTGATTCTATGGGATCACATTGACCTATATCCAGATGATTTATTTGTTTACATGCCAATGAGGATTGTGGATAGTAAAGATAAAGTCTTGTGTGGAAAAAGCATTGGTCTAGTACGTGTTTTTTGGAAACATGGTCAGATTCAGGAAGAGAATTGGGAACATGAGAAGGAAATGGTTGAGAAATGTCCTGAACTCTTTCATAAAATCATTAGTTTTCTACTTTATAGGGATAAAAGGGAAAATGGTGGGGAGAATTTAGCACCCCCTAGTTTCAAGTAAGTAACCCTTTCTTTTTTCCTTTTAAGTATGTAAAGTTTTGGGTGAAGTTTGGCAGGGTTTGGAAGAATTTTGGAATGTTTTTGGGGTTTTTGTAAAGGTTCAATATTGGTTCATAGTTAGTGAAAACCATTCAAATTCTATAGGAAACCGTGCACAGTGAGATAGGGGGTAAGGGGAAGGCGTATGGTTTGTCCAAACCATGTGGAAACCAAAGAGAAACCATGCAAAGCAGTACAATGGCCTTTTGCATGGTTAGTGTATAGTTTTTCTAACCATGTGAGGTCCTCCTTGAGGTAGAGGATCCCACATGGTTAGTATATGGTTTGCCTAACCATTCAACTAACCACACACAATTTAAAAATTAAATCCTTAAAAAATGGATATAACACATTTTCACCTCTAATCTGCTTGTTTTTTCTCCAAATTGATCCTAACTCAAGATTTATTCCTTAAAAAGGCAATGTAATCTTTCACCATATATCTAGAGCTGATATGAAGGCATTTAGAGGTGCGTTGAGGCCTAATTCCCATGGCAAGTCTTTATTTATGGTAGTTTTTGGTGGTTTTTCATAGATATACTTTCCTCCCTCTCTCAGATTCTTAGATATAGTATACTATGGATAGATCTAAGGTTTTTTTTATGAAAATCATGGTTATATTTTCCCTTTTTTATTTTATGGGAGGAGATCTTATGAAGTTTTTTGAAGATTCAACCTGGTTTTGTGGTCATTTTTGTGTCATTCTTCGTTTTTGTCATAAATACCAAGGTATGTAGATTCACTATTGACTCCTATTATTAGAACTTGAATGATTAATTTAAAATTGATTTTTTTGTGTGAAATTGATTGTGATTTTTTTAATGATTGATGGAACCCCTATTTAATGACGGTTTATTGAATTTTGTAAATTAGGAGTTTTGGTGGAAAGTGAAAATCGTAACTTGATTTTAAAATGATGATTTTAAAATGGTTATTTGGTTTTGATGCATAGAAAAGGGTTTTTAAGAAAAATATGGTTTAATTGAAATTATTTGAAAATTTTGGATTGGCATGTGATTGGGTTAAATGGTTAGGCATGTGTAGAATGTGATGGATATTGGTCATAAAGTACCACCATTAAAGGGATGAAGTATGGATATAAAGTTCCACCGTCAATGGTAACACCAAGATTTTGTGCATGTGAGTGTATGTGGTTGTGCAAAATGGAATGGTTAATGCTGATGGAATTCATGAAATGGTTGGAATGACTTGTTTGGTTTCTTTTTATGGAACTTGATGTTGTTTTGAGAAAACTATTTTACTATGGAAATTGTTTTATAAATAGTTTCCAATTGTTTTATATAAATTATTTTATATAAATGTTCTAACATGTTCTATCCTAGTGGAATGATTAGGGAATTCATTTGGGGAAAACCTAATAAATTTCATTACTCACCCCTTCTTTGAAACTTTAGTGCTTTTTTAGATATTGTTCATCGGTCATAGGCAAAGGTAAAGTGTCGCACTTATTTAGTGGTGCATCATGATACATGGGTTGATTTGAGGAGTTTGATCATAGAGAATGTTGGGAGATTTAGATTTATGTCATTGAAGTCTTTGGTTTTTTTTGGTTTTGTCTTCCATTGTGTACTTTGATATTAGTAGTCTTCTATTATAGTACTCTATTATAGTTTGATTTTGATACCAATGTCTTTAATTTGAGTTATTCTAAATTGTTATCATGCATCATGTGGTAGTATTTTTTATGGAATGTTTGGTTAGGTGGTTTTATTTATAAAAGGGAAAAATAATATACCATGTGTATTGAAGCCTTTGGAATTTATTTCTAACCTTTGGCACCTTAGGGATGTCGCTTAAGGACAAGTAGCCATTACACCTCGAATCAATCCAATTAGGAGGGGCATGATGTTACATAAACATAATATAATTAATGAAAATAGATCCTTTAGGGTCTTTAGGGATAGGTATTACACCACTTAAACCTTATACCAACTTAATCCAAAGATTAATTTTAGGTATTTGGTCACTTCTATTGAGGGAAAGAGAGTTTTTTAATTAAAACAATAATCCTGTATTTGATTCATCCATGATAACCCTTCACAACAACCTGAAAAGAAGAATACCTAAGAGTTTGAATGGATTTACCAACCTTAGGATTAGGAGAAGTGATATTTTTCCTGATACAGGTAATAAGAATAAGGAATAATGATAATAGATGTGATCCATGACCATACCTCAGTGAATAATAGCCTTTACGACCGATTAGAGGTTCTTGGATCAAGAAGGAATGATGGATTTGAAGGATTAATGAGGGGGTAGAGATCTCTAAGGCATGAGGGAGGAAGTATTTGGAGTGATAAATTTTAAATTGTGGGTGATTAATATGTATTTTTAATTTTTAATTTTAAAATTTATATTTTATACCAATTTAATGAAAAAATCACTAGATTTCCATAAAAAATATAGTCGAACCCACTAGAGTTCTGGTGGTTAAGTTATTTTCCACTATTGGGCTGCATAAAAAGTTTTTTTAACACCCACTAAAGTTTTTATGGGAGATATACACATTTACAGAATTCCTCTCCCCCCAAGAGTTCACTCATAATGACCATTGACCCTTCTACACTCCTTCAACCATCTAAACCAATGATCAATAACCTTAAAAATGATTTCAAAGACCAAAATTAATAAGTGATACTAACACATGAAGTTTATGGATTTTAAAACCTCCAAAACATCAATATTATCATCTCTTATAAGCTCCAATTTACTTATATAGGAAGAAGCTCTAGTTATTGGCTCTTCATCTTGGCCTCCCACACCCAAGTTTCATCCTGGAGTTTCCTATGTTGCTAACTGGCCCTAATTAGAGGGATAAATTTTCCTCAAAACACATTTTATATTTGATAAAATATACATTGTATTATCTAAATAGGTTTCATTAGATTCCAACTCAATATCATTATATTGAATCAAATTCATGGGGTGGGGCATGTACTTTATCAATTAGGAGACATATAAAGTAGTGTGCATGTCACTGAACTTTAGAACTAAGGGTAACTGATAGGCCACTAACCTGATCATTCTTCAGATTTAAATGGGAACAACACATCTCAGGGTCAATTTCCATTACTTTCCCATTATTAAATTACCTAATATGGGTGAAATACTAGGAAACAAATTACCATCGACCATAAATATTATAAGTTTTCTTTTATTGTCGACATATTACTTTTATTAGCTTTGATCAATTTTTGTGATGCTTCTAAAAAATCCTTAATTACTTAATCGTCTCATGAATGAGATCTATTTCTATACAATAAAGAGGAGGAAGACACAATATTCTATATAATTCCTCATATGGGGTTATCTAGATAGATGATTGGTAACTATCATGATCCACAAAAGTCAAGAACATAGACTCAAAGCATATTTTTCTAATATCTAAATGGTCTTTCTGGACTATCCATTAGTCTAAGGATTAAAGGTGGTACTCAATTTATCCTGAGTACTCAAATATTGTTAAAGTCCTTTCTAGAATCAATAGGTAAATCATATATCCCTATTAGAGATAATATTAGTTAGTACATCATGAAGCTACACTTTCTCTATGACATATATCTTTTTGAGTTAATCAACCAAGTAAGTTTCTTTGATAGTAAAAAGTGATCTATCTTAGTTAAAAATCCAAAATTACCCAAACCACATATTTCCCTTTAGATAACCATAAAAAACTAGTCATAAAGTACATCATGATTTTCCACAATTTTATATTGGTAGAGGGAGTGACTGAAGAGTACCTATTGGATTTTTATGCTCTGGATTTACCTACTGGTTGTTGAAGCATTTAGTGATGAATCCCATAATGTATTTATTTATTCTAGGCTACCAAAACTAGATATATATTCCATGGTACATATTCATGATTTATGGGTGTACAACCCATATATAATAATGGTACTCCTTCATCACCTCCTCCTTTATACCTGTGGGTATCATGAGCCTCCCATGGATATATAAAAAGGAATGAGAATCTTGGAAGTAGCCATCAAGTATCTCCCCACCATCAAGACTTACTCGAATAATGATATAATCAAGATCTAAAGTGATCCAAAATAGATAATGAGAGATCAATATAGTGAGATGGATCTATCTTCAATGTTCAACCACATCTTAGTGAAGCTCAGCTATGAGCGACATTCACTATAAGAAAAACATAAATTAGTGACATTTTTTTCATTAGTGATGTTTTAAAATGTCACTAATTCATTTAGTGATGTTTCTCAAAAATGTTGGGAATAAAGTGTCACTAATTATAAAATCTTATAAATGTCATCAATTCACGATGTTTATAAATATTGGCATTTAGTGACATTTATAAGTTTCACTAATTAGTTATACCTCATTTATCAATGTTTTTGAGAAATGTCGGTAAATGAGTTATTAAATAACCACATTTTATATAACGATGTATTTTTTTGAAATTTATAATATATTTTTAATACATTATTTTTTAATAAATAATTTTTTTTAAATGTTTTTTTAATACCGTAATGCACCCCAACCCTTCCTTTGCCCGATGGACTCTACATGTAATGAGACAATCTCCATGCTCTCTATTGTACTTCACATGTGAAAAATGATAAACTCTCCTACTACACATTAGACGAACCCCCACCCCTCACACCTTCCAAATCAAAAATTTAAAGGAAGAGGGATTCGAACACAACACCTACAAACCCCCATAGAATGATCAGACCAACTCTCCTAAACCTCTTTTGTTGATTAAGTTATATTATACTATATATATATATTAATAGATTTTAGTATTAAAAATTTATTATTATATATATATATATATTTATATATATATATATATATAAGTTTATATATGTGCATGTGTGTGTATAAATATATATATGTATCTATACATATATATAATTATAATTATAATTATTTATTTTTTTATATATGTGCATTAATATAACTTTATATATATATATATATATATAATTAGCCACATTTTCTTAAAAACGTGACTAAATTTAAAATATGTGTTTTTATATATATAAATATGCATGTGTGTGTGTGTGTGTCTATATATATTTATATTTATATGTGTTCATTTATATATATATATATGCATATGTGTGTGTTTATATATATAAATAAATATATTTCTATATATATGTTTATATATGTGTGTGAGTTTTTATATTAATATATATATATATATATGCATCAATGCGAGGAAATAAGCTATATTGCCAATAAAAAATGCAAAACACAAATGCAGAGAAGAACTTGGCAAGGTTCAAACTTGAGACCTCACTGATACCTGTAGGGGAAACTACCATTGAGCTGCACCCTAAGGGATATTTAAATATATATGTGTGTGTGTGTGTGTGTTTATATATATATATATTATGATATTTAAATATATATTAATGTCTTTTTATATAAATATAACTATACAATTATATATATATATATGTGTGTGTGTGTGTCTGTGTGTGTGTAAATTAATATAATCATACTTATATATAATTAGTAATCTTTTAAAATAGTGGTAAAATTTTTCACTAAAATAACCATGTTTCCTTAAAATGTTATTGAATTTAAAATTACCACATTTTTTGAAAAACATACCTAATTTAGCCATGTTTTTTGAAAACATTGCTAATTTATCCATGTTTTCTGAAAAAAACATTACTAATTTAGACATGTTTTCTGAAAACCCATGCTAATTTATCGATGTTTTTTTGAAAAACATCGCTAATTTATCCACCTTTTCTAAGAAACAATTCTAATTTAGCAATGTTATCTAAAAAATTACTAATTTAGTGATGTTTTTTGAAAAACTTTGCTAAATTAGTGACATTTCTAGGAAACAACAATAAATTAGCCACGGTTTTTAGAAAACATGGCTAAAAAATGTTGCTAAATTCTAGTTTTTTGTACTGATTATTCTTCATTCATATTTATCCTCTTACACCTTTTGAGGGTGTATTTTACAACTAAGGGCATAAACCATGACATTTATTTTACTAGGAACATATCAGAATTCAAAATCGAAATACTAGAGGCATTATGCCCAATGACATTGCCTGGTATTTAGTTCCTAATGTGAGAAGATGTATTTTAGGCTCTTGTTGTCTGTAAATACCAAAAATCTATCACTATACAAGTAATTCATCTAACACTTTAAGGTGTAGAAAATAGTGGCTGATTTCAAGTCATGGGTATGATAATTATATTAATGAGGATTGAGTTTCCAATAACTATAATCCACTACTCAAGGATCTTGTATAAGTATGCAACTAAGGTTAATAGATGAGGTGTCAAAATACATTTTAAATCACTAATTCAGATGAGTCAAGATAAGAATATAAGATAAAGTAACTTCCTCTTTGATTTCTAGAAGGTTTCTTTGCATTTTTTTGACCAAAAGAACATAACACTTTTCTTTTCAGTGCAGTTATAGAAGAAGCTATCCATGAAAATTTATAGATAAAATGGTGTTGAAGCTCATATTTTCACATATTTTATTCTATAATTTAATTATTTAATCCCACCAATTTTTTATTTTAAGGATAATTTTCACATTTTTAGGTTTTATGAGTATTTTTGGCATTATTTCAAAAATAGATTAATTTTGAATTTTTAAGTTTTTTTATTTATTTTGTATTTTTATCATAAAATTCTATAGAATGATCCAAATTGAAAATTTATCTTTCTAGTATTTAATTTTCATTGGGATACATTTCACTCAACTGGAATTAATTATGAATTCATCCATTAGAGTCCTAAATGATTCTCAAAATTGGGGCCTTGAAATCTATATACGGTTTTGACTATTTTTACCATTGGCTCATATATCATAAATGGAAAGTCTAAATGAGTTGAAATTTTAAAGGAGGATAGAGGATATGATGAGAAAACAAATTATTAATTGATGATACTTGATATTTGAAGTGATCAAAGCTAAACATAACTTAAATAATACATAAATTTCATGATTTAGATAATACATCTCACAAACAGTCACACAATACAAGGACCAAAAGGTTTGGTGTCTTAGAGATTATCTATATAAACATTTTATTTTACAACACTTTCAAACATTACTCTATAATAATATTCCTATAAACCCTTTTCTATACATCCCACATGATATAATCATCTTTATAACCTAGGGAATAAAAATATAAGAAAGGGGTGAGCTCAAACTCTTAGTAAGTAAAAAACTTATCATAATGTATCATATCCTAAAAATTAAAGAGAACATGAGGAAGAGGATAAATGTATTATTATAAGATCATAAGACCATATATGATAATCATAAAATATTATAGAGAAATATATGATCATAAAAATAATTAAGGAAGCATAAAATTTATGACATGGCTCAAAATACATCTCAATACTCATAAATCATGTGAGCATGACATTAGTGTGTGAAATACTTTAAAAATAAGGCATAACATGAAAACATATAATATAATGAAAATTAAATGAATCTTGGAATGTTTCATAACTTGATAAATAACTTTTAAATGTGGATAACCATAAGAATATGAAAACCTTTGCGAGAAAACTCATTATGCCCACACCCATGTAAATAAACTCATTATGTCCATGCCTAAAAATGTGAGAAAACTCATTAGGCCCATTTATGTGTAAACAAACTCATTATGTCCATGACTTCCTATATCATAAGATATAAACATAAACCAATGAAATTGAGGGTGATATAATACCCCAACCATCATCATCCATACATATGTGTGCCACTTAAAATCAATCATCATCATATCTTAAAGAACCCATGGAAAAAGAATGGGTTTCTAAAGATTTTCCAAAAAACATCACCTAAAAGAACTAGAGAAATAATATGATATAAAAAATCTCATTTTCCAAAAGGAATTATATCTTGATAAATTATATATGGGTATAAAAACATCACTTCATAAGAGAATGATGTTAGCCAAAAAATAGAAGTGAAAATACAAAAGTTTTCACAAAACCTTCTAAACCTTGTTATAAAAGATGAAGTGAAAATTACTTTAAAAAAATTTATAAGGGAAAGATAATTTTTTGAAAAATTTATTTTAAATAGTTACAAATAAAATATCCCAGGAAAGAAAGAAAAATCAAGCTAATAAATCTGGAGTGGTAAATAATGAAAAGAAGTTCTTTTATTAAAAAATGTAGGCCATTTTATTAAAAAAATGACATCAAAGAAACATTGAAATAATTTCACTTCATAAAATAGGTAAATAAAAATATGTTGAATATATAATAAAAATAATATTTTTATTTCATTAAATAAATCACTCTTGATAGAAAAAATATAGACATAGAATAGAATATACATTAGTAAGAATGGGTGTTATTCTTACCAATGTTATACTTTTATTTTAGAAAATATTTTATTAAAGAAGTGATATTAATGATGATAATTAATTTCCATAGATAAAAATATGATATAAAGAATTAATTATGGGAATTTTAATATAAAATAAAGCTTTAAAAACTATATTTAATCAAGAAAGACTATGTCCTAATGAATTGAAAATTGAGTCCATGAAACCCTTACCGTGGTCTTGATTTGTTCTGCGCACATATTTAACTTCCTAAATAATTAAATTAATTTTATTAGATACCTTATTATGAAACTTATTCATATATATTTAATTTAATAAGGACTATTTATTATCATATATTATTTATTTATATATAGTTTTTCTTATTTTTGTGTGAAAATGAAATAACTGACGGCTTATTTTGGTAAATTTATCGATTCAATTTAATATTTTAATACTAATTTAAATAGTTAATATAAACTTTAAATAAACATAAAAATGATTATTTTATTATTAAAATAAAATAATGTTAGTATTTAAGTTTCCATAGTCATGTATGATATATTTTTATATCATTTTCCTTGTAGGTGGTTAGACAAATCCAAACATGAACATACCATAATTCGATGGATGAGTAATGTTGAGAAATTTTTTATTTTGACATAATATCATTATAATAGAAGAATGATGATATTATTTATATATTTTTATGATTTTAAAAATATTTTAAATGGTTTGGATAAATAATTAAAATCAATATGAAAAATGAAAAACATTACTCCGTGGAGGTGGTAGTCTGCACAACGCATGATCAACATTCTTTTGTTTTTCTAAATTGATGAGAATGAATAAATAAAAAATTTTACATTAATATAATAATAATTAGTATAATAATTATAATTATTTCATTGTATAACTATATTTAGGATATTTTTGTATTGAAAATAATAAAAAAATATATATAAGTTTTATTTAATACTCAATTAGGGACCTAGAACTTTCTCTTGAAAGTATCCTTGGAAATGAAGGGATTATGATAATTAATTGATACCATATAATTATTAAATTGAGATAATTTTATATTAGGATAAAAATTCAGAGTTTAAAGAATAATTTATAAGGGATAGGTGTGACATGAAGTGGTAGAATTGTGCTCCTTTTAAAAGTGAAGAAAATGACACTTTTGTGGACACCTGTTATTTTTCAATAATGGAATGACACTATTTAGGGGTAAATGGTTCCAAATTTTAGAAATAATATATTTTTGGGTGATATAAGGTTAATAAATCCTAAAAAATAAATTTAAAAACATGTTTTAATTCATTTACAGTTAGGTTTTTACATTTTACCATTTTCATTTTTACCTTTATAACTAGTTTTTAACCAAATAATTTATATTTTTAAAAAAATATATGGTCACCCATATCATCAAATTTGGGTTTTATGAACCTAAATTTAATATCAATTTATTCTAAATTAATTTATAAATAATATAAATTAATTTTTAAATTAAAACATTATATATATATATTGTTTTTTATTTAAAAAAGATGTTTTAACCATTATGTGTTCTGAATCTTATTTATCATTGGTTTATAATTAAATATATGTTAATGTAATTATATATGTGTTTAAAAATAATATTATAGTAGTTATTTAAAATATTTTAATTTAATTTATTAGATAAAATTACACAATATTAAAAACACAAATCTTTAAAAATAACAGTTTCACCATTATCACTATAATTAAATTTAATATTAGCTATATTATTTTTATGTATAAAAATAAAATGATTCTTTTTATATAATTTATACCAAATAATTCCAAATATTTAATCCTTTTTACCAAATAAAATTTATAAAGGTGAGAAAATTTTAATTTTCATATTAGCGCACTTAATGTGTAAAAGGCATTTTTAGAAAAAGTGTATCTCCAAGAATAAAATGACCTTTGTTTTATTATACCTCTTGTATAGTTTTTATAAATTGGTTAATTATATTGTTACCCACTAATTTAACAACTATAAAATAATTATAATATTTAATAATTTTATTATGGTATTTTAGTTTTTGTTTTAGTTTAGTTTTCTATGAAAGACCAGCTACTCACATGGTATTTAATTAAGGAAAAGTAATTACTAAAATCGCGAGTTGTTACATTCTACCCCCTTAAAAAGAATTTATTCCTCAAAATTTTATTACATGGTGGAAAATAGTGAGGGTAATTTTCTATTATCACACCCTTAGGTTCCAATGTAGCCTCCTCAAACTTATTATTCTGCCATATAACTTTGACTAGATTGGTGGTCTTGTTCTTCTAAAACTCCTCTCTTCATTCCAAAATCTCTACAACTTGTTATTTATATGAAAGGTCATGTTCCAATTGTATAAATTTTGAGATAATTAAATTTTATGTATCTAGTATATACTTCCTTAAAAGAAATATGTGGAACACATCATGCACTTGATAGAGGTGTATAGAGAGTTCTAAGTGATAGTCTATGACCCTCACACAATCAAGGATCTATAAGGGACTGATGTATTTAGGTCTCAAATCCCCTTTCTTCATAAATCTCAAAACCTACTTCCAAGGAGATATTTTAAGTTACATATTTTCACCATATTCAAACTATAGATATCATCAATGATTATCTACATAACTCTTCTATCAACTTTGTGTCATTTTCATATGACACTAAATGGTGTAAAACTTCTCCATCATTTATTATAAAAGGTTAGGACCTATCAACTTACTCTCTCCAACTTTATCCCATCATGTTAGTATCCTACATATCCTTCCATAAATAGCCTCATATTGTTCCATCTAAATTCTATAATAGAAATTTTTGTTATATAAGAACTCTACGAGGGGGGGGGGGGTGTTGATCCCAACATCCTTGAAATCCATAAAAAATGATCTCATCATATCCTATAGAGTTTTAATTTTTCACTCAGACTGACCATTTGTTTGAGGATGATAAGTAGTGTTGAAACTGATCTTTATATCTAATTATTTATAAATACTTCTCCAAAACCTTGTGGTAAACCTTAGACTCCGATAAAATATAATGGAGAGTGGTGCTCCATGCAATATTACCATTTCTCTTATGTATGTCTTGGAAAGTTGTCTAATATATAAATATTATTTGATGGAAATAAAATTCACTAACTTTATAAATTGATCAACTACAGCCCAAATAGTATTATGGTCTTTAGATGTTTTGGGGAGTCCAATGATGAAATACATGGTGATTTTTCCCCATTTATACACTGGTATAGGTAATGGTTACAACATACCCTTAATATTGTATCATTAAACCTTAAATTATTAGTATACCAAGCATCAAGATTTTTATTCTGCAAGTTATCTCTTAATTTTTCCACCAAAAGTTTTGTTTTATATCTCTATACATCTTCATACTTCCTGGATGAATAAATAATGATGAGTTATATGAATCATCCAAAATTTATTTCTTCAATTTTGATTTTTATAGGACACATATCCATGTTACAAACCTTCTAACTTTTATATTTATCAAAGATGAACTTCTTTTTCTATAGATCTACATCATCTTTATAGGATTGTTTAATCTTCATATAGAAGTAAATTTGAGTGGTCATTTGGGAAATATAGGATTTCTATCCTCCCATTATGACTTCAATATTCATCCTCAACAAATCTATGAGTATTGGGTCTTTTTCAATACTTATCATAGATAGAGTATCATGATATTTCTTGCCCATAGAATAGTCATTATTATTATACTTTCCTAGGTGGTAATGTATTGAGCAGTCATGATATTTTATCAATTTCTACTATCTCATTTGGAAAAATTTAAATCCTACTGTTAAATATATATTTCAAGCTCTTGTTATCAGTGTATATATCACACTTTTATCTATAAATATAATGTATCCAGAACATTAATGCAAAGATCACCACCACCAACTCCAAATCATGTATTGGGGTAATTTTTCTCATAAGTATTTAATTGGTGTGAGGCATAATAAATTACATTATAATTCTATATGAGGATTCATCCCAAACCCTTTTTTAAAGCATCACTATATATTACAAACCATTCCCCGATGTAGGGTAATGCAAGTACAGTATTAGTGACTAACCACTTTTGTAGTTCCTTGAAACTTTATTTACATTCCTATATCCAAATTAACATTACTCCCTTTAATGTTAACTTGGTTAGTTTATTTTACAATCATGAAAAATTACTTACAAATAATTTATAGTATCTATATTACATGAGAAAACTATGGATATTAGTTACTATAGTCACTCTGGTCCATTTCTTGATAACTTCCATCTTTTATTGATATACTGACATGCCCTTTCTTGTGATTTCATAACCTAATAATGATACTTTATGAATCCATAATTCACACTTGATAAATTTGGCAGAAAATTTCTTCTTTATCAAGTTCTTTAACACAATCCTCAAATGATATTCATGATCTTTTTTTTCTCTTTTAATATATAAGAATATCATTTATAAAGACAAATAAAAATTGATCATGGTAGTTTTTAAAGATTATATTCATTAGACCCATAAATATAGCAGGTGCATTCATAATTCCGAATGGAATAACTATAAATTCATAATGTACATACCTCATATAAAAAGATATCTTGAAAATATCCTCCCTTTTTATCTTTAACTGATGATATACAAGTTGAATTTAAATATTTGAGAAGTATTAAGATCCTGTTAGTTGATTAAAAAGATCATCGATACAAGGTATATTATACTTAGTCTTGATTATTATTTTATTAATCTCATAGTAATAAATGAAAAGATGCATCAATCCATCATTATTTTTCACAAATAGGATCGGTGAACCCCATGGTGAAGAACTAGGGTGTATAAAACCATTATCTAGATTCTCTTGTAGTTACTTCTTAAATTCCTCCAATTCAATGGGATCCATTCTATACATACTTTTTGAGATGGTCATATATCTAGGTATGAGTTCAATTGAAAACTCAAACTCATTTTATGGGGTAATATCAATCAATTCAAATGAAAATACATCAGTATAATCTCATCCAATATGAATTTTATCAATTTTTACTACCTTCATGATCATTTGAGTCAAGAGTCTGTTGTTTTTGGGTATCATAACTCATATTCTAGAATTTTCTTCCACATTGAGTTCATAATCATCCTTGTATTGATTCATAATAATAGGATGATTTGGGATATGAAATGAGATTTCATTATTCTAAAGGTTGATATGTTATTTATGTAGGGAAATCCAATACATACCCAATATTATATAAAATTAAACCAAAGGAAGAATAATTATATATGCAGAAAGTATATTCCCACAAATCTCAATCAGATCATATTTATATATATTATATGTGATCATTGTTCCATTAAGGATTTTTATAGATATTTAAATATTTATTTATTGAGGTGGTGATTCTACTTTCTTTGGAAACTTGTATGATATAAAATAATGTGATGAACCAAAATAAAATAAGGTATTATAAGATCTAGAAAAGATATCAAGTGTGCCTAGCATCACTTGATTATTATGATCTACCTTAATAGTAGTAATCATAAATTCTCATCCTTATTACCTCGTTTTGGGAGGTTTCTAGGGACTATTTTATTCATTATATTAAGGGTTAGGGTATTTATTGTCATAATGTCTAAAAAAATTCACCTGAAGTGTTACAGTGTGGGTAGATCATTATTTTGGACCTTCCTCTTTTCTATTGCTTTAATCAGTCTCTTAGCCTTACTTAGATGGTTTTGGAATTTTTTTCCACTTTACCGTACTTAAAAAACTTCCTTGATCCCCTAAAGTAATCACTCATGTGATTTATTTTACATTTATTACATGTGGGAAATTGGGATTTCTTCCCACCATGTTTCATGTCATTGGATCTTTCATGGTACTCAAATTTCCTTTTATTTTCCCAATAATAATGAGAGGTTCTAGTTTATATATCTACTTTAAGATCACATCAAACAATATCTCTATAGATATTGAAGTCTCTTTTGGATAACACCCTTCAAATACAAGGTTTTAATCCAATAAATAAGCAATTAGTTTTTCTTTATGTATCAGAGATGATACTGGAGGCATAACTCAGGAGTTTTGTAAAATTTTCTTCATAAGATCCAATATATTCATCCTCTTTTTTAATTTAATTCCAATAATTACCACTTTATTTTTTTCTGAAGAATCTGAGTAAAATACTTAGTGAAAATATATTTTTTGAACTCTTCATATTTCATAGTGTCTACTTCCTCCTTTTTTTATAGTATTATTACTGAGATTCTATCACTAGTCAACATCACCTTATAAATGATAAATAACCAAAATGACCTTCACATGGTCTAAGAATTATAGAACAGTAAATATATTTTCCATCATATTGACCCACTACTCAACAACCAATGGATTAGAAGAACTACTAAAAGGTGTATGTTACCTCATGAATGACTTGATAATGGGATGCTCTGTCCTTAGTGTGTTTAGGACCTCAACATGATTTGTATTGTTGCTCACATCTTGAGATAATTGAGTGAGAATTTCTATAATATTTTATATCCCAACCCCAATTTCATTAGGTTTCTCATAAGGATAATATTTTCATTGTCCATTCACCCATTTTTAACTCAGTTCTTTTGGGTTCCCTCCATTAACTTGAATAAAATAAAATTGGTAATGATTATACTTAAATTAATTAATGTACATATAATGAGATTATAAACTTATAAGGAGGATATCATAAATGATGTGCAAACATTAGCCTATAAACCTCTATTTTTTAATCTAGATTATCCATGGTCAGTTTTATAACTAAAAAATTTATATATTCAAATCATTCGTAATGGTATATAAAGAGAATGTGAATTAACAAAATCATAACCCCTAGAAGAATCAAAATAGGAGTTCATTTAGGCCTCTTTGTCATGCACCATGTGAAGATTGAGTTAATACCCAATATTACCCTTTCAGGGCTACTACCAATTGGTATATATGTTTCATATACTACATAAAATTGCAGTATCCATATAGGGATAATATTTATTGTAAAATTTCAAAATCTCACTTTTACCAAAACTTCAGGATGTCATCCTATACTTAGATTTATCCCTTAGACTTGTCCCTAGGTTTTCACTAAATTTCTCAAAAATAATCCCAAAAACAATTAAACTCTCCTATGAAACCAACTAAAGTTACCTAATATAAACATAACTTAAATAATACATTAATTTCATGATTTAGATAATATATCTCACAAACAGTCACACAGCTCGAGGACCAAAAGGTTTAGTGTCTTGAAGATTTTCTTCATAAACATCTTATTTTACAACACTTTCAAAAATTACTCTATAATTTTGATAATATTAATTATTTTTTAGAAATATCACATTATATAATCATCTTTATAACCTAGGTAATGGAAACATAATAAAAGGGTGAGCTAAGATGCTCAGTAAGGGAAAAATGTATCATAATGTATTAGATAATAAACATTAATTAAAACATTAAGAAGATGACAAATACCCATTAAAAAGATCATAATACCATATATGATAATCATAAAACATTATATATTAACATAATATCATAAATATATTGTTAAGGAAGTATAAAATTTATGATATGGCTCAAAATACATCTCAATAATCATAATTCATGTAAGTCTAACCTAAGTGTGTGAAATAATTTAAAAATAAGGCGTAAAATAAAAATATAGAATATAATTAAAATGAAATGAATCTTGGAATATGGAATAACTTTATAAATAACTTAATTTTTTTGGTAAAAGAATAATAATAATAAAACCTTTGTGAGAAAACTCATTATGCATATGCCTATGTGAACAAACTCATTATGTCTATGGCTGAAAATGTGAGCAAAATCATTATGCCCACACCAATATGAACAAACTCATTATGTACATGAATTACTACCTCATGATATATAAATTTAAATTATTTCATTATAGTGAGATATATTACCCTACCCTTCATCATTTATACATGTTTTTTCCACTTAAAATCAATCATCATCACATCTTAAAGTACCCATGGAAAAATAATGGATTTCTTAACATTTTCAAAAAAAACATCACATAATATATACTTAATAAATCATAGGATATAAAAATATAATCTTATAAGAGTAATTATATCATAATAAAATATATAAGTTTATTAAAACATCACTTTAAGAGAGAGGAACCTTATATGAAAAATATAAGTGAAAATACAAAAAAAATCACAAAACATTTTAAACCTTGTTATAAAATATGAAGTGAAAATTACATTCAAAAATATTTTTAATAAGGGAACAAGAATAATTTTTAAAATATTGTTATAAATAGTTCCAAATAAAATATCCTTTAAAATAAAATTAAAATAAATATTATAAATTTGGAGTGATAAATAATGAAAAGAAATTCCTTTATTAAGTTTTTTAGGTTTTTTTTCAAAAAACCACATCGGAAAAAATGTTTAAATAATTTCATTTTAAAAAGTGGTAAAGGAAAATATTATAAATATAAAATAAAAAACATATTTTTATTTAATTAAATAAAACTATTTTAATAGGAAAAATATGAACATATAAGAGAAGATTCATTAGTAAGAATAGGAGTTATTCTTACCAACATTATACTTTTATTTTGGATTTTTTTTTATTAAATAAGTGGTTATTGATGATGATATGTAATTTACCCATAGAAAAAGATGATATAACATATAAAATATCATAATGGTAGGATAAAATTAATCTTGAAAAGTATATTTAAGTAAGAAATACTATGATCAAATGAATCGTAAATTAAGTCGACGAAACCCTTACCATGGTCCTGATTCATTCAATGTATGTGACTAACTTCCTGAATAATAAAATTAACTTTATTATATAAATTATTAGGAAACTTATTTATATATATTTAATTTAATAATTTCTATTTATTATTATATTATATTTATTAATTATATAGTTTTTTCTTATGTTTGTGTGAAAATGGGATCGGTGTTGGCTTATTTTGGTAATTTTAGCGATCGAAGTTGATATTTTAATATTAAGTAAAATACAAAATATAACCTCTAAAGATCCAAAAATAAATCATTATTTTATTAATAAATTATAATAATTTTATTATTTAAGTTCTCATAGTCATTCATGAAATATTTTTATATCATTATTCCAGTAGGTGATTAGACGAACCCAAACATGAACATACCATAATTTGATGGGTGATTATGGTTAAGAATTGTTTATTTTTCCATTATATCATTATAAAAGAATCATAATTGTATTATTTATATTTTTTACAGTTTTAATCATGTTATATTTTGTTTGTATAAATTATTAAAATCAATATGAAAAATGAAAAACGTTACATCATGGAGGTGGTATTTCTCATATTGCACGATCGACATTCTTTTTATTTTTATAAGTGGATGAGAAGGAATAAATAATGGTTTTTAAATTAATATAATAACAATTAATTATACTTATGATATTTATTTCATTATATAACTATGGTTAGGATAGGTTTTAGAGGTAAATAATAATAATAAAAAGATAAGGATTAGGTAAAAATCAATTTGGGACCTTGAACTTTTTCTTGAATGTACCCTTGGAAATAAAGTGTTTAAGATAACTAATTGAGAATGAAGGATTTTGATATTGAGAGAGACTTCTAGTAGAATAAAATTTTAATGGTTTCAATAATTATTTTGAAGGTATATGTGTGACATGAAGTTGCGTAAGTGTGTCCATTTTATAAGTGAAGAAAATAGAACTTTTGTGAACACCCGTTATTTTTCAATAATATAATGCAACTATTCAAGGGTATATAGTTCCAAATGTGACAAATAATGGATTTATTTGGTGATATAAGGTCGATAAATACTTAAAAATAAATTTATACACATGTTTTAAACATGTTTCAAGTGATTTACCATTAGGTTTTTACATTTTACCATTTTTATTTATACCATGGTAACTAGTTTTTGAACAAGTAATTTATATTTTATTAATAATATAAGGTAACCTATCTTAAAAAATTTGGGTCTGATGAAACTAAATTTAATCTCCATTTAATCTAATTCTGTTTCTAAATAAAATAAAATAAAATTTTAAATTCAAACATGTTATATATAGAAAAACTATTTTTTTTGTAAAAACAGATGTTTTAATAATTATTTATTTTTAAGATTATATAGCATTGGTTACAAATTAATTTTTTTTTAATATAATTATATATTTTTTAAAACAATATTTTATTAATTATTTAAAACATTTTATTTAGTAGATTAGATAATTATTACACAATATTAATAAAATAAATCTTTAAAAATTATAGTTTCATCATTATCACTGTAATTAAATTTAATCTTAACATTATTATTATTATTACTAAAATTAAAATGTTCCTTTTTATATAATTTTGACATATTAATTCCAAATATGGAATCTATTTTAATAAATGAAATTTCTAGAGGTGAGAAAATTGTAATTCTTATATGACCGCACTTAATGTGTAAAAAGTGTTTTTAGAAAAAGTACATCTCTAAGAATAAAATGGTTTTTGTTTTATTATAAATTTTATATTGTTTTTATAAATTAGTTAATTATATTGATACCCACAAATTTAAGTGATATAAAATAATGGTAATATTTAATAATTTTATTAAGGTAGCTTAGTTTTCATTTTAGTTTAGTTTTGTGTGAAAAGAAAGCTACTGACACGATATTTAATAAAGTAAAAGTAATTAATAAAATCATGGGTCATTATAATATTAATCCATTTTCTAGGCCATAAATTCATGAGAAACCAGAACATGAGAATTTAAACAGTCTTCTAGACCAAAAATGTTTTCTCTAAAAAGTTGGTCACAACTTTGAAAAAATTTGTAAAATGAATATGAAATTTTATAGGAGAATGCGTAAGATATAGAGGAATAATTTCAAATAATACCACTTTCTAATATTAAACCATTTAATTTTTCTGACACCCACAAAATTTATAAGGATAAAATTGGATAGAAACCATCCATCCATCTTGCCTATAAATTTGTACCTTCACTTCCATTAAAAATATTTATATATTTTCAATTAATTAGGTGGGGTTTTAATTTTTTAGTAAATTAATAAATTTTTAATATATATTATCTTCATTTATCTATTTTATTTTCATTTTTTGGCATTTTTTGTTCCCTCTCCATGATTTTTTACCTCAATGAAAATGTATAATTGAATTTGACTTTTGTTTTAAGGAAAGTAGTGGTGTTTTTCTTTGAGTTCTTTCACTTCAATGACTATCTTTATTTTATTCTAAGATTTTGGTAGTAGTTAAACTAATTAGTGTATGCATTATTTCAATTTTCCATATTTTTTACTTTTTATTCTCATTTATATTTATTTTTCTTCTTCATCATTATGATGTTTCATATGATGGAGTATCATTATGATGACATTGTGTGGAAAAGAGGTCACCTAGCTATATTTAGAGAGAGTATTGAACTGTATGAATAGGTCTCAGTGTGGGGTAGTAATATTTAAAATGGGAAGGTATTTAGTGATATTTATTGATCTTGACATTGAGTGGAATATTGATAGTTAATTAAAGAATAATGATTGGACCACTGTGAACTCCCTTAAATGATATCTTTTCTCTCACTAACCTCTTTGTATCTTCTCTTTCATTTTTATATATTTTTATATCATATATATAATAATAATTTTTGAAACCATAATTATATTATTATTTATTTTTAGTAGTATATTTTTATTTATAAATAGTGATAATAGAAAAAAAAATGTGTGTGAGTGTCCTTCTTATGAGATGGTCCATGGGACTAAACTGTATTGCATTATTAGGAAAATGAAAAAAATATTTATTTTGGATTCATTAAAAATAAATACCATCAATTTGGAATGGTTTACTTGGAGTAAAAACACTTATAAATATTGTTTTTAACAAAAACTCAAAAAAACTCATAAATTTCAAACACTGAAAAAACATCATTGCATATCTTTTATTTCCTAGGACAAGAATGAATTTTTTTAGTAATTTTTCATATTATTTTCCTATTAAACATGTGTATGAGTATATAAGGTAAGAGTTTCTAAATATTAACGTGCAATAAAATTTTAAAATGATAGAATAAATGAGAAATAAAATAGAGAACCTTTCCACTTCTGTTAGGGAAATCAAATATTTGTGGTTGGAAAAACAAAAGAAAGCTAAAGAAGAATTGAATATTCTTCAAGTTTCATTACTAGTGGAGGAACATAAGGAGGAATTGAGTAAATTATATAATATCCATTAAACCTTATTAAACCATTAATCAAAGAGATTCATAAAGCATACATGCCAACTGATGCACATGTGAAAGATCAAGAAGGTTTTGAAGAATACTGGAATAATTTTATAAGAAATGAAATTTTAAGTGATCCTATCATATTTGAAGAATAAAAATAAGTATCTATATCTCTCTATCTTCCTTTAAAAAAATCATTATGAAGTTCTGGAATTTAAAGAAAAATTAGAGGATGCTGACTACCTACCTCCAACTCCAACAACTCAACTCTAAGAGGCTATGAGAAAAGATGAAGTAATTCATGATGAGGAAATAAGGGAGATAATATTTTATTGAACTCGTTTATTTTTTATTTAATTTAAAATTAATCAAGTATTACCTCCCACTAATTCGATTTTTTATATTCGTTTAGCACATATATTTCCTAGTAGGGTGAGGAATATGATAAAAAACACACCATCAAAGAGAAAATGGTGCTAGAATTTGAAGAGGGGGTTAATAAAAATGAATATCTTGAGAAGAACATGATGATGAAACTACCTCCTTTATATCAACGTTTATAACTAATGGTGGAGGAAACCATAATATTTTATAGGTATCCCTTCTACCTATTGGGTACAAACCCAAATTTTATATTAGTTTTCGAAAGAAATTTGTATTTATGGGGTTCGGCTTGTTGATTAGAGAGAGAAATATTAAATTAATAGAAATATTTTCTCAACATTAATAGAAATGTTTTTCTTAATATTAATGACTATATTTTCTATAAATTAGTGGATAATAATGTTAACTGTATTAATGGAGATGTGGAATCTGTGTCAAGATAAAACTATGTAGTACCAAAACTTTCATACAACTACGACAGAGGTCTATAAGATGTAGTCCACCGAGAGGATAAAGGGGGTTTTCATGTCAGTGGTAGTATGTGTAGCACATCATCACTGTGAAATTTTATGTTTTTGGTAACATGTGTGACACATAATCAAGGAACAGTGGCTAGTCAAATAGTTAGAAGGGTGAAATCTTATCACATAAGGGTGGCGTTTTTCATTGGGATGATTTTCATAGAGAGACACTATATCATCCTCAGTTTTAGATACATGAATCTTTATTTATGTGTTTTAAGTATATAAAGTGATTGGGTTAAGTTTTGAGATATTTTAAAGATCTTTTAAATGTTTTGGGTATTTTTTGGAGGTTCATGGTTTGAGCATAGTTAGTATAAATCATGAAATACCTCCCATGAAACCATTAAATTGAAATAGTGGGCACTAGGTAAGTGCACAGTTAGGTGCATGTTATAGCCAAAATGTGAGGCCACCATGAAGAAATGATAAAAGGATATATATATAGGGTAATTTTATGGTTGGATCATGGTATTTCTAACCATTCAATCCAACTGTGTGAGGCTTGTTTGGAGATAGTGGCTAGCGCACGGTTAGTTCATGGTTTGCCTATCCATGCACCGTTAAAACTTATATCTGAAAATTATGTATCTCACTCAATTCAACCCCTTAATGATTTTTTCCCATAATCAAGTCATAGCACAAATAATAATCGTTCCAAAGTCTAGATATACCTTTCCTCTTGATTCAGGAGCAATTCTGAGGTGAATCTAGGTGCTTTGGAGGCTAGTTTTGTTGGTAAGTGATTGTTAATTGTTGTTTTCCTTAGTTTTATTATTCTTCCCTATCTTAGATTCATGAATCTAATACATTAGGGATATATTCATGTTGTTTTATTCCAATATTGATGATATATGGTTTTTTAATGCAAACAGTATCTAAGGACGTTTCTTGGAGTTTTAAGCTGTGTTTTTGAATTTTTGTGTCATTCTTCATTTTTGCCTAAGTTTTGGAGGTAGGTGGATTAACTATAAAATTATCTTGATTATAACTTGAAAAATTATTTCAAATTGATTAAATTGATCTAATTTATTGTGAAAAATGATGTGTGATTTAGTGTAAACCCTCTTTAGTGATGGTTTTATGAAATGATTGAAATTAGATGGTTTGATGGAAAACTCTCCTGGTTATAATTTTAAAAGTATGATTTTAAAATTATGGATTTTATTTTTTACATGTAAAATGGTTTTTTATAATTTTTTTAATTAAATTATTGTTTATATAATTTTTTTCAATAAAAGGAATGTTTTATTGAAATGGATTGGCATGGTTTTTGGCATACATGGTTTGTGTGTGTTCATTTTCATTGACATGAGCCTATGGAAGGGGTTTTTTTTATTAGGGAACTTGGTATATGGTTACCTTGTTAAACTTGGTATATCGATGAGAGACCACTCATGAGTATGGAATTGTCACATGGGAATGCATGTGTGGTTGTGTGAAAATCCTATGATGGGTATGCCAAATGGATTTGAGAAAAAGGTTTTATGTTTGTGAAATGATTTTCCTTAGAAGTTATTTGGTTTTGATATCAACTATTGAAATTATTTGAAATTATTTATTTTAATTTTTTATATAAATTTTTCTGAAATTTTCTATCATACTAGCATAATTTGGGAATTCATTGGGTAAATCCTACTAAGTTTTACACTCACCCCCTGCTTGGGAACTTTGGTGCATTTGTAGATATTGTATATCGAGACACAGGTAAAGGAAATGTATCTCATTTCTTTAGTGATGCATCATAATAAAATTTAAATGGATTGTGGAGTTGGATCTTGGAGCATGTTGGTTTTTTCTAGGTTTATATATTTCATGTCTTTGATTTTTTTTAATATTGGTTTTCACATTGTACTCTGATATTATTGGTTTGGTTTGGTTTGGTTTCCTTTGATTTTTATTTTGTAATCATGCATCATATAGATGTTGTTTGGTTATAGTTATTATGGTCTTGTTGTTTTATTTTCAAAAGAAAAATAGTCCCCCAATTTATTATGAAGCCCTTGGAATTTTTTTCCATATTTTAGTGTCTTGGGATGTCACCTAAGGCCTAGTAGCATGTCCACCTCTTTCTATTCCAATGGGTGAGGGGTGGGATATTACAAATGGTTTCAGTTTGTTTGGTCCTAAAGTTGGAAAATCATTACTGTTTAGTCCTTGAGTTAGGATGGTATAAAGGATATAGGATTTTTAGAAATTAAAATGAAGAGCATAAAAAGGCATAGCTAACCTATTTATGTTGAACTTTAAGTTACCAGGGTGTTTGGGTACATGAGTGTTTTGAGACACATCTAGAAGTTATAACCTCATCAACATGGGTTTAGCCAATGACAATATAATAACATGCATTGATAAAAATTAATTCCCACTAGGATTTCATAATTTATTTCTTGAGTAATGATATATGATTTTGGTGAAATGGTGTTGATTTTTTAAAATATTCGAAAATGGTTTGATTTTCAAAAAGCATGGTGGAATTTTCAAAAATGTTTTGAAAATAGAAATTGTTGAATTTTGGAAATCCTTATTGTGATATGTGTGATGTGGTAAATTTTAAATTTATAAGGCTTCATTTTCTAGAGAGTGAGTCTAAATGGAATTTTCTTTTGGTTATAGAAAATGGCACCAGTTAGGCACCATAGAAACTAATTGGAAGAGGCTACAGAGAATGTGGTTGCACTTGAGCCATGGGTGAACCAACAGCTGGTTTAGAGTATTTTACAAGCTTTTCAAGTCATAGATAGAGGAAACAAAAGGGATAAATCAATGAAAGTGGATAATTCCGTTCAGTTCCAACAGAAAAATTCACCCATCTTTCAAGGTGATCCAGAACCAGAAAAAGTAGAAGTGTGGCTAAATAAGATGGATCAAATCTTTAATCTACTTGTCACACCAGCTGAGATGAAATTGAATTTGAAAATATGTATATTGTAGGATATAGAATACCAGTGGTGGGATTTAGAATTTTAGGATAAATTTAACTAAGGCATTGCATGGGAGGATTTTGAAGAATTTTCCAATAAGCAATTCTATCATCAAAAGTTTAAAATTGATAGAACAATGGATTTATTTAGTTTGAAATAGAAGAATCTATCAGTAACAGAGTATGCGAATAAATTCATGAATTTATTATACCTTTCACCATAAGTTTCTGCAAGTGCGTGTAACACCTGAGACTTTTATGTTATATAAATCATCAAAGGAATCTTTTTCTACACAACACTTTCTTGGCTTGCTTTACACGCAATCGCGACCTTCCTCGATAGCTTGCGTCGTACGCAATACCGAGTTTCACTAAACAACAATATGCTATTAAAACTAGCCGTTATGAATAGTAATAACCACTTTTTGAAATTTTATAAATTTTATTTTTCAAAATGGACTTCATTTTTGGACTCAGAATATCGAAATTAGCCTAGGGTGAAATTTTGGTATTTTTCTGAAAACTTTCAATTTTTGATGAATAGTGAAACCACTAAGTGGTAGGTTAAAAACTGAATTTTGCATAAAACATAATTTTACCGCTTCTGTGAATGGAATTTCAAAAATCCGACAGACACGGTTGATATCAGTAAGTAAAATGTGGTTCAATGAGATAAAAATAATTTTTTGGTGAATAGTAACTTTTTACTTTTTTTTACCGCGGTTAATAGTAAATAGGGTAACTAAGGGTAAATATGATATTAATATTACCCTAACACATGTCCTAATTCTATTGGAAAAGTGTAATGCGACCAAAAACAAACTTAGGAATAAAATATGACCATTTAGGCCCACTTGGATTAGATTAGGACATTTATTATTAATTTATTTAAAGAAGGGTTAAAATAGTTAAAATCAAAGTTTAATAAGTAAATCATTTTTAATATGGGGTTATACATAAGATAAATTCAATTGTAAATATTCATTAGAAAGATAAAAAGATTTCCTACATGATGATATTTTATTTGTAATTTTTAGACATCAAATAATTTAATTTATTTATGACACAAAGATGATGCAGTAATTATGTTATTAATGAAATATTGACATAATTGATAATATAAATACCAAAATAAATGTAATTTAAGACTTTTTATGAATTAAAAAATTTTTCTAGGTTACTATGATATATTAGTGTTGATTTAATTAACTTGGTTCGAACATATAATTCTGTTATGACTTTCACAAAAATCATATATCAAATAGTGTCAAAATTGACACAAAATAGTTTTTAAATCAAATATTATATTATTAATTGTTATTTTATTCCTAAAAATCTAAGGTTCGGCCAAATGAATTAGATAAGGATATATATATTAATAATAAACAATTTGGGGTTCGTTTGGCATGTTATAGTAAGTGTATTAACCATATAGTGAAAGAAAACAAAAAGACACGGTAAAAGTTAAATTAATTAACTTAGAGTTAAATCTAATTGATAAGGTTAAAATAATACCCTAAACTTGTCTAAATCCTATTGGTTGATAGGATTTCGACCCATCCCCGCTTTAGCTTCGAAATAAGACCCTTTGGAACCATTATAAACCGATTTTGACTTTAATATAAAATAATATTTTGAGATATTCCTAAGGTGCCCCTCTCCTCCCTTATAAAAGGGCACCTCCTCCCCCTCCTCCTCACACCAATTTGAGCACTCAAGCTCGGCCAACCCCTGCCATTTTCTCCTATACACTTCCCTAGAATAATCCTAGAGGTCCTGGTATTCTCCAAAGACCAATCTTAGTTCCTTAAGTGGAGGATTCAAAGAGGCGTTCCAAAGAAGAGGTAATATCCATTACCGATCTTTTCAATTTCTTTCTTCTTCAACTTCTTATTCTTTAGTTGTTTCATGATAAAGTAATAACATCAGTATTAATTACATACTGATATGTTATTATAAATATTAAACAACCCTAATTCACCTTCTATCCATCCTACGGAAAAATGAAATCACTGCGCGTGCGTACGTACGGAATACCGTCTCCACGCCGTGGTGTAATCTATTTTCCACCATCACCTTACAAGGATGGGTATAATGGTGTAATGAGTAACTATATATGATTATTATGAATTAATATTGATACTGAAATAATATATATATACTCCAATACAATTCCACGATCATAGGAACGATATCATCACTCGTGCGTACGTACGGAATACCGTCTCCACGATGTGATGCGACTCGTTCTACATGATATTCATTTCATAATGATTATATAAATGAATTGAATGAATGAATATGGTATATACTACACTAATACCATTCTGTAAATGAATTATCTATAACCTAAAGATAAGAATAAGAATTTATTCAACAAAACACGCATAAGAACAAAAAGTTATAAAGACCCGAGTAACAAGTAACAATGAAATATTACTAACAAGAAGCTAATAATATGACCATATATGATATCATATCAATATGTATGATTCTGGAATAAGTCAATAACATTATTTAAACCATTATACAGGAGCTTCGGACACATACAAAGCAAATCGGACCTAAGGTAAGGGAAATATCACAATCTTATTTTTATCCGAGATTGTTTATTCGTAAGTATTTACTGGGGTGTATTTTATCATCCACATCCATGTTCCCTCAATATGTAATATTGTTTCCATCCACTTACAATAGTTTAAATCCAATTTTACCCTTCGGTGAGTTTTTAGTAAAGAATATGAAAGGAATCTTTTGTCGTTTTTTTCGTACGAGGTACTTTTTGACTTTTCCGACAAAAGTACGAAGAATGTTTTTTTTAACTTATACGACATGAATGGATTTCTAAAACATTATTTCCAAGAAGTTTCCTTTACAAGTTCTTAAGTTTATTTTTAATCAACTTCTTTTAGTTTATAATTGTACGACATGTTATGAAAGGAAAAGTATTTTTGAAGCAGAAAGGATATTTTCCTCAAGAATGAAGTTCAAGTATTTTATCAAAATTATTTTCCATCTAAGATAATAAAAGGGTTCTGTTTTTATCCCTATTATTACATTGGTTTGATTATGTTGTGATGGAAATATTTTTATGAATTCCTTTATATGAATTGATTTATGATGTCATGATGTTTCAAGAATCCCATTTTTGTTACATGTGTTATGCGATGATGTATGATTATGTGGCACACATAAGAAAGGATTCATTATAAGATGGGTGGGACCTATATCTCCCTCCAATGTATTGGGTAAAGATTTTATATCTCATGAGATAGACAGGGCTGGAACGGTAGGTTATACCAGTTCAGTGAAACATGACTGAAACGAGGGTTACTCGGTTCAGAAAGGGACTTTGTCCACTAAGATAGTCTTGGAAATGAGTCATGACTAACAAGAAATGATTTTCCATGATTATGTGTGCATGCCCCAAAGTTTAAAGTCTTATGTTATGATTATGGGGATCTCATTTTCAGTTCTATGATTTATTCCATGATAAGATATTAGGATCTCTTTTGCAGGTTTTGATTTTCAAAAAGATATGATATGATTTTTATTTCCTTTATTTGCCCTTGCTGAGCATTTGAGCTCACCCTTTTATGTTTTCTTTTCCCCAGGTCAGGAAGATGGATATTAAGTAGAATATGCTAAAAGGGACCCTAGATATGATGAAATAAATGGGAGACACTGTAGAAGATTTATGAACCAGTTGTTTATGTTTCCCAGTTTCTAAAGACACTATACCTATACGGTCCTTTGTGGTTTTGTCATATGTTGTAATAAGTGTGCTTCAATTTCGAAGTATTAACAATGTATGTAAAGTATGGGTCGTTATAGTTGGTATCATAGGAAAGGTATAGTCAACCTTTGGAAACTAGGATGTGAAAGCCTTAGTAAGAACCCTAAGGATAAGTCTAAGCATAGAACACAATCTTAGTGTTTTAGAAATGGCCTTGAATAACCTAGGATAAGACCTTAAGCATGAAAATTTTATTCTTGAATTATGTGGTTTCCTATTATAATTAGTGTTGCTCACACTATTCTTCTTGGTTTTAGTCAATGGCTGGAACCCGAAGGAACCGTGTTAACGCGGAATGCGATGGGCAATGCAATGATTGTCCCCCTGAGCAACCAAACGATATGGGAGCTGGAATGAAAAATCTTGTAGCCATGCTCACACAACTTTCTCAAGCTATGAATCATGCAGGACTTCCAAACGAGCAAAGGAAGGAGCAACATTCTGTTGAATCCTTCATGAGGCAGCGTCCACCTTCTTTTAGTGGGTCTACTGATCCATTAGTTGCTGAACAATGGATTAGTACTACTGAAAAGATATTTTCAGTTCTTCAATGTTCTAAACATGATAAAGTCATCCTAGCAGTGTATCGTTTGGAAGGAGATGCTGATCAATGGTGGAATCTTGTTAAGAATACGAGGCAAAGGGATGAAATTGAGTCTATGGAATGGGACGAGTTCAAGAACTTATTTTTCAATAAGTACTTCCCTCGTATTCTCCGAACAAAGATGGAGAAAGAGTTCCTTGAACTGAAGCAAAGGGATGATGAATCTGTTAGTACCTATGAAGCAAATTTTACAAGACTTGCAAGGTACGCTTCTGGTATTATTATCCAACCTGAGAGTAAGATCGATCGATTCTTTAGTGGCTTAAAACCAAGTCTTCGAAGGGTGTTATCCATAAGAGACTTCAATAGCTATGCGGAAATCGTTCGATGTGCTCTCAAAGTCGAGATGGAGATTGGAGTAACCCATCAGTCACATGGGTTTGATAAGAAGAGGAAGATGGAATTCAAAGAAAAATCTAAAGAGCACACAGAAAAGAAGATGAGCTTTTCCTTATGCTCAAAGTGTGGAAAGAAACATGGAGGGAGTTGTCTTAAAGGGACAAGTAAATGTTTTAAATGTGGAAAAGAAGGTCATCGGGCATTTGAATGCCGTGATAATGGGAAGAAGATGTCTAATGACGCAAACAAAGGAAGGGATACACAGAATGAACCTACTACACTTCAATGTTTCAAGTGCAAGGAGATGGGGCATTATGCTAATCAATGCCCAAATCCAAGGGTTGATGATGATGGTCGACGTCAACAAACTCTTAAGGCTAAAGACAAAGGAAAGTCACATGCAATTTCTATCAGTGATGTGGAGTACGATAACGATGTGGTGAAAGGTACACTTACCATCCACTCTAAAGTAGCAAATGTTTTATTTGATTCTGGATCCACCCACTCTTTTATTTCTGAATACTTTTCTAAGGGTATCACCATATTACCTCAACAATTAGATGTTGAGTTAGCTGTGACAACACCTAATGGCACAACAGTCGCATCAAAAGTTTATAATTCTTCTCCGATCGAAGTTTGTGGGAAAGTGCTTCCTGCAAATCTTGTGATCCTTCCTTTAGTGGAATTTGATGTGATTATTGGCATGGATTGGCTTTCTCTACATGGAGCTCATATCAATTTCCAAAGAAGGGAAGTCACATTTCATATTCCAGATCAATCTACGATCGTATACCAATGCAAGGATGAACATAACCTTCCAGTGGAAATTTCTTCCATCTTATGGGTATTGATTCCACTAAATGAAGGTTATTTATCTCAAATGGTTTGTGAGAAACTCACGATTAAGAATATGCCCATTGTATGGGAGTTTGATGATGTCTTTCCTGAGGAATTACCGGGTCTTCCACCAAATCGTGAAGTTGAGTTTTCAATAGAACTCGTACCGGGTGCTTTGCCTATTTCAAAGACACCTTATAGAATGGCCCCAATTGAGTTGCAGGAATTGAAGAAGCAACTCCAAGAGAATCTTGATAAGGGATTCATATGCCCTAGTGCATCACCGTGGGGAGCACCTGTTCTATTTGTTAAGAAGAAAGATGGATCAATGAGACTTTGCATTGATTATCGAGAACTTAACAAGATCACTATCAAGAACAAATATCCTCTCCCACGCATTGATGACTTATTTGACCAACTATGCGGAGCTCAATACTTTTCCAAGATTGATCTTCGTTCAGGGTATCATCAATTAAGGGTCAAAAGGGAGGATATACCAAAGACGGCTTTCCGTACAAGGTATGGACACTATGAATTTATAGTGATGCCATTTGGTCTTACTAATGCCCCTGCTATCTTCATGGATCTAATGAATAGAGTCTTTAGAGACTATCTTGATCAATTTGTGGTAGTCTTTATAGATGATATTCTTGTCTATTCAAAGAGCAAGGAAGAGCATGAATATCACTTGAGAATTATATTGAAGACCCTGAGAAAGGAGAAGCTTTATGCCAAATTTACCAAGTGTGAATTTTGGCTTCAAAAAGTTGCATTTTTGGGTCATATAATCTCAAAAGAGGGGATATCTGTGGATCCAGCAAAAACAGAGGTTATCGAAAGATGGTCAAGACCAACAATAGTAACTGAGATCCGAAGTTTTCTTGGTTTGGCTGGATATTATCGACGTTTTGTAAAAGATTTTTCGCGATTATCTAATCCAATCACCAAGTTGACTCGGAAGGGAGTTAAGTTTGTCTGGACAGAGGAATGTGAAGAGAATTTCAAGGAGTTGAAAAGAAGGTTATCCAGTGCACCTGTGCTCACACTGCCTTGTAGTGGAGAAAGGTTTGTGATCTACAGTGATGCATCCAAGAAGGGATTGGGGTGTGTTCTTATGCAAAATGATATGGTGATAGCTTATGCCTCACGACAGTTGAAAATCCATGAGAAAAATTACCCAACACATGATTTGGAGTTGGCTGCGGTAATCTTTGCATTAAAGATTTGGAGGCATTACCTTTATGGTGAAAGGTGTGATATTTATACTGATCATAAAAGTTTAAAGTATATTTTCACACAAAAGGAGTTGAATATGCGTCAAAGAAGATGGTTGGAGCTGATTAAGGATTATGACTGCTCAATCCATTACCACCCTGGGAAAGCAAACAAGGTGGCAGATGTATTAAGTCGACAAGACCATGCTAGTTTATCCATGATGAGGATCGCAAAAGATCCAATATTTATGGATTTACAAAGGATGGATCTTGGAATTATAATGGAAGGGGAAAAATATTATCTTTCTCAAATGAATGTTCAACCATCTATACATGTGAAGATTAAAGAGGCACAGAAAGAATATGTCGAGTTACAAAAGAAGGTGAGAAATGTTCCTGAATTCAACCTTGATTGTGATGGGATAATAAAGTTCAGGAATCGGGTTTGCGTTCCTCCCATCCCCGAATTAAAGAATGAGCTGCTGGATGAGGCTCATAGTTCATCATTCTCTATTCATCCTGGAAGCACGAAGATGTATAGGTACCTGAAAGAGTACTTCTGGTGGGATGGCATGAAAAGAGATGTTGCTGAATATGTCTCTCGATGCTTGGTTTGTCAACAAGTTAAAGCTGAGAGACAGAAGTCTAAGGGGATGTTACAACCATTACCCATACCCGAATGGAAATGGGAAAACATCACTATGGACTTTGTCACAGGACTTCCTAAAACATCCAAAGGCAATAATGCTATCTGGGTCATAGTTGATCGTCTTACAAAGTCTGCACACTTCATTCCTATTAGAGAGGATTTCTCTCTAGATCAGCTTGCCAGGATATATGTAAAGGAAGTGGTAAGATTGCATGGAGTACCACTTTCTATTATATCTGATCGGGATCCGAGATTTACCTCGAAGTTCTGGCGAAGTCTTCAGCATACTCTGGATACAGAGTTGAGTTTCAGCACTGCTTATCATCCCCAGACAGACGGTCAGTCTGAGAGAACAATTCAAACCCTAGAAGATATGTTGAGAGCTTGCTCTATGGATTTAAAAGGAGGTTGGGATCAACACCTACCTTTGGTGGAATTTTCTTATAATAATAGCTTTCACTCCAGTATTCAGATGGCTCCTTATGAAGCTCTCTATGGAAAGAAATGCAGGACTCCAACTTGCTGGGATGAAGTTGGGGAAAGAAAGCTATTAGGACCTGATCTCGTTGATGAAATGGCAGAAAAGGTTAGATCTATTCAACAACACATAAGAGCAGCTCAGAGTCGACAGAAAAGTTATGCCGACAACCGAAGAAAAGACCTAGAGTTTGAAGTGGGTGATAAAGTGTTCTTACGAATATCTCACTGGAAGAGGGTTATGAGATTTGGAAAGAAGGGGAAGTTGAGCCCTAGATATATCGGTCCTTTTGAAATACTGGATCGTGTTGGGAAGGTAGCTTACCGATTGGCGCTTCCACCGAATCTCTCTCAAGTTCACGATGTGTTCCATGTATCTCTCATGAGAAAGTACATACCAGATCCTTCACATGTACTCAGCTCAGAAGTTGTACTGCTGGAGCAAGATCTTTCTTATGAAGAACAGCCGATAGAGATTCTGGATCGTAGCGAAAAAGTCCTACGAAACAAGACCACTCGCTTGGTGAAAGTTTTATGGAGAAACCACCAACTTGAAGAAGCTACATGGGAGCTTGAGGATATGATGAGGGAGAAGTATCCTCATCTGTTTGTTGCAAAGTGACGAATTTCGAGGGCGAAATTCTTTTTAAGGGGGGTAGAATGTAACACCCGAGACTTTTATGTTATATAAATCATCAAAGGAATCTTTTTCTACACAACACTTTATTGGCTTGCATTACACGCAATCGCGACCTTCCTCGATAGCTTGCGTCGTACGCAATACCGAGTTTCACTAAACAACAATATGCTATTAAAACTAGCAGTTATGAATAGTAATAACCACTTTTTGAAATTTTATAAATTTTATTTTTCAAAATGGACTTCATTTTTGGACTCATAATATCGAAATTAGCCTAGGGTGAAATTTTGGTATTTTTCTGAAAACTTTCAATTTTTGATGAATAGTGAAACCACTAAGTAGTAGGTTAAAAACTGAATTTTGCATAAAACTTAATTTTACCGCTTCTGTGAATGGAATTTCAAAACTCCGACAGACATGGTTGATATCAGTAAGTAAAATGTGGTTCAATGAGATAAAAATAATTTTTTGGTGAATAGTAACTGTTTACTTTTTTTTACCGCGGTTAATAGTAAATAGGGTAACTAAGGGTAAATATGATATTAATATTACCCTAACACATGTCCTAATTCTATTGGACAAGTCTAATTCGACCAAAAACAAACTTAGGAATAAAATATGACCATTTAGGCCCACTTGGATTAGATTAGGACATTTATTATTAATTTATTTAAAGAAGGGTTAAAATAGTTAAAATCAAAGTTTAATAAGTAAATCATTTTTAATATGGGGTTATACATAAGATAAATTAAATTGTAAATATTAATTAGAAAGCTAAAAAGATTTCCTACATGATGATATTTTATTTGTAATTTTTAAACATCAAATAATTTAATTTATTTATGACACAAAGATGATGCAGTAATTATCTTATTAATGAAATATTGACATAATTGATAATATAAATACCAAACTAAATGTAATTTAAGACTTTTTATGAATTACACAAATTTTCTAGGTTACTATGATATATTAGTGTTGATTTAGTTAACTTGGTTCGAACATATAATTCTGTTATGACTTTCACAAAAATCATATATCAAATAGTGTCAAAATTGACACAAAATAGTTTTTAAATCAAATATTATATTATTAATTGTTATTTTATTCCTAAAAATCTAAGGTTCGGCCAAATGAATTAGATAAGGATATATATATTAATAATAAACAATTTGGGGTTCGTTTGGCATGTTATAGTAAGTGTATTAACCATATAGTGAAAGAAAACAAAAAGACACGGTAAAAGTTAAATTAATTAACTTAGAGTTAAATCTAATTGATAAGGTTAAAATAATACCCTAAACTTGTCTAAATCCTATTGGTTGATAGGATTTATACCCATCCCCACTTTAGCTTCGAAATAAGACCCTTTGGAACCATTATGAACCGATTTTTACTTTAATATAAAATAATATTTTGAGATATTCCTAAGGTGCCCCTCTCCTCCCTTATAAAAGGGAACCTCCTCCCCCTCCTCCTCACACCAATTTGAGCACTCAAGCTCGGCCAACCCCTGACATTTTCTCCTCTCCACTTCCCTAGAATAATCCTAGAGGTCCTGGTCTTCTCCAAAGACCAATCTTAGTTCCTTAAGTGGAGGATTCAAAGAGGCGTTCCAAAGAAGAGGTAATATCCATTACCGATCTTTTCAATTTCTTTCTTCTTCAACTTCTTCTTCTTTAGTTGTTTCATGATAAAGTAATAACATCAGTATTACTTACATACTGATATGTTATTATAAATATGAAACAACCCTAATTCACCTTCTATCCATCCTACGGAAAAATGAAATCACCGCGCGTGCGTACGTACGGAATACCGTCTCCACGCCGTGGTGTAATCTATTTTCCACCATCACCTTACAAGGATGGGTATAATGGTGTGATGAGTAACTATATATGATTATTATGAAGTAATATTGATACTGAAATAATATATATATACTCCAATACAATTCCACGATCATAGGAACGATATCATCACTCGTGCGTACGTACGGAATACCGTCTCCACGATGTGATGCGACTCGTTCTACATGATCTTCATTTCATAATGATTATATAAATGAATTGGATGAATGAATATGGTATATACTACACTAATACCATTCTGTAAATGAATTATCTATAACCTAAAGATAATAATAAGAATTTATTCGACAAAACACGCATAAGAACAAAAAGTTATAAAGACCCGAGTAACAAGTAACAATGAAATATTACTAACAAGAAGCTAATAATATGACCATATATGATATCATATCAATATTTATGATTCTGGAATAATTCAATAACATTATTTAAACCATTATACAGGAGCTTCGGACACATACAAAGCAAATCGGACCTAAGGTAAGGGAAATATCACAATCTCATTTTTATCCGAGATTGTTTATTCGTAAGTATTTACTGGGGTGTATTTTATCATCCACATCCATGTTCCCTCAATATGTAATATTGTTTCCATCCACTTACAATAGTTTAAATCCAATTTTACCCTTCGGTGAGTTTTTAGTAAAGAATATGAAAGGAATCTTTTGTCGTTTTTTTCGTACGAGGTACTTTTTGACTTTTCCGACAAAAGTACGAAGAATGTTTTTTTTAACTTATACGGCATGAATGGATTTCTAAAACATTATTTCCAAGAAGTTTCCTTTACAAGTTCTTAAGTTTATTTTTAATCAACTTCTTTTAGTTTATAATTGTACGACATGTTAAGAAAGGAAAAGTATTTTTGAAGCAGAAAGGATATTTTCCTCAAGAATGAAGTTCAAGTATTTTATCAAAATTATTTTCCATCTAAGATAATAAAAGGGTTCTGTTTTTATCCCTATTATTACATTGGTTTGATTATGTTGTGATGGAAATATTTTTATGAATTCCTTTATATGAATTGATTTATGATGTCATGATGTTTCAAGAATCCCATTTTTGTTACATGTGTTATGCGATGATGTATGATTATGTGGCACACATAAGAAAGGATTCATTATAAGATGGGTGGGACCTATATCTCCCTCCAATGCATTGGGTAAAGATTTTATATCTCATGAGATAGACAGGGCTGGAACGGTAGGTTATACCGGTTCAGTGAAACATGACTGAAACGAGGGTTACTCGGTTCAGAAAGGGACTTTGTCCACTAAGATAGTCTTGGCAATGAGTCATGACTAACAAGAAATGATTTTCCATGATTATGTGTGCATGCCACAAAGTTTCAAGTCTTATGTTATGATTATGGGGATCTCATTTTCACTTCTATGATTTATTCCATGATAAGATATTATGATCTCTTTTGCAGGTTTTGATTTTCAAAAAGATATGATATGATTTTTATTTCCTTTATTTGCCCTTGCTGAGCATTTGAGCTCACCCTTTTATGTTTTCTTTTCCCCAGGTCAAGAAGATGGATATTAAGTAGAATATGCTAAAAGGGACCCTAGATATGATGAAATAAATGGGAGACACTGTAGAAGATTTATGAACCAGTTGTTTATGTTTCCCAGTTTCTAAAGACACTATACCTATACGGTCCTTTGTGGTTTTGTCATATGTTGTAATAAGTGTGCTTAAATTTCGAAGTATTAACAATGTATGTAAAGTATGGGTCATTATAGTGCGTCCTTAAAGGAACATATTTTTCAAATCAGGGTTAAGGCTAGATATTTGCTCCAATATTTACATGATTTATACAACAGATTATACAGAGATGGTCAATAAAGAGATGGTGGTGGAAAGAGACATATCAATTAGTATGGGTGGATGAATAATGTTGATACCTATGGGTACTAGTGGGAACTCTAATGTTTGGAATAAGAATAATAGGAACACCTATTTTTAGGGTGGGGGTATGACTCATAATCGAACAGCAGGATCAGTGAATCTTCCTCCTAAAACAAAGAGTAAGTCAGTATATTTTTAGTGTGGTTATTTTGAGTATAAGAATAAGGATTTATAGCAACACCAAGATCATGTCACAATTGCAACTAAATGGAGAATATTCAGCACTATTGTCGTAGTGCTCCAAGGTCAGGTACTAGGGACATATATCATGTTTCATATATGTCATGTTCTTTGACATGACAAGTGTAGCGGAATATCCCTCATCAGTAAAATCGAGCAAGACATGGTGATTCTAGGAATATAATTACTCCTCAACTAGTTCAATCTCAATAGGGTAATAAAGACCAAAGTGAAAAAATTAATAAATTTTATGGAGCTAAGAAAATGATCGTGGATGATCAATCTGTACCTTTCATTGTGATAGGTAAAATTATTTTTAAATATACCCTTATAAAAGCTTTGTTTGATACAGGTGCATCCTATTCATTTATTGTTTCTCATGTTATTGATCTTATAGTATGGAATGTTTAGATGATTCCTTATATTTTTAAACTTAAAACTCCTCTTGGAAAAAGAGAATGTAGAGCCTTTTTTGTGAAAAGAATGTTTTATAACTATTAATGGATATGAATTGATTTGGGATTTATCTATTATTGATATGGATTTTTGGGAATTAATCATGGGTATAGATTGGTTGAAAATGTTTAAATCTCACATCAACTATTATACTTGAAGGGTTAGTTTTATAACCGATTATAGCATCGAGAATTTCTTTAGAGGAGGTTGAAATGTAATGGAGGGTGCAATAGGCTTTTTGGCACCAGAGTTTGGAACTATCTCATACCAGTTTGCAACTTTGACCTTGGAATCTATGGGTGAGATCAAGGATAGTGGATTTCCAAAAAAAGTTGATCAATTTCTGTATTCTTTCCTGATAATTTATCAAGGTTTCCACCCACAAGAGAAGTGGATTTTATGATTGATCTCTTACCAGGGAATAATCCTATCTTAATTATGTCTTGTTGGATGCTACCAATAGAATTAAGGGAATTGAAAGTACAGTTGGAAGAGTTTGAAATCAAAGTTTTCATTCATCCAAGTACATCTCTGTGGCTAGAACCTATTTTTTTTTTGAAAAAGGCATATAGAACTCTTTTGCATTGTATGGATTATCATAAGATCAATCAATTTATGATAATGAGTAGGTATCCACTTCTATGCATTGATGATTTTTTTTATAAATTGAGGGGATACCAACAGTTCTATAAAATTTAATTTCATTCATTATATCACCAAATGTAGGTTAGGAAGAAGGATATTTTGAAGACAACCTTTAGAAGTAGATATGGCCATTACGAGTATGTGGTCATTCTTTTTGGTCTTACAAATGAACTATCCATCTTTATGGCATTGATGAATTGGATATTTAAAATGTATCTATATTCTTTTGTGGTGGTGTTTGTGGATGACATATTAGTGTATTCTAGGAAAAAGGTTTAGCATGAGAAATACTTGGAGATAGTGTTGGGTATCTTGTGAGATCATCATTTGTATGTCAAAATTTCAAAGTGTGATTTTTGGATAAAAGAGGTACATTTCCTTTCCCATTTTATCTTTTAAAAAATAATTTCTATGGATCTAGAAAAGATAGAGGTTGTGATATCTTGGCAAAATCCAAATAATGTCTTTGAGAAACATAGTTTCCTTGGCCTAGCTGGTTATTACTGACATTTTCTTCATGAATTTTCACAACTAGATTCACTGATGATAGTTTTAACAAGGAAAAATGTTTCATTCCAATGGAACAAGTAATTTCATAAGTCTTTTCAAGAGATTAAATTTCACATTACATGAGAATTGATCTTGATACTTTCAGAATCAGGATAGCATTATGTGGTGTATTGTGATGCTTCAGGATCTAGGTTGAGGTGTGTTCTCATGCAGGGAGATCATTTTGTTGCTTATGGTTCGTTTGAGTTATGGTTTCATGATAAAAACTACCCAACAAATGACTTGGAATCAGTTATTTTAGTCCATGATTTAAATATTTGGCATCATTACCTCCTTGGTGATAAATTCATGATGTTTACAGATCATAAGAGTTTAAAAAAAAATTCTCACAAAGAGATTTAAATTTGAAATGAATAAGATGGATGGAGTACCTTAAAATGTTTGAATTTGACTTAATGTATACAACAGGTAAAGGTAATTTGGTAGTGGATGCATTAAGAAGAAATTCATATAGTCAGATGGAAAAAAGAGGCTTTACATCAATGGAAGTTGATGTTGGTGATAGCCAACATGCACTTGGACTGTGAAGACCAAGGTAGTGTTATGGTTTTCTTTCTGGTATCTTTTGTTCCAAATTTGGTTGATAAGGTTAAAGAGACATGGACATATAATTATAAATGAGTTACTATAATTCCAAAACTCAATAGTGGGGAGTCCATTGAGGTATGGATGCTTGATAGAGTATTAGTGTTGTATGGTTGTACCTATGTCTTTTTAGGAATAAATCCATCATTTTTATCACCATTTGAGAAGGGTTGTTCATCCTAAAATAAAAAAGATTTATAAGGAACTGAAATATCAATCTTGGTGGGTGAGCATGAAAAGAAAATTGGATGATTTTGTTATTAGATGCCTAACCTATCATCAGGTTAAGGTAGAACACCAGCGACCAGTGTGTATACTACAGTGTTTACTGATTCCCATGTGGAAGTGAGAGTAGATAGTTATGGATTTTGTAATAGGTCTACCAAGGACAATTATTAAACACAATTCCATATGGGTGATAGTGGATCATCTCACAAATTCAGCATATTTCATCCCTATTTTTGAATCTAATATGATGGAATACTTATCAAAAATCTATATCTGATAAGTAGTAAAAATTCATGGTGTACCAGTTTCGATAGTATCAGACTGAGATCCAAGGTTTATACCTCATTTATGGAAATCCTTATAGTAATACCTTGGGACTAAGTTCACTATGATCATGTAATATCATCCTTAAATGGATAGAAAATCTGAATGGATGATAAAAATGTTGGAAGAGATGCTTGGGGATTTTGTAATAGATTTTGGTGGCTCATAGGAGGAGCACATACTATTAGTGGAGTTCTCGTATAAAAATAGTTATCAGGCCTCAATACATATGGATCCTTTTGAAGCATTAGTGGGTGTCCTTTTCATACTCCATTATGTTGGGTGGAAATAGGTGAGACTTCACTAGTTGTATCAGGCCTTGTGAAAGAGACAACAAAGAAGATTCAGTTGATCAAGAAGAGAATAGAGATGGATGAGAGTCATCATAAATTATATATAGATCATCGTCGATGGTTTTTGTTATTCTAGGTGAGTGATAATGTGTTCTTGAGAATCTCTCCAAGGTTTAGGAATCATCATTTTGAGAATAAGGTCAAGTTACCTCCTCGATATGTAGGTCCTTTTGAGATACTTGAATGGGTTAGTGAGGTGGTATATAAATTATATTTTCCACCAAGGTTCATTTTAGTGCATAATGTGTTTCATATATCTTAATTGAAAATGTATCAGCCAGATCTTATCTAAGTGATTCAATAGGATCACATTGACCTAGATCCTAATTCTATATTTATTCATGTTCCAATGAAAAATGTGGATAGGAAAGAGAAAGTATCACGTGGGAAAAGCATTGGTCTAGTGTGGGTTTTATGGAAACATGTTCAGATTCAGAAAGAAATGTGGGAGTGTGAAAAGGAAATGTTTGAGCAATGACCCGAACTATTTTAGGACAATGATGTTTTATAAATTTTGGGGATGGAAATTACAATGGTGGGGAGAATAAAACACACTCATTTTCAGGTACATGGCCCTTTATTTATGTATTTTAAGTATATAAATTTATTAGGTTAATTTTATAGATGTTTGGAGGAGTTTTGACATGTTTTTTGGGATTTTATAGAGGTAAAAGGTGTTGAAAGGTTAGTAGAAACCGTGAAACACCTCCCAGAAAACCCTACAACTAAAATAATGGGTACTGAGTAGGTTCATGGTTAGGCATAATATTTATGGTTTGTCCAAACTGTGTGGCCACCCAATAGAAAATTTACAAGGAGGATATAGGGGAATCACATAGTTGGTGCACGGTTTATCTAACCATATGATTCCAACATACAATGGGGTATCTAGAGATAGTATCTAGTGCATGGTTTTCCAAACTGTGTGCCTTAACTATGCATTGTTAAAATTTAGATTTGAAAATTGTGGATCTCACTGCATTTACCTTCTTAATGGATCATTTTTTATAATCAGGTCATAAAATGAATTCCACTCATTCCAAAGGCTGTAGATACCTTTCCTCTTGATTTGGGATCAATTCAGAGGAAAATCTAGGTGATTTAGAGGCTAGTTTTGTTGGTAAGTGATCTTTATTCATCTTTTTCCTTATTTTTCTTCTTCTTACCTCTCTTGGATTCATGAATCTAATCCATTGGGCATAGATTCATGTTTTTTTATGCCAATATTGATGATATATGGCAGTTTATTTTAAAGGTAAAAATATCTAATGATGTTTCTTGGAGTTTCAAGATGGATTTTTGAAGTTTTGTGACATTCCTCATTTTTGCCTAGGTTTTAGAGGTAGGTGGATTCACTCTCGACTCCTCTTGATTAGAACTTGAAGGATTATTTAAAATTGATTTAATTTTTTAAATTTATTTTTAAAATTTATGTGTGATTTAGTGGAAAACCTCTTTAGTGATGGTTTTTTTAAAATAATGGAAATTGGATAGTTCGGTGGAAAACTATCATGGTTATAATTATACAAGTATGATTTTAAAATTATGGTTTTGATTTTTTATAAGTAAAATGGTTTTTGATAATTGTTTAATGAAATTATTATTTATATAATTGTTTTTTAATAAAATAAATGTTTTATTGAAATGGTTTGGCATGGGTTTTGGAATACATGGTTTGTGTGTGTTCATTTTCATTGATGTGGACCTGTAGAAGGGGCATGTTCCATTACCGCACTTGGTATATGGTCACCTTTTTATGACTTGGTAGATCTATGAGAGAATACTCATGAGTATGGAACTATCACTTGGGCATGCATGTGTGGTTGTCTAAAATCATTTGATGGGTATGCCAAATGTATTAGAGAAAAGGTTTTATAATTGTGAAATGATTTTCCTTGGAATTACTTTGGTTCTAATATCAAATATTGAAATGATTTGAAATTTTTTCTTATAAATTGTTTTATATAAATTGTTTTATTTAAATTGTGCTGACATGTTCTATTCTAGGGGTGTGAGCTAGGAAGTCATTAGGGGAATCCTACTGAGTTTTATACTCACCCCCTGCTTGGTAACTTTGGTGTGTTTGCGGATATTTTATATGAGACCTAAGTAAAGTCAAGGTATCTCATTTATTTAGTGATGCATCATGATACCATGAACATGTCTTGTGTAAAGCTTGCAGCAAGTTGGGAGTCACTGGGTTTATGTCTTCCATGTCTTTGAGTTTGTTTGGTCTTGGTTTCTACATTGTACTCTGATATTATTGGTTTGTTTTGGTTTGGTTTTCTTTGAGTTGAATTTTGTACTCATGCATCATATAAATGTTGTTTTATTATGGTTATTATAGTTTTTTTGTTTTATTTTTTAAGTTAAAATCATCCTCCAATTGATTATGAATCCCTTTATATTTATTTCCAACCTTCGATGTCTTGGGTATGTCACCTAAGGCCTAGTAAAACCTCTGTCTCTTCTTAAGACAATGGGTGAGGGGTGGGGTGTTATAGACAATAAAGGCATATCATAGTGTAGTTTCACTCATCTATTTTTATACTATAATTATAAATCAATTATGGACATTTAATTTAATTTTACACTCTCTGATAATTAGTGAAATTTTAAAGTTGATCTATGGTTTTCTAATCCTCTACATTGGAGAGTTTTACACATTAATTTTTTTTCCTATTATGCTAATTTCTTGCTTCCATTATTTTATTTGGTTTCTCTTGTTCCATTACAAGAATTTTTATGACCTATATATGGTTTATCTCCCAACAAGTGTTATAAAAGGGCCAAATTTAGAGTATCTGATGGAGTGGTCTATCAAGGACTTAGTGCAGTGTCACTTGGAAGATAGTGGTAGTACTGAAGGTGATTCTGGGATATCAAAAGTCCTCCATGTAATTTTTTTTATGGTGGTGTGTTTTTTATTTTGGTTTAATGAAGAGATAATGGTTTGAGCTTTCAATTTGATATTATAATTATAAAAAAAATTAAGAGGATAGATGGTTCATGTGAAATGAAGAATAGGGTTTGGAATCCAAAGTAGGCTTAGCCCAGGTATGATGTCGGTGTCCCCAAACTAGTTTTACAATAATAATGGTTTCTTAGTTAAAGTATGTGGATACATGGTGGTGCCTTATTTCAAAGATCTTCTTGGTAGTAGTGGTTAGGAAGTGTGTTCTGGGGATGATAAAAACTGGTAGTGTAAGATGTTTGGATCAAGTTGATTATCATTGAAGGAGAGGCTCGAATGTGTGGTATATGGTTTGAGGGGAGAATTTTTGGGTATAAACCCAAATCCCACATCAACTTATACCAGAAATTTTTATTGATGGGGTTCATCCCAATGATTGGAGAGATAAAAATTAAATTAATGGAGGAATTTTCTCAACAATAATAGAGAAATTTTTATCAACATTAATGAATATATTTTCTCTATATTAATGAATATGAAGTTGACTACATTAATGAAGATATAGACCTAGTGTCTATATGAAATGATTTGGTTCCATAAATTTAGTATGATAATGATGGAGTTCCTCAATATTTAGTACATCCAAATCCTCTTTTTTTATATTTTCAAATAACTCACTTTTGGGTTAACTGATAACCTTATAAATTTAGACACAAAATTAAAAAACATCCCAAAGTAGACAATTTCAAAATTAAAAACTATTTGAATGTTGTAGAGTATTTTTCCATAAATCCCCCAAAAATAAAACCAAATGACACATTTTAAACTTTAAAAAATTTGAATTTCAAAAGTGTGAAAACTACAACGACCAAGTCACCCTTGATTCTAGCACTGACCTCGATCCTATAACCCTGACACTCCAGCTACTATGAACATTGAACTAGTACCACCTATGATGGACCTACTCACCAGAAATTGGAAACTAGGACATCCACCATCATCACCATCGAGCCACACCGAACCATCACAAACATTATCTCCTTCCAAAACCAACAAAATGGGGCCTACAATAGCAAACCACCGACCACCAAAAACAAAACCATAAACACCCCTTGGCACACAGAAAAACAAAGCACCATAAAGAGATAAAGTCATCAGAGAGCCAAAGGAGAATAATCCCACTCCAGTTGTACCTCCTCAGATGTCATTGGACACTCAAACAACACCTCCCAAAACCTCCTTATGAACCATCGCACTAGACTGACTTAAAAGGGGGAATTGGACCATTAAGTTATGGTAGAGTTGAGTGAAATAAGGTATAGAAAGTGAGTCTAGCTTTTATAAGAACCTCATCCCTTCCATGGGTCCACCACAAATAAAATAGAGACTACTATCATCAATATCAAACACATCAGATCCATGACAATGCATCTGATTTCTCATCTATCAGCATCATCACAAACCATCAACCATTTTCAATTCCAGAACTACCATCTCCACGGAAACAACCATCCATTACACCATCTTCATTATCGTCGAAGACCACACAAAATCGAAAAAGAATCCAACTATCACAAATAGAACCAGAAAAGCCAAAAAAAAAATCATTGAAAATAAGATAAATCACCATCATAGAATGATTTCATCGATGTTGAGGATGAAAAAAAAACTTAAGGAAAAATAAGAACCAAAATGGTTTGTGACTCCAAGAACACCAGTGATTAGACAACAAAAAAATCTCAAAACCCCCATGAAAGCCACTATATCAGGCCAAAATGGATCCTAATAAAATAGATATGGAAGTAAGAGTAGAGGTTGAACTGGAAAAAGGCCTCAACAGTGAGCCACAACCATGAAGATAACTGAAGAACCCCAAGATGCACCTACCTGAAACCAAGAAATAGGAATCTACTGAAACCACCAATACATCCTAAAACACCATGAAGAACTCCAAAAAGAACCAAAAATGGGGTTTGGAATGGCATATCTGGTCAGTAGAGTATTTGTGGTTCATTTTTTAAGCCCCAAAAGTAGGATACATAAGCCTAGAGAAATAAAGAGTAAGGGGGTTATTGCATCAGCGGTAGCATGTGTATCATGTCACCACATAGAAGTTTCACTTTTGTGGTAACATGTGTGATAAATATTCAAGGATCATTGGTGAGATAAATAGCCAGAAGGGTGACGTATTGTCACATAAGGTTATAATTTTTCACTGGGATTATTTTTAGAGAGAGACTATAGAGTCATATTATGATGTGGTTTTCACATAGATATTTCTATGTTGTCATTATAATTCAAGTCTAAACATTTACTTGAATTTTTTTAATCTATGATTATTAGTGTAATTTTAGATTTTCCCCATGGTTTTTTAGTCCTCCACAATATAGGGTTTCTTCATGTTAAAAACATATGTATCCTATTCTAATACTTTTTCAATTCCATTATTTCTTCAGGTTTCTCATAATTCTATTGTAATCATTTTTCTACCCAAGATTGGGTCCCCCCCAACACTACCTTATCTTCACTATCCTTTTACACTTATACTTATCTATTTCTTCTCTCTTGGGGGTTGATATTTTTCATATTTTATTTGGGGGTTACCTTTCTTAGAATCCACTTATGTATGTTGAGAGAAATAACATGTGGTGCTTCATTCCATAAAAACCTCATCCACCTTCATATTGGGGTAAAGTACTACAACTTCCTAACTAGGGGTAGTAAAAATCATGTACCCACTTGGGGGTACAACCAATTTCTATCCCTTTTATTATTTCCTATTATATATTTACTTTTATTTATTTTAATTTTAATAAATTATTATTTTTTCTTTATTTATTTTAGGATTAAATTTGTAACTGATAGAAGATTAACTCAAGGATGCCACTATTCATAATAAACTTGGGTTGTGTCACTCCTTATATTATGTTTTTCTACCCTTATCTTTCTAAATTATGTTTGATATTAAATGAAGTGTAGTAAAATGATAATTTTGGGGGATATGTCAACTTGTTTTTAATATATATTTTTTCATTTTATTTTTTTCATGATTTTAAAATATATAATTCTACATGTTTTATTTTCTATTTTAATTTTTGGAGTGTTTTTAGGATTATCGAGATTAATCAAATAATTTGGAAAATTCATGCCATTTTTTATTTTTGGAACACTTATTTATTGGAACATTTAAGGATTTAAATGATCACTTAAATGGGTTTTGTTTCCTATTTTTTATCTTTTCACTTAAGAAATATTGATTTATTTTAAAACTCATGTTCATTAGTATTGTCTAAAATATTTATATCTTTTCTAACCTGAGAGGATTATAAACCTTTTTAACATCTAATTTACATTTCTCTTCTTCTTAAGAGTATTTATTCATGTTTTTATATCTATAAATTTCTATTTTTCTCTTTTTCAAAGATGTTAGAGTTCATGGAATATGTCAAACATGGTTGAGACACCATTTTGAAATCCCCTTTTTTATATGTAACTCTTATTTTGGTTTACCCATACATTGTAACTTTATTAATCCCATGATATCCATGAAATACCTTATTGGGAAAACACATTACAATCAATTTATCCCTTTACAACATGATCTAGAAGTTAATGCATGATTATTATTGAACTCAAGTATAGGGGGAATTTTGTACTGTGTTGAGCTATTTTGAAGAATATTTTTGAGCTGAAATGAAGAAGTGTTATAAATTTTTACTAATATTTTAGGGAGATAATTAAATATATAAAGATATAAGGTGGCCCAAAATATCATTTAAATATAGTTTGGGAGTTCAAACTGCATTTTTAATATCAAAGCCACCTCTTTTTCTTCCAAAAATAAAATTCTACATTAAAAATGAAATGAACCAAATGATGCTGATAAAAATGGGGTTAAAGGGGGAGAAGTATTTTTGTTTCTGAATATGATCAAGTGTGGGACTATCGAGGAAAGAAAGTGGTGTTTGGAGGTTAATTATTTTAAGGGGATTGAGGGTGCATTTCTTGAGGAAATTTGTTTTCATGCATTTTATTTCACTTTAGAACATAAACCTCCTCATTTTGCATTTGATATTTTTACATTTAAAACCTTCCAACCCTCATCCACATAACAACCCATGTAAAATACGTCACGATTAATAAAAATATAGCTCTTTTTAGTAGATATACTTGAAAGAAATCAAGCCTATAAAGTTAATTAATATGATTGGGAATGAGAAAAGATCCATTTCAAATCCTTGAGTGAGAGAAAAATACTTTTTTTGAGGAGGTAAGTATGACATATACATGGGGATTAACATGATATTGAATATATTTTTATGATTGGTGAGAAATTAGGGGGTTTATATCTATATAAAAGGCATGATATTTTATTTGAGTGATTAAGTTAAGTAGTGTTGAAAATTATACCTTGTGAAGTTTTCTTTAACCTTAGTATAGATGATTTCCTAGGAGTACAATGTTTAAGTGTGAGGTATTGATGAAGCTCATATTTTCACATATTTTATTCTATAATTTAATGTTTTAATCCCACTAATTTTTTATTTAAATGGTAGCTGTCACATTTTTTGGTTATAGGAATGTAACAAACCTGGCCCTAATAACCCCGAGCTGGTGTCTACTTTATTGAATTGTAATAATATACAAGGAATCATATCCTAAAGAATCAAATAGTTTAGTATTCTTGGTAAATTATATATATACATGATTCCCATATTTCATTTGAAAACAAAAAATACAACATTTTTTGAATAAAATTATTCTCTCTAGTATAGAATTACATATCAAACATAGTACACTTTATGGATTCCTAGGACAGAAAACAAAATAAGGGTGAGATAAAATGCTCATTAAAGGTTAAGTACGGTAGAATCTATCATGAATCAATAAGAATAATCAACATAGAAATGGAAATAACTAAACACATATTCTATTAAAATAACTTGACTATTATGCTAAGATAATGCGTAATGAATATGGAAAGGTATATAACTAAACACACGTTCTATTTAAACAACTTGAATGTCATGATAAGATAATTCATAATCAATATGAAAAGGTAAATAGCTGAAAACACATGCCATTTAAATAAATTGACTATCATGATGATATAATGCATAATTAATTTTCCAAGGTAAATAACTGAACATTCATGTCATTTAAACAAATTTACTATCATAATAAATGATACATGTATTTAATGAATATATTTTAAGATGTTTTAATACATTAATTTCTGTAATATAATTGATATTCTTTCCAATATTTAGACTATTTAACTTGTGTTGTGATTTGTGGAAGGATACAACTAAAATTTGGAAAAGTAATCAAAAAGAGGAGAATATGAGGAGAAAAAAAAGGAACTTCACACCATGGCATGAAGTTTTGCAGCATGAAACTGGAAAAAATAAGACATTACATGATAACGGATGATCATGGAACACTTTTGGGATAGGACACTAAATAACCAGGGTGAAACGGAGCTTCTAGAGTTAGAATTTCAAGATTCACATCGTGTAAAAATTACACGATGTGAAAAAATTATAAGGCGTAAATCAAGAACTGAATATTTTCAAGGCCCTAAACATTACACATTGTGAAATATTTCCATGACATGAAAGTGTCGGGATGACCAAAAAATATCCTTATTCAATGTATCGGAAGGTAGAGACCAATTTTATAACCTCGAGACCACCTGATATCACTTTTTAACCCAAATAAATGCTATTTAATTCCACGGTCTATAGTATAGACTATAAATAGAATTCATGAGTTGTTCCTATTGAGGAAGATTAGAGTGATAATCTTCTCTATATAGGGTCCTCACTAGTTTCATATTCTTCTTTTATTTATTTTTTCATTTTCTTTCTTCATTACCCCTTACTCCATCATCATTAAGATGAAGAGTAAAACATGCCTTGTCCTAGGGTTATGTATCCAAAGGGAGAAAGTGACGTTAGATCTTTTATTTCTTTCTTATTCATATATTTGGATTGTTGTAGTTTATTAATCAATTTACAATATCTTTCTTTTGTTTTTATCATGAACATTGGTATTTTAATTGGAAAGGAAAATTTAAGAATTGTGCAACTGGTTACCCTGAATTGAGGCATAACCATTGTCGCATTTAGGTTAACTAGGTTTAAAAATGGTATCGAGGAAAACTCAATTCGACGGTGACCTAATTACCTAAACATGGGGAAAAGGAAATCATCGTGTTGATGAGGGGATTCCATGACCATTGGATCCACCTCATCTCAATTATGATGTCAAACATGAATTCATCAATTTAATTGATAAAATCCAATTGCACCAGAACCTTGAAAATACATAACCCCAACACACCTTAAATCTTGATATCCAAAAAACCAATTTTCCTTTTTCTATCACTTTCTCTATCTCTATCTCTATCTATATCTTTCCAACCAATCAAAAAACTATGTTTTTTAATTCATAGAGTTAATTTAGAGCATAGGGACTATATTTGTGGGTTAAACACTTGTAATGACCAAGTACCACACTTTTGTAATTAGGTTATCTAAATTTTATAAATTTATAAATTTGAATAGTCCTATATAAAATTAAATATTCCCTAGGATGTAAAAATTTTAGCGTCATTACTAGGAATGGTTTTCATTATTCTTAAATTAATTAGGAATTGTAAGATCTATTTTTATTTTAATTCTTTAATTTATACTTGGTCATGTCATGTTGTTGTTTTTGGTCCAAACACATTGCATGAATACTCCACTCATAAGAAAGAAAAAATTTACAATCTTGCATATGACCAAGATTTGGAAAGGACTATTTACAAGAAGAGGTAGAAAAATGAATAGGCTAAGAAATAATAGGATGTAATCGCAAGAAGGGGATAATATCAAGGAGTTGAACATGAGCTAGGCCAGAGAGTAGGACTAGATCTCTAAGGAAGAAATTAAGGGGTTAATAACTAATCAACTATAGAAGACCCTCAAATATGGGGTAAAACCCAATAATTCTCATACCCCCTATCACTGCTCAATATTTTGAGATCAGGATGGTGTCAATCTAGATGATTACACACTCAATCTAATTTTTTAAGCTACCTCATGAAGACCCCAACTCACACATTGTGAGTTTCCTAGAAATCTTTGAAATGTTCTAATTTAAAAATGCCACAAATGATTTTGTGAGACTATATATCATTAGATTATCATTGAAGGAAAAAAGAAAAGAAGTGGATATAAAGTCTTCCCCAACATTTGATAACCACTTGGGAGGATTTGGTAAGAAAATTATTAATAAGGTTTTCTCACCCTCAAATTTAATGGATCTGTGGGTAAGTATTATATATTATGAGTAATTTACTGAAGGATCTTTATATATTTCATGGAGGATATTTAAGGGTATGATAATATGATGTCCTCATCATGGAATTAAAATTTGGATTCTAATACAAACTTTTTACAAAGTACTTTTGCAGAGAAATATCTCAATAGTTAATGCTACTACGAGAGGTTTATTTATGAGAAAATCACCAAAGGAGAGCTATGATTTATTGGATGATATCTACAGAAAAATATTTTAGTGTCATATAGAATAAGGGTTAGAACAAGGAGTGCACATGTTAAACAGTAGCTAGGTTTCTACCCAAATGAATTTCATGTCCAAGAAACTCGATGCAATGATGGCCAACCAAAATCCTCAAGGTATGTATTGTAAAAATGTGAGTTATTTTTATTATAATCGTCAGAATTATGTGTAGGGATGGAGGCCTCACCAATAACAATAGAAAAATCATAATCAAGTCCAAGTATTTCAAACAAGACAATAAGGTTTTCAACCTCAACACCAAGGTCCAACACTAACCAATCAAGTTCATTCAATATAGGAGACCCTTACAACCTTTATGACCAATATAGGAGACACACTTAAAGAGTTTAAAGCATGTTCCATAGATAAAGTCAATGTGATCATAGAATTGAGTGATGACTCAAAAAACCAAAGAGCTGCAATGAGGAACTTAGAAACTCAAGTCATCCAAATTGTAGAGAAACTTAGAGAAAAGACTAAAGGAGTACTTCTAGGATTCACATACTAACATCCCCATGAAAATATAAAAGTTTTGTTTCTTATAAATGGGAAGAATACACAAAAAGGTGTTATAAAATTTACAATAAATAATGAAAAAAACCGATGGGAGCAAGTAAAGAAAATAATAAAGAAGCTGTGGAACATGAGAAAGAGGAATCAACACCATCATACCAACCACTATTACCATATCTAGATCAGTTAAAGAAGGTAAATATCGATGAAATGAAATAAAATTTCTTAGAGATGTTTAAAAAGATGAATATAAACATTCCAATTACTAAGGAAATTTAAAACATGCCCGTCTACACAAAGTTTATGAAAAATTTGGGGATGAACAAAAATAATCTTGAAGAATTATCCACCATTACATTTATAGGGGAATGTTCAATAGTAGTATCAAGCATCCTACCAAAGAATCAAATCCATACAGGTAGTTTCTCCATTCTGGTTAATATTGGTTCTAATGAGTTTGGTAGTTCTTTGTGTGATTTAGGTTATAGGGAAAATATAATATCATATGAAACATTCAAGATCCTAGTATTGAGAAAGATGTAACCAACTTGAGTTAAGCATTAACTATATGGTACAATAGTGATACATACTCAAGGACTACTTGATGATGTCTGCATAAAATTAGATAAGTTCTACTTTTCAATGGATTTTTTGGTGATAGAAATGGATGAATAGAAGTTCTCAATAATATTGGTAAGACCATTACTATCTATGTGAAGGGAACTAGTTGATTTTCAAAATGGGTAACTCAGTTTAAGAGTTGGATGATTAGAAGTTAAATTAAAATTACACTGAGAAATGAAGAAATAAAAAGAAACGGTTGATTAATTCTCAACATATAGTCTATTGGAAGTTAAGGAAGTTGTTTTCCATGTCATAATAGATGAAGTAGATGTTAAAGAAAGTAAATAATAAAATAATGAAAATAAGAAGAAAGGTAAGAAATTGCTGGAAAAGCTAAAGATAGTGAAAGAAATTTCATCCAAGAAAAATTAAAATAAGGAGAATAGGTTTGGGTAGTCAATGAGTTTTCATTTTATTATTAAAAAAGGGCCAAGAACCATTGGATTGGGCTTATAAAAATTTAGAATGTTATAAAAAATGTAAGAGTAAAACTATTTTCAAAAAAAATGATAGGAACCACCTATAAATAAGAGTCATGGATTTGAACTTTTGTAAATTTGGATCAAGTAACCTCTTTTATACCTTCCATCACATGAGTTTAAATAGGTGAGGTTGAGCTAATGATGTTAAATAAAAGTTATTATAAGAGGAAACCCAGGTTTTTTTATTTTCCTTTATTTTGTTTTCAAGAGCATGCACTCTCACCCCAAATATTTTAAAATTCATTGATAATGGCCCATGATTTTTCTCATTTGTTTTTATTTTTCAAGACCATAAAGACACTACTATAAAGTAGTAGGCATCATGAGAGGAAGCTACAAAACAAGTACACATTATGAAACTGATGCACGTTGTGAAAATGGTGAAGGTTGAACCTACATCCGAATGGACCTAAGGACTTATTTTTATTTATTTTTGATAACCCCCCTTTCAAGGGATGAGGGGGAACCCTTAAAAATATCATAGGCTCAGAGATTACATGACCTATAGGTCTTAGAGGAAATATACAGACTATAACTACATGCAACTACTCCTCCCCATCTTCTAAATCATGATATTAGCTCTCTATATTCACATGGATGTTCGGTTAGGCTTCTCATGCATTCAAAGGCTGGTACTAATGTCAATTCCATACCCTCTATTTCTTCCACATCCATTAGCTTATACTTTGGTGAATACACCTGCTCTAAATCCTCATCTGGAGTATACTCCTTATAGAGTTTTCTTTGTCTATGAAGCACAATTTCAGATAGCCTGAAATCCATTAGGTGGCCTTAAGGCCTTGAGGTGGCCTGAAGTCCTTGAGGTGGCCCAAAAGCCTTACTGATCCGAAGGCCTTGGGTGGCCCGAATTCCTTGAAGGATCCGAGGACCAAACCGGTGGCCTGAAATCCCAAACGAAAGAATAGTTTTGGCTGCTACAATGCCAAACAGTACCTGATACAGTGCCTACTACAGTACTACTACAACACCCTGGAAATATTTCTCTGCCCGGATTTGAACTTGGGTCTCTTGGATTCACTTGTCGATCCCTCACCAACTGGGATAAGGCTATTGTGCCTACACATCCATATTCAAATATTCATTTAAAGGGCAGTAATATTTTCAATTATGAAATTTTCTATTGTATTCCCCATATTTAATTTATTTAAAATATTTAACTTCCAATTGAATTCCTACATTTGATTTTGTCTTTAATCAACTGAACTAGAAGATATAACCTTCATATGATAATTTTCATGCCATGAATTTAAATTTGTTTGTTATTATATTTGAATAAGAAAAATAGGGAAAAGAATTAGTAGAGATAAGTATGTAGTTTAGGATTTAACAAATCCTGATTTAGGGTGCATGTTAAGTCTTACAAATGATTTTTTTTATATTTTTCCTACCTTTAATTTCTTATATTTTCATAAATTTATTTAATTATTCATATGTATTTCCATGAGTATTTGTACCAACCATTAGTCTCATTCCCGATATATCCTCTGATCCCAATATTTCCCATTATTTCTAGTATATTTCTTGTCACACTCTGGTATGTATCTTCTAGAAATTTATTGGCATCTTATCAAAGCTATGACTAAACATAGTCACTTTTAAAATGATTGAGGCATTATTTTTTATTAACCCTTTATCCTTGGACCCATCATGAATTGATCCTTTTTAAGTCTGTAGAATCCATGAATAGTCTTGTTAGTAAATGAGCCAGGTTACAAGCCTATGTTATCCATTCCTACCTTCCTCTGAATTTTTTGCATGATATTTAAAATAATAAGTGTGGGGGGGGGGGGTGGATTTTCCAGGGTGCACCTAGATATACTTCATTAAGGATATTTTATTGGGTTTTTATTGTGATCTCAAGAGAGGCTGCATATTTTTCATTGTATTTTATTACTCACCTATCATGTTAAAAAATAATAAAAAATGGGTTGTGTAAAGACCCATAAATTTCAAGGAATTTTTTTTCCTAATTTCTTTGGGATTTTACGAGTACGCAGTTTCTGACAACACCTGATTCTGAGGCCCGGTGTGCCCAGAATCAATTTCCGAAGGTTATCTCAGGTATGTTCAGTGAACGAGCGAGCGGGTTTTTCTAACTTTTGAACTGGTGCTCGGAATCGAAATCCGAGGGCACCGATGAAACCGCAGCATCGGTAATTGCTTAGGAATTCCTTTTTTGGAGTTGTGTTTGCTCGGGTGAGGTTATTAAATAAATGGGTTAACTGAAGAGTGAAATGAAAATTTGTGCTACAATTTTTATTTCTATTATATGTAGTTATAACCTATGCATGGAAGTTGGAGTGGGACCCACTCCATCCTAACTCCACTTGGTAGGATATTAGTGAAGTGGGGCCCACACGATCCCCACCTCTTCAATTCCATTAAACCTCTATCTTGCAATTTATTTTTGTAACTCACCCACTTCCCCAATTTAATGACATGTCAACTCTCGCAATTAATTGGATTGTTAAATGCTCTTCAATTAAGTTAATTAATTGAATGAGATCTTTTGAATTTCAAATTAATGTTGGAATGTGTGTGTGTGAATAAAATAAGACAAGGTATTATTTTATTGTTGGTGGTTTCGTTGTGTGGAATAGAGGAGAGAACTCTTGCGGTCTTGAAGGACATCTTCTTCCTCGTTGAAGAATGCGAAGAACGTCGGAGCACCAAGGAGAGACGACGTGCCAATCTCTCCCTTCTCTGCAGCCAGTGTGGGACGACATTCTCTTCTTGGATGCTCGCCAACGCCGTCTTCAAACTACCCTCGCGACGCCGTTTTTCCGCGACGATCTTTGTATGACAACTTCTTGAGGTAGGGGTTTGGTTTTGTGTTCGTGAATATTCTTTTGACATCCAACGTTAAATTCTTTAGCCGCTTGTTATCGAATTAATGGGAGGGGGCCGGACCACACGAACACAGCCGACCCTCCTCCCCCTTTGTTATTGTACTCTTTGCGGCTCGAACGAAGGCGGCGCGGTGCAACGGCACCGCGCGGGAACGAGGAATATCACCATGGCGAAGGAGCGCGGCGTTGTTACGCCGCGTCGTTGAGGCTGAAAGTGGCCACGACAGGAGTGGGGCGCGGCACTATAGCGCCACGCTGGTCAGACCAAGGCCGCGGCGGAGCAAGGGAGGGCGGTCGGAACCGTCGGCCGCCGGCGCTCAGGAGGCGGGACCAACCGGTCCCGCGCGGCGCAACCGGCCGACTGGATCTGAGAAAACCAGAGGATTGAACCCCCATTCAGCATAGGGCGGACCCTTAGGCTCGCCGTTTCGAAACAAGGGGAGGCAGCGCACCCCCCCCCCCCCCCCCCCCCCCGCGTCCGCTCAGCGCGCGGGCGCCCAGGCCAGACCGGCCGCAACGGGCCGGACCGCCCGTGCCGGGCCGGTCCGCCCGCGCCGGGCCGGGACGCACCGGCGGGGCCGGGCCGCACCGGCCGGGTCGGGTCGTACCCAACTGGGCCGACCCAGGGGTATTGGGCCGGGTCGGACCAGGCCCAAACCCCCTGAATTCGAACAGATCCGTTCAAACGCCCATAACTTGGGTTACAGACCTCCTATCGACAAACCGTCAGTTGATACATGATCCTTGGATCGAGACGGTCGTTTAGGTATATTACACTCAAGGTTTCGAAGAATTTGGGTATGGCCGAGTTGGTTTGAACACGAAACCAACCGGGCCCTCGGAGCGGAAACACTTATAACTTGAGTTCCGGACGTCCGATTGATGTGTCGTCGACTTTGATGGTTTCCTCTTAGTGAGACGGTTCTTTTGACTTACTATGCTCGAGGTTTGGATGCAGTTGGAGTACGGTCAGGTTGGTTTTGACTTAAAATCAAACTGGACCCCTGGGAAGAAAAGGCCAATAACTCTCAGACCGGGCGTCCGATTGACGTGCCGTCTGTCACGTTGAGTTCATTTTATTGAGATGGAACTTTGGGATACATCAACTCCGGACTACGTGTAATTTGATGTATCGACCCCCTTGGCTTGTAGAGCGGACCCTCCCAGAATCGAGCATGTTGTGTGCGGGAACCCTGGAGCTGGCTGCGACTGCGACGACGATGACGACTGTACTGGGATCCTCCATGGGTTCGGTAGTGACGAAAACCATACTGAAATCCTCCATGGGTTCGACGACGATGATAGCTATTCTTATATCCTATTTGGATCCGGCAGTACTACTGTTCTTGTATCCTACGTGGGTACGACAGTATTTGACTCTATGCTTGTATCCTACGTGGGTCCGGCAGAGTAGCTGGTCTTGTATCCTTTGTGGGTCTGACAACTTGGCTGGTCTTGTATCCTATATGGGTCCGACAGCTTAGATGAATTAGTGGTTATATCTGATCATCTCTATCATCTTACGAAGAAGTATACCTGTGTGATCTGAGTCTTTACTTTCAATCATTATCTTTGATGTGATTGACTTGATATCCTGTGTGGATTACGTTGTGCTTTCCTGTGTGGACTGGGTTGTACTTGAGCTCGTGGGTTGGATCAGAACTGAATTGATGACTTAGGTATATGTATGGGAATATAGCTAAGTGGAGTTGGTTGATACTTCGTTATTGTATCTTTCCTTTGTAGTTTATCCTTTGTGGATTCTGGGAGACCATCAGGGGTCTCGGGGTCCCTACTGAGTAGTGTATACTCACCCCTACACGGGTTTTGCCCGCACTACGTTGTGTTGGATGCAGACGACAGACAGTGCTGATCATGGTTGAGGCTTGTGGAGCGAGTCGGTACCTGGAGGTGGACCACTAGGCGGGACGTACACGGAGCGGACGGCTAGACTCGAGGAGCTGAAGAGACTATCTGTACCCACCCTTCAGGTGGGATTTCTAGTGGACAACTTGGTGTTGCTGCTTTACTTTTCAGTTGTTGTACTTCCTTTTTCAATTGTACTTTACTTTCAGTTGGGTTTGTATTTTGGCCCATTTACCTTCCAGCACTTACAGTTGTACTCAGTTTACTTAGTGTTTACTTATGTTTGATTACTTTGTGGTGTTTGTTTTCTTTTATAAAGGAAATTCCTTCCCTTATATCGGGAATTACGCCTTTGGTGCTAGTCGCCAGCCCCTGGCCTATGGAGGGCGGGCTTGGGGTAGTCACGACACGGGTCCCGAGGACGGGTCGTGAAAAATTGATATCAAAGGATTTCGGTTCTACCGCAGAACTCAGGACTCTGATCTTTCTTCTATGTGAATCAATAGTGTTAATGGTATTGAGTATGGTTATCAGTCCAGGGAGTCCAGTGTTGGTGCGGCGGCCGAAGTATCCATACACCAGGACCCTGACTTCTGATTTCCGACTTAGTACACGAAAACATTGATTGCATGTGTGTTTCAAAAGTTTTCTTTGTGGTTACTTTGTGTCAGCTCACCAGGTATATTGTATTGACCGTGGCACACCTGTTTCTTTTTAGGATGGCCCCATGATAGCATCCAGCTAGGGTTTTGAGCTTTGTGTGAGAAGACAGCCCACCGAGCGATGAGGCCTCGGTGCAGGGCCCTTTTACAGTGGAGGCACCGACGGTACCTCTACCCACCAAGCCACCGATGCCACCAGCCCCAACTGCTGAGAGTGCACGTCGCCTTAGTGCACTGCACGAGTTTCAGCATCAGATACCACACAGGTTCCATGGGGAGACAGACCCTCAGGCAGCCGAGGATTGGCTGGAGGCTGTTGTATGAGTTTTCAGGTTAGTGGGGACACCAGCTGACCTCATGGTGATCCTTGCAGCGAGTCTCCTGCACACGGCAGCAGGCAGATGGAGGAGCTTGATGCTCCAGGTGCATGATGAGGCATCTCTCCTTTGGTCAGACTTCGAGATCCTATTTCGCTAAGAGTTCTTCCCAGCCACCCTTCGTGCGGTGCGCATCCAAGAGCTACTACAACTGCGGCAGGCTAGTATGACGGTAGCCCAGTACTCGGTGAGATTTACCGATCTCTCGTGCTACTCCAGGTACATGGTACGGGACCCATTCTTCCAAGCCTAGACCTTCGAGTAGGGACTGAGACATGAGATCAGGGCATCGATGATATCCCTCAACATTCCGACACAGGCAGGAGTACTGGAGAAATCCCTTCTCGTAGAGAGATTTCTCGCTGAGCCTACACCAGCAGCGAGACCTAACGCAGGGTGGCACGTAGAAGAGTCTTCTATGGTTGGCAGTCGACAGATGTCACAGGGGTCCAGGCAGACCAAACCATCAGTCGGACGACCTCAGGACACTGGCTCAGAAGTGCAGGGCACATGGCGCAGATCCAGTCTTACGAGGAGCAGACAGTGCTACGCATGTGGCGGGCAGGGCCACATGGCTCGTGACTGCCCGACCCGCCATGTAGAGGAGCAGCAGACGGTTGAGGGACCACCCAGGCAGAGGCAGAGGGTCGATCGTGGTGGTTCGCAGGGATCAGGCGGACGAGGCAGAGGAGCTGGCCGAGCAGCAGGTGGTGGGTGACACTTTGAGACTCTATAACAACCACCACTAGGAGGTACACCCTGACCACAGGGAGTTGGCGGACAGAGGCAGGCTCAGCTTCAGGCAGTGGAGGCCTACGAACACGGTGTACCAGAGATGATTCGATGTACTATCTATGTCTACTCCACCCTTGCTGTAGTTCTTATAGACACAGGAGCGAGTCATTATTTCATTGTCGATGCCCTTGTTCGGAGCTCGGAGATTCCGATGGAGCCGTTGGCTCGATCCTTACGGCTAGAGACTCCTACGGGGGCAGACTCGACGATTACACACTGGTGCCGGCAGTGTGAGCTTACTCTAGGATGCGATATCTTCGGCTGGGATCTTCTTGTAGTGGCATCGAGGCCTTACGACATCATCTTGGGCATGGATTGGTTATCTACAGTCCATGCTCAGATTGACTATATTAGGCGCAAGGTGCGATGTGTTCACACTAATGGGATAAGGTTCACCTTCACTGGCGAGAAGGGAGCCTTTGCAGCGCAGGATGGACTCACACAGAGGAGAGGACAACCGATCACTCATCAGTTGGATAGCCTCATCCTAGGAATAGTTGACGTGCGGAGCCCGAGTTTTCCTATAGCGGTGGATCAGTATGCGGATGTTTTTCCTGACAACGTTCTAGGACTACCTCCTCGTAGAGAGGTAGACTTTTATATTGACCTATACCCCGGGATAGCCTCGATATCTACTCCAGCATATCGGATGGATCCCGCTGAGCTTCAAGAGATACAGGTACAACTTGAGGACTTGCAGGGCAAGGGATTCATTCGACCCAGTGTTTCACCCTGTGCTTCCTCGATATTGTTCGCCAAGAAGGCGGACAGGAGATTGAGACTGTGTGTCGATTACCGTCGCCTGAACCAGGTGACCGTAAGGAACAAGTATCCGCTACCGAGGATTTACGACCTCTTCGATCAGCTCAAGGGAGTGCGGTGGTTCTCGAAGATAGACCTCAGGTCAAGCTATCATCATCTTAGAGTTCGAGATGAGGATGTGTAGAAGACGGCCTTCAGATGTTGGTATGGCCACTATGAGTTCTTGGTTATTCCTTTAGGCATAACCAACACTCTAGCAGTATTCATGAGTCTCATGAACAGGATCCTTCAGCCTTACCTCGATCTATTTGTAGTAGTCTTCATCGACGACATATTGATATACTCGACCATTGAGGAGGAGCACGCCTACCACTTTCTGGTTATACTGGACACACTCTGAGAGCACCAGCTTTATGGTAATCTCTCGAAGTGTTAGTTCTAGATACGTGAGGTCCACTTCTTGGGACACGTCATCTCTAAGGTGGGAGTTGTGGTGGATCCTATGAAGATCGAGGCAGTGTTAGCTTGGGAGCCACCCAAGATCATGACGGAGGTGCAGAGTTTCTTAGGTCTAGATGGGTACTACTGGAGATTTGTTCCAGACTTCTCCAGAGTTGCGTCACCGCTTTTAGCTTTGAAGAAGAAAGGGAAACCCTTCGTGTGTCCAGATAGATGTCAGCAGAGCTTCCAGGATTTGAGACAAATATTGACCAGCACACCTATCTTGAGTCTACTGGAGGAGGGAGTAGGGTACATAGTCTACTGCGATGCATCAGGGACCGGACTCGGATGTGTCCTGATGCAGGAGTGGGCAGTGATCACCAATGGATCACGACAGTTAAGGCAGCATGAGAAGAACTATTCTACCCATGACCTGGAGTTAGCAGCAGTGGTCTTTGCTCTGAAGATGTGGCGACACTATCTAATGGGCAAGCGCTTTACAGTCTATTCTGACCACCAAAGTCTCAGGTACATCTTCTCGAAAAAGGAACTGAACCTGAGACAGTGGCGATGGATCGAGTTCCTTTAGGACTATGACTTTGAGATAGTCTATACTCCTGGAAAGGGGAACGTAGTAGCCAATGCTCTCAGTATGAGGACGGGCATTCAGCTACTTGGGGAGGCGACAGAGCAGCTAGACGCTTTGTAGATATCCTTTATGGATAGAGATGAAGCAGCCTTTCTGCAGTCACTCACCATCACTCCTCCACTACTATAGTGGGTTAGATAGGCACAGTGTGGGGACGTTGACTGTGAGATGTGGCGTGCACAAATATCCTTACGACAGGCACCTGATGGATTCTCTATAGGAGGAGAGCACGACGTCCTTTTCAGAGGACGTACCATGGTACCAGCTGCTTTACAGGAGGAGGTGATGATAGAGTTCCACACTTCTCCTTTAGTGGTATATCCAGGGGTAGCAAAGATTTATCGAGATCTTAGACGACAGCACTGGTGGCCGGGTATGAAGAAGGTTGTGGTAGAGTTCATTTCTCAATGCCTCACCTTCCAGCAGGTGAAGGTGGAGCACCAGGTACCAGTGGGCTTGGTACAGCCCTTGGAGGTCCCGAAGTGGAAGTGGGATGGGATATCTATGGATTTCGTGACTGGACTACTACGTAATTATAAAGGTCACGACTCCATTTGGGTGATTGTCGACCAACTCACCCAGACGGCCCACTTCTTGCCCATCAGAGAGCAGGGCTCAATGGAGAGATTGGGACACCTCTATGTTCATGAGATTGTACAGCTTCATGGTGTGACATCATTTATCGTCTTCGATCGAGATGATCTCTTTACTTCTCGGCTTTGGAAGGGGTTGCAGGAGGCATTCGGGACGTAGCTACGCCTGAGCACCGCCTTTCACCCTCAGACAGATGGTCAGACAGAGAAGACCATTCAGACTCTCGAGGACATGCTCTGTGCATGTGTCCTCGACTTTGGTTGTAGCTGGGAGGATCACCTACCCTTGGTGGAGTTTGTGTACAACAACAGCTACCACTCCACCATCGGGATGGCACCATGCGAGGCACTGTACGACCGACCTTGCAGATCACCTCTATGCTGGACAGACCCTGGAGAGTCAGTACTTGTGGGACCGAAGATGGTCCAGGCCACGACAGAGAAGGTCCAGGTCATCCAAGAGTGGATGAGGATAGCTTAGAGTTGACAGAAGTCTTATGCTGACAGGAGGCGGAGACCACTAGAGTTTGAGGATGGCGACCACGTTTTCTTGCGGGTCTCACCTCAACGTGGATTACGTAGATTTGGCCGAGGAATAAAGTTATCTTCGTGCTTCATCGGACCATTCCAGGTCCTCAGCTGGATTAGCGAGGTGTCTTATCACCTGGATCTACCACCTAAATTGCACCGGGTGCATGACATCTTCCATGTATCTCAGCTGAGGAGATACGTGCACGACCCAACGCATATCATCGACCATGGGGAGCTGGACATTGATGACGGGACGACTTTTGCAGAGGTCCCGGTGGAGATCGAGGATCGACAGGAGAGGGTCCTATGTGGGCGGTCAATTCCTCTAGTGCACATCAAGTGGCAGCACAGGAACCTCCAGGAGAGAACTTGGAAGCGGGAGGATCAGATGTGTGCTCAGTACCCTCATTTGTTCCCCTAGTTTGTGATGTATCTTTACGGGGACGTAAATCCTTGAGGTGGGAGTAATGTAAAGACCCATAAATTTCAAGCAATTTTTTTTTCTTAATTTCTTTGGGATTTTATGAGTACACAGTTTCTGACGGCACCTGATTCCGAGGCCCGGTGTGCCCGAAATCAACTTCTGAAGTTTAGCTCGGGTACGTTCAGTGAACGAGCGAATGGGTTTTTCTAACTTTTGAAACGGTGATCGGAATCAAAATACGAGGGCACCGATGAAACCACAGTGCCAGTAATTGCTTAGGAACACCTTTTCTAGAGTTGCATTTTCTCGGGTGAGGTTATTAAATAAATGGGTTAACTGAAGAGTGAAATGAAAATCTGTGCTACAATTTTTATTTCTATTCTCAGTAGTTATAACCTATGCATGGAAGTTGGAGTGGGACCCACTACATCCTAACTCCACTTGGTAGGATATTAGTGAAGTGGGGACCACACGAGCCCCACCCCTTCAATTCCATTAAACCTCCCTCTTGCAATTTATTTTTGTAACTCACCCACTTCCCCAATTTAATGACATGTCAACTCTCGTAATTAATTGGATTGTTAAATGCTCTTCAATTAAGTTAATTAATTGAATAAGATCTTTTGAATTTCAAATTAATGTTGGCATGTGTGTGTGAATAAAATAAGACAAGGTATTATTTTATTGTTGGTGGTTTCGTTGTGTAGAATAGAGGAGAGAACTCTTGCGGTCTTGAAGGACATCTTCTTCCTCGTTGAAGAACGCGAAGAACGTCGGAGCACCAAGGAGAGACGACGTACCGATCTCTCCCTTCTCTGCAGCCGGTGTAGGATGACATCCTCTTCTTGGACACTCGCCAACACCGTCTTCGAACCACCCTCGCGACGCCGTTTTTCCGTGACGATCTTTGTACGACAACTTCTTGAGGTAGGGGTTTGGTTTTGTGTTCGTAAATATTCATTTTCCGTCCAATGTTAAATTCCTTAGCTGCATGTTATCGAATTAACGGGAGGGGGTCGGACCAAACGAAAATGGCCGACCCTCCTCCCCCTTTGTTATTGTACTCGTTGCAGCTCGAACGAAGGCGGCGCGGTGCAACGGCACCACGTGGGAACGAGGAATATCACCGTGGCGAAGGAGCGCGGCACCGTCACGCCACACCGTTGAGGCCGAAAGAGATCGCGGCCGGAGCGGGGCCACGACGGTGGGGCGTGGCGCCGCCGCGCTGCGCCTGTCGGACCAAGGCCGCGACCTTTGGCAGCGGCGGAGCAAGGGAGGGCAGCCAGAACCGCTGGCCGCTGACGCTCATGAGGAGGGACCAACCGGTCCCGCACGACGCAACCGGTCGGCCGTTATGGCCGACCCTATCCGATAAAACCGGAGGATTGAACCCCCGGTCAGCACAGGGTGGACCCCCGGGTCTACCGTTTCGAAGAAAGGGGGGAAGCGCAACCCCCCCTCCCCCCTGAGTCCGCTCAGCGTGTGGGCTTCCAGGCCGAACCGGCTGCACCGGGCTGGACCGCCCGCGCAGGGCCGGGCCGCCCGTGCCAGGCCGGGCCGGCCCCCAGCGATGGGCCGGACCGCACCGGCTGGGCCAGGCCGCACCAGCCGGGCCGGGCCGTGCCCAACTGGGCCGGACCCGGACCCAGGTTGGGTCGAACCGATTCGGGCCATCCCAGGGTGTATTGGGTTGGGTCGGACCGGGCCCAAACCCCCTGATTTCAGACAGATCCGTTCAAACACCCATAACTAGGGTTACGAACCTCTGATCGAGGAACCATTAGTTGTGATGAGATCCTTGCATCGAGAAGGTCGTTTTGGTATATTACACTCAAGGTTTCAGAGAACTTGGATATGGCTGGGTTGGTTCGAACACGAAACCAACCGGGCCCTCGGAGCGGAAACGCTTATAACTTGAGCTCCGGACATCCGATTAACGTGTCGTCGACTTTTTTGGTTTCCTCTTAGTGAGAAGATTATTTTTAATTAATCCTCTCAAGGTTTGGACACAATTGGAGTACGTTCGGGTTGGTTTTGACTTAAAAACCAACTTGGCCCCTAGGATGAAAAGGCCAATAACTCTCAGACCGGACGTCTGATTGATGCGCCGTCTGTCGCATTGAGTTCCTTTTGTCAAGACGGAACTTTGGGATACATCAACTCCAGACTACGTGTCAGTTGATGTATCTAACCCCTTGGCTCGTGGAGCGGACCCTCCCGAAATCGAGCATGCTGTGTGTGGGAACCCTAGAGCTAGCTGCGACTACAACGATGATGACGACTGTACTGGGATCCTCCATGGGTTCAGCAGCGACGATGACCGTACTGAAATCCTCCATGGGTTTGACGACGATGACTACTGTTCTTGTATCCTATGTGGGTCCGGCAGTACTACTATTCTTGTATCCTACGTGGGTCCGACAGTATTTGACTTTGTGCTTGTATCCTATGTGGGTCCGGCAGAGTAGCTGGTCTTGTATCCTTTGTGGGTCCGATAGCTTGACTGGTCTTGTATCCTACGTGGTTCCGACAGCTTAGATGAATCATTGGTTACATCTGATCATCTCTATCTTCTTACGAAGAAGTATACCTTTGTGAGCTGAGTCTTGACTTTAAATCATTATCTTTGATGTGATTGACTTGATATCCTGTGTAGATTACGTTGTGCTTTCCTGTGTGGACTGGGTTGTACTTGAGCTCATGGGTTGGAGTAGAACTGAATTGATGACTTAGGTATATGTATGGGAATATACCTAAATGGAGTTGGTTGATACTTCGTTATTGTATCTTTCCTTTGTAGTTTATCATTTTTGGATTCTGGGAGACCATCAGGGGTCTCGGAATCCCTAATAAGTAGCATATACTCACCCCTGCATAGGTTTTTCCCGCACTACGTTGTGATGGATGCAGATGACGGACAATGCTGATCGTGGTTGAGGCTTGTGGAGCAAGTCGGTACCGGGAGGTGGACCACTGGGCGAGACGTACACGGAGCGGACGACTAGACCTGAGGAGCTGAGGAGATTATCTGTACCCACCCTTCAGGTGGGATTTCCATTGGACGACTCGGCGTTGCTGCTTTACTTTTCAGTTGTTGTACTTCCTTTTTTAGTTGTACTTTACTTTCAGTTGGGTTTGTATTCTATCCCATTTACCTTCCAGCACGTATAGTTGTACTCAGTTTACTTAGTGTTTACTTCTGCTTGCTTACTCTGTGGTGTTTGTTTTCTTTTATAAATGCAATGCCTTCCCTTATATCGGGAATTACGCATTTGGTGCTAGTCGCCAGCCCCTAGCCTATGGAAGGCATGCTTGGGGTAGTCACGGCATGGGTCTCGAGGACGGGTCATGACAGGTTGTGTCTTGGTAGGATCAAAAATTACCACTTCCAAACCGATGATATTTTGATTGTAAGTAGTTAGGTGGTGGATGTGATATTTTTCTTAAGAATATCTTTTGAAAAAGAAAAAAAAAGAAAAAAAAAAGATAAAAAGTGAAAGAGAGGTAGATTTATTCATTGTGCTTACATATATAATGAGCCCACTTTGATATTTTTAGGAGGAAGAGATAAATAACATATAGATATGTGAGGGAGATTTATATTGAACTTATATTTTAATATAATTCATTACACTTTAGATTCAAACCTTCTTTTTTAGCCTTATTTTTTCACATTATTTATCCACCTTCCCTAAACCCTTAGAGGCATTTGAACCTAATGAAGAAGCACACATGATTACTTGTAATTATATCTTTATATGGTGGAGATTTTAGATGTCCTGAAATCCTATGTTAAGTGACATGTTCTTAAGGTATGTTTTGAACTAAACTTATACATGTAGCTTGAATATGAGAGGAAAAATTAACATGAGGTAAATTGCAAATAAAACGTACATTAATATTGAATTAAAAAATGAAAATGGATGATTAAAAAGGATTTGATATTTCAAAAGAAGAAAATTTAAATACATTATTTATTTATTTTCTTTGAAAAATGAAGAATTGGTGAATTTTTCATGTGTGGTGATCAAAATTTTAATTTCCCATTTAATCAATTGATTTAATTAACATTGAATTTAAAGCATGGTAAGATGAGCTTCCTTTGTAGTATGTTGGGATTCTATCCTTGAGGATAAGACTGAATTCAAGTGTGGGGGTAATTTTGATATATGTATTTCATGCATATATTTTAAGATGTTTTAATACATTAATTTTCATGATATAATTGATATTCTTACAAATATTTGGACTATTTAACTTGTTTTGTGATTTTTGGAAGGATACGACTATGTTTTGGAAAAGGAATAGAAAAAAAGGAGAATATGAGGAGAGAAAAAAGGAACTTTTCACTACAGCAGAAAGTGCCATAGTGTGAAACCAGAAAAAAGAATACTTCCCATGATGATCGATGATCATGGAACACTTTTGGGATACAAAACTAAAGAACCAGAGCAAAATAGAGCTTCTAGAGCTGGAATTTTAATATTTGCATCATATAAAAATTACACGACATGAAAACACTAAAAGGAATAAATCAATACATGAATATTTTCCAGGCCTCAAACATTAAATGTCATGAAATATTTACATAATGTGAAAGTTTCAAGATGACCTAAAAATGGCCAGATTTGACTTATTGGAAGGTGGAGACCAATTTTATGATCTTAGTACCACCCAAGATCACTTTTTGACCCAAATAAATTCCATTGAATACCATGATCCCCAAGAGTATTAATAAACATAAGTATGAGCTATCGCTACTAAGGAGAATCAAGAGATCAAAGCTTGGAGTGAGAAGATATGTTGTGCAGGGTCCTCACTAGTTTCATCTTCATATTTCATTTATGTTTTTGTTTTATTTCTTCCTTCCCCCTTACTACATTATCATTAGGATAAGGGGTTAAACCTGCCTTGTGTTGGGGTTATGTATCCAAAGGGGGAAGGTGTAGTTGAATATTTTATTTCTTTCTTATTCATGTATTTGGATTGTTGTAATTTATTTAATCAATTTCCAATCCCTTTATTTTACTTTTGTCATGAACATTAATATTTTAATTTGAAAGGAACATTTAATAATTGTGCAATTTGTTACCCTAAATTAAGGAATGGTCATTTTCACATTCAGAGAAACCAGGTTTTAAAATGGTATCGAGACAAACTCAATTTGGTAATTACCTAATTACTTGACCATGGGAAAAGGGGGATCACCATGTTAAGGAGGGGATACCATGACCATTGGATCCACCTCATCCTGACTTCAAAATGAAACATGAATTAATAAATTTAATTACTAAAATACAATTTCACCATAACACTAAAACTATATAACCCTGGCACACCTTCAATATTGATATCCAAATGACCAATTTTCAAGTGCCTCTCACTTTATCTCTCTCACTCTCTTGTTCCAACCAATCAAACAACTATGTTTTTGAATTATTAGAGTTAATTTAGAGCATATAGTTCATATTTATGGGTACAACACTTAGACTAACCAATTACCACACTTTTGTATTTAGTTTGTCACATTTTTATAAATTTATATTTTTTTTAGCGCCATAGGAAATTAATGATTCCCTACATGCTGTCAATAATTTAACACATAATCAATATGGAAAGTCAAATAACTAAACATGCATGAAAATTAAATAACTTAACTATCATGATAAGATAACTTATAATCAATATGTAAAGGTAAATAACTGAAAACACATTTCATTTAATTAATAACATGACTATCATAATTTTATAATATAATCAATATGATAAGGTAAATAACTGAAAACACATGACATTTATTCAATAAACTGAGAATGAAATGCATCTAGATATAATATCATTGTGAAAATATCGTGAATAATAATAATTAAATTCTCAATGAAAGAAATTCTTAATTATTATACATCATGATCTCAGGCATCATGATACCTCTATTATCAAGACCTTTCTCAAGATAGTTTAAAATTGATAGGTAGGTATACACCAGAAACCCATTTAACTAAGGCTAACCAACTAATTAGTCACATGATAATACAGATTCATCAAGGTTCTATCTATAACTAGGCCCCACCCCTATCTTCATGTCCAAATCATTTCTTATATATTAAATAATTGATTTAATTCATGAATAATATGCTTTACCATTAAAAATTCATATTGAATAAAGAATATGGATTATCAATATTTCCCCATTCAATCAAATAACTTAAAAAGTAAAACAACATATGTATAAATGAGATATAGTTTAATAAATAAGTATATGCATGATAAATAATATAGATATTTAGGGGAAATTTAATATCCAATGAACATAGGAAAGTTAATAATTCAAGGGAAAGTTAATGACTAAAAAAATGAATCAAGGAAGTGAATGTCAATACAATCCTTGGTCAAAATAAACATAAACCATCTAGATGAATAATAATTATGGTATTAATACAACATATCCCTAGTAGAGTATATTTAAAATAAAGGGTTGTTGTTGTTGATGATAATAAATACCATAAAATATATATTTAAAAATCATTATTGAGGAAAATATCATTTTCATTTTAAAAATAACCTTTTAAACTAAAAGGTTACACAAAATTTTGAAAACAATTTTATTTTAAAATAAAATTTTAAACTTATAAATGAATATTTAAAATATTTAGTGGTCATGACGTTGGGAAATTCCATACATGTCGTACATGTTAAAACAATTTTTTTTCACATTTTTGGTAAAATCCAAACGGGGCTTGTTTGGAAAACAACATGAAGATTCCTTTCAAAAAAATTAAAACGTAAAATATGTGTAAAAATGTATTTAATAAATAATTTTGATAATATTAAAACATTTTTGAATTTTTTTTTCTGAAAACATGGATTTGGAATAAAAAAGATTTTCTACCAAAGAGAGAAATGAAGTCATATATTATTAAAAACATTTTATCAATCATTTTAAGTACCAAAGATTGGAAAAATGGTAATATCACTTGAAAACATAATTAATAACCAGATGATAAGAAAATTAAATGGTTTTATTAGCCAATTATCAAATAATTTCCTTCAATGTAAATTCAATCATAAACAATCCCAATTAAAATGAGATTGTGAAATAAATCCTCACGAAGATCATAAAATTGAAGTGAGAATTAATCAATGAATAAATTATGTGTATTGAATTTAAATCCATATAAAACAATTTTAAATAATATATAATATAATAAAAAGTAATTACACACATAATCTTATAATATCAAATATAGTGAAGAAGTAATATAACTCAATGAAAAGGAATTGAGTTATGAAATTTTTTACCACTTTGTAATTTTCATGTCAAATAACCTTTGATGGAATAATTAAAATTGAAACTTAAAATATAATTAATTATAAAAAATTAATTACATTACATGTAAAAGGTGAATTATATACACCATATAAAATAAATTGTGTGTATAACATTACAATATGCATCAATAAAGGAAAATTGAGGCGAAGTACCTTACCCCACGCTTCCTTTTGGTTGAACATTATTTGAACTCATGTATAATGGTTTTAATAATGTTATTAATTTATAAAAAAAACCATATTCAAATTTATAATATCATATATGATCCCCTTATAACATTTTACCACCTTTTTGTTAATAATATTTCATTATTTTCATTATTTTGGGTGTTAATTGTTTTGTTTTCGCATGCATATTTTCTTATGAATATTTTGGTTCTTTAGCATATTATATAGTTCCATAATCTCCAAAATTATATTAATGTTTTAAATATCATTTTTTTATATAAATTATTATAAACATTATAGAAATTTGAAAATGGAGAATGGATCACATTGCTTCGTGGAGATGGTAGGTCGTACGTACGCACGAGTGACGTTATCATTTCCATAATGAGTGAAATAGTAAGGAATTATGTGATATATTAATTTTAAATAATAAATTTAGTGTCATATATATTACATATATTCATTAAATTTATCCTTATTCCATTCCATGTAAAAAATAAGTGAAAAATAAATCACATCGCTTCATGAGACAATAGTTTGCCGTACACATGAGTGTTATTATCATATTTTAAACAGAATAGAATGTAAAAAAGTATATGTTATATTAAAATTACATAAGTATAATAATATCATAAATATTATATAAATTTTTTAAATCTGTCATTATATCCATCCTTTAAATGTGGTGATGGAAAACGAATTACATCAGTTCGTGAGATGGTAGTCTTTCGTACACACAATCAACAATTTTGTTTACCATTTGATGGAAGGGGATATGGATATAGGTCATTCCTTTAACATGATAAAATCACATTATATAATCATGTTTTAATAATATTTTAATGAGGTGGAATAAGAAACAAAAAAACACTCTTTTAAGAACGTTACCTCTTCTTCGAACAACTTATTTAGGTTTGCATAAAAATCATTTCTAGGTTGGATTTATAATCAAACCAACGAATATATGATGTTTCTCGGGAATTAAGGAATTTATTTTTTTATTTCATGGCTGAAAAAAATTGTTTTTGAAGTGTTAAGATGAGTGAATATGGGGAGGCCTTTTATAAGTGAGGTAGGTGGAACACTTGTAATTTTTTAAAAGAAAAAGGTGTACCTATATTTTTCACAAGAAATAAGGAAAAAAATGGACCATTATAGAACCTAGAAGATATAAGTTCTAAATATGGTCATAAAATGGATTTTTGACAAGTTTTACGTCATTTTTAACCCTTATCTTTTTAATTTAACCTCTGATAAACCCATTTTTACCTTAACCATGATAAATAATTTTTACTATTTTTACTATCAATTATGGTAAAAAATTAATTTGAAATTATTATATAATATAAATTATAATGATTACAAATATTGATTCTATTTTAAAAATTAAACTCATAGAAGTGGTAGAATTTAATTTAAAATTAAACTCGCAGATGCAATGAGAAAGTAGTTTTTCAAAGAGAAAATGTTCAAAATTTTAAAATATTTTTATTTAGAAAATCAATATGAAATTTATTACTATGACCTAAATTGGATTAATAGATAAATAATTGAAATAATTTTACTTTTAAAACCATATTAAGATAATTTTTAAGTTTTTAAATGCTTTAAATGAAATGATAATTCTTAATAAAAAACTGTATTTTACACTATTTATCGAAAATTTTATATTTTTATAAAATTATAAAAAAATTCACTCCAAGATAATTTTTAAATGATTATTTCAAAAATTAATTTTATTTTTTTCAAATAAATTTTCTAAAAGTTACAAAAATTGATTTTAAATTAAGTGTGAAAATGGCGACAAAACTATTTTCTTGGAAAAATACAGCTTTTCAGAAAACATTTTCTTTTTTTATTCCAAATGATTCTTTATTTATAATCAATAAATATCCATTGAATTTATTTTATAAATGTGTAAACCATATAACTTTCATAATTTAGTTATTAATATTAATTCCCCCCAATTTAATGGCTAGGTTATAATGGTATACTATATTACGATCTATTAAGACTTGGGATTTCATGTTCCACAAGTTATCGAAGATATAGTATTTATTTAAAAATAAATATATCATAAAGCATCTAAGTTTTAAATTATTATCTAAGATATAATTTTTGTTTCATATATTATATCTAACCTATTTTTCATCTTTTAAAATCTTGGAGTGTTTCAAGGAATATTTTGCACGTTGTTGTGAAAATAGCTTAATTTTGGATTTTTAAGTATTTATATTTACTTTTATATTTTGTCATAAAAGTCAATAAAATTATCTAAATTGAAAATTTAAATTTTTTAGGATTTCATGTTTATATAGATTCATTTAACTCAACTATAAAATATTTAATCCAATCATTGTATGCCCAAATGAATTTTACAAGTGAGGCCTTGAAATTTATACATAGTTTTGACTAATTTTATTATTGGGCATATATCTCATAAATTTATGGTATAAATATGACTATATTTTAAATAAAGATAAAAAATATTCCTAGTAATAAATTCAATAACTATGTATACTCAAGATTTATCCATTTTCAAGGTCATAAATGCATGGGAATCCAAATAATGGAAATTCAAACAATCTACTGGACCAAAAAGTTTTTTTATAATAATTAAATAGTAAATTTAGAAAAACATTTCAAATGAAGCTTAATTTTTTTTATCTAACTCTTAATAAAATTATAAAAAAATTATATAAGTCCAATTTTAAATATTCATCCATTTAATGAGGTAAACATGTGCCAACTTTAAGAGGAAAAATTGGAGGGAGACTATCCACCCCTCTTGCCTATAAATTTATACCTTAACTTCATTTCAAAATAGTTATCCATTTTCAATATATTAATAGGGATAGTCTATTATTGTAAATTTATAATTTTTTTAATATATATTAGTTACCTTCCTCTCTTCTCTTTTCATTTTTTCTCTATTGTTTTGTGCTTTTCTACCTCCATGAAAATAGATAACTAACTTTGAATATTGTTTTAAGGGAAGTAATAGTGATTTTCTTTGAGTTATTAAACTTTAATGTTCCTCTTTATTTTATTCTAATGTTATGAAAGTAGTTAAACTGATTAGGTTGTTTGGTTGCTTCTTTTTTCTATTTTTATCTTCTTCTTATCACCCATCTTTATTACTCTCCTTTTACATTATAATGTTTCGTATAGTGGTGTAGCATTATGATTACATTATGTGGTGAAGAGGTATACTAGCCATAGTTCAAGAGATTATTACTATATAGGTCTCAGTGTGGGTTAATAAAATTTCAAATGGTAGTGTTTTGAGTGATAGTTCTTGGTATTAAAATTTAGTGGAATATTGAGAGTTATTTAATGATTTCATCACTGTGAACTCCCTAGAATGATAGATTTTATCTCACTATCCTCTTTGTGTCTTATTTTTTATTTTTCTATATTTTTATATTATATATTTATCATATTAAATTTTAAAACCCTTGTTATATTATAATTTATTTTTAGTTGTATATTTTTATTTATAAATAGTGAACATAGAAAAATGGTGTGTTTGAGTGGTGAGATTGACCTTGAAATTGAACTGTATTAAATTATTTGGAAAATAAGAAAATATTGAGTTTGGATTCATGAAAAATCTCTACCATAAAGAGATGTTAATACACCATGAGTCTAAGAATTATCTTGATCTTGAATATATTAGTAATTAATTTCTAAGACATGATAGGTTCCACCTTTTTAGGGTCCACTCCAATACCTACTTCTGAGATCACATACTTGTGGAAATTTACCTCCTTGATCAAGAATGTGCATTTAGATATCTTTAAGTATAACTTATGTTCTTTAAAGTTCTCTAAGAAAATGTGGATAGGTCGTGCATGCTCATATTAGTATTTATAATAGACCAGTGTATCATGAAAAAAAAACATGGTGAATGAATCTAGAAAGGGTTGAAAATACCTATTCATTAAATCCATAAATACTATTGTATAATTAATTTGGCCAAAAAGTATAAATAGGTTTTCAAAATTCCTATACCAATTTCATAAAGAGGTTTTTGTAATATCTTACCACTTGAATTAAAGGGAATGATATCCTAAATGCAGGTAAATTTTAGAAAACCACCTTTCCCATTTAAACTGAACAAACAAATCATCAATTTTTTGAAAAGGATAACCACTCTTAATCATTAATTAATTTAACTTCTAATAGTCCACACAGAGGCATGAAGTTTTATAATATTTATTAGAAAAAATAATTGGATCGCCCAAAGGATAAGTGACTGACCTAATGAATCCTTTTAGCTTTCAAATCCTCCAACTGTATCTTTAATTCCCTTAATTAATTTGGATTCATATGATATGGAGGAATTGTGATAGGTTTAGTTTTAAGAAAAATTTCAATAGTGAAATCCACCTCCCACATAAAAGGAAGGCCTATAAAGTCATTAGCGAATACTTTTTTGTAAATATCCACTATTAAAGGTAAATTATGTTTCCCTTTAGTTTACACTACTTGAATAATAAGTCTATTTATATCAATAATGATTGACCCCACTTTTCTTTAGTCTGGTCCTACTTGATATGATTGTATCTTCTATTCTCCATAGAGTGTATACTAGAAAACCTCATGGTATATAAATCAATGCATTATCATAATTGAGTAAATCTGTGTATTCCAAGAATAATATGAAATGGGTTTATATTGATAACTATAAGATCTTAAATGTTCCCATATGAAGTTGTTACTAAATCATATGATAAACACTTCCAAGATGGATTTAATATCTTCCCTAGGGGTGTATCAAGACTTATATAAGTATGTTATGTAACCACATTCATACCAAGAATGGAAAATAGTTTCTTAGAAATAAAAAAATGTGAATAACCTATACAAAATAAGGCATAAGATAAAGTATAAGATATAGAAACAGTGTATATAATAGTAGAAAGACCCACTTTATTTTCCTTAGTTAACTAATCCATAACATATATTTTTCTAAACCTTCTAGTTAACCCGGAGGTACAAATCCATGCATAGAAGACTACACAATAGCTACCTGGACTAGACTGCCCTGATAGTATTATTAAACTAATATCCCTAATGGTGGCCAACTACCACTATTGTATTGAGTAGCTGACTGGGCCTGAGATGTTTGGGATGAATGAGGTCACTGCCCACTGCTTTCAGACATACTATGATGGTATAACCTCTAGAGATAACCAAAATACCATAGGAATGACACTACTTTTCTTAAAATGTGTGGTTTAGCTTAATATTCCCAATGCATTCACACTTATGAAACTACACTAAAGTACTTCTTGAAATAGGTGATGAAGGTACTATATTTACCTAACTCCCATAGTGAGAAACAGCTCTGCTTACCTCTTCCCACCATCACTTCTATCCACTAAAAGAATAATTTCTTAAATCATGACCGGGTAGTGATTTACCTACTTTTATACCTCCATTAGATCATATCTTAGTGATTATCACTTAATCACCTCAGAGAATATAGGAAATTTGAAAAGAATAACCGAAGTCTGAAATGGTCCTTTCAAAACCATTAAAATGAATCACTTTATAATCCTCATCTCCACTCATATATGGATAAAAGTAAAGGATATCAGTGAACTTGGTATTATAATCCATAATACTCATTGATTCCTATTGGATATTCATAAATTCATTCACCTTTACCCAAAAAAGTGTTAGGGTAGAATTGATCTAAGAATATATTCGGGGAAATTTTCTAAGTGAGATTTGGTCTTTCCTTTCCTTGATTATAATTCCCCGCCACCAGTGAGTTACCTCTTCCATCATGATGGTGGCTAGGCAAACTTGATGTTTCTATAGTGTATTTATTCTCTTAAAGATATGGTGTATGTAAACGATTCAATACTCATATTCCTATGGAGTGGAATCACTCTAGAATAATGAAGGATGATGAAACTATAAGTCTTTTATAACATCAAAATTCATTGGATCCTTTCAAGTAACTCATTTTATAATAGCTTGGAGTAGTTTATAAAGATATTTTAAGACCTGAGGATCAACTACATGTCAAAATGTAAGAATATTCTCATTTTTTACTTCCTTCTCAGTAGGTAGTGGTCATTTAGGTGGAATACTCTACAATAAAGTAGATAACAACATCAATTTCCTCCCATTAATTAAAAACTCACAAATTTTGGTATGTCATTAATAATATCATGTATAACTCCCCATTTTCTCTCTCCCATTTATTATTTATTTATCAAAATACTTTTTATCAAAATTTTAATTTAGTAAGATGTGATTTAAATATATTTCAAAGGCAAATAGAATGTGATTTAAAAATAATTTAGAAGAGTAACACATCTAGTAATTAATAGTAATAAATAAACCTATCAAATCATGGAATCAGGGGTTAGTTCATATTGACGTACTCATTAACAATAAATATATAGGATAACACTATTTATTTATTATTAGTTTTTTAGTTAATATTAACCTACAATCGATTCCAACTATACCATAATAAAGCATAGGAAATCATAAGAGATCGCATGCGGTCCTATTAGTTTCTACCCATCGATGCCTATTATGATGTAAGAAAATACGGTACCTAGTATGGGCTCAAGTAAAAGAAAAAAGAAAAGTAATAAGAATCCTAGACTACCCATAGTAACTTAGGTCTTAACCATAATTACACGAAAAAGGAATATTTATAGGTTACTTACTAAGTCTATGTGGTCCTATATTTTTATACTCTCTAGTACTATACCCATGAGAATTTTAAGTGGGATCTAATACAATTTTATAACTATCATGACCCGAATACCTAAACAACACCTGGATCAGGTTGTTACAAAATATTTAGTGCACATCCTAATCACCATAGGAAGGCATAAATATTGGTGTTTGAATTGTGGGAGGTGGTTTCCCCCCTAGAAAACTAGATAGGAACAAAGGTATTTCAAACTGAAATTATTTCATGACCCTTGGGGTCGATAGACTTAAGCCTCAAGGACATAAATGACCACTATGGGTACCTTTTTAACTAGTCAGGCCAAAATTAGACAATGAAATAACAATATGTACATGCACACATGTCATATAGAATTATAAAACATCTAAAAAGTCCTCAAAAAAGAGATAAAGTGGACAAAAATGTGATGCAAACATAGTTACTAAGACAAACATGGCCTAAGGATCAAAATAGGTAGACTCCCAGGTGAAATATCCCATGGAATCCATCCAAGATATCCTTAGTATGTGTACTCTATATTTCAAAAAAAAGGTTCAAAAACATTTCCCAATGCCCCAAACTCTAAGCGGTACATACCCATATGATCTGGTGTTTTTCCTTTAACTATATCACATACAATGAGGTTTGCACACATCCTATAGGTGTATGCATATGGAGTGAGTGTGATAACTTAGTAGGCAGTCGCTACCCCACCCCTTTTTACCTTTAATAAACTAAGTGCATGAAGACATCAATATATGGCTAGATTAAAGACCAAATAAGTAAAAAACATGCTTTTTTTTAAAGGTTGGGGCCGAAGCCTCATTTATAATTTAATCAAATAAAATACCTCTTTTAACTGGGTAGAGGGAAACCCATTACATAGCCTGAAGTCCCAGTGGGCATTTAGCCCATTACATGGCCCGTAGGCCTAATTTTTTGGATCAAGGGCCATTCTGTGAATAGTACTGCTACAATACCCGTGCTACTACAGTGTCTCATAGTACCCGCCACTTCTACAGTACTCTGCCGCTACTATAGTGACCTGCCGCCGCTACAGTGTCTGTCATTTCAATAGTGCCCTCCACTGCTACAGTATGCTACAGTACTGCTATAATACCTACGCCCCATGGGTTTTGAACCCCCATTTTTCATGTAGCATTATAGGGTGCTTACCACTAATCCAAACCCCAACTATAAGGAAAAAACATGCTTGACATATCAAAAATCATAATAATAATTAACTAAAATAAGTAACTCCCTGTACCGGGAGTGTCCATACCTTAACTTACCTACTTCAAGAATAGCCCAATATCGATGTCATGTAAGAGGTAGGAAAGTATTACAATTATCCCATCTAATTGGATATGTATATAAATCTAGGTAATAATCTCGTCTTGTGGGATAAGGGAATGGGTATACAAAATTAGAGCCTGATCCCATACTGTGGAATAGGGGTAAGGGGTATACAAAGTGAGGGTGTTACAAGCCCATCCATCACCGAGCTCCAAATCAAGATGCACATATTTTTCAAATATATATAGTAGATAAACACCCCTTATCATACACTTATGATTCATTAAATATAATGTATAAATTATATAAAAAACAAATAAATAATACATAGAATAATACTTTAATGCTTTATGAAAAATGAATTTAATATATTAGGAATTACCAATTTTAAATCACTAAAGGCAGTAATTAAATGTTGTAATTTGTAATCATTCACAAGGGTGATATCATATAAAAAGTAACATGAAAATATCGAGGCATGCTTTTAACAAGTATGAATTTCATGTAAAGGTAAACAATTTTTATACTTTGAAAAGAGTAATTTTGAGAAATAATTTATCACCAAAACATTAATTATTAGCTGAATCCAATCGACCCTATATAGATTCCAATCTAGACCTTAGGGAATATGATAGGGAAGAGGGGTACACCTATTAGGAATTAAATGAGTCTAATAAAAATTATTATATCATGAATAAATGATTTAAATCCCTTGTTGAGGATCTCCCATGATAAAAATATAAAAACTACATAAATAATAAAATAAATAATACTATAAATATTTTACCATTATTTGAAGATTTTTTTACAAAATTTATTGATCTTCATCCAATGCGTTTGATGGAAATCATAAAAGTAGAAAACAAAATACTCCTACCCCCATAAGTATCCTTAGGTTTTATGGATCTCTCATCGTATGAGAGGGACTCACCTTTACCACAGTGTGTTAGCACCTCCTAGAACTAATGAAACAATGGGAGGGAACTTCAAGTTTTTTTGGAAAGGTTCGATCAAGCATCAAGAATTTCACACCAACTACCATCACATGGAAGCCAACTTTATAAATTCCTCTAGGATTATCCTTGACATTATATGCATTAAATCATACATTTATAATGCATGAGTTAATGTTTTGACCATTCATACATAATATGAATGAATTCAAAAAACTCAATTCACATTAAAACTCTTATAAAAAATATTTAATGATATCTTAGGTAGTGATTTGACTGTCTATCCAGCAAATAGTTCCATCATAGGCAGTATAGAATTATATACCTCATTATTCATTCAAATACCAATTTTCATGCAATACATAAAAATATACATTATATATATAAGTATTTTGGGAATATATCTTCTTCACTCTTTAACTTGAAATAAATCCTAATATTTCATTCCATTTCACCTTATATTGTGTCATTTATAATAACTTGTGAAACTGTACCCAAAATCCTTTTTGATATATTCCAAAACTCTTTTGTAGATCTATCATTAACTTAACCTTATATCACATCATATGTAATACCTTGTTAATACCTACCCAAAATAATTTTTTATTAACTCTAAAACACTTTTAGAGTATCTATTTGAGTAAAAATAAATCATCATTCAGTCCATAAAAAAGTGTGACCCCATGGTCCATTACAACTTTAAAAACAAATATGAATCTCCTGATCCATAATTGTAAGAAAACAGAAGCCTCTATCAAAGCATCAATGTTACATAATATATAAATCTATATAGTGTGATCTCTGCCAAAAATTGTATTTTTATATCTGTTTACAGCAGTCTATATCATATGAAAACATGAATTCTCATTTTTTTTCCTTTTTCCAGGACATTGAGTGGTCATGGGACACAGAGTATGTCAATCCCATATAATCTAATGCTCTGTTCTCAATTCTCAAAGTATAGAATGAACTATTTAGTGAATTCATCACATGTTATTCACCTTTATAGATAATAACGTCACATGTCCCTTGTTTGGATGGATATATAATATCCAGGTACGGTCACACACTTCTGAAGTCTATCTCAATCAAGGTCCCATATGTCATACTCGTTATAGGAGAGAAAATTCTAATCTTGGTTAAGCTCCAATCTATGAAATGATCAACAAAATACCCAACCAACCCCGTATTTTCTAAGTTATTTTCAAACTTATGTAATTAGGGTGACACGTGTCTATTGTAGGGTGTGGAAAAATAAAATTTCTATGTTTTCCTAGTGTAGCACAGTGGTTGACCAGGGTCATCTCACTTGAGGATCTTTCTCATTTTGTTCACCTACTTAATCTAATTCACCTACGAACTAATTAATCTTGTTGTTTTATGTTTTATTAATGAAATGGAATTTATGAAAATAAATCAAATTCAAAAATAATATGAAACTAACATTCAATTCTAAATTACCATGAAATTCTAAACAGGATGGAATTAGAGAAGAAAGGAAGTTCTCCTGAGAGAATTTTTAGGGATCACCTTCATTGACTAGCTTCAAATCTACTTAGTTAACACACTCCATCATATGTGTGAAAACCTCAATCTACCCCGGTTATGAATGCAATGTGTACTTAGTGATCTATAATTACACCATTTATCTACCTCCTCAATTGAGTTAAAATGGTTGTAGATTAAGAAATTAAACTTTACATAATCATAGTGAGTATTACAATTGATATAAATTATCCTTAAAATTAACTCAAAGAAGATCAAAAACATGTCCTTGAGTTCAAGACCCAGATTAATCCCCTAGGATATTCCTCAGGCCAGTTACTCGTGGTCATGATTATTAGAGATCATAGTGGAGAAGAACAAGGTGGAACGAGAAAGAAATAAAAGAAAAGACAAGAAGAATAAGAAGAAGGTTGTGTGGAATAAGACACAAAAATTAAAACCATGCATTAATTATATTTTATTTAAAATAAAATAAATTTAAATTATATTTAAAATAAAACTAAATTTAAAAGAATAAAAATAAAAATAAGAGAAGAAAAGAAATTGGTGCAACAGCTTCCCCTCCAAAATCTGTACCTTAAAGTTGGATCTAATTTGACCCACCATCTCTTCGAAACACCCAAAGGTCCCTTCTTATAGAATGATAGAAATTTAATTTCCTTTGAAAAAATACAAATTTCACACCAATTGGATGATTATAGAGGAATTTATGGAATTTATAACAAGTATGACTTTTTATGGCCTAGAAATCCAGGAATCGTCCTTCAAAGTAAATCGTTCAATGACCACCTTAATTATTACATAACTCTATGGAATTTATTGTTAAAACTATATGATTTATATTTCACATACAGATGAAAGAAAATCTATTAGAGGTGTGTATCTCAATTTATGCATCATTTATGAAGTTGGGGTCGATGTTATCCACCCTAAAGGTTTTCTAACTTCAATGATTTTTTCGGGCCTCTAGATGTTTGAATCAAATCTTTTCCCAAAAGAAAATTTTTAATACAATTAAGTTAGAAATCATTAAAAAATAATCATATCAATTGAATTGATACTGTAAAATTTATGATCTAAATAATGAAGTTACAAAAAACTATTTAATTTCCATAATTAACCAATTTTCACATTTTATTCCAAAACTCACCATAAATAAAAAATTGTTGTAAATAATATCAAATTGATAAATTGGGAGGGTTAAAATAATCTAAATTCATATATAAAATGAGTAAAATATTATCTCTATCAATTCCACCAAACATAAACTATGCCGGTTATCAAGCATAAAATCTCAATATGGAATTCAAATGGCACCAATATTACAAATATTAAAATTACAAAGTAATAAAATCATAAAATTATCAATTTCAAATCAAATTTTCAAAAATACACATAAAATATAAATTTAATTTCCCATTTTTTTAATAAATAATCAATTCATGAATTTTACTTTTCCTCTGTGAAAAATTATGGTACTTCTCTTTTCATTCATTCAAGTTCCTTAATTCATTATTATTAGACATGCCAAGTAATGATTTACCTCACTTGGATCTTCTCTCTAATATATCATGATAAAATTCAAGTGGAGTTATTCTCATATCATGAGAACATGCTTCTTATCCATATATTTGTGAAGGAACTACTTTATCCACTTTGTAAATGAAAAATTCACATAAAATCATTAAATATTTCATTAAAGGTTCAAATGACTCTGAGGATTAAGGTTGGTAGGAATTGATGTTTGAAAATTAAGGCTCAAGGAGGAGGTTTACCTCTTAAGTACAATGCATGATATCAAAAATAAATGTGTAATGAAATTATCACCTTAAAAGTAGTAACTCCAACTTTCCCAAAACTTAAAGTAAAGGATATGATCAAAAAATAATAATGAATGATTTGTGCACCCTCTTGAATATTTTTTTTTTACTTTTATATTTTTTTCTTTTTCAAAGAACCTTTTTATTTTTATTTTTTTGAAATTTATGATTAAAATAAACTTCACATCCACCACCTAACCACATATGATAAAAAATCATAGGTATAGTAATTTTTATTTTTTGTTTTTCCCAAATCACAACCCATTTTTCTAATTTTTTTGGTTATTTTTTTCATTTTTCATTATTTTTATATTCAATAGGGGAAAAAATAGAGTACGATGAATAATTACACAAACTTTTTCAATTCCCACAATAAGAACCCCCAAACTTCTTCCTTACAATGTAAATCATCCCATTTACCATGATTCCCTTCACCCCCACACTTAAACTTTAAAATATCATGAATATACCAAGAGTAGGGTAAGAATGGATAAAAATGGATTGAAACATGGATCATCCCTATAAAGACCATTCATGGTATCTAAGGGATAAAAATGATTAATTTAAAGGTGGTATTTAAGGATAAGGGATTTTAAAAATATGCCTCGATCATTTTAAATGTGTTTTTCTAGTTAGTGGCTTTGAAAATTTTCAATACAAGTCCTGATAGGTGACATGTCCCAAGATCACTCAAGAAATATGCTCAAGATAAAACAAAAAGTACTTGTTCTATAAATCCTTTTGAGAATAGGACATATGATTTGGGACAATCACTTAAGGAATTATTAATAATAACAAATCAATTCAAATTAATTTCATAAATTTTAAGCCGGAAAAATCTCAGAGAAATTTTATTTACATGAACCAATTAATTCCCTCAAATCATGAGTCCTCATTTTAATATCTATGCTTCATTTAAATAATCTAATTATTAATTTTAATCATTCAATTTTAGTATCATTGAAATCTAAAATATGGAATCATAGGATTCCTAAGAAACTCATGTCTCCTAGATAATTAAAGTAAAGCATGAATTCAAGCATGGGAATGCAATTTTAGTTCAAAGCTCAAAAAATAATCTCAGATAGAAATGTACAGGTTTTTAAAAGATACAAATTAAAAGTGAACTCCCTTTTGAAATTAAGCTTAGTACTCTTTCCTCCTTGTCTATTTGTGGATTCCTTATTCCATCATGAACTTATAAAATAAAATTACATAATTAAGCACATGGATCATGTCATTAAAGTTCAAAAATATAAGAGGGATTTGGATACATGCTGGAATAATCCTAAAAATAAAATTGAAATCTAAATTCCTAATATTGAAATTGAAAGTATTATAAAGAAGGTAAAGGGTAAAATCTTGGTATGATCTCTCAAGTGGGTCCTAAATTTTTAATTCCTCTAGAAGGTTAGTACCAGTTATTATCCATAATCTATTGGTGGGTGGAGTTTCTTGGACTTGAACCACCACATGTTGTTCTTCCCAGTTTACACTTATTTATTTTTGTTAAAGAGAATTCTATGTATAGAGTACACTAGATACTCCACCTTCGCAATGATTTATATCTTGAACGGTGGAGGTAGGATGAAGTATGGAACCTCCTCCTCTTTGGTTTCTACTTTTGAAACATCTTCCTCTTTGTCCAGTGGTTTCTCAAGGTATGCTGTATTAAAATAATAGTCAAAGGGAAAGTCAAAGTGTAATTCCATTTGAATAAAATTAAAACATGAAGTATCAAAATAAAATTCATCCCCATCAAAGTAAGTAGATTTTAGCTTGGTTTACTTAGGAAAATCCACATTCATCTCCTCGTGAAATTACTTCAACAAATATTCAACATGTCAAGGGAGCTCCATATGCTCTTCAAAAGGTGCACATCCAAGTTATTCTTCATCCTCAAGATATAGAAAGGGTTGAAAAAATATGAAAATTCAATACCATAAATAGTGATACTCAAATCAGATTGAATAATATCAAAAATAAAAGAATTTAAAATATTATCATCTCCCAGATTTGGTTCTGGTTCAATCACTTATTTAGTGATAAGTTCCTCTTGAAGTTGTAACTCACTAAATAAAGGTAGGTAATTGGGATCCTCCATCCTTTATTAAAATTCCACCACATGGGTGGTATCTTCATATTCCATGTCTAGAGTGACGTGTAATGGTACTGGATCTTCTAATTTTAAGGGATTAGGGAGATCATGTTGTACCTCATACTCATTCTAGAATTCATCTAGATCTTGTTGATCTCCCACACATAGCTCAACAGGAAAGTCTTCCCCATCATTAACACACTCTAGATCATCATGGTTAAGTTGGATTTGGTTCTTAAAATGGTCAGGCTATTGATGGTCCTCAAGTTGGGCCTCAAATTCTAAGACGACTTCAGTGAAATTGGGAAAAACTAGGGGCACTTCCTTCTTGGCCTAGAATATTTTCAAGTCATATCTAAGTTCATTGACCATGACCATAAAATCTTTAGGTAAGACAAAAGTTTCTATACCTCTTTGCATCTTCTTAACCCTTATCATAAGTGCATCAACCCTTCTTTGGATGGCCTCCTAAATATAATCTATTTCTTATTCTTGAACCTATGAGTAATTATTCAATGTATTGAAAAAATGATCTCTAGAAAACATCATGGAAAAATTATGATTTAAAAAAAAGTGATGAAAATCTATCTACAACATGAAAATAGAAAAAGATAAGTAAACATTGATTGGATCCCTGGTAACGGTTTAAGTTTTGATGTGCGTCTGCAATAGGGCATGGAAAAATAAAAATTTTATGTTTTTCTAGTGCAGTATAGTGGTTGACCAGGTTCATCTCACTTGAGGATCTTTCTCAATTTTTTACCTACATAATCTAATTCACCTACAAAATAATTATTTTTTGTTTCTTTATGTTTTATTAATAAAATATAATTTATGAAAATAAATTAAATGAAAAAAATAAGAAGAAACTAACATTCAATTCTAAATTACCATGCAATGCTAAAAAGAATGGAATTAGATAAGAAAGGAAGTTCTCCCAAGAGAATTTTCAGGGATCACCTTCATTGACTTATTTAAAATCCACTTAGTGAACACACTTCATCATATGTATTCACACCTCAATCTACCCCAGTTATGAATGCAATGTGTACTTAGTAATCTCCAAGAACACCCTCTATACACCTCCTCAATCAAGGGAAAATGGTTTCACATTAAGTGGTTAAACTTTAGACAACCAAAGTGAGGATTACACCCACTATGAATTATCCAAAGAATTAAATAAAAGAATATAAAAAACATGGCCTCGATTTCAATCACTAGATTACTCCCCTAGGATATTCATCGAGTCAGTTACTCATGATCATGAGTATTAGAGATCATAGTGGATAAGAACGGGGTGGAATTAGAAACAAAGAGAAAAAAAGAAAAGAAGAATAAGAATAAGGTTGTGTGCAAGAAGACACAAAAATTAAAACCATGAATTAATTATATTTTATTTAAAATTAAATAAATTTAAATTACATCTAAAATAAAAATAAATTGAAAATAATAAAAATAAAAATAAAAGAAGAAAATAAATCGGTGCAGCAGCTTCCCCTCCAGAATCTGTATCTTGAAAGTTGGCTCCTATTTGACCCACCATCTCTTAGAATTACCCAAAGGTCCCTTCTTATAGGTTGATAGAAATTGAATTTCCTATGAAAAATACAAAATTCACATTAATTGGATACGTATAGGGGAATTTATGAAATTTATAATGAGTGTGACTTTTTATGGCCTAGAAATCCAGGAATCTTCTTTCAAAGTAAATCGTTCAATGGCCACCTTAATTATTCCATAACTCTATGGAATTTATTTTTAAAATTGTATGAGTCATCTTTCATATCCAGATGGAATCACATCTATTTTAGGTGTGTATCTTGAGTTATGCATCATTTACGAAGTTGGGGTCCGTGCTGCCCGCCCGTAAGGTTTTCTAACTTCAATTATTTTTTTGGGCCTCTAAATCTTCGAATCAGATATTTTCCTAAAGGAAAATTTTTATGACAATTAATTTATAAATCATAGAAAAAAATAATAATATCAATTTAATTGATATTTTAAAACTTATGATAGAAATACTGAAGTTATAAAAAACTATTTAATTTCCAAAATTAACCCATTTTCATATTTTATCCCAAAACACACCTTGAATCCAAAATTATTGTAAATAATCTCAAATTGATAAATTGTGGTGGTTTAAATAATTTAAATTCATATATATAATGAGTAAAATGTTATCCCTGTCAATTCATCCACACTTAAACTATGATTTCCCCCAATCATAAAATCTCAATATGGAATTAAAATGGCACTAATGTTACCAATATTCAAATTCAAAAGCAATAAAATAAAAAAAATTATCAATTTCAAATAAAATTTTAAAAAATCCACATAAAATATAAATTTAATTCCTCATTTTTCAATGAAATAATAAATTCATGAATTTTACTTTTCCCCTGTGAAAAATTATGGTACTTATCTTTTCATTCATTCAATTTCCTTAATTCACTATTATTAGACATGCCAAGTCTTGATTTACCTCAATTAGATCTTTTCTATTATCTCTCATGATACAATTCAAGTGAAGTTATGCTAATATCATGAGAACATGCTCCTTATCCATATACTTGTAAAGGAACTACTTTCTCAACTTTATAAAGGAAAACGTCATATAAAATCATTAGGGATTTTATTAAAGGTTCAAATGACTCTAAGGTTTAAGGTTGGTAGGGATTGATGTTTGAAAATTAAGGCTCAAGGAGGAGGTTTATCTCTTAAGTAAAATGCATGATATCAAAAATAAATGTTCAATTAAATTATCCCCTTCAAATTAGTAACTCCCACTTCCCCAAAACTCAAAGTAAAGGATGTGATCAAATAAATCATAATGATTGATTTTTTCACCTTCTTGAATATTTTTTTTTTACTTTTATACTTTTTTCTTTTTCAAAGAACCTTTTCTTTTTTAGAAAGTTTTGATTAGAATAAACCTCACATCCACTACCTAACCACGTATGATAAAAATCATAGGTCTAGTAATGGTTATTTTTTGTTTTCCCAAATCAAAACCCGTTTTTCTCATTTTTTTGGTTATTTTTTTCTTTTTCCATTTTTTATATTCAAGAGGGGAAAAAATAGAGTACAATGAATGATTGTTTAATTGTTCCATGAAACGTGTGTTCTAGTTTTAAGAATCACTACTTCCAGGTGGTTTCTATTGGATTTATTCATGGAACTAGAAACTTCCAACAGTTCTTCATCCAAAGGGGACCTACTTTCCAAGGGCAGGTGTTCGTTAAGTTTGAACTTTATGATACTTATGAATGTACATTGTTCGAGAGGATGGTAGGTCAGAATCATCACACCCTTTTGGGGGGAATTATTGTCTACTCCGGGAATCTCTTTGTAATTTTAAGATATTTTCATGAATACTTATTAATTCACCAAGCATAGCATAAGTTTCCCTTGTAATTTTTAATCACTTATTAACATGTGTAAAATTTAGAATCATAAGTATGCATTCAAGGTTCTTCATTATTGGAGATATACGTATGTATTAAAGGTTCTCCATAAATGGTATCCTCTAATATACTATTTCAATATTCTTTTAATCGTCATTATAATGATACTAGTTTTTAAGCCACTCAGCGAGACACTCTGGAATTTATTGTCATCCAGGGAGACTAAGGCTTGTTTTGATATTGGGATCATACCCATAAAATGGGATACCTATGTATCCTTATAAAAAGAATCAGAACCCTCGTAGTTCGGTGTCACTTAATGGGACACATCATACCTTTTAAGGTCATGTGATAATGACCTAACCATACAATTTAATGTCATGTGGAAAGGAAATCTAAGCGAAAGGTGTTTAGTCAAAGTTTGGTATGGGAATTATGCATAAACTGCCTAATGAACTTGGAAAGGATATGGGTTTACAACTTAGATTAGACCCTGTTGGGAATGAGGCCCAAGGAGAACAGGGTTGATTTGAACTATTGGGTCTGAACCTCAAGGAGGCTTTTTACATATCCCATGTGGATGGGAATCAAAGACCACGTAGTTCGATTAGTCTCATAGGAGAGTATATTCCTTTGAGAGAAATGATTTTGGGCTTACTTCTTGAAAAGGATGCCTTAATGATTTTGGGGGTTTAATTTTGGGCTTATTCCTAAGAAGGATTCCCAAATTAAGGGAATTGGGGTTGGATTCCTAGAGAGGATATTCAGTGAGCTTGGTCCCTGAAAGGGCTTCCTACATATCCTGGTTTGAATAGGAACCAGAGTTCTCGTAGTTCCTTCGATCATGAGTGTTTGTGCACACGTTGTAATCATAATGAATCTTTAAGCCCATGTGAGTCATGATCAGTGTGAGAAACAAGAGGATGTGAAAGATTCAACAATGAAATATGCACTTTTCTTCCTCTAATGGTGGAAGAGGGCACACCTATGGTGGTGAGAGTGGATGAGTCCTGAGTTGACCTGAGAAGAGGGTGAGGCGACGAGCCTTTCCTATATTCACTTTACATTATAAAAGGGTCCAATGAAAAGAGGAAGGTATGAAGGTTAGGGTATTACACCAGGATGGATGCCCAATGTGAAAAAGATCAATGGGAGAGGGAAAGGGTAACAAAAGTCTCTGTGTCCATCTCCCCTCTGGTCTTTGGCACTGAAGAAGAGAGGAGGAGCAATGATTCTACCTCATGAAAGAAAATATAGGGGCTTACGCCAGGATGGTTTCCCTTTTGAGGTATGGTTGGGGCTTACTCCTAAGGAGGATTCCCATTTGGTAATTGGTTGGGGCTTACTCCTAAAGAGGATTCCCATTTGTGGTTTGGTTGGGGATTACTCCTAAGGATAATGCCCATTTGTGGTTTCATGGGGATTACTCCTAAGGAGGATGCCCTTAGAGGATTGGTTCGGGCTTACTCCTGAGGAGGATGCCCGTTTGAGATTTAACCTGGCATATGAGTCAGGTGATGTGGTTTTAGGAGTTTATTGAGGAGTGTATCGACTCAAGGTACTCTATGAATCTATATGGAGAGTCCAAACTCATAACATATGAAATGAACCAAGAGGAATAATTCAAATAAAATAACATCATTGAGTGTGATGGAGTGTCTCAAATAAAGGTATTCTAAGGTTGGAAGTTGGGCCACATAATGTGAGCAATGGAAAATGTTGTCGACCGGACCCAAAAAATTTCACGGTGTGACTCTCCATTTTTCATGGAGGTCAGTGACGGAAGCGAAGGGACTGGCCTAAAGGGTCGGGACTGCAGCTCGGCACTGATCCCGAGTAGGGGTGTGGGGGAGCAACCCTTGTGGTATAGACCGGAAGGGTTGTGCAGGTGCTCTGTGCAAGTGCTCTGCCAAGGTGTGTCACGCAGGTGCTCCGACAAGGTGTGTCACGCAAGTTCTCCGCACAGGTGCTTCGCCAAGGTGCGTCGCGTAGGTGCTCTTTGCAGTTCCATGTGTTCTAGACCTTGATGGGAATTTGAACCATGTTTTCCCATTTAATTATCTCTTCTATCATGTTTTAGAGACCTACTTAAGAAAAATTGGGGGATCTTGGAGAATGAGATATGCAATGGGAGCTTTGGGACATCTTCTAACTTTTTTTTGTCTTGAAATGGGGATCCCAAGGGTCCTATTTATAGGCAAGGAGGGGACCTGGCCGAAAGGAGTTTGTCTGTGCAGGTCCTCTGCGTAGGTCCTCCATGTAGATCTTATGCGTAGGGGTATATAAAATATCTTGTCACATAGGTCCTCTACGTAGATCCTACGCGTAGGTCCCTTTATAAAATTTATCCATCTTCTGAGTGGCATAACTTTTGATCTATAAGTCCGTTTGGGCTCTGTGACCAGTCAAACTGAAGCTCTCGAAGAGATATACACTTATTGATATGGTAAATACACCATGATTTCATGAAAGAAACCCAAAAATGAATTTTTCTTCATCAAAACCTTTTTATCATCGATCTTGTAAATCCACTGCCTACTCCTAGAGAGGGGGGGTTCTTCTTATCCCTCGTTATGGAGCAGTCTTGCAAAAAATGGAAATTAAACCATGAATTTAGTGGGAAAGTGCATGAAACACATTATGTGGTGTCAATAATGATTCCACAACCTTTTTCAATTCCCACAATAAGCACCCCCACACTTCTTCCCTGCAATGTAAATCATCCCATTTACCATTATTCCCTTCACCCCCACACTTAAACTTTAAAATATAATGAAAATACCAAGAGTATGGTGGGAATGGATAAAAATGTCTTGAAACATGGATAATATCTATAAAGGTCATTAATAGTCTCTATGGGATAAAAAGTATTAATGTAAAGGTGTTATTTAAGGATAAGGGATTTTCAAAAGACGACTCAATCATTTTAAATGTGTTTTTTCCAGTTAGTGTCTTTGACAAGTTTTAATACAAGTTATGGAAGGTGAAAAGATCACTCAAGAAATATGGTCAAGATAAAGTAGGAAGTACTTGGTCTAGAAATCCTCTCAAGAATGGGACATATGATTTGGGACAATCACTTAAGGAATAATTAATAATAAAAAATCAATTCACATGAATTTCGGAAATTTAAAGCATGAAAAATGTTAGGGAAATTTCATTTACATGAATCAATTAATTCCCTAAAATCATGAGTCCTCATTTAATAACTATTATTCATTTTAATAATCCAATTATTAATTTTACTGATTAAATTTTGTTATTATTTAAATCTAAAACATGGAATCATAGGATTCCTAAGAAACTCATTACTCTTAGATAATTCAAGTAAAGCATGAATTCAAGCATGGGCATGCAATTTTAGTTCAATGTTCAAAAAAGAATCTCAAATAGAAATGTATAGGGTTTAAAAAGATAAAAACTAAAATTGAAATCCCTTCTGAAATTAAGATCGGTACTCTTTACTCCTTGGATATTTGTGGATTCCTTGTTCCATCATGAACCTACAAAATAAAATTACACAATTAAGCACATGGATCATGTCATTAAATCTCAAAAAGATAAGAGGGAGTTGGCTGCATGCTGAAATAATTCTAAAATGAAATTGAATTCTAAATTCATAAGATTAAAATTTAAAGTAATGGAAAGAAGGTAAAGGGTAAATCTTGGTACGATCCATCAAGTTGGCCCAAAATTTTTACAGCCTCTAGAAGGGAAGTACCAGTTTTTATCCATAATCTATTGGTGGGTGGAGTTTATTAGACTTGAACCACCTCATATTGTTCTTTCTAACATTAACTTATTTGTTTTTGTTGGGTATAATTCCATGTATATAGTACACCATATCCACCCCCTTCGCAATGATGTATAGCTTTCATGGTGGGGGTAATATGAAGTATGGAACTGCATCCTCTTCGGTTGCTACTTGTGAAACATTCTATATCCAATGGTTTCTCAAGGTATGTTGCATCAAAATAATAGTCATAGGTGAAGTGTCACATACATGAAATATTTTAAAGGTATTTTTCATTTAATTTCAATTCATGCTTTGTTTTGGGGGTTTCCCAAGGTTTTATGGAGGAATAGATGAGTTTTCATGAATTGGGCCAAACCGTGAGCCCAATTCCAGATTTAAAAATAAAATTTGTTTCTTTTATAAATTTTTTAATTTTTTAACATTTTTAATCCATTAAAATTCCTAAATGGATTCCCCTAACATGTTAACACCACCATTAAAATTTGGATCCATTAGAAATCCATACAAAATGTGTAAATTGGTTTTTATTTAGGGGATCAGGCCTTCCTGGAAGCCCAATTCCAGTTTTAAAAATCCAATTTGTTTAATTAATAACTTACTCAATGTTAATTCTTTTTAGGTGATTCCAACTCTCACCTAGCTGCACGCCAAACCTCTCTCACCCCTCTTTGGAGCTCTTCTTCATCACAATTGAGTACATAAATTCTTAGGGTTTCTAAAATCGGCCATATTTGAGGAGGTAAGTTCTTTCCATCATAACTCTCTCAATTATTACTCTTTTTCCTCCATTTCAGTTCCTAAATTACCTCTTTATCCTTCTTCGAACCTCCCTTGAATTTTTTACTATTTTAAATTTCATCTACTAGTGTATTTTGGGTGATTCTTCAAGATCCCTCAAGTAAGTGAGTCTCTTTCATTCCTCTTTCAAATTGCTTAGGGTTTCATTCTATTTGATTGGGGTTTCTTCCCTTTTCCTTGAAGTACCAAATAACCAGGAGGTAGGGTTTCGAACCTAGGGTTTAACCTTGGGTTTTCTTTGTCCAATTTTGTGGTTTTAGGTTTGTTCTAAGTCCCTCTTGGTGCGTTGGTGGTGCGACTTGATTTTCGCACATTGATTCAAGAGTTTCCATTACTTTGGTAGGTGATTCCACTTTGTATTAAATACTTGTGACATAGATACTATTTTTATTATGTTTTAATGTTTAACCCATTGAAATGGTGCTGCAAAAATTGGTTTTAGTGGTGTTTTTAATGCAAGTGGATTTTAAGGGTCAATTTCATGTGAAATTTGTTTTTTTATATAAATATTTTATTGGTTGATTAAGGGATACCTTTTAATTATTTAGTTGTTCTTATTGAACTGTATTAGGTCTGAAAATAATATTTTAAATGTTATTATTCTTTTTTTGTTGCTGCAAAATTGTTTTGGGTGACATTTGTTAAGTAAACGGTTTTTGAGTACCAATTTTGTGTTGAATTGGGTGTTTTACATGGGTATTCTATGTGTTGCTTATTGGGATTGTTTTATAACTCATTTAATGAGTTTAAAGAAATTTCTAGTGTGTTTGGATTCTATTTTGATAAATATGAGTATGAATATGGTGTTCAAGTGGGTTTTTCAAAGAGTTTTGGGTGCAAAACAAGGAATGATTTGGAGAAGTTGTTTTATTGAAACTCAAAGAGTTTTGTTGTGTGTTTTAAATGGTATAAAATGTGTGTAGCTACTATACTGATTATATGTGCCCAATAGTGGTTTTTTATATTAAAATGGATATATGTATCATTTTTAAATTTTTTGAGCACAAAGGGGGAAGTCTGAGTACCTAGGTGGGGCGGATGTGTACTAGTACGGCTAGTGGACCGGATGGGTTTTGTCCCTGTTTCACCTAGCATTTGGATAATGATAACTCTAACTAAACTATGTGGATTATTATTGGGTACCACTAGGTTATGGGTATGTTCCCTACTAGTGGCTCATTCATGAGAACAAATTTTACTATGGTTACTTTACACCGAGGTACGAGGTACATGGGGCCCGAGACTATCTAGTGCATAGGGGTGTTCCCGATTTTGTTGCTCATTGTATTTCTGGTATTTTCCCTTGTATTAGGGTATGTTTTTAATTTAAAGTAGCTAGAATTTATATTTAAATGTTTCAACATTTTTAATTTTTTTTATTGAAAACTATTTTCAATTGAAAGTTACATTTCTTAGAATTTTAACACTGTTTTTCTTTAAGTTCTAAAACTGCTTGCTTTTTCACATTGTTTTGCATGATCTTTGGAATAATTGGGTGGTATCCTATTCGGATTAATCTAACACCCTACTTACACCCCTTGGGTTTAAGTAGACTTGGTTATGTTTGAATCAGGTAAAGGAAAGGCTAAGGGTGATGGTGGTTCAGGGTGTTAGTCCCCATCCTTGGGGCGGAGTTGTGGAGACGACTTAGGGGTGATGACCCCTTATCATGTGGAGTCCATGGGGATGTTTTGTTGTTGTTTCATTGTGTCTTTGGACCTTTTGTATTTCATTTGAACTTATGTATTCATTTCTGTATTCTTGCATAAACCTTTCTGGTATGAATTTTTCAGATTCATTTTATCAAATATTATTGATGTTTTATGTATATATATTCGGGTAAATCATTCCCAAACCAAGATAAATGATACCCGGTCACTTGTGCCAGCCCGTGGGGATAGGGAACGCCCTTCGGGACTTGTCACGGGCTGGGTTTGGTGCCAGTATTGGTGGTGACCAGATTCGGTTCGTGACAGGAAGTCATAGTGTAATTTTATTTGAATAAAATTAAAACATGAAGTATCAAAATAAAATTCTTCCATGTCAAAGTAAGTAGCTTTTAGATAGGTTTCCTTAGGAAAATACACTTGCGTCTCCTCATTAACTTCCTTTAAAAAATATTCAACATGTCCAAGAAGCTCCATGTGTTCCTCAACAGGTGCACATCCAGGTTCTTCTTTGTCCTCCAAGGCATAGCAAGGATTGACCAAATCTAAAAATTCAAAACCATAAGGAGTGATACTCAAATCAGATTGAATAAGATCAAAAATAGAAGAATTTAAAATAATATAATCTCCCTAAGTTGGTTCTGGTTCAATCCATTCTTTAGTGATAAGTGCCTATTGAAGTTGGATCTCACTGGATTGAGGTAGGTAGTTCGGCTCCTCCCTCCTTTCTTCAAATTTTCCACAAGGGTAGTGTCTTCATCTTCCATGTCTAGAGTTTCATGTAATTATACTAGATCATATAATTTTAAGGGATTGGGGAGATCATGTTTTAACTCATAATCATTCCATAATTCATCTAGATCTTGTTGATTTCCCAAACTTAGCTCACCATGCAATTCTTCCTCATCATGAACACACCCTAGATCATCATGGTTAGCTTGGATTTGGTTCTTAAAATGGTCAGGCTATTGATGATCCTCGAGTTGGGACTCAACTTCTAGGATTTATTTAGTGAAATTGGGGAAAACCAAGGGCACTTCCTTCTTGGCCTCAAATCTTTGGAGGGCCTCCTGAGTATAATCTATTTATTCTTCTTGTACCTTTGAGTAATTTTTAAATATACTGAAAAATGATCACTAGAAAACATCATGGAAAAATAAATTTTTTATGATATTTTTGAAAAAATAAAGTAATGAAAATATATCTACAATATGAAAATAGAAAAAGATAAGTAAACACTAATTGGATCCCTGGTAATGGTATCAGTTTTGACACACGCTTGTCATAGGGTGTGGAGAAAGAAAATTTCTATGTTATCCTAGTATAGAATAGTGGTTGACCAGGGTCGTCTCACTTGAAGGGATTTCTCAGTTTGTTGACATACTTAAACTAATTCACCTATAAACTAATTTTTTTTAGTTTTATTAATGAAATGGAATTTATGAAAATAAATGAATTGTAAAAATAAGACAAAACTAACATTCATTTCTAAATTACCATGACATGCTACACAGAATGTAATTAGAGAAGAAAGGAAGTTCACCCAAGAGAATTTTCAAGGAGCACCTTTATTGACCAGCTTCAAATATACTTAGTAAACCCACTCCATCATATTTTTGCAAACCTCAATCTACCATGGTTATGAATACAAAGTGTACTTATTAATTTCCAAGTACACCCTCTATCTAAATCCTTAATCAAGGGAGAATGGTTATAGATTAAGAAGTAAAAATTTAGACAATCATAGTGACGATTAAACCCACTATAAATTATCCTTATAATTAACTCAAAGAAGATAAAAAACATGGACTCAAGTTTAAGAATTAGATTACTTATCTAGGATATTCCTTGGGTTAGTTACTCATGATCATAAGTAATAGATATTACAATGGAGAAGAATGGGGTGGAATGAGAAAGAAAGAGAAGAAAAGAAAAAAAGAATAAGAAGAAGGATGTGTGAAAGAATAAAAACAAATTAAAACCATGCATGAATTATATTTTATTTAAAATAAAATAAATTTAAATTACATTTAAAATAAAACTAACGTGAAAATAATAAAAAGAAAAATAAAATAAGAAAATAAATCGGTGTAGCAGCTTCCCCTCTAGAATCTGTATCCTGCAATTTAGATCCTATTTGATCCATAATATCTTAGAGTCACCCCAATTTCCCTTATTATAAGACTCTATAAATTTAATTTCCTATTATCCATCCAAATTTTACATTAATTGGAATCGTATAGAGGAAGTTATGGAATTTATAATGAGTATGACTTTTTCTGGCTGAGAAATCTATGAATCTTCCTTCAGAGTAAATCATTCAATGGCCACATTAATGATTTCATAACTCAATAAAATTTATTTTTAAAATGATTATATGAGTTCTATTTTATATCCATGTAGAATAATATCAATTTTAGGTGTGTGGCCCGAGTTATGCATTAGTTACGGAGGTGGGGTCCATGATGTCCACCCGTAAGATTTTCCAACTTAAATGATTTTTTATGTCTTCTATATGTTCAAAAAAGCTCTTATCCCAGAAGAAAAAGTTTAAGAAAATGAACGTATGAATTCTAGAAAAAAAAATCATATCATTTGAATATATATTTTAAAATTTATGATCAAAATACTGAAGTTATAGAAAACTGTTTAATTTCCAGAATTATCCAATTTTCACATTTTATCCCAAAACACACCATAAATCCAAAATTATTATAAATAAGATCAAATTGGTAAATTGGGAGGGTTTAAATAATTTAAATTATTATATAAAATGATTAAAATATTATAATTATCATAGGTTATCAAAGTATGAAGGTTCTCATGATAGGTATCTCACTAACCTCATGTAATGGGGACTCAAATATGATCCATAGACCTGTAGTATACTAAATACATTTATACGACACTCCATGTGGTAAACCTAGTGGTTCATCTAGCATAAAAAACAATATTATTCAATTTTTTATTCCCCATGAGTATGTTTTATATCTCTATATAAGAATCTTACTCACACTACCTTAACATTTCATCATAAACTATAATAATCCATGATGAACATCGTTAGTGATAACTCAAATTCATACTTTAAGAGGCAAATTTATTATTACACTTCATGAAATGTATATCTACATATACATTTATGTTGAAAATGTGAAAATGATAAAGTGGATATTTCCTCTAATATTATTCATTTTATATCCTTAAAACTCTTTTAAAAATATTTTACAAACCCAACATAATCATCTATCTATCATATCATATTTGATAAACTATCAAATTATCCTTATATAAGTTTCAATTTCAGGAGTTTGTTAAAAATAATTACATCATATGTAATTCTTTTCATATATTTATATGATTATATGATAAAAACCTCTCACTAAACTCTTTTAGTGAGAAACATCAATGAAGTAAGATATTTTGAATAATGGTGAGATTTAGGAATCATATTCTTAACTATTCAACTCTTTGAACATATTCAAAACTTTATCACATCAAATTTTATAATGACTAATTAGGTTGTCTACTTATAACTCTTTATAAGTGAATCATAACCATCCTTAGATTTCTTTCTATTAAAATTTTCCTTGAAATTTTTCAAATAATGTGACTTTTATATTATTACATTAACAATATATCCAAAACCATTTTAGGATAAAGTAACATTTACTTTTTTATGATAAATAATGTAACTCTTTAAATTTTTCTTTACCACAATACCCTAAACACTTTTAGGATAAAGTGTAATTCACTTTATAATCCTTAATGGAATTAATCTTATGGAAATATTGATATTCACTTTCTCATGATAAATAAATATAACTCTTCAAATTTTTCTTTACCATCACATATCCTAAATTATTTTAGGATATTAAATAAAAAATCTCATTAGTCTTTGACTAGTATAATAATTTAGGAAAAAGTGATATTCACTTATACACAATAATTAAATGTAACGCTTTTCATTTTTCTTTATTGACACATAAACTAAACTCTTTAGGGTATTAAGTGAAAAAAAATATTAGACTGGTTTAATCCTTTATTTTTTAAGTTTAAACTTCTCTAAGTCCAAACATACTCCCATTAGCTTCTTAGAAACTATTATTTTTATAATATCTTGTTAAGATACACAAACTCTTTATTCTATTAAATAAAATTTATTTCATTTTAGTAAGAACATTTTAAAAAATTGCCTATCGCACTAGTAGGAAAAATGTTTATAATGTCATAGTTTTCATGACGGTTATTTAAAACTGACATGAAAATTTGGGAATATTAATTTTTTACATCGGTTTTCTATTAACCGACATGGAAAAGGTATTTTCACATCATTTTTTATATAACCGACTTGAAAAAGGATATTCATCGCTCTTTCACATCGGTTAAATGATAGAACTGATGTGAAATAGTGATTTTTTACATCATTTATATTATAAATGATGTGAACAACTATATTTTCACATCGGTTATAATATGGAAAATGTAAAAAATCTTTTAAAATTTTATGAATTGATGGAGGGTTCATTATGCGGTCTTACATTATTGTGACGCAGGTCTCCTTTCTCTCTCGCCCAAGCCCTAAATCTCTCGTTTCATCAATATGGTGGTCCAATATCATATTATGATCTTAATCAAGCCTCAGGTTTCATCACCCACATGTTACACATCGAAGATAGATCTGAATTAAGCCTCACACATTTTCATTTCTCTCTTTTCAGTTGTTATTTGGCTTATAATATCTAACAGGTGATTGTTCGATTAGGTGGACTTCATTCTCACATTACCATCTTCATACACTCAGGTTTTTTCATCTTCATCATTAAACATTTGATTATAGACCTACTCATCTCTCAATAGATCACCTGAAGGTTTGAATATATTTTATAATGTTTTAATTAGTTTTTCCTTATTTTATTTCTAGTATGAATTAGTTTTTCTTATTCAATATATTTTCATTTGTTTTGATTACTTTAAAATTATTTTAGAGAATATGTCATGCTAAGGAATATTATTTAGGATATCATATAGGTGTTTCTTGTGTGTTTTTATATTTTAATTCAAGTCAATGAGTTAAGTTTTAAATTAATTAGGTGTTGATATCATAGTGGGTTCATTTCATTTCTAATAAAGTTGGCGCATGGGAGAGTTGAAAAATTCTATTTTATGTAATTTCATACCATGAGATGGGTTTTGTAATGGGTTTTCTAATGGATATTTTGTTTAAGAGATGGCATGTGTGTATTGTAGAATAGAATGGTGGTTTTTGTTAAAAACTAGTTGGGAGTTTGAAATTGGTAATTAGTAGTGAAAACCATTTCTAATGGATGATCAAGAGTAAGGGGATCATCATATATGCTTCTTATTAATGATAATACCTATGGTGTGGAGTTTATTATGGGGTGATTCATTATAGGTTAATCAATTTAGTGAGATTTAATTCCTTATATGGAAGTAAGGGTGATTTTATAAATGGGACTCATATGATAATTTTGAGACTATGAGCATCTTTAGGTGGTGTTTTTATGCATGGTCATGTGTTTCAATGGTACTCTTGGGCATTGCAAAATGCTTGAATGGGTGATGGGTCTACTTTTTAAAGTAGCAGACTAATTGGGTACCTAGTTAGGGAATACTATGTACCATATGAAGTCTCATGAAGCATGGTTTAATGTGATATTTTTTTAAACTAAGACTCAATTTATGATTTGAATATATTGTTAATTACAAAATCAAATAAATTTTTTATTTTTATAAACAATCAGCTATGAATTAGTTTTTCTCATTCTATATATTTTTTATGGATATTGTTTTATGGATATCATTGTAAATATTTTTTTTAACAATTTCATAAGGTTATATTTATTTATTTTTACTTGAGAAATTTTTGAAATGAATCTATTTTGTAATTCGTTCCAACTTAATGAATTTTCTCATCAAAATTTTCTATTTTTCTTCTAATATTTCCATTCTTGGTTTTCTATATTTTTCAATGTCATTTCTAATCTCAATATTTTATAAATTACTCCCTTTGTTTTTTATATTTATTTTTTATATTTGTTATAGATAATAATGAATCGAAATTAGATTAATAAACCTTGAATAGGTGATGAATGTGAGGAAGGTGTCAATGCTTTTTTGGAATTTTTCTAAACGAAATTTTCTAAATAAGGAGATGTTTTTCTATCCATGCCTAAAATGTTTAAATTTGAAGAAGTTGGAAAGAAGAGAGATCTAAGATCATTTAATTTATCATGGTTTTAATTAGAGTTATATCCCTTGGATTTGTCATAATGAAACCGAGTAGAATCTCAGATCTATTGATGATAGTGCTTTGTAAGATGATAAATCTGATCAACTTGATGAAATGGTTCATGATATTGAAGTAGAGGCAATTGAGAAACAACCAAAAATTTAGTGTTCATATGATGATGACGAAAAATCATTGTATCTGGGTTGTACATAATATACATTTTTATCGACGGTGTTAAGATTAGTTAATCTGAAGGAAAAACATGGATAGAGTGACATGATTTTTACAGTGCTGCTAAAATTGTTGAAATAAATTCTTCCTAAAGAAAATGATCTTCCAAATTCACATTATAAGGCCAAGAAAATATTATATCTGATGGAATTGGGGTATGAGAAAATACATGTTTTCCTTAATGACTGTGTGCTATATAGGAATGAATATGAATTCCTATCAGAGTGTCCTAAATCTGATACATCATAGTATAGGTTGAAATAAAAATCGAAGGCTGATTTAGAAGTTACAGAGACCCCTACCAAGTTATTTTGGTATCTTCCTATAATTCCTCATTTGAAATGTTTATTCACTAATTCACATGATGCAAAAAGGTTAAGATGGCATGCTGATGAGCATATATGTGATAGAAAAATACATCATCCATATGATTGTCCACAGTGGAATAAAATTGATCGCCAGTTTCCTACATTCGGAAATGAAGTTAGAAATATCAAACTTGGACTATTCATGGATGGAATGAATCCATATCGAAGCCTTAGTAGCGCACATAGTTCATGACCTGTTTTATTGAAAATTTACAACTTATCTCCTGAATTTTTTATGAAGTGAAAATATATCATGTTGAGTTTAACGATTTATGGACCAAAATAGCCCAGAAATGATATTGACATTTTCTTGTCACTATTAATTGATGATTTAAAATTGTTTGGGGGGGAAGGTATAAGGGTGTATGATTCTTATAAAATATAATATTTTCAACTTCATGAAATTATTATGTTCACTATAAATGACTTCCTAGAATATGGAAATTTGTCTGGATATAGTGTTAAGGGTCATAAATCTTGTCCAATTTGTGAATAACAAACTTCATATTATCAACTATATCATGGGAGAAAAATAGTATACATGGGTCATCTAAAGTTTTTGCCTATGGATCACTCTTATATAATATTAAAAAAACAATGTATCACATGAATTTTATATTTCTTCACAACCCATATCCACTTATCAGTATTTTGAGATGGGGTAAAACATTGATGCAAAATTCAAAAAGATGCATAAATCTGGTAATGATAGAAATATTTGGAAGAAACAGTCGATATTTTTTGAGCTTCCATATTAGAGATATCATGAGGTGAAACATAACATTGATTTCATACACATATAGAAGAATATCTGTGAAAGTTTGATTGAAACATTGTTAGATATTAAAGGAAAGACTAAATATGGGTTAAATGTAATAATGGACTTACTTTCAATGGGACAACGTTTGGAGTTGGCTTCCACTCCTAATGGAAGGTGAGTATTCCTACCGCCAACTTTTCATACCTTATCCAAGAGGGATAAAATTATCAATTTTTCAATGTCTTCATGATATCAAAGTGTCACATGGTTATTCTATAAATGTAAAAAAAATTGCGTCTTTAAAGTATTTGAACTTGATAGGTATGAAATCTCAATACTTTCATGTCGTGATGAAACAGCTCATACCAGTTGCATTGTGAGGAATATTGATCACCCAAGTTAGAATAACTATCATAAAGGTGTGATATTTTTTTAATTCAATTTGTAATAAGGTGATTGATTCAAATTCTTTGAACACTTTGGAGAACGAAGAGGTTTCTATACTTTGTCAATTGGAAATGTATTTCCCCCTATCTTTTTTTGATATTATGATGCATTTAATGGTTTATTTAGTGTGATAAATAAATCTTTTTGGACCGGTATATCTATGTTGGATGTATCCTTTTGAAAGGTATATAAAGATATTGAAGGGGTATTTTAAGAATCCATATCAACCTGAAACATCCATTGTTGAGAAGTATATTTCTAAGGAGGTTGTGGAGTTTTGCACCCGTTATTTTTTTGACATGGAGCACATCGGTTTGCCTACATCTCATCATAAACGAGTTAATTATGGGGGTAAGGGGATTTGTGGATTGAAAGTAAAATCATTGATAGGTGAACAGATAAAGAAGGTACATTTATACATCATGAATAACATTGATGATACTCAATCATATATAACATTTCATATTAATGTGTTGAAACAAAGTTATCCAAAGAAAAAAGATATGTGGATTTTGAATGAGTATAACAAAACTTTTTTCCATGGTTTAAAGAGATTGTGCTTGGTAAACCAGATGCATCAGAAACAATGAGATAGTTAGTGGGAGGTCCAAGTTTAAATTTGATAACATAGTCTGGGTATGACATTAATGGCTATACTTTTCATACGAAATATTAGGACAATAGAAGTGAGATTCATAATAGTAGTGTGTTGGTGTTCACATAAACAATGCATTTTTCAAGTGCCAAAGAAAAAAACTCAATCTCTGCATCAACTGCATATTATGGAGTCATTGAAGAAATATGGAAGGTTGGTTACATTAAATTTCAAGTTCCAGTGTTTAAGTGTAAATGGTTTATTGGTAACAAAAGTTTCTGACATGATGAATTTGGAATGACACTAGTTAATCTGAATAAATTAGAGTACACAAATGATCCTTTTTATCATGGAAACACATGAAAAACAAATTTTCTATGTTTTTGATTAATCTGATATATAGTGGTATATTATTTTAAAAGGAAAAAAATAGTATGTTGGTGATGATAAACTTGAAGAAGATGCTGATTTATGTGAGATCACAACCTCCATGAAATGATTAACAAATAATATTGATGACAATTTCATAGACATGGTTTGTGCTATAAAAAATGATAATGAAGAAAAAAATTTGGGAAAAAATATTTAGTATATTCCTAATATTATAGGTAACATATGTTTAATTATGGTTTAATTTTTAAAATTTCATAATTTAGATACTTTAATTTGATTTTCTTTATTAAAACACGTATTATAACTAATAAGTTAAATTGTTTGTTTATATTAGTTTAGTTTTTTCTAGATTTCCATGTTTACCCTTACGTAATTTAGCTATTAATTTATTTTTTTGAAAACCACTTATTTTAAATTTAACATTTTAAATAAAAACAAAATATATTGTACAAGAGTATATTATAAAAAATTATTATAAAAATGATTTATTAGGTTGGTGAATTTTTACTATCATTTTATTTCTCATTAATATTGTATAGTTTTCATTCATTTATGTCATTTCATCTCTCATTAATATTGTTATAATTTTAGTTAACTATAAAAAATGTGAATAAAATGTGTTATGTTTAGTTTACTTTTCTTTTTGTTTGATAATTGTTACTTTTTTATTTACATTCATATGTAATTATTGTATTTGTATTATTTTGTACTAATTGATGTTGCTTTGATTTATAGGATAATGATATATCAATCCTCTTATCCATAACATATTTTTGGAAATGATCATACTCATACCTCTGGGGAGGAAAGCACACATGCTCCTATTGATGAGACTCCTCATCCCTCTTTACACGAGACATCTAATTCTATGGGGGGAAAAGAGTTTGAGGGTTGGTAAATGTGACACCACATGTTTACCAAAATTATCAATTTCCCATATCAAGGAACATAGGATACTAATAGACTTTGATGGTAATGATATTCCAATAGGTCCAAATTCAAAATAATTCAAGACTTTTGTATTAGTACAATCTAAAATCAAAGTTAGTATTTTGTTTGATGATTGGTGAAGTGTTGACACGGGGACATTATCATAATTGTGGGAGACCGTTTTGGTAATCTTGTTTGTTATTATTTTACTTATCTTGAAATGTTTATAGTAATATATTTTTTCCCCTTCTTATCAGATGACATATGATATACCTGATACTGGAGGAGTCAGGAGGAAATGTTAATCATTGGCTACAAGGAGATAGAGGGATTTTAAATCATCCCTCACATCATAGTTCGTTTTTGGGAATAGACAACATGAAAATCAATGTGATATATATCTATTTATAGATGAAGATATATGGAAGCAATTTTTTGAAACTAGACAATAAGAAGAGTTTTGGGTAAGTGAAATGTTACCTTTTTAGAAGTTTTTTTTATATTAATGACCATGTTAATGATTTATTTATTCTTAATTCTTAATTTACAGTAATCAAGGAGATCTCATCAGGAGATTCAATCTAGAAATGTATACCCTCATACGTTATCTCGAGGAGGGTATATGTTATTTAAAAAACACATGCTAGAATAAAAACTTCAAAATCTGGGAGCTGAGTCATTAGGGTCTGCAAAGGTTTCCCCTCCCCCGCCCCCCGCTAGACATGAAAAATAGAAGAGGGGTCATATGAGCAAAAAGGAAATTATCTTACGGAAGAGTCAAGAGTTTTAGATGATAAGATTGTAAGATGTTTATTTTATTTATTTATTAAAGTTAAATAAAATCTTTATATATTTTGATTCATTACATATTTTTTCAAATATTACATACAGGATTCTCTTGGGGAGAAGAGCACATAGGTGGTCTTTATTACTGAGGGTAGAAAGGATATTTTAGCTATAACGTTGAGAAATCCCGAACACTCGGGTTGTGTATGAGGATAACCAGTAGGTGTATTGGTAAGAAAAGTGTTTCCACATTTAGAAGATTCTTCAAAGGAGCGTTTTTATAAAAAAAATAGAATCTTTAGAATCCAAATTTTAGGATATTCAAGTGACGATGTAGGACAGGATCAAAGCTTCGGTACAATAGATGTTTTTAGACATGAAAAGAAATTTTTGGCCTGCCAATCTGACTCCTCCACCTCCGCCAACATATCCCACTCCTCCTCCTTATCCTACTCACACAACTCTATTTCCAAACCCCACTCCTTATTATCCTACTCGTACACCCTCTCCTCCATAGCTTCCAAGTTAATGTGATTTATATGTTGATGATCCTCATCATATTGTTGCATATGGGATGATATATTATATCAGCAATACCATTCATCATCAGAAGATTGAGATAGAGCGTCATAGGGTTACTATACAGGATATTATAGATGGATCAGCAAAAATACCATGTCTTATAGATAAGGTGAGTATAGTTGGACAAAGTATCATTCATTTTTTAGTTTTTCCATCTAGACAACTTTGACATATTACTATAGAGGTATGTAAATATGTTATATTTTTATTTCATTATGTTATTATTATTTTTTCTCATTTTAAAGTTTATATATTTATCTAATTTTTTACAGGAATACATTAAAGGTAAAGAAATACTGTATAGACAACAAAAAATTCAAAGTTTCATGACTTCAGATACAGATTCTACTAGTCTTGATAGATTGTCATTATACTCAAATTTGTTATTGGGAGTATATGATATTCCAATTGATGTTGTTGTTTTTGGGCGTGCAATGACTAGGTGTCTTTTGAAAACTGATATCATGGATCTTGTAGTTGGAGATCAATTGGGAATCAACATGATGCAAGCCAACAAGCCCGTACCCAAGTGGTAAGGGATCCTGCTTGGCATCCAAGAGACCCAGGTTCAAAACTGGGTGGAGGCGAATTTCTGGGACTGTAGCAGGTACTGTAGCAGGCACTGTTCAGTACTGTAGCAGCCGGACTATTCACCTGATTTGGGCTTTCGGGCCACCGGTTTAGGCCTATGGGTCTCAGGGCTTTCACAACATCAAAGGCCTTCGACCCATAGGGCCTTCGGGCCATTGAAGACCATGAAGTAGCCCAGTTCACATAGAGTAGGCCCCAGATGAGGATCAGAGCACCAGTAGCAGTCACCAGAAGCAGAGCTAACCGGATTGGAAGAATGAGAGGGTATGGAAACCGCCATTGGGACTAGGCACCGTGCAGCTTTGTACAGGGCAATGCTAGCCGATCAGCAATGCAGGTGGGGAGCTAAAGGCAATAAATGATGCAGAAGCTGGGGAGAAAAATTTCTAGTGGGTGGGGCTTACAGGTCATGTATTGGGCATGGTATGCCTCTGGGCCTTCGGGTCATGTATTATGGGTCATGTCGGGCCTTGTGTGTTGGGCCTACGGGTCATGTACGGGTTCCCCTTAAACCCTTAAAAGGGGGATTATCTATAATAAAATAAAATAAAAAGGCCTTCGGGGCATTCGGGCATGATGCAAATTTTTTCCATGTAAGTTGACTGACAAAAAAATTATTCCTTTAATTTATTGAATTTTTTTAATTATGTCTACTTTTTATTAGGTATCTATATAAAATTTGTACAAATCATGACAAGGAAGATATATATGGATTTATGGACCCACATTTTATTTCTCCTATAGCTTTAAAAATGACTGATGCTAAAAGAATAGTTTATATAGCTAAAAGATTTTAAAAGAATGTCATCATTTAGCATTGGATGTTTTCATATCTTGAAGAGTATAAAATATTTTTTTCTCACAAAGTGTTATATATCACTTAACATATTAACAACTCATATTAAATTTTCTTTTATATTAGTCATCATTGGATGTTGGTTGTTTTTTTCTAAGAGAAGACATTGTACTGGTTATGCTCTATCCACGGTGAAGTGAGAGAAATTTTTTAGATTGTATTAAACATATAAGTTTAATTATTTTAATACTTTTTTATATTATAATGAATAAAATTTATTTTATTCATGTTATTTTCAAATAGGGCATGGAATTTATTTAGAGAGATGACAAGAAAGAAGAACTCTAAGATCAAATTTATAAAAGTTAAGGTGAATTTTCATTTATAATTACTAAATTTTGGATATCTTAATTAAAAATGTTATTTTGAATTAAAATCTCTTTGAAACAGTGTTATAAACAAGAAGGTGGAAATTAATGTGGATATTATGTTTTAAGATTCATGTATGAAATAATTTCAACTGAGATAGTTACAAAGTTTCATAAGGGTAGATTTCTTTATAAATATTTCTTTAATATTTCATATGTTTTATTGAAAATTAAATTCAAATGCTTTTTGTATTATTTTTTAGCTTTTGGTGACCCACATCCATATAGTGTAGAGGAGTTAATACATTTACAAATTAAATGGGCTAACCATTCTATAGGTTTAATTGATTTTTAGTTTATTTGTAATATACATTGTAAATTTGAATGTTCAATTATAAGTATCTTTTGCTATTTTTCTGCTACTTTTTCTATTATTCTCTTGATTTTGGTTGCTGGTGTGGTGGAGGATGAATCAATGACCAATTTTTTTAAAAAAATCACATCGATTATCTAATAATCGACATGAAAAATGATTTTCCACGTCATCTATAGAATAAATAGTGTGGAAAATCAATAAAAAATATTAACTTATAATGTCAGTTTTAGTTAACCGATGTGAAAAAGTTATTTACTACATCCCCTCTAATAACATTGCTTAATAAAAAATGTAAAAAATCATAAAAAACTAACATGAAAATCATTTATGCACTAGCGTTGTTTCCATATAATATATGGTATTATATGTGTTGTGAGTATTTTCTTTAAAAATAAGATTATTCTTTAAAATACACCATTGATGTGTTGGAATCACATTCCTTCACATTTTAATAAACATTTGGATAAATTATTTATCCTGGATAAAAAAATTATTCATAGATTTTTCTCAAAAAATGATATAGAATCATGATGAATCCTAAACCATGTGTATGAAATTATTCATCTCATGTTTTTGAAAATTCTCTGCTCATATAAGAGAAATGATATAAATATACACATATTTTACTTAGATTCATCTGATATTGACATATTATTTTATATTCAAATCTTTGATGTAGCAACTATTTTATTTATGAATGTAATATAAAGGTTCGATCAATTCTCCCCTTGATTTTGAACTCATGTATATTTAAAACAGTTGTAAAATATACACATGGTATTATATAGCATTAAATAATTAAATAATTAATTTCTATGACATTCATACTGGCATGGATATTCTATAGAATTTCCAAAAATTCTTTAGGTGTATCTTGGATAATCCAGTCATATTGAATTATTACTCCTCCTTGAAAACCATAGGTTTCTATAACCTTGACTAACTTCTTAGAGGAATTTTTTTTAAACTTTTCAATAAACTTTTCTTCTTCCTATTTTAACTTTTACCCACTAGTAATTTTCATACAACACTTAGAACTTAGACATCATATACTCGGTTCAGCTATTCTTTAAACTTTTGAGAATATTAGTTAATATTTTATTGAATTAATTCACATATAAATGGTGATAGGATGAATTCCCTAACCATAACACTCCATTTTAGTCCCCCTTTAAATAAATTTATAAAATTAAAAAAACATAAATATGTGTGTTAAAAACACCCATCTTGTTTTAATAAACAACTATTGTTTACATGGTCTTATAAAGAGAAAAATGAGATAAAATAAACATTTTATGATATGTTAGTCTAAGCTTTAAAAAACCAAGTTATCAATACAGAAACTCGTTTACTCCATTACTTGAAATACAATTTTAATTATTTCTCATCTTCTAACCTATTGTATATTTACAACTATTGTAAAACAGATAATCTATATCATGTATCAGCCAGAATATGTAATGGACAAGAATCCAGTAACCCAAAACCAGTGTGTATTTTATTATAATGGAATAAGATACAAGCGATCGCATCCCAAAGAACAAAATAGTTTAGCATTTTTGAAGAAACAGAAACATACATGATTCCCATTTTTTACATTGTAAATGAAATATAAAACATGGTAATAGAAAACATTTTTCATACTTAAACTTATTCAAAGAATTATTCTTCATGTCCTAGGGAAAGGAAACAAAATAAGGATGATCACAAATACTTAGTAAGGGTTACGTGAAATGTAAGTTATCATGAGTAAATAAGGCATAATCAATATGGTAAGGTAAATAACTGAAAATACATGTCATTTGATCAATAACTTGAGCACAAAATACATCCATGGATAATATCAATGAAATAATCTCATGTATAAAAATAACTAAATTATCCATGAAGAAAATGCATAATATTAGAAATCATGATCTTAGACATCATGGTATCTATATCATCAATCCATGTACCAAGATAGTCTAATCGATGGGTAGGTATACACTAAAAACTCATTTAATCTGGTCAACTGATTTGACTTGTGAGACTTATCGATGCATTGAGGGGCTATCTATAATCAGGCCACACCCATCACTACAAGTCCAATACATTCCTCATATATTGAATGGTCAATTAAATTTATAAATAATATTTTGTATCAACAAATATCCATATTGAGTACAGAATATGGATTTATCAAGTTTTCCCCAGTCAATCAAAAAAATTTCAAAGTAAACACTGTATATAGAAATAGTATATGGTTTAGTTAATAATAATATCCATGATTCAAATAATATAGATATTTAAGATAAATTTAATGTCCAACTATCATAAGAAAGTGAATGTTTCAATAGAAAGTTAATGACCACAAAATTAATGAGTGGTAATAGTGGTTTTGTGAAAACAAACATGTATTTTAGAGGATAAAATAGAATAGAAGTGAAACATTAAAATAAGATTTATTAAAATATTTTTATTTGTAAAACCACTAAAAACTTTTAGAATAATCTAAATATTGTAAAATTGTTAAGGTGGAAAAAAATTTTGTTAACACCGTATACATTAAAAAAACATTCCATTTGACTTTTTATAAAAAAAGTTAAAAAAACCTTTCAAAAATCATTAGAAAGATTCCTTTCAAACCTTTTAAAAAAAATTAAGGATAACTTAAAATGTCCATTGAGTAAATAAAAATGACTTTTGTAATACAATTTGAAAAATATGGAAGAAAAATGTACCCATAAAAAAAAGAGAAATAAGATTGAAATTTATTTTAAACGTTTCATTTCTTGATTAAAGTGACAAATATGGGAGAATTTGGAAGAAAATATAAAGAATACTTAAATATATAGGGGATAATAAAATATATGGATTTTATAAAGGATGGATTATAATATTTCTTCAATGAAAATTAAGGAAATCCCAAAAATAGATATTGCAAAATAAATCCTTACCACTTTGGTAACTTTTAAATTGTAACCCATTAAAAGAATAAACTTGAATTGAAACATTAATCATCATGAATAAATAGGTATTGATTTTAAATATTTAAAAGTGGTAATATATACACCACATAAAATTGAATAGGCATATAATAACAAATACATCTCAATGGAGTGTTAATTGAGACGAAATCCTTTAATCCATGATTTTATTTAGTTGAATGTGATTTAACCTCCCATATAATGGTTTTAAACATGTTATTAATTTATAACAGAACAAAATTAATATTTATAATATCATATATGATCCTCTTATAACATATTATCATCCATTCGTTAATAATATTTCTTTATTACTATTATCTCAGGTGTTAACTGCTTCATTTTCTCATGCATGTTTTGTCATGGAAGTTTCAGTTCTCATGCATAATATATAGTTCTATCATCTCTAGAATAATATTAATGTTATAAATATCATATTTATTCATTAGATACATTTTTAGAATCATTCTTGAAAGTTGTACATGGAAAATGAATTGCATTGCCTTGTGGAGATGGTAGGTCATATGTACACACGAGCAATGTTATCATTTCATTAATGGGTGAAAGGGTAAATAAGTAGATGATATATTAAATTTATAAAAGAAATATTATTTAATAATTATCACATATATTCATTGGTTCCATCATCATGACTATCCATGTGATTCGGTGATGGAAGACAAATTACATTGGTTCGCGAGGCTGTAGTACACTGTACACACGAGTGATGGTTTTGTTTCCCATTTGATGGAGAAGGAGGTGGAATATTATAATTTCATCAATTTAACAATATCAAATTATATGGGAGATACTGTTGTTATTATATTGGGGTTTTTAGGACATAATTGAAGGTGGTAAAAAAAGGAAAAAAGAAAGATCTTGGAGAAGACAATTATCTTCACTTAGAAAAACCTCATTTGGATCTCTTATTAAGAACCCTAGGATTGGTCTTTTGAGAATAAAAACAACTCTAGAATGTGTATAAGGATGTTGGGGAGATATTGTTTTAGTTTTTTTATCTATATGGCTCAATATATGTGAATAAGTGAGGGGAGGAGGTTCCCTTTTATAATTGAGGTGAGTGGTACACTTGTAATTTTCAAAGTTTTACAATAATGTTAAGTCACTTTCTTGGAAAAATACATCCAAAATGGATCTTATTTTAATATGATAAGTTTAAGTTAAAAATATAACCAACAAATGGGGTTTTATAAAGTTTTTAGTTCATTTTAATCCTTATCTTTTTAGGTTAACCCCTCAGTAAACTTGTTTAAACCTTTACCACGGTAATTAACTTTTATTATTTTTACTGTTCATTATGAAAAAAAATAAGTTGATCTTATTACCTAATATTAATTATTTTGATTAAAAATATGTAATCCATTTTATCAAATTTAATTTACAGAAGTGTCATAATTTATTTTAAAAATAAATATGCAAAACATGTTGAAAAGGGGGATTTCAATAAATGTATTTTTCTAGCATAAGATGATATTACATTAACTATATGACTATTAATCATCTTTGTATGGATTTAAATTTATTATTTATATATATAATCTATATATTTCATTTTAATCATTCATTATTAAAGATTATTTTAATTAATTAAAACAGAAATACACTATGTATTTAAAAACAAATTTCTGAAAAATATCTATTTTTACCTCCAAATGATATTATATTTATTTCTACAAAATTGATAAATAATAAATTTTTAATTATATATATTATAAAGAATTATTATAATTAAAAGGATTAGTATTTAAATAGTCCTTCAATTATTCATAAAATCTTATTCCTAAGGGAAAATTTAAGAAATTCATTCTAGACTTATTTTGACCTATTAAGTTGAAAATCGATATTCATCCTATCAAATTAAAGCTTTTGTGACATGAAATATTAAAATATTAATTATATTATAGTTTTATTAAAATAAAATGTTCACTTACTATAATTGAAGCTCAGGTGTTACATAATAAGCTTTAAATAAACTTTTATTCTCATCAAATCATTAATATATCCAATCATTTTGACTATAATTTGGAACACCCTATAAAATTGAATATAGGAAACTAAAATTACAATGATAATTTATTATATAATTCATTTTTAAACTTTAAGTGAATCATTCTATGCTTACATATGCATATATATTCAATTATTAAACAATTTTAACACTTGGCTACTCAGGAAGGAATTTCTTTGACACATAGGATATTTAGTTAGCTTAATAAATTTTATTAAATAACTAGTATTTTTTAAGAACTTTTCTTCATTTATTGGTCTTATGAGTAAATTACATTAGGATTATCCTTCCAAGGATTAATCTAAAAATTTATATTTATAATTATGATGTTACTCATCTATAATAGAAGCTTTTATTAGATGAATATCATGTTTTATATCCATTAAGAAAGAATTATATTAAATGGGATCCCACTAAAATGATGATCCGTTTTAAAATTCATCATACCCTTTACTGGGTCAAGATCCATATTTCACTGAGATAATGACCCCACTTTGGATTGAAACTCACTATGTAGTTATTTTGGTAGGGAATCAACCCAATAATATCATATATTACTCTTGGATATTCGAGCGAAAAAATCTTTCTTCAATCCATATTATGGATAAACTGAACTCTATTCCTTTGGTATCCCAAACCTTAGGGTTTCCCAGTTAGTGTAACCCAAATAAAACATAAAAAATGAGCTAACAAAAGATAATATGAGGGTAACCTTCTTTTTCATGAAACAACCTAGTTAGATAATCTAGAGTCACTCATTACTTTATTTCATTACACAAGATAATCCAGGGGAACCAGCTTTAGCGTGAAACTACCTAGTGGGATGATTGAGGTCATGACAAGTGTCGCTTTAGAAGGAATATAACCCTTAGTTTTTTAAGGGGATTTAATCTCACCATCCTATCTCATGTTATTCCCTTTTATGTATGCATGGTTTTAGTGATTTAGTTTGGAATAATATTCCCTCCACCAAATCAATATAATTAAACCATATTGATGTGTAACCCTTTACACAGCCTACAAGTTTGTGCTACTCATCTAAAAATAGAAGTCCATCATATTCATACATATCTAAGTGCATCATATGAATAAGGTATATGAAATTTTCATGTAAAGGCATACAATTATATGAAATTGAAAATCTATACATGAGTAACCTCAGAGCATTAAATAGTCAATCTCATTCACCTTTCTAGATAAGGCATAAGCCTCCAAGATATTAGGTAGTCTGACCCCAAGTCCCTCTACCTGGGGGTAATTTATTCAAGAGATAATTCAATTTACAATAATTATAACACCTAATATGTAAAAACTATTCCCAAAAACTAAATTCAAGCTAATAAATTCAATTAAAAACTGAGGTAAAGGTGGATAAAAATCTAAATTCATTTTCATACCTAGAATGTAATGCAGGGCTCTATTTCCTAGAAGTAGTTTAAAACTTAAACTAAATCATACACCATTCATTATATAAGCTCTTTATAACTATGAATAAAATAGGGAATAACTTTTAAAATAAATGAACAATTCAAATATTTAATAATGAGATAACCATTTATGAAAATTTCATAAATAAAAGCTAATTATAAACATTTTATAATTTTAGCTTCCACATTATAGAAATTCCATAATTTTGAACATAAAATTTTTATATCCATTTAATCATTAACTCTTTAATATTATTCATTGTATGTCATTTCCTTTTAAATACATGATATTTTATGAATTATAAACAATCTTATAATTTGATTTATATTATACACATTTTATATAATCTAAATATCATATACTTAATTATCATTCAAACCATGATCATATCAATCATCATAACTCTGTTAATATAGTTCAAATAATATCCAAATAAGGTTAATATAGATATTACCTTTATAGTGTATCCCATGAGTTATCTCCCGCGTAAAGGTAATATATAAACTACCTTTACATGGGTCCATTATATAAATGATTACCTTTATATACACCCAACTGTGTAAAGGTATGCAAGGATTACCATTAAGTAGACCCCACTACGTAAAGGCACACCGGGATTACCTTTATGCAAACCCATCTACATAAAGGTAATCTACTTTTCACTTTACATAGACCAATCAATGTAAAGGTAAAATGACAATGACCTTTACATAAAAAAATTATACGTAAATATATCTAGGGATGATCCTTATGTATACCCTTCTATATAAGGGTAAAATGGGTTAACCCTTACATAGACTGCTCTACATAAGGGTAAAAAGTTGTGAACTATATGAAAAACTCTTCTGTATAAATATAATTCATTTTTTAAATAATTTTTAGAATTCTAATATGCGATGATCTATTTTTATAGTTCCTTCTTCATTTCATGAAATATTTCACAAATCAAATGCATGGGTTGCTTTGATACCACTATTGGGAATTAAATAAGTCTAATAGCAATTATTATATCATGCGTAAAATATTTAAATCTCTTTTTGAGGATCTTACATGCTAGAAATATGTAAATTGCGTAAATATTGAAATGAAAAATACTGTAAATGGAATATTATTCATCAAATATGCCTTGTCAAACTTTCTTGATATTTTTTCAATGTGTTTAATGGAGATCACAAAATTAGTAGAAAAAAATCCTCCCACCTCCATTTTATCCATGGGTTGGATATATTTATCACCATATGAGAGGTACTCTCCTTCATCCTGGTGTGTTAGGGCCTCATAACGCTAATGGAGAAGAAGAGAATTAGATTTTGGTTTTTCTGGTAGGTTTAATCAAGTATTAAGAATTTCAAATGACCTAATATCACATGGTAGTGGGATTTATAAATACCTTGAGGATGCACCTCGATAGTTCATGCATTAACTCATGTGTTTATAATGCATGAGTTAATGCATCAACCATTCATGCATCATTTTCATGAATGTAATAAACTCCCTTCATATTATAACTCTTGTAATGAATATTTAATAATAGATTAGGGGTGATTTGGTTAGATTTCCAACCAATACTTCCATTGTTGGTGGTATTGAATAATATCCCCCATTATGCATGCAAATCCCAATTTTCATGAAAACCATAAAATATATATATCATATATATATATAAGGCTTTAGGGAATATATCTTCTTAAACACCTAAAATAAGTAATAAAAACATCTCCTTTGGGGTCCTGAGGGAGAGGTATACCAACCACCACTTGAGCCTTATACCAACCTTGGTTAAAGAATTATTTTAGGTATTTGGTTATTTCCCTTGAGGGAAGAAAAGTTTGGTAAGTAAAACAATAATCCTACCTATGATTCTCCCAAACCAACCCTCTATAGAAACCTAACAAGAAGAATACCCAAGAGATTGAATGGATTCACTAACACTAGGATTTGGGGAAGAGTGATTACACTTGTTATAGGGAAGAAAAATAGGGAATAAGGAGAATATAGGTGATCTGCAACCTTACTTTGTTAATTAATATCCTTCTTGATCAATTCAAGGTACTTAGATCAAGGAGGAAGGATGGATTTGAAATGAATATAGGAGAGGAAATTCAGATCTCTAAGACATGAGGGAAGAGGTATTTGGAATGATAAATCCAAAATTGTAGGTAATTAAAGGTATTTTTAAATTTTAATTTTACAAATTTCATTTTATGACACTAAAAAATCTATAAGATTTCCACTGGAACTCTAATGTAATCCACCAGAGTCCCAATGGTAAAGGAATTTTCCTCTTCCAACCTCCACCGAAAGTTTAGTGGACACCCACCATAGTTTTTGTGGGAGATTAGAATTCAAATAGATTTCATCTTCCACAGTTACTTTTCCCATAACAACCTTTATCCCTTCTCCACTCCTTCCACCATCCAAACCAATGAACAATAACCTTAAAAAGGATTTAAAATATTGAAATTTGAAAGAGAGACAAACCCATGAAGGCCATGGTATTTGCAATTTATTATTATCTTAGCCATGTATTGTTTTTATATGCACTCTTGTTTATGAAAGGCTTTTAAAGGTGGGTGGTGATCGCATACTAGGTATGATATATCCATAGCCTATACAGGCATCTATGAGATGCATAAAGATTCTTATTTCTATGATCTGGGTAAAGAGAAGGCATCCAAGCATGGGGGTTAGATACACTTGGACCCAGGCGCCAGAGTATTGACTTTGGGACCTTTCGGTGGATGAGTGATATGGAATCATAGGGGACATCCTTGTATACTTTCAAGGAAGTTTTTTGTCAGGTGACTAACCCCTTTTCATTTTAGACCAAATTTGGCTTTATTAATTTTTTATACATGGGTTTTGCACTAGTATCATTCACTTTGTATTGTTTGAGGATGTTTTTAGGTCTTGTAGGTATGTGATGCTTGTTCATAAAATTTGATCGCTTAGTTAGTTCACTTACTCATAAACTCCCCTTATTAAAATCTGGAATACTCAGTATATCTAGTGATCAAAGGGGGTTGCACCTTTCATGGTGTTGAAATTATTACAGTTATTCTATCTTTTTAAGGGGTAGAACCATCTCCCGCACATATTTCATTCAACCGCCAGTGTTTACAAAAACCTTTGGAGATCATTAGGTGAACTTGAGGTATTGTGATGACGTTATCTGGGTATAGTCTAGGTATTCTTTTCATGGTCATTACATGTTTACCCTAGGGACCAAGTTTGTGTGAATCTGAATTATATATATAAGTTAGAAAAATATTTGTGGGGCAACAAGATCTCTTACACAGTTATAATATGGTCTTGGAGACCATGTATAATGGAAAAAAGGATAATATTCATAGATACAACATGATCACAGAGGCCGTACACTCCATTTTCTGGGAAGAGAAGGCATCATGGTCATCACACGGTGACCATGTAGTTGGGTTTTAAGTGTCCTGAACTTTTCATTTCATGCCTAAAACTCCTCAGAAATGACTAGTACTTCCCTTAAATCTTCTTTGGATGATTTTAAATGTGATTTTGGGTGATTTTGGTGATCGCCCGTCCTCTCATCAACATATCAAAGGTGTGATTGTTGTATTGGATGACTGATTTCAAGTAATACCAAGATCTACTCTTTATCTCTTAGTTTATCTAATTTTATCTCATTCTATCTTTTGAATCTAGACATGGGAATGTCAGTTCTTGGAATCTATGGTCATGGATTGAGGATTATTGTTCTTCTTAATAGGGACTTATGGACTCATCCCTTTAGTGTGATATTTGGACCATGGAATTGGGGAATTTCTACGAATGACATAAATAGGTAGGTGGCTTTGATCCCTTGAATGAATTGGCTAATTTCATATGCATTGTTAATCGATTTTGATTTATTAAGCACTGTATTTAGTATCAATGTGTCTTTATCATTTTACACCATTATTTTGTTTTGTTCTGTATTATAAACAATTTGATTTTCTTTGTTAAAGTTTATTTTAAAAATATTTTTTTTAAATGGATTTTCCATGAGTGGGAAAGGTTTATGGTTTTTTCTTTGAGGGAAAATCATTCCCCAAGTGGTATGTTTGATCCCTTTCTACTTTCCGGCAGTCCCTGGAGATCGGGGAACACACTTTAGACCATGTGGCATCTCAACTCAGGTCTCAAGATTCGGGCTCCAATGTTGGGGTGCTGCGAATTCACTGTTAGTAGTGAATACTATTAAAATAAGATCTAAAATGGTTCCTTAAAGTTTATTTATTGAGTGATAGAAGTTTTTGGATGATATGATAAGTATTATGATTGTTGTATCACATCTCAATACGAAAGATAACCAAATTGATGATTCTCTATCAAAGAAGGCATTTTTAAAAAGTTAAACATATGTGTTTTTTTCATTGTCAAAGAGTTGCATTCCTTTGCATGATTCCAATTTATGGGATGATGTTATACTTAACTTTGGGACTCCATATTTTAAAGTAAATTTTGATGGGGGTGTGACTTCTAAGGGGTGTCACCATAGATGAGATATTTCATCATTATTCTAAATTGTTTCTTATTTTTCTTATTGAATTTTGATAATATATATATAACATTTAAATTTGTATAATTAATAACAGTAACATTAATAAAAAATATATTTTTTAAAATAATATTAAAAAAAATTAAAGTGTGTGAAATAGACCTATATATGGGTCAAAGGACCAGCTAGACCCGATAAAAAGGTCTATTAGGGCCCAATTTTTTAAGCCCAGTTATTCAATGAGCCTAAATTTAAAAGCCTGATTAATAATAGGTTCAGGCTCGAGCTTTAATTAGTGACCCAATAAGTGACTGCCCGACCTGATTAAGCAATATTATAATTATATTTTTTAAATGTATTAACATTTTTATTTATTAATGATTATTATATATAAATAATGTTAATAATAACATTTATTTATTTTATATAAATAAAATTTATATTTATTATAATGTATAAAATGTATTAATGTTTATATTTATTAAGGATTATTATATATATAATTTATTTAATTTAATAATATATTAAGCGCCGGTGGGATTTTTTTTAAGACTTGATTAATAAACAGGTTGGGTTAGGGTTAGTCTGACCAGACTCGATTAACAAATGAGTGTTTTTTCTAGCCTAAACCTGATATACCTGACCCATGTACAGTCCTAGTGTGAAATTATGTGATGTTAATGACTAAATATAAAAAAATATAAAAACATAAGGTTATTAAAACTATCATAAAATAATATAAATATCATGCATGTTGTCATAAAAATAATTAAAAAATATTGATTTGTATATTATATATATAACTGTTATAAAAATATTAATGATTATTAAGAAGATTAGATCTATACATTATAATAGAAATTATATTTAAATATAATTATTTATTTTCTATTTATATCAAATAATGATTAATGTATTATAAAATATAAATATTATCAACAATCAATGAATAATGTTAGAAAATGGATAAAGTATTATAAAATATAAATATTATCAACATTCAATGCATGTTGTATTATTCATAATCATCTTCATCGTCATTTATTTATGCAATAATATATTATTGTAATTGTTGTCAAATAATATTAAGGATTATCAGTAAAACTGGCCCTGAGAATCCTGAAAATTATTGTTTCTCATGACATAGAATGAAAATATTGCCCTAAATTGAGGTTTTCCAATGGTGCTAAGAAATTTTTTTCCAATTTTTGGCCCCCACAATTTGGTTTTCCTAGCCCAAGGGCCTATGGGGCTTACCCCAGGTCTGTCTCAGATTACCAAGATAATTATAATTGTTGGTGATATTAAATAAATATTCTTAATATTTTTACAACTAAAAATTATTTATATTATTTAATATATATATATATATATCATTTACATAATAATTGTCTATTGTTACAAATAATAATGATTAATACAACATTAATAAAAACAAATATTAATTTCATTAATTATAATTGACTCTATGGTTTTAACTATTATTTAATAAAAATAAAATTATGTATTATTGATAATTCTACCTAAAAAAAGCACAAGGGAGTCATCCATGATGATTTGATTATGAATATCCATTTTATAAGGGTGTTAATTATTTAAGAAAGGGTCATTTGTGTGATGTTTTTAAATAAATTCTTCACAAAATTGTTATCTAGAACAACACATTTCTATGTTCTAAAAAATTTCCCATCCTATATATATTGAAAGGAAACATATATATATTGATAAATCTGTATTTGGGACAATATTTATATTTAGGATAAATTTAGTCACATAACATTAAATAGGTACACATAATATTTAGTTTGGCATAATCACACAACAATTATATTGAAAAACATATTCATTCATAGTCACATAATATTTTGACATAAAGAACATGTAACTAATATAGGCCTAAAAATCCAATCTAGAAATAAAAAAATTTCAATTAGCATAAAAAATTTTCCTCCAGAGACTATTTAGTTTCTTTTAATATTCACAAAACACTTTTTTATAACATGAGAAATAGTAATGATGAAACATTTAGCTTTATCAAAACAAATATTTTTTAGTTAACATAATTTTATACTATATATTTATATTTGTTTATATTATAGAAAAGAAGTTGTGTGTATGAGTAAAATAAATGTTTAATTTTTTTTCTATGATAGATTATTTAGCTTAGCAGAATAGTTAATTTATCATAACATTTATATTTTGAAAACTTACAAGAATTCATTCATATAAAATAATATTTGTGTGCCAAAATTTAATCACTTTAGACAAAAAAAAATATTTTTCTATTGAGACATTAGATACTTATTGCACGACATATCCTACTTCCAATAGATAACAATATTTCACTTATAGAAGAACCATAAAACATTTATCTTAAAATTTACAAAAACATTTAGAAGATGATACACAAACATTTAGATTCAAAGAAAATTTAGCTTATTTTAGCCAAAAAATATATTTTGATAAATAAAATATTATTTTTTGAAGATGAAAACATTATTATTCAAAAAAAATTCCATCTACTTTAAAAAATTTATTTCAAAGCCATGTAAATTTCAAAATATGGATCACAAAAAAAATCTTCACATAATGATTATTTTGTATTGTATTTTTATATTTGTTTTTGTTCTTGTTTTAATTTAAATGATTATAATTATCATGTGTAATTTATAAAGTTGTTCTTGTAATTGTTTTCAAGTTATCAGAAGTAAATGCTGTTTTTTAAATGAAAATTTTTCATAGGTATGTTGATTTAGTGAAGATGAGTATGCATTTCAAAAGAAATTTCATGCTTTTTCTATAATATTGATAAAAAATATTCATTGATGTTGGAAAATGATATTTATAGTAAGAAGTATGATGTTGAATTTTTGAACGTGATTGTTTTCGATGGATTAACAATTCATTTATATAATTCAAGTGACAAAGGTAAATTTCTTTGAAAGGGAAAGATCATTTCCAAAATTTTATGAGCATAAATAACTTCCTTGGATTTATAGTTAATGTTTGACTGACATTATTAATATTAATAAAATATTTTAAGGCGGTGTTAATGAGTTTTAGACTATTTTGTGTAAATATTCTACATATGTTGGTTTTTAGTTCAAGTATATTAAGAATTATTAAATTAGGGTTATAAAGGAATGTGTTTTAAAAGAATATATTAGGTGTTTTGTTGGGTCCTATAACCACCGATCACCAGAAGTTGTCCTCTAGAAGCTTCAAAGAAGAACAAAGTTTTGGAACTTTGGTAACCAGAAGGAACCCTCATCCATGATGTATTTGGAGGTGGGGAGATAAGTCTATAACACCTTGAGATTTTAGAAATATTTTTTTTTCTTAATAAATTTAATCTTTTCAATATTTTTTCATTACACACAACCCCTAGTTTATCTTTTGTTACACAAAACACTGGTTTTAATTGTGTTATACACAACGTCCAATTTAAATGAAACATGACATACTATTAAAACATTATTATTTAATATGATAGTTACCAACTAACTGTTGTAATAATGAGTATGAATAGAATTAACTAAATTATGAAATATATGGTCGACACATGTATCTAAAATTAAATATTTTGTGATCAATTAATTAGAAATGAAAATAAAAACTATATGAAAATAAAGTAATCTTCTTCTGAAAAACTATTTTTATGCGCACAAACACTTTTTACCTCAATAAATTAAACAAATCACTTTTGATGAATGATTTTAATGAAATTTATATATTATATATTCAATAAAAATTTTAACATTCAACTTATGTATTTTCTAAGCAATATATAAGAATTAATCCAATTTTTAGCTTAAAAACAATGTTTTTCTAAAAAGTAGTTTTGTCACCTTTTGCAGACTTATTTTAAAATTAATTTTTTTCAGATTTAGAAAATTTATTTGAAAAAATAAACTTCATTTTTGAAATCATAATGTCAAAATTATATTATGGTGATTTTTGGATAATTTTCTGAGAAGATAAATGTCACGGTCCTCTCCCTCCAAAGATGTCCCTTCTGGACTGGTAATGAAGAAAGGAAGATAATGACCCCTGAGTCCCGCCTCCAGTAAGCCCTGGGGTGGTGACCAGCACCAAGGGTATATAAATCTCACAAAATGAGAGACATTTCCTTTTTAAAAGAAACAAGATCAAGAGATAAGATATTTCATCCCAAAATAACTCTAAGATATATATATATATATATATATATATATATATGAGAAAGTCAAAATTCATCTCGCATGCATGTTTAAAACAAAACTATTACAAATACAATGAAAACTCCAAAGTGAATACCAAAATAAAGCTAAGAAACGACACGATAATTGTAAAATCCGAGCTAGTAAGGTCCAGCACGGTCCACGTAATCCTCCTGGAAACTTGAAAGTAGTTTTATATATATAGGGTGAGCATACAAGTATACTCAGTAGGAAAACCAAGGTCTCTAGTGCACATGTGAAAGAAGCATACTAATTCCTCTGTGAGAAAACATCAGAACCAAACAACACCTAAACAGGTATACTAACCGCTCCAACCTCAACAAGGCACGCTCACCAAATAACACAAGTAAAGTAATATAATGCACATTGATAAAAGCATACTCCGCACCACTTTCTCACTGATTAGCTGCTCTCACGCCCAAAAGGAAAACATTCTGGAACTCCCACCTCTTATGAACACACCACATCACAACCCACCTGCACACACCTGGGCCTCACAACCACACCTCATTCCATTACTGGGGCCACAATCCATAGCACATCTCGTCTGTAGACACCTGGGGCTCATACCACATCACATCACATCCGCAGACACTTGGGTCACATACCACGTCACATCCCGAAAACACCTGGGAAAGCACAACACATCTCCTCCCGAAGACACCTAAAAAAACACAACACATCTCATCCTGAAGACACCTGGGAAAACAAAACTTGCCCGCACACACTTGGGCCCCACACACCACAACTTTCCCAAAGAATCTTGGGATACCATCTCCTGGAAGGAGCAGGGAAGAGCGGGTGGTCATTCATCCATCCTCCCATCGAGATATTTAGGAAAGACACACTCCTCGTGACGATGGGGGTGTTCGGCATATAGTGCTCAACTAGGGTGGGGTGTGTATAGAAATCACAAAGGAAATACATGTATATATAGATATAATACCAATCATTCATGCCCAACCTATGGGTTCTCAAACAAACAACTAGCTCACAATACCGTCTTTTCTGCTACCTCTAAATGCACAACCACACAACCAGTCATAAACTCAATTCATACCCTCATCCAATTCATTTAACCAATTCTCATTCTTTATTAAACAATTCATTCATTCATTTTATCTCTACCCAGGCAACTACTAGGCACAGTACACAACAACCACATAAAAAAAGTCACACAGAGGAAGAATAACCACGGTAAATTAACCCACTTCACATTCATCTATGATTAAAACTCACACCAACCACTGTCATCATCATTATTCAAAGTCATCCTACCCAATACATACTCTCAACAGATCAAACCCCCAACTCACAGCCGCACCCAGCAACACATCACCGCACAACCCGATCACATCCCTGTTGTACAGCACTTCTCATCCATTCCACAATCAATCAATCTCTCAACCTGAGATTTCATTACACCACCTGAACCACCCCACATCACACAGTCATGCCCACAACCCTACTAAAACATAAGTCAAAACAAACCCACACACAACACACCACCGCACGAACCAAGGAAAGACATATTCAGATTTAACAAGTCATTCCTCACTCAATTTTCACTTGTTGATTCAGGGGTTATCATAGAAATAGTTTGATCCCAGGGCATCCATTTATTAGTTGAGTGTACGTGGTTAACATATTTTTCATAACAGCAGTTCAACATGAAACAAACAATATATAACTCACAATATATTCGGTGCACAGACAAATACCCCCAATGACCATGATTTTCAGTGGGTAGTTAGCCCATACAATTCACAATTTTGATCAAAATATCAGTAAAACAGTACGATCATACGTCACTTTCCCCAACCTATGTTTATTGATTTGAAACTGATTTTATTTTCTTTATTGAATTTGGATTCAACTATAATCACAAGGATACATTTTTACACCACCCCGCATGATGCACAATTGAGAGAGACAAAGGAAAACCTACTTGGAAGAAGAATCGATCAGCACTTTCTTATTGCGCCCAAAACAGGGGGCACACATGCAGTAGGAAAAGCCTCCAAGGAAAACACAAACCAAAATCTACAGCACAACTCACGACTCCTCAGGGAAGAAAGGTTCTGGGGACATTCAATATCAAGAGAAAGGAGAAGGAATTAATGGAGGTAAGGCCCCAGATTAGAAGGATTAGATCCGAGAATCACGGGATATGAAACGGTTTTGAATTTCCATTAAAGTCTAATCTCAACAAAACCACGTGATTTGACCATTTAGAAGGCTCCCGGACTTTTAGAAAATTAATGATATGATTTATAGCCCTTGAAACGGCTTCAAAACCACTTAAATATGGTATTAAACTCATTTTATGTCAAAGAAAACGTTAAAAGGGCAAAATTGGAAAACTGGAAAAAGGTCTGGAAATTAACAAACTTTTGGAAATGACTCATCGTTAGATGAATTGCCACTATGAGTCACTGATGTGAGTCACTAGTGCAGTCACCATTCGGTGAGCTACCGGTGCGAGTCACTGATGCAACTCACTGTCGCGACACGCCATTGTGACCCACCGCCACGACTCACCATCGCAACACACCATCACGACTCACCGTCGTGAGCTACCGTCGTGAGTCATTGTCGCAAGCTATCGTTGAGAGTCACCATCACGTCACATCTTTAAAAATTGGAAATTGGTAAAGTATTGAAAATAAGTCACCACGACCTCTCAGAACACTTCAAACACCAGATTTTCACAAAGTAATGGATCAGAGAGGTCTGGGTCTTTACATCAGATAGCTCTCAAACTATTCCCACCCCTGAGAATTTCAAACCAAACCCAGAAGGGAAAGGGGGTCCGAACAACCACCCTGTGAGATACCTATCAAGACTCTCATCACTCCTCAAGCACCACCACCAGCTAAACATGTCAACCCAAATGATCACAGAACACACCATACAAGCACAATAACCATGTCATCTCAAACACACAAATTAGGGAATCTCGTCCTCCATGTAAAGATATTATCCACTATGGTCGGCACTGACTCGCCCGCACGAGTTTAATCACATCGCAGTTAATGCATCTCGATTAGGAGTTTGGTCTTCCCCTTTTCACATGTCTAGACTTTATCACACATTGCACCACACACATCTCAACCCAAGGGAAAACAACTCATCTCATGTAAAACAAGGCTTAAAATTACATTTCAAAATAAAACAGAACAAGGTAAAACTTAAAACAACTCTGGGTACTGAGAAGGCGTCTATGTTTCTTGTTCCCAAATACTCTCCTCCAGGCCCCCAGGCCTCCACAACACGCGAAACAAATGAATGGTTCATCTACGCAGCACCTTCTCCCGACAATCCTGGATCTCTATCGGTCGTTCCACGTATGTGGCATCATCCTCGATATCCAACTCTCCTCAGTCGAGGACATGGGAGTCATCGTGAAGATACCAACAAAGTTGAGAGACATGAAAGACGTCATGGATCCTCTCCATCTACAGTGGCAATGTCAACTGGTATGTCACTTCGCAAACTTGTCCCAACACCTCAAAGGGTCCAACAAACCTGGGAAAAAGCTTTCTCCCTCTGTCAAACCTCTGCTGCCCACATCAAGGGGAAACCTTGAAGAACACGTGGTACCCAACCTTGAACTTCAAGTTCCTCCTCATGCAATCGGCATAAGACTTATATCGATCCTACGCCACTTTCATCCTCTCACGAACGAGTTGAATCTTCTCTATCGTGCTCTGTACTACCTCAGAACCAAGAACAGTTGTCTCCCCAACCTTCACCCAACACAACAGAGAATGATGCGGTCTCCCGTACAACACCTCAAACAGATTCATGTTGGAAGAGTGATAGCTATTATTATAAGCGAACTCTACTAAGGGCAGGTGTTGTACCCAAGATCCACCAAAATCTAAGATGCACGCCCACAAAATATCCTCCAACGTCTGGATAGTTCACTCTATCTGAGGGTGGAAAGCAGTGTTGAGGCGTAATTGGGTGCCGAAAGCATGTTATAATCCCCTCCAGACTCGTGAGGTAAATTGCACGACCCGGTATGAGACAATGAATCTCAGGACTCCATGCAGTCGTACCACCTCATCCACATACCTCTTGGCTAAGACATCCACTGTGCCTAACTCCTTGATCGCTAAGAAGTGAACTGATTTCATCAACCGATCCACTACTATCCAAATAGCATCGTAGCCTCCCTGAGCCATGAGTAACCCTATGAAAAAATCCATCGAGATGTCATCCCACTTCCACTCGGGGAAATCCAAGGGCTGCAACAAACCATCGGGAACACAGTGCTCGATATTTACTTGTTGGAAGACCAAGCATGTTGCCACAAACTCCGCTACTGCCCATTTCATCTCGGGCCACCAAAACTGCATCTTCAAGCCACAGTACATTTTATAAATTCCTAGGTGTATAGATAAAGATGATTTATGAAACTCACGAAGAACTCCCTCACGCATTGCTACCGAAATAAACAACCTCTCACGGAACATCATCTAATTCTGACCATCCTCTGACCATCCCTCTGAAGCATCATTATAGCCAACTCAATCACGCAACACCTCCACCTCTGAGTCTCCCCACTAAGACTCCTCCACTTACTCCACTTACTACATCAGAGAAGACTGCATCGTCATCTGAAACAAACAGCTTCTACCTTTTTCCACCCTTGCATCCAATTGCAAGGCTGCCAACTCCTCTATCACTTTCCAAGCATCCACAAATCCTCGAACAACCTCCTTCTGTGACTTTCTGCTCAAAGCATCAGTCATGACATTCCCCTTTTCTGAGGTGTAAGAGATATCAAAATCATAGAACTGAAGAAACTTCATCCACCTCCGCTGTCGCAAATTTAGATCTCACTGGGAGAAGATGTACCTCAAGCTCTTGTGGTTCGTGAAGACCACAAAGCGCTCCCCGATTAAGTAATACCACCAAAGCTTCATTGCAAAAACAACTATTGTAAACTCCAGATCGTGGGTGGCATAGTTACGCTTGTGGGGACATAATTGTCTCGACTCATAAGAGATCACTCTCCACTACTGCATCAGCACACATCCCAAACCCATAAGAGAAGCATCACAAAACACCTCAAACATCACCCCTTCCTCTGGAAACCGGAGCACTAACCAGCTTCCCCTTCAGGTAACTGAATGTTGCCTAGCACTGCTCACTCCACACAAAAGCTTGGTCTTTTCTAGTCACAGTTGTCAGCTAGGCTGCAACTCAAGAGAAATTGGGTACAAACCACCGATAATAGCCTGTGAGACCAAGAAAACTACGAACTTCTCTCACACTCTTGGGTACTTCCCAAGAAACAATTGCTTCAACCTTCTATGGGTTCACCGCTACACCCTACTGAGACACCACATGTTTGAGTAAATGTATCTCATGTGTCCAAAACATACACTTGGACAACTTTCCGTTGAGCTGGTGGTGTCGATAAACCTCCAGGATGGTTCTAAGATGCTTGACATGCTCCTCCTCTGACTTCGAGTAAATCAAGATATAATCGATGAACTGATCCAGGAACTCACAGAAGATGGAGTTCATGAGTCTCATGAATACGACTGGTGCATTCGTAACACCGAAAGGCATGACTATGAACTTGAAATGTTCATACCTACATCTGAAAGCAGTCTTCGAGATATCAATCTCGTTCACCCTCAACTGGTGATATCTAGACCGTCGATCGATCTTGGAAAACTAACCTGGCCCTCTTAGCTTGTTGAAATGAGTCTATCCTCGGGAGAGGGTAATGGTTCTTGACCGCCACTTGATTCAACCTCTATTAGTTTATGCACAGCCTCATACTACCATCCACCTTCTTTGCGAACAACACTTGAGCACCTCACACTGGGTCGGATAAATCCCTTCTTCATCAGATCAACAATTTGGATCCTCAACTCCCACAACTCGGAAGGTGTTATCTGATAAGGAGACATTGAAATTAGATAAGCATCGGGTTATAAGTCTATCCTGAACTCAACATCACATCGAGGGGGTAGCGTCACAACCTCCTTGGGTAAAATATCCAAGAAATCCCCAACAACCCTGGAAACTTCCACCATCTCAACGTCTGTTGATTCCACTGACAGCTTAGCCAACAAGGAAAGAAGAAGCTTCACACACTGACTGCCCACCTGACAACCACGCTCACCAACAAAAGCCACATGTTGAATGTAAGAACCCGGGTTTTCGTACGAGGTAAAGATCCTTTTCTTTTCAGTTTAACTGTTCTGTTGAGGCCTAGTGTGGACGCTTAACTTGGCTGAGGGAGTTACGGAGGTGTCTGAGGCTTGTTCGGAGCCCGGAACGAAGTTTTAGGCTGGAAATGGCCTGGCACACGGTTTGTGCACGGCCTGGGTAAACTGTGTGCCTTGGTTCAGGCCTGGCAGAGGCTGGAGCATGGCCTGCGCATGGTTTGAGGAAACTGTGTGGGGTGGTCGTGCGGTTGCCCCTTGCCTTCCAGTAAGGTCCGCACGGTTTGTCAAACCATGCGGGTAAACCGTGCGACCTGCTGTGTTTTGAATATTTAATTAATTTTTAATTAAATTGATTAAATTTTATAAAAACCTAACCTAGGCCTTCTTCTTCAACCGGATAGCAGCAGGGGAGCTCTCCAAGGAATCTTTGGAGGATTTGATCCTTCTCCTTTGTCCGATCTCCGTTTCAACCGTCGTTCGTCTCATTAGATCCGCAACGGTAAGTCCTCAATTCCTTTTTAATCCTTCTTGATTCTTCTGGTTATAACGAACGCAGATTGGATTAAGGCTCATATGCCCTAATTTCCCGTTCTTCGTATGTTCTTCAGATTTCTTCCAAACCAGGACGAATCAGAGCTTGATACTGGACGAGCTATCTAGTACGAGCCTAAGGTAGGTGGTCTCGTGCTTTTCACTAAATGTCAAGATGTTTATATATGCTGGAGTGTCGCACACCCACTTTTGGGGTGTTGCTTGAACCTGAAATTTAACCCTGTGATTACCTAGCGTGTTGTAGGTAATCTGAATGGGATGGTATGTGCTTGATTTAGGTTGTATACATTGGACAGGAACCACCCCTTGGGTGCGTTGCCTTAAATGACTCTTTTATGGTTTTGACCTAGGATGCCTTTGAGGCATGTTTTTACTTACCCTTGTGGGTTGTTAAAAATGGATTTGAATATGAACGTAATTGCAATAGAATGAAATTGTAATTGAAATGGTTTCGGGGATGGGATGGAGTTTTGCCCCTTGACCCTTGTATGCTAATTATTGAATTGCTAGCCCATGTGAGTTAAAAGATTTTGAGCTGTTTTAAATGTGAAATAAAGTCATGGGTGAACCGTGGGACCAATGTGAGTTGCCATGGACAGACTCATATGAGACTTGTTACTGAAATGCCGAGTGAATCATGGATCCAGTATGAGATGCCATGGATGGACTCAATAGGGCATGATATGTCATGGGCTATACCCGGATCTTATTTATAGGATCCCAGGGACGGGCTCAGATGACAGACTATACCGCACCTAGAGCGAGGCTGGGTACCTAGGAGGTTCGCTGGAACGGGCTCGGAGAGCGATGTCGGGGTCCTAGAGGTTCGTCGGAATGGGTTTGTAGGGTGTTGGTGGATTTTCTCCCTGAACGATGTCTGGTCTCCGAATTGAGTATTCCAGGAACGGGTTTAAGGAATGGTTGAGCACATGAATGAAGTGATTAATGAATGGAATAGATACTTGAAGCGACGCCAAGCCAAAGAACAAGCTTGGGTCGGTCTTGCTAGTTTTCCTTGTTTACTGCTTTCTATATTACACTGCCTGTTTTATATATTCACTGACAGATTAGCACAGATCTTTGGTGGTTGCCTACTGGGATTCAGTCTCACACCCTGTTTGGGTCATGTTTTTTGACCCAAGAAGATTATATGATTTCAGGTAATGAGAAGGGGAAAGGCCCTAGTACAGGTACTTGACTTGTTGCTCGGAGCAGGAGTGCACATGACCAAGCTGAGGCTTGCGATGCGACAGGGGATACATTTTGGTTTCTTTTTGGTGTTTTGTGTACTTTTACTATGTTGTATTGACTTGCACCATCCTATATTTATCAGATCCTTCTATTTGTTATCTATTTCTGTTGTCTATGTGTTGTCTACTGGTTACCATCTTCTGCTATTGTATGTTTGTAATTACGCTGTGATGCTTTGGTAATGAGGCCATAGTATCCCCACAGACTCACCTAGGCCCTCTCTGCTAGTCGGCAGCCTCTGGCGTTTGGGGAGATGCGCTTGAGGCCATGTGGCGACCGATCCGGCTACCGAGTTGAATGGTAAGTCGGATAGGGACATTAAAAAGTGGTATCAGAGGTATTTCTTTTTCTGATTTGACTTACTGTTTGGCGACTATAGACAGGAGTAGGAAGGGAAGGGACTTTGGTAATAAACTATGCCCGGGAGTTGCAAACCCACGTACAGGAAAAAGCCAAGTTACCTCGTATGGAATTGTGTTTTCTGGTTTTTCTTATTATAGTTGTTTTGATTTCACCATTGGGTGATGCACATGGTTTTTGCAGTTACCATTGATATTATTGTGGGTTCTATTTCGTTGCAACTCGATGAGATGAGGGTTTTCCATCTCATGCATCATATAGGCACCTTGTTAGGAATCACATGTCATGCATTATGTTATTCTATCTAGGATGCATTAGATATTTCATGTTGTTGTGATAAGTGTTGTGATAGCTATTGCAGGCTGTTTTGATAGTTGATTGATAGGTGTGCCTACTGTTGTGTTAGATTGGGTGCAATGAATGAAGAGTGATGTCATCTTTCAATTCATAAGGTGTATGGGCCCTTATGGATTGGGAAATGATGCACCAATGGGATGTAAATGCTAAATGAAATTGAATTGCAAGGTTATATGGGCATCAATTTTTGATTCATGAGGTGTTATGGTCCCTCAGGGATCGAAACTTGGTGGACCATTGGTTAAAGCTTTTGAACAAAGGTGTGTTAAAAGAGTGAATGTTGAAAATAGAGCATGACCTAGACCCAACTTCTGAGTGGGAAAGTGGTAGTGACTCTAGTGGTTTTTGGTGATTGTTCCTTATGCAGTCTTGGCTTTAGAAGCAGACTGTGGGTAGACATGGTTTTTAGGAAGGTCTTGACCTGTCCTGCCCTGGTTTTTGTGCTTGTGAGTTTCGAATCTCATTAAAAACATTGAACTGAGGTGTGTGTTTGGCATTGCAGAGTCATGCCACCACGGCGACCTCCAGTCGTACGTCAGGAGAGCGGTGACGACCACGTTCCGGAGATGGTAGGCCATGGGCTACTAGAGGAAACTCCAATTGTGCCAGTTGCGGCACCATCGGTTTTTCTAGACACAGGTGCTGAGGCACAGTTCCGTGAGAACTTGTTGCGTTTTATGCAGACCGTTCAGAGAGAACTGCAGCCTGCCCAGACTATGGCAGAGTTGACGCATGAGTTCCAGCAGCAGCATCCGCCTACGTTTTCAGGGGATGGAGGACCACAAGCTATAGAGTCCTGGTTGGAGGCGATACTACCTATCTTTGAGCATTTGGAGACGCCTCCAGATAGGAGGGTCAAGCTCGCTACGTACATGCTGCGTGATTCTGCAAAGAGGTGGTGGGACATGATCACCCAGTCAGATCGTCATCGGGAGATGGCTTGGATAGAGTTTCATACGGCCTTTTACGATTTCTTTTATCCCGAGACTTTGAGGGCCGATCGAGCCCGGGAGTTCTTGCGTCTGGAACAGGGCGCGTTATCAGTGATGGAATACTCGGCCTATTTTACTGAGCTTCAGCGCTTCACACCTATCCTGATGGGCGATGAGTTGTCGAGGGCCAGGCGTTTCGAGGATGGTCTGAGATATGACATCTGATCTCAGGTAAATGTCTTCAGGTTGACTATCGTTTCTGGAATTGTGAACCATGGGCTAATCACAGAACGTAACCTGAGAGAGGCTGGAGGTGCGAGCCAAAGCGGTTCGGCATCGAGATCAGGTACTGCAGCGACTATTAGTAGGAAGCGTCGTCTGGAGCTTCCACACGGTGATTCTAGCAGTTAGAACCTATCTTCGGTTAGCAATCTGAGGTGCTACCAGTGCGGTTGGCTGGGACACACGAAGCCGCAGTGTCCGAGGGACCCAGTTGAATGTCGGTTGTGTGGCAAGATGGGTCATCTTCAATGTTTCTGCAGGACGTTTTCACCAGCAGCCAGCGATAGAGGGTCTGTACCGACTCCATATGCAGGAGCAGGGTCGGCAGCTTCTCATCAGACAGGGAGTTGGGGTGTGACTGGCCGATCAGGTCAAGGTAGTGGGCATGGCAGAGGTAGCCAGGCACAGGGTACACTGAGACGTTAGAGTGGGCCAACTCCAGGTAGTGAGGTTATATCACAGGGTCGTGGTTCAGGCCAGATGTATTCAGTGCAGCCTACTTCCGAGGATCAGGGAGCAGGACTATCTACGGTGAGAGATACGATCTTAGTAGCATCTGTTATTTCATCTGCCCTCTTTGATACAGGTGAATCACACAGTTTTATATCTGCACATATAGTGAAAAGACTTGGGCTAGTTTTGTTGTCTTCTAATGGCGTTTTGACGCTAGACACACCACTAGGGGTTAGGGAAGAGGTTGTACGTAAATGCAGATGGTGCCCCCTTGAGGTTGGAGGGTGTCACTTCGTCTGGGATCTTTATGTTCTCGAAATGACAGGTTTTGATGTCATTCTCAGTATGGACTGGCTAGTAGTTTACCGAGCCTATGTTGATTGTTACCAACGGAGGGTGATTTTCACATCACCAGAGGCTGCAGTGTATACTCTTAAGGGGCAAGTGGGATCTTCCGGAAAGCCGAGCTGGACCAGAGCAGCGTGGACTAGACGGGATGACAGCCCAGATCACTAGTTTGTTTCTGGATGATCAGGGAGTGAGTCAGACAGACCTTCCTCCAGTAATTGAGAGCTTTAGGGATGTTTTTCCTGACGACTTTTCAGGTTTGCCTCCTGAGAGAGAGGTGGAATTCTCCATTGAGCTAGTGCCAGGAGTTGCACCAGTATCTATTCCTCCTTACAGGATGGCTATGACAGAGCTGCAAGAGCTCAAGAAACAGCTCGAAGATTTGGAGGCAAAGGGGTTTATTCGACCCAGTACTTCTCTGTGGGGTTCGCCGGTCCTTTTGGCGAAAAAGGCGGACGGGACTCTTAGGTTGTGTGTGGAATATCGAAAGTTGAACCATCTGACGGTAAAAAATTGATATCCTTTGTCGCAGATAGATGACCTGTTTGATCAGCTTCAAGGAGCTAGGGTGTTCTCAAAAATTGATTTGAGGTCAGGGTATCACCAGGTGCGTGTTCGACCTGCAGACATACCTCGTAGAGCTTTCCGTAACAGGTGTGGTTTATATGAATATCTGGTTATGCCGTTCGGCCTCACGAACGCTCCATCAGTTTTCATGGCTTTGATGAATCGCATGTTCCATCCTTACTTGGACTCATTCGTTGTGGTTTTTGTGGACGATATTTTGGTGTATTCTCGAAATCGAAACGATCATACCAACCATTTTGAGATCGTCTTGAATACACTAAGAGAGCAACAGCTATATGCAAAGCTTACTAAGTGCCACTTTTGGATGGATCAGATTCACTTCTTGGGTCATGTTATCTCTGAGACAGGAGTGTCTGTAGACCCAGAGAAGGTTAGAGCTGTGGTTTCTTGGGAACAACCCAAGAATGTCTTTGACATAAGGAGTTTCTTGGGGCTTTCTGGTTATTATCGTCGTTTCATACAGGATTTCTCACGCTTAGCAGCACCGTTGACAGGACTGACTAAGAAGGGCGTGAAGTTTGTATGGACAGATGCATGTGAAGCAGCCTTTCAGGAGCTGAAAGGAAGGTTGACATCCACATCAGTCCTGATATTTCCAGAACAGGGCAAGAGTTACACGGTCTATTATGACGCATCAGGTATTGGGCTGGGTGCAGTGTTGATGTAGGGAGACAGAGTCGTGGCGTACGGATCTCGGTAGTTGAGGCCACACGAGAGGAATTATCCGACACACGACCTTGATCTAGCAGCAGTTGTTCATGCATTGCGCTGTTGGAGACACTATTTTTTAGGAGAGCGTTTTTTGGTGTACACAAACCACAAGAGCCTCAAATATATCTTTACTCGGCATGATCTGAATCTTAGGCAGCGACGATGGGTGGAGTACCTACAGTCCTTTGATTTTGAGCTTGCTTATACGCCGGGTAAGGGCAATGTAGTGGCCGATGCATTGAGCAGGAGGACTCAAATACAGGCAGTGCAACAGGCTAGCAACGAATGGAAGCTTATGTCATTGTTCTCTGAGATGCATCTCGATGTGCAGAATAACCAAGGACAGTCTTTTCTATCGTCTTTAGCTGTGACTTCTACCCTCCTAGACAGAGTAAGGATGAGACAACTATCATATTCAGAAGGTCTAGTTCTATGGGAAGGTGTGTCAGGTGAGGACCCTCCTCCTGGTTGGAAGATAGGCGAGGATAAAGTTCTTCGTATCCATGGACGTGTATGGGTTCCAGTGGATATTAGAGATGAGCTGGTGCGGGAGTTTCATGCTTCGGTTTGGGCAGTTCATCCCGGAGTCACTAAGATGTATCGTGACTTGCACCGAAAATACTGGTGGTCGGGCATGAAGGGGGAAGTGGCTAGTTTTATCACGAGATGTTCCACCTGTCAGCAGGTGAAGGCGGAACACCAGCTGCCAGCTGGGCTTTTACAGCAGTTACCTATCCTGGAGTGGAAATGGGATGATGTTGCGATGGACTTCGTGACTGGTTTTCCGAGGTCACCTCGAGGTAACGATGTTGTGTGGGTTGTGGTTGATAGTCTCACGAAGGTTTCTCATTTCTTTTCAATCAAGGAGACCTTCAGTGTGGATGAGTTGGGAAGTTTGTATATCCGGGAGATAGTACGACTCCACGGGGTCTCGCGTACCATTGTTTTAGACAGGGATGCTCGTTTTACGTCACGTTTATGGCAGAGTTTTCAAAGGGTGCTAGGTATACAGGTGCTTCTGAGCACAACATACCACCCTCAGACTGATGGCCAGTCAGAGCGTACGATACAAGTGCTTGAGGACATGTTGCGAGCATGCGTCCTAGATTTTGGGGGCTCATGGGAGAGGTATATTCCCCTAGCTGGGTTTTCCTATAACAACAGTTATCAGGAGACTATACAGATGGAATCATACGAGGCTCTATATGGTAGGTCGTGCCGATCACCCCTGTACTGGTTAGAGGTAGGTGAGGCAGCTGTACTGGGACCGCGTCTTGTTCAGGAGACTTCGGAGCAGGTCCAGTTGATACAGAAGTGGATGGCTACCGCACAGCCTCGTCAGAAGTCATATGTTGATCGCCGCAGACGACCCCTAGAGTTTGAGGTCGAGGATCAGGTTTTCTTGCGTGTTTCACCGAGGCTGGGACAGAGGCGGATCAGAAGACAGGGTAAGTTATCGCTGAGATATGTTGGGCCTTTTGAGATTCTGGAGAGGGTTGGGCCGGTAGCCTATCGGTTGCAGTAACCTTAGAGATATCGAGCCATGCATGGCGTGTTCCATGTTTCTCAGTTACGGCGATATTATTCAGACCCGTCTCATACCTTCCAGCCTGAGGAGGTCGAGCTTCAGGTAGATGCATCCTTTGAGGAGCATCTGATTCGTATCGTTGATAGGAGCACGAAGGTTCTCCGAGGCCGGTCAGTTCCTCTAGTACGGGTGCAATGGAAGAACGACCGTTTACAGGATGAGACTTGGGAGCGGGAGGCCGACGTACGTGCTCAGTGGCCAGAGTTGTTCGCAGATGAATCTTGACCACCCTTCAGAGAGCAATTCGGGGACGAATTGCTATAAGTGGGGAAGATTGTAAGAACCCGGGTTTTCGTATGAGGTACGGATCCTTTTCTTTTCAGTTTAACTGTTCTGTTGAGGCCTAGTGTGGATGCCTAACTTGGCCGAGGGAGTTACGGAGGTGTTCGGGGCTTGTTCGGAGCCCGGAACGAAGTTTTAGGCTGGAAATGGCCTGGCACACGGTTTGCGCATGGCCTGCGCACAGCCTGGGTAAACTGTGTGCCTTGGTGCAGGCCTGGCAGAGGCTGGAGCACGTCCTATGCACGGTTTGAGGAAACCGTGCGAGGTGGTCATGTGGTTTCCCCTTTCCTTCCAGTAAGGTCCGCACGGTTTGTCAAACCATGCGGGTAAACCGTGCGACCTGCTGTGTTTTGAAAATTTAATTAATTTTTAATTAAATTGATTAAATTTTAGAAAAACCTAACCTAGGCCTTCTTCTTCAACTGAACAGCAGCAAGGGAGCTCTCCAAGGAATCTTTGGAGGATTTGAGCCTTCTCCTTCGTCTGATCTCCGTTTCAACCGCCATTAGTCTCGTTAGATCCGCAACGGTAAGTCCTCAATTCCTTTTTAATCATTCCTGATTCTTCTGGTTATAACGAACGCAGATTGGATTAAGGCTCATATGCCCTAATTTCCCGTTCTTCATCTGTTCTTCAGATTTCTTCCAAACCAGGAATAATCAGAGCCTGATACTGGACGAGCTATCTAGTAAGAGCCTAAGGTAGGTGGTCTCATGCTTTTCGCTAAATGTCAAGATGTTTATATATGCCGAAGTGTCGTACGCCCACTTTTGGGGTGTTGCTTGAACCTGAAATTTAACCCTGTGATTACCTAGCATGTTGTAGGTAATCTGAATGGGATGGTATGAGCTTGAGTTAGGTTGTATACCTTGGACAGGAACCACCCCTTGGGTGCGTTGCTTTAAATGACTCTTTTATGGTTTTGACCCAAGATGCCTTTGAGGCATGTTTTTCCTTACCCTTGTGGGTTGTTAAAAATGGATTTGAATATGAACGTAATTGCAATAGAATGAAATTGTAATTGAAATGGTTTCGGGGATGGGATGGAGTTTTGCCCCTTGACCCTTTTATGCTAATTCTTGAATTGCTAGCCCATGTGAATTAAAATATTTTGAGCTATTTTAAATGTGAAACAAAGTCATGGGTGAACTGTGGGACCAATGTGAGTTGCCATGGACGGACTCATACGAGACTTGTTACTGAAATGTCGAGTGAATCATGGATCCAGTATGAGATGCCATGGACGAACTCAATAGGGCATGATATGTCATAGGCGATACCCGGATCTTATTTATAGGATCTCGGGGACGGGCTCAAATGACGGACTATACCGCACCTAGAGCGAGGCTGGGAACCTAGGAGGTTCGCCGGAACAGGCTCGGAGAGCGATGTCGGGGTCCTAGAGGTTTGCCGGAATGGGCTTGTAGGGTGTTGGTGGATTTTCTCCCTGAACGATGTCTGGTCTCCGAATTGAGTATTCTAGGAATGGGTTCAAGAAATGGTTGAACACATGAATGAAGTGATTAATGAATGGAATGGATACTTGAAGCGACGTCAAGCCAAAGAACAAGATTGGGTCAGTCTTGCTAGTTTTCCTTGTTTATTGCTTTCCATATTACACTGCCTGTTTTATATATTCACTGACAGATTAGCACGGATCTTTGGTGGTTTCTTATTGGGATTCAGTCTCACACCCTTTTTGGGTCATGTTTTTGTACCCAAGCAGATTATATGATTTCAGGTAATGAGAAGGGGAAAGACCCTAGTACAGGTACTTGACTTGCTGCTCGGAGCAGGAGTGCACGGGACCAAGCTGAGGCTTACGATGCAACAAGGGATACATTTTGGTTTTTTTTGGTGTTGTGTGTACTTGTACTGTGTTGTATTGACTTGCACCATCCTATATTTATCAGATCCTTCTATTTGTTATCTATTTCTATTGTCTATGTGTTGTCTACTGGTTACCTTCTTCCGCTATTGTATGTTCGTAATTCCGCTGTGATGCTTTGGTAATGAGGGCATAGTATCCCCATGGACTCACCTAGGCCCTCGCTACTAGACAGCCTCTGGCGTTTGGGGAGATGCGCTTGAGGCCATGTGGCAACCGATCCGGCTGCCGGGTTGAATGGTAAGTCGAGTCGGGATGTTACATTGACCATCCACATCTGAAAACACAACTCTCATATGGAAGCAGTCAATAACAACATGCACGGAATACAACCATTCGATGTCGAGAATGACATCTTATGGTCGCATCTATATCAAGAAGATATCCCCACGAGACTGATGTGATCTCATCATCAGTCTACACCTCTGACACACATCAAACAAGTTGGTCTGACCTCCGACTAGCGTACTCAACACCAGGGGCACGGGAAGCCCCTCTACGTCTAGTCCCAGAGCATGGGTTAGAGTGTGTGTGACAAAGGAGTGTGAAACTCCTAAATCGAAAAAAACACAAGCAAGGGTACTAAACAAGTTGATTGTACCTCTAATGATCTATGGTCTTGTCGGAACTACTGCCTTTGCTGTGTGCAACTGACCACGCTCAGCTCCTCTTCCCCTCTGCTGACGACCACCTCCACGACCACGCCCGGGTCGAGGTCCCTGAAGAACACCCTGAGCTCGGTCTCTACCTACTCCATCTCCCCTCGATGGAGCACGAGCCTGATGTCCCTACTGCTGAAACGACCTAGCTGACAACTGCTGCTGAGACTGGCGTTGCACCCATCCTCCTCCACCAAACTGAGTTTGAGCACCCACTGGGCACTGACTCTGAAGATGGTTGTAGACCCCACAGAAGAAATACTTCGGCCCCAAGCCCACAGAAAGGGCACAGGAACCATTGGCACCAAAAGGCCGGAGGGAAACTGCTGAGGTCGACTCCGTGTTGGTCAAAATCTCGAAGGTCCTAGTGCCTGGAATCTGCTATTAACAACCCTTTCCCTCGAAGAACTCGGTTGGCTCCCTCCTCACGGTATACCACCTCATGAGTGAATCCACTCGATTACATCCGCCTTCTTCTGAACCTCCAGATATGTTAGCAACGTAAAAGGAGTAACAGCATACTGGATAAAAGGGTGAAGGGCCTCCCCAAGCTGTCTCGCACAAGACATCTCATCCAGAAAGAGATCTGGGGCGAAGTGAAGAAGATCCTTGAACGTGATCTCAAGTTCTCGCACTGACATACTCCCCTGCTAAAGGGAGAGTAACTCCAACCTCTTCTCAGCCTTTATAGTCGACGAAAGGAACTCTGCCTAGAACTCCTTCAGAAAGTCAAACCACAACATGTCTTCCTCCTTCTTCTCCCCCATATAAAGCGTCCACCACTGACGCACAACTCCTCGCATCTATCTAACCGCCAAAAGAACTCAGTACTCTGTTGGAGCCCGGATCAAATTGAAGGTGATCTCAAGCTCCTCGAGTCAGCTCTCTATCTCTATGTACGAAACACTGCCCTCATACTTTCCCAAGGCCTGCCGTTGGAAACCATGTAATGTTCTCTGTCATTGGTCGTCCTCTACTAGATCAACCCCCCACCGATCAACTGGATCAGTCTACTGAGCCTCAACCGCCTGAACCACACACGGACGATGACCGGGTGTCATGGCTAAAAGGTAAACAAAGAATTTATAAGCTTGAGTAGTATGCAAATTTATTTAAGATTCATTTTAATTAAATCTTTTCATCCAATCCATTTTCATCTTCCCAAAACAACCCAACTCAGACAAGAACACAAGTCGTTATGATACATGTACATTTCCTATGTCTCTACCCTGCAAATGGTGTAGTCACACTTGGTCGTTCAGTAGACTCATAGTCCTTGCATCGGATTATGAAAGACCCTAAAATCTCACGTCCTAGTCGGTCTTCCCTGACCTATGTCACGCACCAAGATAACTTAAGACTGTTTCCCTACCATCTCATGCAATCTTCATTGTGCCTAACTCCAAACTTCATTCTATCTCTCAACCATCCCTCTAATACCATTCTGTCACGACATCTTCCCTTCAAAGATGCCCCTCCGGAACTGGAAATGAAGAAAGGGAGATAATGACCCCCCGAGTCTCACCTCTAGTAGGCCCTAAGGTGGTGACCAGCACCAAAGGTATATAAATCTCACAAAATGGAAAGCATTTCCCTTTAAAGAAACAAGATCGGTAGATAAGATGTTTCATCTCAAAACAACTCTAATATATATATATATAAGAAATCCAAAATTCATCCCACATGCATGTTTAAAACAAAATTGTTACAAATACAATGAAAACTCCAAAGTGAACACCAAAATAATGCTAAGAAACAACACGACAACTATCCCAAAGTCTGAGCTAGTAAGGTCCAGCACGGTCCACGTAATCCTTCTGAAAACCTGAAAGCAGTTTTATATACGTAAAGTGAGCATGCAAATATACTCAGCATGAAAACCAAGGTATCTCGTACACATGTGAAAGAGTATACTAATGCTCCCATGAGAAAATAACATAACCAAATAGCACCTAAGCGGATATACTAACTGCCTCAATCTCACCAAGGCACGCTCACGAAATAACGCAAGTAAAGTAAAGTAATATAATGTGCATCGATCAAAGGGTATCTCGCAGCACTTTCACATTGATTAGCCACTCTCACACCCTCATGGAAAATGTCCTGGTGCTCTCACCTCTTCCGAACACACCACATCACAACCCACCCACACACACCTGAGCCTTACAACCACACATCATCCCATCACCGGGGCCATGAGCCACAACACATCTCGCCCGCAGACACCTGGGCACCATACCACATCACATCCCGCAAGTAGACACATGGGTCACATACCACGTCACATCCTGAAAACACTTAGAAAAACACAACGTATCTCATCCTGAAGACACCTGGGAAAACACAACACATCTCATCTCAAAGACACCTGGGAAAACACAACACATGTCATCCCGAAGACACCTGGGAAAACACAACTCGCTCGCACACATCAGGGCCCCACAAACCACAACTTGCCCAAAGAATCTTGGGCTACCATCACCTGGAAGGAGCAGGGAAGAGCGGGTGGCCAGTCATCCATCCTCCCACCAGGATGTTTGGGAAAGACACTCTCTCATAACGATGGGGGTGTTCGGCACATAGTGTTCAACTACAGTAGGGTGCATATAAAAATCGCAAAGGAAATACATGTATATATAGATATAATATCAAACACTCATGCCCAACATATGGGTTCTCAAACAAACCAACTCACAATACCGCATTTGTTGTTACCTCTAAATGTACAACCACACAACCAACCACAAACTCAATTCATACCCCCAACCAATTCATTTAACCAATTCTCATTCTTTATTAAACAATTCATTTATTCATTTCATCTCTACCCAGGCAACAACTAGGAACAACACACAAGTCACATAGAAAAATTCACACAGAGGAATAAGAACCACGATAGATTAATCCACTTCACATTCCTCTTCGATTAACACTCACGTCAACCACTATCATCGTTATTCTTCAAAGTCATCCCGCTCAATCCATTCTCTCAACAGAGCAAACTCCCAACTCACAGCCGCACCCAGCAACACATAACCATATAACCCGATCACAGCTCTGTTGTACAACATTTCTCATACATTCCACAATCAATCAATCTCTCCACCTGATATTTCATTACACCACCCGAACCACCCCACATCACACAGTCATGCCCACAACCATGCTACAACACAAGTCAGAACAAACCTACAAAGAGCACACCACCGCACGAACCAAGGCAAGACATATTCAGATTTAACAAGGCATTCCTCACTCAATTTCCACTTGTTGATTCAGGGGTTATCATAGAAACAGTTTGATCCTGGGGCATTCATTTATTAGCTGAGTGTGCATGATTAACAGATTTTTCATAACAGTGGTTCGACAAGAAACAAACAACATGTAACCCACAATCTATTTGGTGCACAAACAAAAACCCTTAACGGCCATGATTTTCAATGGGTAGTTAGCCCATACAATTCACAATTTTGATCAAAATATCAATAAAACAGTACAATCATACGTCACTTTCCCCAACCCTTTTTTATTGATTTGAACCAATTCGATTTTCTTTATTGAATTTGGATTCAACTATAATCACAAGGAGACATTCATACACCCACCCCGCATGATGCACAATTTAAAGAGACGAAGGAAAACCTACTTGGACGAAGAATCGATCACCACTTCCTTATTGTAACCAAAACATGAGGGGGCACATGTAGTAGGAAAAGACTCCAAGAAAAACACGATCCAAAAGCTCCAGCACAACGCATGACTCCTCGGGGAAGAAATATTCTAGAGATTTCTAATATCAAGAGAAAAGAGAAGAAATGAATTAATGGAAGGCCCCCGACTTATAAGGATTAGATTCGAGGCTCACTGGATATGAAACAGTTTTGAATTTCCATTAAAGTCGGATCTCAACAAAACCACACGGTTTAACCATTTAGAAGGCTCCCAAACATTTATAAAATTAATTATATGATTTATAACCCTTGAAACGGCTTCAAAACCACTTAAATATGGTATTAAACTCATTTTACGTCAAAGAAAACCTTAAAAGGGTGAAAGTGGAAAAACTGGAAAAAAGTTTGGAAATTGAAAAACTGTTGGAAATGACTCACCGTTAGATGAGTCACCGCTGTGAGTTACCGGTGTGAGTCATTGTTCAGCAAGATACCGATGCGAGTCACTGGTGCAACTAACTGTCACGACTCACCATCACGAGATACCGTCACAAGTTACCGTCGCGAGGTACCGTCGCAACACACTATCGTGAGTCACCGTCCTGACTCACCATTAAAAAACTAAAAATTGATGGTGTTGAAAATGAGTCACCATGACCTCTCAGAACACTTCAAATACTGGATTTTCACAAAATAATGGATTGAAGAGGTTTGGTCTATGACAATAAATTTTTCAATAAATAGCAAAAATGTTGTTTTTTATTAAGAATTATCATTTCTTTTAAAGCATTTAAAAACTTACAATTTTTTTAAGATGATTTTAATGGTAAAATTAGTTCAATTGTATATCTATTAATCCAATTTAGGTTATTGGAATCAATTTTATATTGAGTTTTGGTATAAAAACTTTTTAAACTTTTAGACATTTTCTCCTTGGAAAATTACTCATCACTTTTGTGGGATTAATCTTAAATTAATTTTTTTCACTTCTGTAAAAGGATTTTGGAAAAATGAATTTCATATTTAAAATTAGCATAATTTATATTATTTAATAAGTTCAACTTAATTTTTAACCATAATGAATAGTAAAAATAGTAAAAATTATATATTGTGGCTAAAGTAAAAATGGGTTTACCTGGGGGTTAAACTAAAAAGGTAAGGGTTAAAAATAAACCAAAAATTCTCCAAAATTCATTATATGAACATATTTAGACCTTATCTCATCTAAGTGCTATAATGGCACATTTTGGAGCCTTGTGTCATGTGAAAAACATGGGAAAACATTTTTCTTTTCAAAAATTACAAGTGTCACTCACCTCACTTATAAAAGATCACCCCTATTCTATCTTATTCACACTTTCAAAACTCATTAGTTTGACCAAGACCTACACAAATAACTTCTTTAATTCACTCATATCATCTTTTAAGCCTTATATTGGTCAAAAATCCAACCTAAGAATCCTTTTTTTGCAATCCAAAAGAAGTTTGAAGAAAATGTAACATCCCTAATCGAGCGTTTTATTTTATTTCTTCTTCCACATCCTTCAATTATTATTAAACCATGATTATCTGATAACAAAAACATATTAAATATACTTAGATGTTATTATGTTAATATAATAAGAAAAATCAGTATCCTTTTCCATTAAATGGCTCGCGAAATCATCATTCATGTGTATAGCAGACTACCACCTTATAAACCGATGTTATTCATTTTCCATTACCACCTCTCAAGGATGAATATAATGATGTGTTTATTATTTATATATGATATTAATGATATTATTATGCTTTAGGAATCATGATATCGCATATTCCTTCTTATTTTCCATTCTATGAGAATACGATAACATCATTCGTGTGTACGGTGAACTACTGTCTCGCGAAACAATGTGATTCGTTCACGCTTTATATGGAAGGTAATAAGGATGAGTTTAATGAACATATGTGATATATATTACATAAAAAATATTCTATAATGGTAATATATTATTTAAATTTTTTTCTTTCAACCCTTCAAGAAAATGGAAACAATATTCATGCGTACATACGATCTATAGTCTCCATGAACAATGTATTTCATTTTCAATCTCTAACTTTTATAGTTTTATCTAAATACATATATACTGAATATATATGATATTTATATCATGTTTAACATTTTTTAAATTATTTAACCATGATCAAAGTAAGATGATTAAAAATAACAAATCAAAATATACACAAAAAACAAAGCAATTATTACCTGAAGCGCGATTTTAACAAGAAATTATTAATAAACGTGTAATAAAAGGTCATAAGTAAATCATATATGATATAATGCATATGAGTATTAATAGATTTATAATAAACTTATATTTATTATACAGGGGTTTTGAATGTGTATAAAGAAGTTTTGAGACTTAAGGTAAAAGATTTTCATCTCACTTTTACTTTCAGTGAGACACATATCATATTCACCACATGTTTCTTTTATATGGTGTATATATTGTCCATGAATGCATTTTAGATTCTTCTAAAAAATATTGGGATTTACATATCTATTTTAAAATCTCTCTTTCATGTGGTTTATGGTTCAAAAGTTACTAAAATGGTAAGAGATTTTTGTCTCAAATTGCCTTATTTGGGACATAAGTTATATTATGCACTTATCTTCTTATCTGATTTGTATATACTTCCAATTTAACATTTTATATCATGAATATCCTTCTTTTCATTATATTTAAATCTTCATTTGATTATATTTTTTAATGTGGTCTAGGATTCAAAAGATACCAAAGTAGTAAGGGTTTTATGATACAATCTCATTATTTATCAGAATTGTTTATGGTTATATTTCTGATGATAAAGTCTTATAATCCATCTCAAGAAACTCTTGAATTTTCTTCTCTGGTTATTTTTTGAGAATACGTGTTTTCCCTTCATTTGCCTCTCTTTATGTACTAAATAGATCAAAAGAATATTCTTAAAAAAATCATCTTTATTTCTCTCTTTTCAATCGAAACCTTGTTTTTCTTTCAAAACCATGTTTTCTAAAAATGTTTTCAAAAATGTTTATAAAATCCTCCAAATGATTTATTAAAAACATTTTTACTCATGTTTGACTTTTTACAAAATGTTTTTAAAGAAATTTTCATGTCGTTTTCCAAACAATTATCATTTGTATTTTACTAAAAATGTTAAAGAAATCTTTGTTTTAACATTTACAATATGAACGATATTTTTCATTGTCATGACCACTCAATGTTTTAATGCTTTATAAGTTTCAAAGTTTATTTTCAAAGAAAAATATTTCCAAAATGTTTTATGAATTTTTAGTATTAAAAAATGATTTTTAAAGAAATTATATTTTCCTCAAAAAATGTTTCAAATGATTTTTAAAACTTTCTTTATAAGTTTTCAAATTTATTTTCAGATAAAATGATTTTGAAGTTATTTTTAGTTTTAAAAAGTATTTTTCAAAGTAAAAAATGCTATTTTTCTCGAAAAAAAATGCTTCAAGTGATATTTCAAAATTATTTTCCATCTAAGATGACATCATTTGATGTAACTTATACTTTACTGGGGATATGATATTTATAACTAAGAAGTATGATGTTGAATTTTTGGATGTGATTGTTTTTTATAGATTAACAATTTATTTATATAAGTCAAGTGGCAATGGTAAAATTTTTTAAAAGCAAAAGATTGTTTCCAAAATTTTATGAGTACAAATAACTTCCTTTGATTTATAGTTAATGTTTGACTGACATTATTGATATTAATAAAATATTTCAAGGCGATGTTAATGAGTATTAGACTATTTTGTGTAAATATTCTACAAAGGTTGGTTTTTAGTTCAAGTATATTAAGAATTATTAGATTAAGGTTATAATTGAATGTGTTTTAAAAGAATATGTTGGGTGTTTTATTGGGTCTTATAACCAACGATCACCAAAAACTATCCTCTTGAAGCTTCAAAGAAGAACAAAGTTCTAGAACTTTGGTAACCAGAAGGAACCCTCATCAACAATGTATTTGGAGTTGAGAAGATAACAAGTCTGTAACACCTAAAGATTTTGTGAAATATATTTTTTCTCAATAAATTTAATCTTTTCAACATTTTTTAATTACATGCACCCCCATGTTTATCTTTTATTACACAAAATAATGATTTTAGTTTGTGTTATACGCAACATTCAATTTAAATGAAACATAACATACTATTAAAATATTATTATTTAATATGATAGCTATCACCTAATGTTGTAATAATGGGTATGAATATGATAAAATAAATTATGAAAATATATGATCTACACGTGTATCTAAAATTAATTCTTTGATGATCAAATAACTAGAAATGAAAATAAAAACTATTTGAAAATAAAAGAATTCTTCTGAAAAAACTATTTTTATGACCAAAAATGTATTTTACCTCAAATAAATTAAACAAATCATTTTTGATAAATGATTTTAATAAAATGTATATATATTAAATATTCAATAAAATGTTTAACATTCATCTTATGTATTTTCCAAACAAGACATAAGAATTAATCAATTTTTTCGCTTAAAAACTATATTTTTCTAAAAAACAGTTTTATCACCTTTTGAACACTTATTTTAAAATTAATTTTTTCTATATTTCAAAAATTTATTTTAAAAAATAAACTTCTTTTTTAAAATCTTAATGTCAAAATTATATTATGATGTTTTTTTTATAATTTTCTGAGAAGATAAATTTTTCAATGAATAATGAAAAATACTGTTTTTTTATTAAGAATCGTCATTTCTTTTAAAGCATTTAAAAACTTACAAATTTTTTTAAGATGGTTTTAAAGGTAAAATTAGTTCAATTATATATCTATTAATCTCATTTAGGTTATTGGAATCAATTTTATATTGAATTTTGATATAAATACTTTTTAAACTTTTGGACATTTTCTCTTTGAAAAACTGATTTTTCATCACTTCTGTAGGATTAATCTTAAATTAAAATTTTCCACTTTTATAAATAAAATTTGGTAAAATGGATTTCACATTTGAAATTAGCATAATTTATATTATCTAATAAGTTCAACTTAATTTTTGACCATAATAAATTATAAAAACAGTAAAAATTATTTTCTGTGGTTAAGGTAAAAATGGGTTTACCTGAGGGTTAAACTAAAAAGATAAATGTTAAAAATGACCCAAAACTTTTCCAAAACCCATTTTATGAACATATTTAGACCTTATATCTTCTATGTGCTATAATGACCCATTTTAGAGCTCAGTGTCGTGTGAAAAATATGGACACACCTTTTTCTTTTCAAAAATTATAAGTGTATCAATCACCTCACTTATAAAAGGTCACCCTCTATTCTCTAATATTCACACTTTCAAAACTCATTGATTCGGCCAAGACCTACACAAATAAATTCATTAATTAATTCTCTCATATCATCCTTTAAGCCTTAGATTGGTCAGAAATCCAACCTAAGAATCTTTTTTGTGCATACTAAAAGAAGTTGTTTGAAGAAAAGGTAATGTCCCTAATCGAGCATTTTATTTTATTTTTTCCTCCACATCATTTAATTTTTATTAAACCATGATTATATGATAAAATAAATATATTAAATATATTTAGATGTTGTTATGTTAATGTAATAACCAAAATCTTTATCATCTTCCATCAAATGACTCACGAAATCATCATTCATGTGCACAATAGACTACCACCTCGTAAATCGATGTTATTCATTTTTCATGACCACCTCTCAAGGAAAAACATAATGACGTGTTTATTATTTATATATTATATTTATAATATTATTAAGTTTTTGGAATCATGATATCACATATTCCTTCTTATTTTTCATTCTGTGGGAATACGACGACGTCATTTGTGTGTACAACGGACTACCGTCTCGCAAAGCGATGTGATTCGTTCACAATATATGAAAGGTAATAAGAATGGGTTTAATAAACATATGTGATATATATTACATAAAAATTATTCTAAAATGGTAATATATTGTTTAAATTTTTTTCGTTCAACCCGTCAAGAAAATGGAAATAACGTTCATGCATACATACGGTGTACCATCTCCATGAACGGTGTATTTCATTTTCTATCTCTAACTATTATGAATTTATCTAAATACATATATACTGGATATATATGATATTTATATCATGTTTAACATTTTTTAGATGATGTAATCATGATCAAAGTAAGATTATTGAAAATAACAAATCAAAATATACACGAAACATAAAACAGTTATTGCCTGAAGTGTGATTTTAACAATGAATTGTTGATAAATAAGTAATAAAAAGGCATAAGTAAATAATATATGATGTGATACATATGAGTATGGTTTAATAGATTTATAATAAACTTATATTTATTATACAGGTTTTTTGAATGTGTATGAAGGAAATTGAGACTTAAAATAAGGGATTTTCATCACAATTTTACTTTCGATGAGACACATGCAATATTCACCACATGTTTCTTTTATGTGAGGTATATATCGTCCATAAATTTATTTTATGATTATTCTTCTGAATAATAATAGGATTTACATATTTATTTTAGAATCTCTCTTTCATGTAGTTTATGGTTCAAAAGTAGTGGTAAGAAATTTTTATCTCCAATTGTCTTCTTTGGAACACAAGTTATATTATACATCTATCTTCTTATTTGAGGTGTATATACTGCCAATTTAACATTTTATATCATGAATATCCTTTTCGTTATATTTAAAGCTTCATTTGATTTTATTCTTTAATGAGTCCTAAGATTCAAAATATGCCAAAATTGTAAAGATTTTATGATACAATCTCATTATTTATTAAGATTGTTTATGTTTATATTTCCAATGATTTTATGATTCATCTCCCAAGATACTCTTGAATTTTCTTTTTTAGTTATTTTTTGAGAAAACATGTTTTCTCTTCATTTTTCTCTCTTTTATGTACTCAATTGATCAAAAGAATGTTTTTAAGAAAATTCATCTTTATTTCTCTCTTTTCGGTCAAAACCTCATTTTTCTTCCAAAACCATATTTTAAAAAATGTTTACAAAATTATTCAAATGATTTATTAAAGAAATTTTTACCAATATTTTACTTTTTATAAAATGTTTTGAGAGGAGTCTTCATGTCATTTTCCAAACAATGATCATTTGTGTTTTACTGAAAATGTGAAAGGAATCTTTATTTTAACATTTACAGTATGAACGTCGCTGTCATGACCACTCAATGTTTTAAAGGTTCCTTTATAAGTTTCAAAGTTTATTTTCAAAGAAAATGATTTTCAAAATGTTTTATGATTTTTTAGTTTTAAAAAATGATTTTCAAAAAAGGATATTTTACTCAAGAAATGTTTCAAATGATTTTTAAAGCTTCCATTATAAGTCTCTGAAGTTATTTTCAAATAAAATGATTCTAAAAGTGTTCTAAGTTTTAAAAAGTGTTTTTCAAAGTAAAAATAATATTTTCCTCAAAAAATGTTCCAAGTAATATTTTAAAATCATTTTCCTTCTAAGATGACATCATTTGATGTAACTTATTCTTTCTCTGAATGATTTATTTTTTTTATAAAAAGATGTTCATGAAACTAATTTCTCTTTTATGGGTTATAACATGATAAAATGATTATGAAACCCACTTTTTTCCATAGGTTGCGCTTTAATGAAATAATGAATTTATTATGAAACCTATTTCTTTTCCACAAGTTATGTTATGACGACATGTTTATGAAACAAAATTTATTATGAAACCTGTTTCTTTTCCCCTTTTTTGCGCTCCGTTGTTCAGAGAAAAAGAATGTCACTCTGGCTGTCAATCGCTTAGAAGAAGAAGTTGATCAGTGGTGGGAACTGATTAAAAACACAAGGCCAAGAGTGGAAGTTGAAGCTATGGAGTGGGAAGAGTTTAGAGGGATATTCTTCAACAAGTATTTCCCTCGATCGATGATAACAAGAATGGAGAAGGAGTTTCTCGAGTTGAAACAGAAGGAGAACGAATCTGTTGGAAGCTATGAGATGAACTTCACCCGACTTTCACGATATACCTCTAGCTTTGTCATGGATCCAAATGGTAAGGTTGATAGATTCTTCGGTGGACTGAGACCTCATCTGCAGAAGAATCTAGCCAACTAAGACTATGATAGCTATGAGGAGATCGTGCAGAGTGCGATGAAAGTCGAGCTGGAGTTTGGTGAGACGCAGTGGTCTCATAAATCAAATGACAAGAAGAGATTGATGGAGCCCATCTTAGGGATGAATTTTAATCAGGGAAGATGAGGAAAGCAAGTGCAACTTCCTACGTGTAATAAATGTGGGAAGAAGCATTCAGGGAATTGCCTGCTCGGGAGCGGAAGATGCTACAAGTGCGGAATAGATGGCCATATTGCGAGGAATTGTCGTAGTGAGGTGAAACCTCAACTTCCAAACACAAACGACAAGGGGAAGATTATGCAGGCCCTACCTGATGTCCAGTGCTTTAAGTGTGGACAACGTGGGCACTTTTTCAATCATTGTCCAAATCTAAGGGCAGTGGAGGGGAACCACCATCAGCCTCAGCAAAGGCCAAGGGATCAAGGCTGTGCTTTTGCTATCACGACAGCTAAAGTTGAAGATCCAAATGATGTGGTAGCAGGTACTCTTGTTGTCCTCTCAAAGCTAGCAAATACTTTGTTTGATTATGGTTTTACGCATTCCTTTATTTCATCCACGTTTGCAAAGAATTTAGATTCAATCCCCGAATTGCTAAAAGTAGAGTTATCAGTCAAGACTCATGGTGGGACTATCCAAAAGCATCGTCAGTGTTTAGAAACTCTAGTATTTACTTTAGTGAGCACAACCTTATCGCAAATCTAGTAGTCATTCCCATGCTGGAATTCAACATTATACTAGGGATGGACTGACTCTCAAAGTATAATATTAAGATCAATTGTAGAAGCAAGTATCAGTAGTCTTGAATGGAAAACCTACAGTTAACTTTCAAGGAGAGATATCTCAACTTGATCTTTGTCTAGAGAAAGCCCTTATATCCTTCTTTATGTAGTTGATCGGTGAAGAAGAAGAAGAAGAAGATGAGAGTTTAAGGATAGAAAATTTCTCCATCATCGAGGAATACGTTGACGTATTTCCCGAGGAGTTGTTTGGACCTCCCCCGGAAAGAGAGGTAGAGTTCTCTATTGAACTCGTACCTGGATCTCATCTGATATCAAAGACCCCGTATAGGATGACAAATGTGGAGCTGGAGGAATTAAAGAAACAACTCCAAGATCTTTTGGAGAAGGGGTTTATCCGACCGAGTGTGTCTCCTTGGGGAGCACATGTTCTCTTTGTGAAGAAGAAGGATGTATCGATGCAGATATGCAATGATTATAGAGAACTGAACAAGATCACAGTAAAGAAAAAATACCATCTTCCAAGAATTGATGACTTATTTGACCAACTTAGTGGGGCTCAATTCTTCTCTAAGATTGATCTTCGATCTGGTTATCATCAACTGAGGGTGAAGAAAGAAGATATTCTGAAAACTGTCTTCTGATCAAAATATGGGCATTATGAGTTTGTTGTTATGCCCTTCAGACTGACTAATGCACCTGCTATTTTTATGGATTTGATGAATAGAGTCTTTAAGGACTACCTTGATAACTTTGTGGTAGTTTTTATTAATGATATTCTGATATATTTCAAAAGTCGCGAGGAGCACGAGGATCATCTAAGGGCTATTTTGCAAACTCTATGGAAGTAGAGGCTTTTTGGGAAGTTCAGCAAATGTGAATTTTGGTTACAACAAGTTGCTTTCTTGGGGCACATTGTAACCAATGAAGGAATCACAGTTGACCCTGAAAAGACAAAAGTTGTAGAGGAGTGGCCTCAACCTACAATAATAACTGAGATTCGTAGTTCTCTTGGATTAGCTGGATATTATAGGAGGTTTGTGAAAAACTTTTCACGACTTTCTAATCCATTAACCAAGTTATCTCGAAAAGGGGTCAAGTTCATCTGGACAAAGGAGTGTGAGGAAAGTTTCCAAGAGCTGAAGAAGAGATTGGTTACTACACCTGTGTTAACTCTACCCTCAAGTGGAGAAGGATTCGTTATTTTTAGCGATGCATCTCTGAAAGGGCTTGGGTGCATCCTCATGAAAAATGACCAAGTCATTGCATATGCATCTCGACAGTTGAAGACTCATGAGCAGAATTATCCTACGCATGATCCGGAGCTAGTTGTGGTCGTTTTTGCTCTGAAAATATGGAGGCACTATCTTTATGAGGAGAAATGTGATATATACACAGACCATCAAAGTTTGAAGTATATTTTCAGAAAAAAGGAATTGAACATGAGATAAAAGAGATGGTTAGAACTTCTCAAAGACTATGATTGTTCAATTCATTATCATCCTGGAAGAGCAAACAAAGTCGCTGATGCATTAAGCAGGAAAGACCCAGTTGTCCTTTCCATGATGAGAATTCAAAGAGATCCTTTGATCAATGACCTAGTAAAGATGGACTTGGGAATTATAAGGGAAGGGACATCATCAAACCTAACCCAAATGATTTACTAACCGTCATTACTAGAGAAGATCAAGAAAACGCATAAAGAAGATCCTTTGTTACAAAAGAAGTTTGAGGATATAAAGGATGGAAAGTTTCATGAGTTCAATATTGATCAAGGTGAACTGAAATTTTGTAGAAAATTGTGTGTTCCATCTATTCTGGAGATAAAGGAGCAGATGGATGAAGCTCATAGCTCTACTTTCTCTATACATCCTAGAAGCACAAAAATGTATAGGGACCTTCGTGATCATTATTAGTGGGATAATATGAAAAGGGAGATTGTTGACTATACTTCAAGGTGCCTATTATGTCATCAAGTGAAGGCAGAGCAACAACTTCCTAAATGGGTATTGCAACCACTACCCATACCAGCATGGAAGTAGGACAATATCACTATGGAATTTGTCACTGGTCTTCCGAGAACTTCCAAAGGAAACAATGCGATATGGATTATTGTGGACCGTCTCACCAAGACTGCACATTTTATCTCCATTCAAGAAGATTTCTCTCTTGATCAACTTGTCAGGATTTACGTGAAGAAAGTGGTAAGGTTGCATGGAGTTCCACTTTCTATCGTATCTGATCCTGATCCAAGGTTCACATCAAAATTCTGGATAAGTCTTCAACATGCTCTGAGCATTGAATTGAATTTCAGTACGACCTATCACCCCCAAATTGATGGCCAATATGAAAGGACTATTCAAACACTTGATGGAATGCTGAGAACATGCTCAATGGAATTTAAAGGTGGATGGGATCAATATCTCCTGTTAGTTGAGTTCTCTTACAACAATAGCTTCCACTCGAGCATTCAAATGGAACCCTATGAAGCTCTATATGGGAAGAGATGTAGAACTCTTACATGTTGGCATGAAGTTGGTGAGAGAAAGATTCTTGGGCATGATCTTGTCCAAGAGATGACTGAAAAAATCCATGTCATCCAACAACACATTAAGGCTGCTCAGAGTCGGCAAAAGAGTTATGTTGACAGCCGTCGAAGGGACTTGGAGTTCAATGTTGGTGACAAAGTCTTTCTTCGAATTTCACCTTGGAAGAGTCAGGAGGTTTGAGAATAAAAGGAAGCTCAGCCCCAGGTACATTGGCCCCTATGAAATCCTTGATCGCGTAGGAGCAGTGGCCTATCGACTTACACTCCCTCCAAATCTAGCACAAGTCCATGATGTCTTCCACGTATCTCTCTTGAGGAAGTACATATCTGACCCTTCACGTGTACTAAATCCAGAGGTGGTACAACTGGAGCATGACCTCTCTTATGAGGAGCAGCCGGTGGAGATCTTGGATCGTAGAGACAAGGTTCTATGCAACAAGACTACCCACCTTGTTAAGGTGTTGTGGAGGAACCAGAAACGCGAAGAATCCACGTGGGAACCAGAGGAGTCTATGAGGTAGAAGTACCCAGACCTTTTCTCTTCAGGGAATACAAGTTAAAATTTCAGGGACGAAATTTCTTAAGGGGGGGAGAATGTAACGACCTGAACTTTTTATTAATATTTGCTTCCTAATTTTGTGTTTTTTTTATTTTATACTCAACAAAACTATATTCTTTAATTAATGAAGTGGGTATAATTAAATGAGATTGTTGGTCAATATGACTGTTGGAAGCTAAACTCTTAATGTTACTATTTTAGTTTATAAATACAAGTGATTTTGGTTAATTAACACAGAAAGAAGATTCAATGGCCTCATCCAGTAGACTCGGGCCGTTCGAAGTCCATCTGACGGAACTTGGGAAGGAGGCAGCACCACTGGGTTTTGCTCTGGACCAAGCCCAAGCCGAACTTCATCATGTGAAGCTTGAACGGAATCGCCTACGGGAGAAGTTCAAGCTGATAGAGGTCACCACTTGGGCAATGTTGGCCGAGCCGCCTCAAGATTCTATCACCTTAGCATACCTTACACTTAAGTCCTATGTTGGTGTCATAAGGGGCTATGTAATGAGACCTTAACTGCTTTGTGTAATCCTTCGATATAAATAATTTTTTTTTTCATATTATGGTGAAGTTTGTGAGTTTCAAATGTCCGGATAAATATAGGATGTATATGAATTTTGGAAAAAAGGGATATTTTAAAATATTTATGTAAAACTTAAATAATTAATAATGTGTAATGATTTTAAAAAAAAAGTGTTCTACAGTTATGTTCAGTAGGAAATTTTGAATCTAATAAGATCAACTTTTTTTGGTGAATAGTAAATTATGAATAGTAATTTTATGCTTATGATTAGCAATGTGACCAAATGGATTAGTAACCTCACTTAATAAAGTATTAATATTATTTAAGCACCTTGATTAGGTAATGTGATTCAATAAAATAAATAAATAATTGTTTCAGAAATTATTAGTTATGTATTAGTTTTCTTTCGGGTGAATAATGTTTTTATTTAAAAATTAAATTAAAAATATTTAAAAAATTATTTTCATAAAATGGAGATCATTTTTGAATTCAGAGCATCGATATTAGGTTAAGGTGAATTTTGGGGATTTTTCTAAAACAGTTGAATTTTCAGTGAATAGTGTTTTCACTTAAAAATTAAATATCTCATAATTAGAAAACCATTTTCATAAAATGGAGTTCATTTTTGAATTCAAAACATTGATATTAGGTTAAGGTGGATTTTTGAATTTTTTCTGAGAAAGTTGAATTTTCAGTGAATAGTGAAGTTACAATTTTGAGTTTTGAGTGTTTAATGACATCATTAAAGATGTAATAATTATGTAATCTTTCTGGTCGACTTATGAATAGTAAGATATGCTATGAGGTGTCCCAAGTGGCCAATACCATGGGCAAATACCATGGGCAAGCTCATGGTTTTACCAATACCACCGATGAGGTGTCCCTTGGAAGTTAATGATTTGTTCTCTCACTTCTCCTATAAATACCAAGTCATTCTCTCATTCATTTCATTTCCAAATACTCCCCAACAAAGTTCTGATCTCTTTACCTCCCATGGAGTCTTCCCAATGTGCCCTCAATCCTCCCAAGGTCCCGACTTTCAACCTTTCGAAGTTACTCTTCAAGATAAGGGAATCTTTCATCATCCTCTTTTAAGTCATGACTTCCTTTATGTTGTATCTTCTAGTTTCCATCTCTTTATGTTGAGGGTCTGTTCTTATATGTTCTCATTACTGTTCATTTCATGTCTAATTGCTGAGAGACCATTTCCGCTCTCATCAATTTGTTTTCTAAATTTTTAAGTGACGTCGTTGGGCTGCCAAAATTTTTATAAAAGAAATAACATCTTCTCTTTTCTCTCAAGTTTCCTTTTCATGTGGTATGTCATTAAAATTTTCATACCATGTTCTTATCTCCATGTTATTCTGTCTTTATGTCTTTATACTGTATTATAAGTTATTTATGAGTGGGTTACCCTTGTACCCTCTCTTTTTAATGTTTTCTAAAATCGTGTTATATAGCTGTTATGTTGCAGAATTTTCTTCTCAAATCTCTCTCTCTTTCTCAAGAAATTCTCTTGTATTATTTATGAGAATACCCAAATCTATTTTCATTTCCAGGGGTATTCATCAATACATAAAATTGATATATTTGATTCTGGAATTGAAATACATATAACCCTCACTCTCTTTCCATGGGTTGTAAATGACGTAACAATCAAGTTTTTAAGAACTTTTAAAACATCATGATTCTGAAATGAAACTAATTTATTTTATTCTATATGGGTTATTTATAAAATATTTGATTATGATCTATGTGGATCACATGAAATTAAAGACATATTAAGGGTGTGCCCTGATAGCACTTCAATGCATTGGGTAAATAATTAATCTCTAAAGATGACAAGTTTCACAATACCTTGGTGAATAACCTTGGTAATTTTTACGACACCTTGGGGATTGACAGTTGCGGAATCGTCGGAAGTCACAATGACAGAAACGAGAAAACGAAAGAAAGAAAGCAACAAGAACACAGCGATTTACATGGTTCGGGAATAATCCCTACGTCCACAGGAAAGGCAGAAATTCACTATATCAAGAGCACAAATTACAGAGGTTTTTTAGTAGTAACCCTAGCCCGAAAATAGGCTATAAAAAATGGAGAAGACGATCACTGTTTGTAAAGTAAATCTGCGTCACTACAGTGAACGACGTCCAGCTTTGTCAAAAGCGCTACAGTGAATGCCAGCTGGAAGTCAAAAGTGCTATAGTTTAACTGACCCCGAAGTCTGCACTGTTACAATGTCTGTCGATGTCGGTCGGTCATCTTCGCTACAGTGGTCAGCATTGCTACAGTTGCGGGCCACAAGCATTCGGCCCAAACGGATCGGGATACACCAATCCAACATGGACCTTGATGATATGTTCATGAATGTCTAAATTAAATGTTGTAGCCACATATTCAAGTTATGTTCCAAGTTATTTTCATTGTGATATGTCTATACTTCAATTGCTTATGTCTTTATGTTTTTTTCAAGTTCTTATTATTAACACAAGTAAATTGATTCCCTTGTTTACCTTTACTGGACCTTCTGCTCACCTTTTACCTTGATGTATGTCTCCAGGATATGAGATGCAGTAATTGTACATAGGATGAACATATGATGAAGCTTTAAAGTGAATTAGAAGAATGTTTTATGTTGTTTTCATGTTTTATGTCTCTGGTTTCCAAGACACTAGACTTTAAAGATCCTTTATATGTAAAATGTAATGAAAAGTTATGTAATAAAAAGGTGGGATGCCACAATTGGACCTACCCTTCAACAATAATGCATCATATCCAACCATCTTGTATCGTCGTTTTCTTATTATTGGGACTCATTGTCTGACCATCGCTATCAAGAAGACTTTCGACACAAGACACCATAGATTTACATGCTTCAAATGAGCAACCGCTATCGTTGTCAAACTATTTTGGGAAATACTCCACCCTACATCACACCTGGGTTGGACTTCCCTCTGATACCACTTGTTAGGATCGATTTCCTCCAGCCTTAGGTCTTCCAGACCCAATACATAGGCTCTTATGGGGTTCCATCCTAAAACTCATGGGTGGTAGGAAAAATTGATCATCTAAACTTATATGTGAGCCACCATCTTTGATGGAATCTGATGTGGGTAAAAGGGAAAAACAAAAGAAGAAGAAGATCTTGAACACAAAGATTTACGTGGTTCAGGAAATAATCCTTACGTCCACGGAGGTAGAATTTCACTATGATTCGAAAACACAAATTACAGGGAGATTTTAGAGTTTCAAGCACTCACAAAACCCAAGCCTGGAATGGGTTAATAAGAAGGATGAATTATTATTCCACCAACCGCACAAGAAGTCCATTGTGTAACAGTGAAAGGTGGCAAGAAGTTTGCATCTCTACAGTGTCGCGACCACCCAAGTCCAAGATGATATAGTGGTCGGCGGCTGGAAGTTTGCATCGCTACAATACTTTTGACTCCAAAGTCTGACCTGCTATAGTAGTCATGCCAAAAGTTCACATTGTTAGTGTCTTGTTGGTGTCGGTCGGTCAACTCTTCAATAGTGGTCAGAGTTTCTACAATTCCCCAAAATTTGGATCAGGGACCTTCAGCCCCCAAACCCCCGAAGTAGGGGCGCATTGCCCTTTCAACCCCCAACGAGCTCATCGTGAAGTTGCGATTTGGTGCGCAGTATGGACCGGAAGCATTCAACTCAATCATCATCCAGAACAGATCGGGCTACACCAATCCAACAATCTTCCACTTGGAGCCTGATTCACTACGCCAACCAGCTTCAATGTCACTGACTAAGACAACTTACTTAATCTAAGTTCCTATTCTTCACTCATTAGTGTTGTGATTTTCATTCACAACTTCAATTTCAAGCTGACGATTCATGAAATACCAGTTGTTTTCCTTTTGTACTCTCATTGTGCCATCCATTATTTTGTCTCTCATCCTTCATTCATCAATGGAGACCAACAAAGGCACAACAGTACCTCAACTTCTGTATTACCATCGACTTCGTCGACATGTCTACCGGATTGTTGGTTCCACAAATCTTCTGTAATGTCAGCAATGCATCCTGTATCAAAACTCTGATGAAATGATACTTCAACTGAATGTGCTTCGTCCGGGCATGAAACACTGGGTTCTTTGCAAGATGTATGGCACTCAGATTGTCATAGTGCAATACATTCTCCCCTCACTTTCTTCTCAACTCGTCCAAGAAGTTCTTCAATCAAATCATCTCCTTCACAACTTCTGTTACAACAATGTATTATGTCTCTGTGGTAGATAAAGTCATCACCTTCTGCAATTTTGATATCCAGCTTATTTCAGTTCATCCACAGGTAAATACATAACATGTGGTACTCCTCTTGTTGTCAATGTCGCCTCAAAGGTCGGCATCTACATACCCCTGCAATGAATTTCATTTCTCAAAGCACATAGATACCTCCTTGTTGCCCTTAAAATACCTCAGTTCCACTTCACAGCTTCTCAATGTTGCTTTCCAAGGTTAACCATGTAGTTTCTCACAACTTCCATTGCATGAGAAATGTGAGGTCGAGTACAGACCATGGCATACATCAAACTTCCAACAGCTGATGCGTGTGGAAATTTTTTCATGTACTCAACCTCTTTTGTCGTTTTTGGAGATTGCTCCTTTGATAGTTTGAAACGGTCCTCCAAGGTAATAGAGATTGGCTTTGATTCCAACATAATGGATCTTCTCAGAACCTTCCCAATGTAATGAGCATGTGATAACATCAAAGTTTCTGTTGTGTGGTCTCTCTTAATCTTCATCCCCAAAATCTTGTTAGCTTCTCCAAGATCCTTCATTTCGAACTCCTTAGTCGACTGCCCTTTCAGCTCTTCAATTCTCTGCATACATGATCATGAAATAAGTATGTCATCCATATATAGAAACAATATAATGTATTTGTTGGATTGGTGTAGCTCGATCTGGTTGGGTCGAATGGTTGTGGCCCGCAACCAAGCATGGATGTCAAGACTTGCACCTTGAGCAGCTTGATGTCAAGACTACTTTCCTTCATAGAGATTTGGAGGATATCTACATGCAGCAGCCAGAGGGATATGTAGAGTCTGGGAAAGAAGACTTGATGTGCAAACTCCAGAAGAGCTTTTATGGATTGAAGCAGGCACCCAGACAGTGGAATAAAAAGTTTTGATGCATTCATGACTAAAAATGCATACAAACGATGTGGGGTGGATCAATGTTGCTACATAAAATCTTTTGGTGATGAATATATTATATTGCTTTTGTATATGTATGACATGCTCATTACAGGATCATGTATGCAGATGATTAATGAGCTAAAAAGGTAGTTGGCTGATGAGTTTGAGATGAAAGATCTTGGAGAAGCTGGCAAGATTCTGAGGATGAAGATCAAGAGAGACTGCACAGCTGGAACGTTGATGTTGTCACAAGCTGATTACATTGAGAAGGTTCTGAGGAGATTCACTATGCTAGAAGCAAAGGTAATCTCTATTCCCCTGATGTGCCATTTCAAACTATCAAATGAGAAATCACCGAAGACAACAGAAGAGGTTGATTACATAGCAAAAGTTTCATACACATCAGTTATTGGAACCTTGATGTATGTCATGGTATGTACTTGACCTGACATCACTCATGCAGTGGATCAGGCTCCAAGTGGAAGATTGTTGGATTGGTGTATCTCGATTTAGGGGGCAACATGCCCCTGCTCTGGGGGTCCAGGGGCTGAAGGTCCCCAACCCAATTTTTTCAGCATTGTATCACTCTGACCATTGTAGCAGAGTTGACCGATCGACATCGACAAGGCATTGTACTAGTGCGAAATTATGAGTCAACTTTACTGTAGCCTTTTGGACTTCCAACTGGCATCCATTGTAGCACTTTTAACTAAGGTGGTCGCCTTTGACTATAGCGATGCAGACTTCCTGGGCGGAACAGTGGATCATCTTCCTCCTTTTGTAGCCCATTTTGGGGCTAGGATTTGTGTGAGAAATTTCTGTAATTTGTGCTCTCGAATCATAATGAAGTTTTGCCTCTGTGGACGTAGGAATTATTCCCGAACCACGTAAATTCTTGTGTTCTCGTTCTCATTTTTCCCCCTTTTACTCTTCTGTTTTTTCGTCGTTTTTTGTCGCTGCAACTCCCGACGTTTCCGCAACAGTATTCAACACCAAAAGACTTGATGTAGCAACATTGATTCATGCCACATCAAACGTTTTGTCCCATTACCTAGATGTATGCTTCAACCCATACACGCTCTTCTGAAGTTTTCACACCAGGTCTTCCTTCCCTGACTCAACATATCCCTCTGGCTGCTGTATATAGATGTCCTCCTCCAGGTCTCTATGAAGAAAAGAAATCTTGACATCAAACTGCTCAAGGTATAAATCTCTTGATGTAACTAACTGAGAACCACTCAAACGGTGGTAAGCTTAACTATATGCGAAAAGATTTTAGTTAAGTCCACACCTTCCTTCTACCACCACAAGTCTTGCCTTATACCTCCTCTTGTCATCATGTTCTTCCTTGACTCGGTATACCCATTTGTTCTGCAATGCTCTCTTTCATTGTGGTAGAGGTATCAACTCCCAAGTATTGTTGTCATGTAGTGAAGAAATATCCTCCTTCATGGCTAACTCACTTGTTCGACTCCTTCAACTACATTGTCTCTTCAAAACATTCTGGTTCTCCACCGTTAGTCAATAACAAATAGTGTAATGATGGTGAATACCACTGGTTCTGATGTCTCATGCTAAGGTACACCTTCAAGCTCCATTTGCTCTTTGAACTCTGATTCTTTGTTCCTATTTTCATCTTCAACTGTATGGCGACCCTTGTACGTGACACCTTCATTGAATACCATGTTATGACTCCTGATGACCATCTTGTTTAGATTATCCCAAAAGTGGTAACCAAACTCCTCAGCACCATAGCCAATAAAAAAACATGGCTTGGACTTAGCATCAAGCTTATCCCTTGAGTTAGCATCAATATGTATATAAGTCAAACTGTCAAAGACTTGTAAATGTGAGTCTTACCTCCTTACCAAACCAGAGTTCCTCGGGTAGACATTCTCTCATTGGTACAGATGGACTCTTGTTGATGAGATATATTGTTATGTTCATTGCATCATCCCAGAAGGTATTGGGTAACCTCGAATGCAGCCTCATGCTTCTAACACGTTCATTCAGTGTCCTATTTATCCTTTCAGCTACACCATTCTGCTATGCTGTTCCTGGGATAGTCTTCTCCCACTGAATTCCCTTATTTGTACAGAATTTCCTGAACTCATTATTGTCATACTCTCCATAATTATCAGACCTCAAGCATTTCAACTTTGCTCCCTACTCATTTTCCGCCACGACTTTCGACTTCAAAAACATCTTAAAACATATCAGATTTTCTTTTCAGAAAGTAAACACATATCTTCTTTGTTGAGTCGTCAATAAATGTCACATAATATTGTGACCCTCCAAGGGAATGTATTGGTGCAAGCCCCCAAACATCAGTGTGCACCAGATCCAACTTCCCAGCCTTCGGTGTTCTGCCACCTTTTATAAATGATATTTTATTCTTCTTTCCAATGATGCAATCTTCACATAAGTCAACTTTCACCGATTTTAGCTCTGGTAGCAGCTCTTTTGTTGTCAGCACCTTTATCCTCTTCTCACTCATGTGGCCTAGTCTGTAGTGCCACAGTTGAAAATCTCTGATAGCATTTACTAATGACACCATGTTCATGCAAGTCTCTATCATGTTGTACAGAGTACCATTTTTTGCTCCCCGAGCTATGACCATAACTTCCTTGGTAATCTTCCTAGCACCACCAGTAAACATGATACTGAATCTTGCATCATCAAATTGCCCAACAAAAATGAGATTTCTTCTTAAACCAGGGATATACCTCACATTTTCCAGAACCAGCAAACTCTCACTGTTGGTCTTAATCTGTGCATCTCTTTTACCAACAATCTGCAAGGGTTCATCATCAGCAAGATGTAACTTATCAAAATTTCCAGAAACATAATTGTTTAGGAAACCCTTCTTCGATGTAGAATGGAAAGACGCCCCAGAGTCTAAAATCTAAGACTTCATTGGACTATCCACACTCAACATCATCACATCATCAGTTCTTTCAGCCGTCGTGTTTGTTGTGTTGATTTCAAGCACCTTTCGTTCATCTCTGCACTCCTTGACATGTTCTTTCTTCTCGCAAGTCCAGCAGGTAGGACTAGCCTCCTTTGCCTTGTTTTGGCTCTTCCCTCTTGACTCTGATCATCCTTTGCGATTATCTCACTGCGCATATATTCCTCTTCCTTCTATATTCAGAGCAGAACCAGATAATCTACATGATTCTATTCTTTGGATATCCTCACTGAGGACCAGGTCCCACACATCCTTCAGAACCAGCTTGGTATTTCTCGAAGAACTGCTCATAATTGTTACAATTGTTTCCCAACTGTCAGGTAATGAAGACGGTAAAACCAGTGCACATACCTCATCATCAAGCACAATTTCCACCGATGTTAATTGAATAATGAGGGTGTTGAACTCGTTGATGTGATCTGCAAAATTCTTCATTCAACCATTTTCAGGTTGAACAATCATCACATCAAGTGAACTTTGTTTGTCACAAAAAGCTTCTCGTACATATTCATTAGAGCATTCATCAACTCAATCGGCGTCTTCTCCTCTCTGATGTTGAACGCCATGATTTTTGTCAACGTAAGGTGCACAACTCTCAAAACCTATCGATCTAGCAGCTCCCACTCCGACTGCTCCATGTCCGTTGGCTTTAAACCCAAAAGTGGAAAATGCATTTTCTTCTGATAAAGATAGTTTTCAATCTGCATCATCCAGCAACTAAAGTAAATTCCATCAAAGAGGTCAATCTTCATCTTGCCTTCTTCCATAGACATTGTTCAATTCAAAAATTCCAAACTCAATCATCTGATACCAATTATTGTGGAAACATCGAGAGCAACAAAGCGTAAAACGATTCACAAAAGAGTGAAAGGGAAAAAAAAGAAAAAGAAAATGAAGATCTTGAACACAGATATTTACGTGATTCGAGAAATGATCCTTACATCCACGAAGAGGAAAAATTTCACTATGATTCGAGAGCACAAATTACAGGAAGATTTCAGAGTTTCAAGCACTCACAAAACCCTAGCCTGAAATGGGATAATAAGGAGGACAAAGTATTATTCCACCAACTGTACAAGAAGTCCGTAGCAGTGAAAGGTGACAAGAAGTCTACGTCGCTATAGTGTCGCTGCCCCCCAAACCCAAGATACTATAGTGTTCGGCGGCTGAAAGTCTGCATCACTACAGTACTGTTGACTCCAAAGTTCGACATACTATAGTAGTCATGTCAAAAGTCTGCACTGCTACAGTGCTCTGTCGGTGTCGGTCGGTCAGCTCTGCAACACTGGTCATAATTGATACAATTCCCCAAAATTTGGGTCCAAGGTCTTACACCTCTAGACCCCCGAAGCAGGGGCATGTTTTGCCCCTGCAACTCCCAACAAGCTCACCGTGGAGCTCAACCCACAGAGTTGCGGCTTGGTGCACAGTATGGGTCGAAAAAATTTGGTTCAATCATCATCCAGAATGGATCGAGTTACACCAATCCAACAGACAGTAATGGCATCATCCTCCAGAAGTCTACCTGCCAACCGATGGAGGTGCATCGACTAACCGATGAGGGAATTCCAGCAACAGTGGTCTCCAGGTGGTCCACCAGCTACCCAGTGAAGATTATCGGGTATTTGGTGGCATCGAGACACTAGCTCTGAAGAAGCATTTAATGTTGTCCAAATCGTCTTTATTTCACCCATTAACGTGCTTAGTGGACACGAAGAATTCTCCCTTAGAAGATCTTGAGGCTATAAATAGAGATCTTGGGTTTTTGGATCCATACACTGAACTTGTACAGTAATTACTCACTAAACGCTGAATCACTAGCTTTCTCCAAACCATCCTCTCAAAGAGCCCACCTTCATTTTCAAATCTTAAAGAATCTCACTTTTCTCATCTCTCTTCTAAGTTTCTTCTATATTTCTAGTGGGATAGAAAGCGAAATTGTAACGGATTTGCGTCAATCAAATCTTCTCTTATCATCCCACATTCTACCTTTGGTTCCTTGGTCTCTCTATTAAAGCAAGGGAATTTGGTTTATTGATATCTCTATTAAGGTATAGGGATGCCTCTTATGTTATTGTCAAACTTTTTATCAAACTGTGTCTGTATTCTCTTTACTTTTATGCACTGCATCATCCAATATCCCTTTATTTACCTTTCTTTCAGACCCAAAAATATGACACTAGATAGATTTCCCAAAAATCTCAAAAGGGAAGACTGTATCTTAAAGCATAGAATCATGGATAGCATTAACAATGCATGAGCAGTGGGCCTTAGCAGCTAAAACTTTCTTCGATGGCCTCATGATCTTTAGCAATCAGAACAGCATATGATATTGAGCGAGAGACAACAAACCACCATTAGTTGAGATGATCAATGCTTCATTTGAAAACAATTATTAAAAAGTTATCATAATTGTAAATAAAAGATTTAAAAACAGAGGATTGTATGTTTCTAAAAAAACATTTTATCTTCTTGATAAAATCCTAAAAACACACAAAATGAGAGTGATCATCTGTTATGTGTAGTTTTCCAACTGCAAAAATGGACTGATAAGTATTTGTTTAGAAACCAGAAAGATCAAAGTGGGGGTTTCAAACTTATAAGGCCTCAGATCATATTGAGAAATTTATGTGTTGAAGCTCCTCAATGAGATCATAAGCTATAACACCCCTTCTTCCATGCCATAAACCCCTAAAAATCAGTGTCACGACATCTTTAAAATTTAAAAAAACACATGACCATGAAAATTATCTCTTATTGTCAAAGAAATCCATACCAAGTTAAACTATAATTCATCTTATTTCTACTACATAAAACCATAAAATCCTCAATGATCTATATGACTCTAAATGAAATTGGGTGAAATACTACAAAAGTGGGACAACAGAGTGGCATTGTTTTGCTTGTTGAATTCTGATCATATATGAGCAAGCTCTTTTATAGGTTTAGTTCTTATCATAGATGGGAAAGCTCTTTTATAGGAGTGAGCATGAGTACTCTCACATACAGAGCAGCATATTACATTTGATAATAAAGGATTCTTTAGCATAATACTTGCTGTTTTTTTATAGGTGAATGTTTCCAATGCTTATACCAAGTAGTGGTGGTAACCAAAAATCAAGAAAGCAATAGAATAAATATTGTAGTGGAAGTAATAAAACATTTGGAAAAGATAAAGAATGATCACAGCCACATAAAATATATATTGCAACACCTCATGGTGATATAATGGTGGTGTTTCAAAATATTACTAGCAAAGATGTCGTTGAGTGTTTTAGGCACTCGAATATATTATTGGAAAAGGAACTGTATGGAGGGATGGTTAAAAAACTTTCAGTTATGTTGTTGAAATCTTAAATTCAGTGAAATTATGAGAGAAGGGTCTTTCATGTGTGGGTGATCACCTAAATAGAGAATCAAAGCAACTTTGATTTTTCTATCTTACAATAATAATTAAGAGAAATAATATAGCCATATAAAAGTTGTTAGCATACAAACACTTATGAACCTATATCAACTCACAAAATATAGACCAAACCTAAAGGTGTATATAGTTGTCCACTCATAGTTATCAAACAGTTCCCATGTTGAATACCCCTTTCACATTCTATCTATATCAACATAAAAATCAAACCATTTGGCCTAAACAAATGCATGTATAAAATAATGGTAAAATGGATGTTACTGATAGAACAACAGATGGTCAACTTCTTATAGTTGCAGTAGAAGAGAAATACAGGTTGGAGGAAGAAGAATGGAAACGTAGCTCCCCTTGAAAGGCACTCAACACCCTCGCCTCACAGCCTCCCAGCTAACCAGATAAATCCCTCCTCACTCTCTTCAGCCCTCCCGATTTATAACACCCTCATTTAACAACCAGTGGGGACCCTAGCCTATTCCCCCATGGATCCCCAGAATATTCCCCCCAAAATCCCCAAAATATTCCCCCTAGGATCCCCCATCATATTCCCCTACCCCCTCCCATGAAATTCCAGCTCTGCCCTCCTGCAGATTCCCATACAACCCCACACATCCCTATCACTGCCACCCCTTGAAAATCAACATTGCCCTCAAGGTGGAAAATGTGATTAGGAGCGGAATGTCTCTTTAACGTATCATGAAGGTCAGTGCGCACGCCTAGTCCGTTGCCAAGATCCACCAATTTTGCAGCGCCCATGCTGAAGCCTCCAATCCCGAGCTTGATATCAACCACCTCTGTTACAGAAAATTTGCAACATGTACAGTTGATGCATCTAAGTCCACCAAATCCATTGGACACTCTTCTAAAATGTCTCCAACATCAAACCAAGCAGTTCTTGAGAAGCCACCAAATTTGCCCACAAAAATATGACTTCCACCACTTTGAAGCAAAATTACACTAATATAAAAGAACAGTTGTGTATTGTGCCCTTTCTTTCCTTCAAATTGAACTTTAAAACAAATCAATTTTTTAACCATCACTCCCCTCTCAAAAGAAACCCTTCTTGCAACAGTAACGCGGGATATTTTTCAAGGTTGTGTACAAATTATCTTGGAAAGTGCATGACCAAAATTCGATTTCTGACTCCAAAATATACTGGGGAATTGGGTGGTTTTTCCCCAAGAAATTAAATCACCTGATTTCATGCAATTACATGAAACAACCTTTCCTTCTGGTGTGTCCTCCTGCACAATGCCTAGTGCACCCAAGAAGTAATACATCTCCTCTGTGATGAAATGCAGAGCTGTAAGTTTTCTAAGTGGAAACTCTAGGTACAGCCACAACATACTCGCTCATTCCCGAGGCGTGATCAAGTAATAACTTGCCCATCATGATCGAAGATCCTTCACACTTTTTGCATGCATTGTACACTAATCATATAGGTAATACATATAACCATGGTAACCTGGTTACTTTTGTGCCCATACCGTAGCCTTCCTCCTTTTTAGCATTCTCGGATAGTCCATCCCAAGGCAGTTGAACTACATTAAATCTCCCAAGACAAAATTGCAATCCCGGATCAAGTGAAGGTGGGACGACTCTTCCAGCCAAGTCCTCAACAGTGCCAACAGCTGTTGAATCAACTAGATGGCTTCTTCATCCAGTTTGACAACCTGTGGTGGGATCATTCTGCTTCTTGAGGGCGGAATTGGAGGTTGTATCAAGTCGTTTTCCCCAGTTTCTCATTAGGTCTCAATGGTTGTGGAAGGATTGGCTTGCGCAGTTGATGGCTGGTCATGCGTGCGACAGTCTGATTGAAAATCACTCTCGCATCGTTAGACAATGCAGTCAGCATCTTAGGCATCATGATCTCGTCTGAAGAGTCAAGGTCACCTCATCTGTTGGCACCAGAAGCCCAGAAAAAGGTTTTGAACATCGCTCCTCCTGTAATAGTATCTCTCCCTCCCGTAGCAGCAAACCTCTCCCCTCGAACATGGGGAGGTTCACCTATTGGGATGCTATACACTGATCGAATAGCTCCTCCAAGCACAGCGCAGACAGTTCCATCATGAATGATGGGCGTACCACTTCATGTTGTGGTTTCTCCTCTAAGTGTTTCAAGAGTCCAAAATATACTTACATAATTTTGTTTTCTCCTTCCGTGCTTGCTCCCTCGTTGGCGCTAATTTAGAAAGGGTTGATACGGCTCACTCTAAGCATTGTTCAATGTTGTCCAAACGAGCCTTCATTGCCGTCATTTGTTATTTGTTGTTTCATCTAGGAAATGGATAGTGATCTGTGAGTAAATTTACAGCCACACGCTTCTTCCAACAACGCACATCACTCGCTCGATGCACAAGCTCGTCAGTGCTCTCCCCCCCCCCCAAGAGATCCGACGGCGCTGAAAAACTGGCAATGTTCCCCTTTGTTAAAACCTTCGGGCAACGCTTCACTCTCCTCTTGGAAGAAATTAATCTGAGGTCGGACCAATTTGATAGAATAACAGAGGGCCAACTTCTTATAGTTAGAGCAAAAGGAACATAAATACAGGTCGAAGGAAGAATAATAGAAGAAGTATGATAGAGATGTAGCTCCCCTCGAGAGGCACTCAACACCCTTTCCCAAGCCTCACAGCCACCCAGCTAACCAGATAAATCCCTCATCCTCACTCTCTCCAACCCTCCTGTTTATAAAAGCCCCATTTAGCAACCTATGGGGCCCCTAGCCAATTCCCCTAAGGATCCCTAGTATATTCCCTCCCCCCAAGACCCCCCCCCCCCAGTATGTTTCCCTGGGTCCACCCATGAAATTCTAGTTATGCCCTCCTGAAAATTCCCACCCCACACATCCCTATCAGTTACCCACTTGATAAAAGTCATCAAGCATGAAAGGTACTCAGTATTGTATTGGATCCTTTTATCATCCTTTAAAGCATTTGTAATTGAGATGAATGCATTGTTTGGATCATCTGTAAAAATCATGAAATAAGAACATGAATACTAATTTATGCAATATACATAAGAATATGATAATAAATTTAATGATGCAACATAATTGGGGAAATTTTGGTTTTATGATTCATTTGACGAAACATTAAAAATTGCTTAAGAAACTTATCATTTCCTGGAATCAGCTTATGAAATAATGCTTGCGGTTAAATTTTAGAAGAAAATATTTCAACAAATGAAAGGAGATAAAAATAAAATTTATAATCATTGGAAAGGGAAAAGATCATGTGAATTATATAAAGAAACAAATCTTGATTAAATAATAGCAACTACCTAGCTTGTGTTGATTGGTTTTTGACCAGCTTGTTTACACGTTCAACCACTCGACACATTGATGCCACCAACTCATCTTTAAGCTTTATGGTTTCATGTGCCCTTTGTTCCAACAAAATACAGTCATTGAAATAGGATCAAACATAGAAAATATATAGTTCAAAAAACAAATTTTCTCAAAGAAAACAAATAAAAAAACTTAACAGCGAGAACATTTATACAACATTCCCGAATATCATTTTTAACCTGTAATCCTTTGATATTTTTAATGCATTGCATTTTAATAATGAAATATATAGAATATGGCTTAAAAAATCTTAAGGATATATATGAAAGAATTAGTTCAAGAGATCATACCTGAGAATATTATCATTGGTGTTTATGGGAATGGTATTCAAAATAGCAATGATCATGACAATATTTTCTTTGAGAGAATAATTTTAAGGGTTTTTCTAACCAGTTGGAAGTCATTTTCCACTAAAATTTAAGCAGCACTTGAATCTACAAGACACATGATTACGCCTGTATGATTCTGTAAATTAAAATAAGCTATCATTGGATGTTGCATGCATGGTTTTTAGCGGGTTATGGATAGAAATGTCTAGTTTTGAAATCTGGAATAGTGCCTGAAATATGGGAAACACGATATATTTTCCCCAAAGTGTGTTACCTACACCTGAAGAAACTCACATTATCTAGGAAGTTTATATTAAATTCAAAAAAATCAGATCTGAAATATGACAAATCCAGTTATATAATATGGTAGATTTTAAAAAGGTAATGTATATTTTGAATAATTTATAACAGATTTTAGGTGGTCTTAACATAGTTTTATACAAAAAAAATAGTAGTGACGACACCAATATAAATTGATCAAATAAAAAAACTTATTTTCATGACAAAAAAATTGGTATGTGTTACTAAAAAAATATAGAACAATAGAATGAAGAAATGTTTTAATAGTCAAAAAACACTTCAGAATGATAACTTCTAAGAATAAATACAAAGAAAGTGAAATAATTCACATATAATGATATAAAATGATCATAAAACAATTTAACAATACAGGATCTGTTAACTAATTTGACAGAAAAACATGAAATCTTTATAATTTCAGAATAAATGGGAGTGCATGAAACCATATGAAAAATTGAGAAATCTATCAATCCTACAGGGGAGGTAAACTCAAAAAAGTTACCTTTATCAAAGTGCATGGTCAAGAAAATCAACATTATCAAGAATGACACAAAAAATAATCCCTGCATGGATAAAACTACCAATTGAAACATGGATACCGTAAAAGAGGATAAATAATTGAAAAAATGAAATAAAATATGAGGTCAAAGCATCACCACAAAATAGAGAGCGCCTTTATATTTAGAAGCTACTACTGAAGTAATCTATATAGTTTGTGCTTCCACGAACCCCGTCGTCAATAGCTCATGATCAGGAGATGATGTTTCCTGAAAAATGATTCAGATGATATGTCGGTAGAGTTAAAACATTCACCAACCCATGAAATGATATACAGTCACCTTATAAAATTGTGCAGCTTCTAGTTGAGAGGTTCCGTAAATCAAAATTGTTCCATTGGGCCTCATTACTCTAAAAGCACCCCTGATAAAGTAATCAGCTAGAAATTAAATGAAGCTAGAGATAGAGATGACAATGCCCATATACGAAGGATCCATTGGTAGAGGACCTGTTAGTCATGATAGAAAAATAAACTACAAAATAGAATCATAACGTTTTAAAGATGCAAAGAAATTATAGGCCTGGGTATTTAAAGAAAAAATCATAATCCTGTGAATAAAGCACAACTGATGTAATAATTAAAACGTTCAATTACATAGAGATAATGAAAGAAAATATCTTGTTTATAACACATTGAATTTGACATTGATTTCTCTCTGGTTGAATATTAAAACAATTCCAGTTTCGATTATTATAAAAAAAATCCATCTTCAAAAATGGAGTCTTCTGGTGCAAAGAGAGAGCATGACCATGAAGTAACAACTACAATTTCAAAAATAATCACATGGTCACCCTACTGAAATCTATGAAATTTCGAAATGAAAGAATAATAAATTACCGAGAGAAGAAGCCTGCATTATGATAACATGATCACTCTGCTGAATTCCCTCAGTTGCAGCCCCAACGACTGCATTGAGAATTATAGTTATGACACCGGCAGGCAAATATTCTAGATCTATGACAACTATTATGGTTTTTTGCAGTCCTGTAGAACCCTATAGGAAGAGAAATGGCATGGTTTCAAAATAAAGGTTTAACGTATAAAATCGAATATTATTATCGAAAAAGGGAAGTAATGATCGAATTAATCAAGCATGATAAACTGTGTGGAAGATGTAGCAGGAAGTCGACTTGGATGAGATGAGCGGTTCGAGTTGCGAGGGAACTAATGGAAGAGAGTGATAGGAAAAATTCGGAGAAGAGCCAGAAATCGGGATCGATGCAACGAGAAATTTGGGTTGCGAGGGAACCGATGGAAGCATGAAGAAGGTGAGGGAAGAGAGTTGAGGATTTTGCAGGCGGGGAGGCAGGGAAGTAGTCGATCAGGGAAAGCGGCTGCGCAAGCGAAGTCCAGGCAGAGTAAACAGATTTGGAAGGGGGACATGATGTGGGGAAGGGGATAAGCAGAGTGGAGAAGGTAGTAGGGTTTCGATGGTGATGATGGAAGAGGGAAGCTGGAGAGGGAAGAAGTTTAAGGGACAGGTGGGGGAAATGGTAAGGAGGGGAGAAGCACGAAATGAAGATCGGAGAGAACGAAGCCAACCAGAGCACTGTTTTCATGGATTTTCCAGTAAGGAATTTATGTATCTCATGGTTAAAGGTCTTTATTACGAGCAGAAACGGCTAAAAGGAAGGATACGGTATTACGAGAACAAAGCCAATCATATTTGGCTTAGAAAGTATCGTCAAATTCCAGAAGCCATATTCGCTTTTGAAAACGAACCCGAAGTAATCGAGTTAGGGAAGAAAGCCTAGAAAACTCATAATAAGCTTGAGGAATTAAAGGCAGAAATTAAGCGTATAGAATCTCAACTTCGACAGGCCAAGTGGTTAGTCGAAAACCTAGAAAGAAATCTAGGAGATCCAGAAGGAGAAGTATTTTGCTTTGAATAGTAAAATATGGCTGGAAGAGGATCTGGTGTCAGACCAAATATCCGAGATATTTGGCAGAGTCTTGAAGGGAGAGCTTCAGGAGAAGCTTCCAATCAGCCTGGTGCCACTGTCTCTGATACAAATCCACACTGAGATACTGAGAGATCAAGTTTATCAGGACGATATACTGCAAAAGATTACGCATGGCCTTTAGCAGGAGAAGCCCAAGAATATCAGGAAGAAGTTTCGAGTATTCCTCAAAGTATTCAGGAATACCAGAGACAGATCCATGATATTATTACTCAGGAGAAATGGGAACTTGGGGATATAGAGCGTGTCTCCAAAAACCTAAATGAAAAGCTCAAGAAAGTTGAAGACCTACAAGACAAACTTGAAGAGAAGAGGAAAAAGAAAGAGATTAAGTTATCTCCCACTGAAAGACTTGGTGTAAAACCTTGGGAAGCCAAGCCAGTATGGCAGACAATCTCCCAGAAACCAATTCCTTGGGAACGACAGAAAGGATCGTTCAAGGATTTGTTTCAAAAGATCAATAGGGAAGCCAATCCCTCATATCCCAGCCATATTCAGGAAGAATATAGGCCAAAGAAAGCACATCCAGAAGGTGTTCCTCAACATGAGACGATCCTAAAGCTAGACTATGAAAAAGATCCAAGAGCCGCCATAGATGAATGGGCTCTAGACCTTAGATATTATATGCTATCAGTTGTTTTATAGTCGTGGACCATATATAGTGCACTTAATTTCGCAGGAGCTCCCTTAAGTGGTAATGCAGAGAAATTTTGGGATATGCTGCCGAGACACTCAAAAGTGAGAACAACTATCCAGGAATATGTTACATTCTCAATTGAAGTTATACCAATAGTTTCTGATTTCCTTAAACAAGAGTTTGCAGGAAATTCACTGGTAGATCGGGATGAAGCATTGGTAGAAAAAGATAGAACAGTTTTAACCAAAATCCAAATTTGTGACATGTGTTACTTTGAAGAATATCTTTCCGAGTTTCAGCATTGATATTATCTTCTTGGACCAGGAGATCAAGCATATGCTCTAGATGTCTTTATCCAGAAGCTTCCAGGCAGTTGGCCTGAAATTGTTCAACAAGCATTGAAGACTCGTCTTTCTTAGAGTGAAGATTTGCAAGACACTCTAGGAGTTCGAGCAGAAACCATAAGGCAGGTTATAAGACTCTATTATATGCAGAGGCATGTCTTACAAGATGTAAGAAATATGTCATACATGAGTTCTTCTTGTTGCCCAAAAGTAGAAGGTGTTGCAGGAAGATATGGGTGCGGTCCAACCAGGCAGGAGCTTGGAAAAACCCCACAAAGAACATTCAAAACACAGTGCCAGGATGGCCAGTGTGAATGAAAGAAACCATTCAAAAAGGTCTGGAAAAGATTTGGAAAAAGAAAATCATCAAGTAGATTTTCAGGCAGAAATCCAGAAAAATCTAAGAGATTTCTTAGACCAAATAGAATTCAGAAGGATATGAGAGAAAACTTTAAGGCCAAATATGGGAAGTATCTTAGATGCCCTCAAGGAAAATCTCTATCCAGTTGTGATTGTTATCGGTTTTGCGGAAAGAAGGGTCACAGAGCTGACAGTTTCCCAGATGCAGATAAAATAAGGGGTAGTCTCAAAACAATAATGATGGAAGATTCATCAGAAATATTGTTTGAGCCAATCTGGGGAGAAGATATAGACTCAGATGATGAGAGTTTATATTATTTATATTCAGAGTACTCAGAGGAGGAAGATTATACCTAAGAAGAAGAAGAAGGAAGTAACCCTGTTTTAAGCCAGCTTCGAATAGCCATGATTCGAACAGGAGCTAGTGCATCAGAAGACTCTCCAGAACTAGTAAAACTAAAGGAGATGGAAGGAGATCTGGTTCATTCTTTAGAAACTGAAATCCCTTCAGAAGGAAGAGATTGTCAAGAATGGAAGATTCCCATAGTTGATTGGTCTGATGTATACCAGAAGTCTTGGGTACCATATCGAGAAATGACCAAGATCTTTGAAGATGAAGAGACAGCTGAAGTCTATAAAATAGATAGAGGATTATTTTCAATGCCCTTTCTAAAAACAGAAAGGGTTAACAAGGAAATCCAAAAAAATGCAAAGTATGTGCATTTTGGAATAATCAAAATAGGAGTAGATCCTCTTGTCAGAAAAGGACAAGATCTATTAGTCTTAAGTGCAGTTGTGGATGACAGTTTAGCCAATTTCTCCAATGCATTATTAGGAGGAGCATGTGCAAATCTGCATGCAGGAGCAGCATGGGTAAAGGTAATACCAGACTTGCATGTTGTTCTTATAGAAAAAATTATTAGTAGAACTCTAGAAGTAAAGATCAACACGAGGAACTTGCAGAAGACATTAGGATGTCCACCCGACATGAGATGTGTGAGAGTAATTACTCGTCTCTATGTGAAGTTCTATAATACTGGAAGACCAGCTCTAAGGAAGGGTGTGGAAAGATTTACCCATCTTTTTCAAGATGAAGGAACATCAATTAGAGCAATGACGCCACAGGTGATAAACCCCAAGAGGCTAACTTAGCCTAGAGAATGGGTTTCACCAAATTTAGAGGAAGAAATAAGGAAGAAGCTACTTATTCCAGGTGTTATTAGACAAGTTGGAAATAGACTTGTTATCTCTGAGGTCAGAGAAGATGAAGATGATCTTAGATTAGAAGGATCAAGGTCAGGCAGATCAGATTTGAAGATAGAAGACTTCAAATCAGAAATAATGGAGAACCATTTGGAAGACCCAAGGATATCAATTGGAAAAGATGAAGGTACTTCAGTAGAAGCACCTATAACATCAATTTCTAGAAAGATAGTTGGAAAAAGTATTGTTCGACTACCTATCTATGAGGATGAATAAACTCATGTAGGATATATGGGATCTTCATTACTCAGTGCAAAGATAGAGGAATGGGTTACATTAGTAAAATTAAGTATTAATGAAACTACATGTATTGCCCTAGTAGATACAGGATGTACATTCTCTTGTACAATAATTCGATTTTCAGGCATAACCTGGGAATCTTCAGAGTTGCAAGTTACAGTTGGTAATAATGCAACAGTTCTGATTCAAGAAGTAGCCAAGGATGTTCAGATTGAACTCAATGGTAGGATATATATAGAGCATATGCTTTGTTTTATTCCTCAATTGCCAGATGACTTCTTGATTGGAAATAGGTTTCTTAGAAGATATCAGCCTGTAATGATATTTTCAGAAGGAATTATCCTTGACAACTATTTGATTCCAACCGCATCTGGAAAAACCAGAATGGTTCCAAATAAGAAAGTATCTACTTTTAAAGAGGAAGTTTATCCAGATAAAGATAGAGAATACCACAGAAAGATTGAGAAGTGGAAAGAACTAGTTGGATTAAAAGTCTTGAGGATTAATGAAGAAGAGGCATTGATCAAGATAAAAGAATACTTATCAGAAAATTGGTCAGAAAATCCTCTGAAACTATGAAAGAAGGCAATTCCAGAAGCTAACATCACCCTTAAGGATCCTAGTATAGTGATCAGAAGTAAGGGAATTGCCTATCCAGATGAGATGGTTAAGGAATTTGAGAAACATATTCCAAAATTAATCAATCTTGGATTAATCAGGCATAGTGAAAGTCCTCACAGGAGTGCGGCATTCCTGGTAATGAATCATGAAGAAAAATAGCGTGGTAAGGCCAGAATGGTTATAGATTATCGTGATCTCAATTTTGCTACAAAGGATGATGACTACAATCTTCCTAACCAAGAAGATTTGATAAACAGGATTAGGAATGAAAGGCCAATGGTATATTCTAAGTTTGATCTCAAGTCAGGATATTGACAGATAAAGATCAAAGAAGAAGTTATACCATTAACAGCATTTACAACGCTAGTTGGCTTGTTTGAATGGCTAGTGATTCCATTTGGACTCAATAATGCACCAAGAATATTTCAGAGAAGGATGTACAAGGCATTCAATAGATTATCACTGTTAGTGGAAGTCTATATAGATGATGTGCTCGTATTTAGTAAAAATACAGAATAGCATATAAAACATTTGCAGCAGGTGGTTGAAGTGTTCAGAGAAGAAGGGATGATACTTTCAGAAAGAAAGATCATTTGGATGCAACCAAAGATAGAATTTTTGGGATTGCAGATCCAAGGAAGTAGAGAAAAGCATCAACTGCATATTGCAGAAAAGATACAAACTTTCCCTGATGAGCTTGCAGATCGTAAGCAAATACAGGTGTTTCTCGGTATACTAAGTTATGCCAGAGCATACATCATAGATTTAGAAAAAATCTCAGTTCCAATACAGAAAAAGGTATCCAGTAAGGTACCTTGGGATTGGACATAAAAAGATTCTAAAGTAATCAAAATTCTGAAGCAGAAAGCACAAAATCTCCCAGAATTGGAGTATCCAGATGGGAGTGAAGATCAGATTATCTTAGAAACAGATGCATCAGACTCAGCATGGGGATGTATCTTAAAGATAAGTAAAAACCATAATGATAGTATCAGTAGATACTGGAGTGGCTGTTTTAACAAGGCAGAGAAGAATTATCCTGTCCATGAAAGAGAATTGCATGTTGTCCTCAAAGGAATTAGGGCTAATGAGCTTTTCTTGGGAAAACCTTTTACTATAAGGACATATAGTTCTTATATAAAGAATTTTATGAGAATTAAATTGAAAAGGTTTACCCAGGCACGACTTGTACGGTGGAGGAATGAATTGAAATACTATAACTTTAATATAGAAAATATTAAAGGAAAAGATAATATCATTCCAGATGCCCTAACTTGCTATTTTGACTCTTGCAGGTGCAATGGCAGAAAGTAGAAAATCAAGAAGATGCCTTGTTTGCATAGATAATCATTCTGTGGCAGAATTCCCGGTTATCATAGAAATGAATGAAAGGGTTGGTCGACTTGAGCAAAGAAAGAGGATTCTAGCAGAGAATAACCGTCAGAAGAGGGGATCTTCATCCAGTAAGGTTGAAAGATCAGAAAGCACATGTTCCTCATCTATAAAGGCTGAAAAACCAGGAAATGCTTCAAAGATACCTCTAGACAGTAAGTTTAAGGATAAAAGCCATATTAAATGCTTTGTATGTGGTCAGAAAGGCCATTACAACACTCAATGTGCAGATAATCCGAGAAACAGAAAGGCTCGGAAGAACCAGAAGGTTGAGAAGAATGGAATCTCTAAAGGAAGAGAGAAAACCATTAAGAGTTGGGTTGATCATGTAGATGAAGAAATTGAAAAGCATCAAAGGTCTCAGAAAGAACCTCACCGACAGAAGGTTCAGGAAGAACAAGATTAAGAAAGTCTGGATGATGAGCTAGATGAAGAGCCCAATCCAGCAAAGGAAATATGGAAATATTTGCAAAGGATTCCAAATATTTCAAGAAATAAGTCCACAACTATTTATAATCTGATCCAAAAAAGTAAAGATGACCGGATATTCAAAAGAGGTATGAACCATGTTTTGGACATGCTTGAAGAATCTGAAGATCTTATGGAAGATTATAAAAAGATTGATTGAGATATGATCAGTATGATCATCACTGAAGAAATCAGGATGAAGGTCCAAGTTTCAGGACTCCTTGACAAAGTTAGGAGAATCATGGAAGCAGGAATGGAAGAATATCCAGTTTTGAAGAGGTTTTGGAGAATGTCAGGAACAGGGATTCCAAAACTCTATATACCAGATATGACATTAGAACCAGAAGAGTTCATTGAATGCCAGAAATCTTTCAGCATGGGAGCAGTGCAGTTTTTGGGATTTAAGAAAATAAATTCCACATTCAATTGGGTACCCAGGATGGTCAGAACAGTTCTAAACAATGCATATCCAAGTTTTTTATGGTGGGTTGCACATATTAAACCTACCATATTAGCAGACAGGGTGGTTATGCTTCGGAACTTGTACCCAGGGCACTGGACTAAAGGACCTGTCCAGAAAGCATTCGAAGACTCGCAGTTTAGCGATGAAGACTAGATAGAGTTTAGTTTGAACAAAAGTCATTATGAACGTATCCAAATCGCCTGGAGCATTTATCTAATTGAATCAAAATCAATTTATTTGAAAATATATATAAAAATGAATTAAAATGAAATAACATGATGTAAAAATATTCAAAAAAACATGACGTATCATTAATAATTTGATGTGGTCTTTAATCTGTCATCATCATATATAAATGTCATTTTATGATTGGAGAGAAGGATGAAATTGGAAGGAAAAAAAAGAAAAAAAATGACTGAAAGATGTAAATGAAGTGATGAATACTGGACTCAAAAATATATTGAGGGAGCGGTGGAAGAAAAGGTAGAGGTGTAAGAGGAGGCAAAGGTGGAGGTAGAGGCAGAGTTGAAATCCAACGCAGAGGAGGAGGTGGAGGGCAATGAAGAGGATTCACATGGGGAGGGGGATTATCAATATAACATTAAATTCTTAAAGAGTTTACTGACCACTCAGCAAACATATATTGTTGTACAAAAGACATTTCAAGATAGAAATAATATTTCATAAAGAGAAGCATCTGAAAAAAAAAGATTGTAAAAAAAGCAATATATCTCTATTTCAAAGAAAAATAACTTATGGAGTACTTATTATGAATCAACATTCTATGGACTAAACCAAAACCGAACTAAACTACAACACTAACATAAGAAATTACTATAGTAAATACTCCATTCCCCCAATAGTCTTCAACTTGTTAGCTTTTAGTAAGATAAATCCACTGTAATGCATTTTTCAAATCCAATGTAATGAATACTTCAATGCACAACTATTGAGTTTTATCCCTCGTACAAACCATCCAAAGAATCATTACAAAATGTAATACAAAGCATTAAATGAGCACAGAAAGGTAGCATCAACATGGTGGTCGCTGTAATATACCTCGAGCTATTATTTGAACCACTGGATCTTTGTATGAGCCTTTATGACCAACTCCAAGTTCCAAACCTTCATTGAAGGACTATTATAATCTGAAAATTGGAATAGTGATATTAAGTAATGAAATGAAGTTAATGACGTTGAAAGTGGGTGCTCTATACCCAACTTGTTTTGTACTTTGATTACCACTACATGTATTCAGTTTTTTATAATACACGTGTTTATCTTACCATAATAGTGTAGATACTTCTGCATCCACTTTGTTTATGGCAATGTCCTTAAGATTACTATCATGGCATCTCAGGGTTCTCATTATAGCTTGTGATCTACTATAACCCTTTGATGCGACAAGTAATCTATATACATTTCCATAAAAAAGTAGATGTAGAAGTATCTACACTATTATGGAAAGATAAACACATGTATTATAACTAACTGAATACATGTAGCGGTAATCAAAGTACAAAACAAGTTGGGTCTGGGGCACCTTCAATACTCCCACTTGCACTAGAGTCAACTACTAACAGGTTTCAATCCGCTAGCTCTCACATGTGAACCATGCTTCTGTTGAGAAATGGCTTTAGTCAGGGGGTCTGCCGCGTTGTCCTCTCTCTGTTAAATGTCACTTCACCTCTTTGAGTAAAATCCCTCAAGAGATGAAACTTACAAAGAATATTCTTTGTTCTCTGGTGAGACCTGGGCTCCTTGGAAAGCACCACTACAGCAGTATTATCACAATATATTGGTACAGGGTCTATACTGCTAGGTACAACACCAATGTCTAAGATAAATCTGCGTATCCAGACTGCTTCCTTTGCTGCATCGGAAGCTGCAACATATTCGAACTCTACTGTAGAATCAACAACCACAACTTGCTTCGAGCTTATCCAACTCACAGCACCACCATTTAGGCAAAAGATGTAGCATGACTACGATTTCATATCATCATGATTTGTCTGGAAACTAGCATCAGTGTATCCTCTCACAACTAGTTCCTCATCTCCTCCATACACCAGGAACATATCCCTAGTATGCCTCAAGTACTTTAGGATAGTTTTAACAGTTGTCCAATGTAGCTCTTCTGGATTGGATTGATATCTACCCATCATGTTTAAAGCAAATGCGACATCAAACCTAGTACATAACATGAAATACATGATAGAACTCACTGCCGAAGCATAAGGGAGTCTACTCATTCTGTCAATCTCCTCTTGTGTTTGTGGACATATTGTTTTGGAGAGATTTACACCATGTGACATGGGTAACAATCCTCTATTGGATTGTTCCATACTGTACCTTTTGAGTACCTTGTCAATATATGTACTTTGACTTAGCCCAAGAAGCTTTTGAGATCTATCTCGGTAGATCTTGATCCCTAGAATGTAGGTTGTTTCACCTAAGTCTTTCATGGAGAAGCATTCATTTAACCAAGTCTCAATTGACTATAATACTTGCACCTCATTTCCCATAATTAATATGTCACCAACATATAATACTAGTAAAATGATGGCATTCCCTTCAACCTTTTTATAGTCACAAGGCTTGATTTCATTTTTGACAAAACCAAAATCTCTTATGGCCTCAAAAAAATGAACATTCCATGATCTTGATATCTGCTTCAATCCATAAATGGATCTCTACAGCTTGCATACTTTACTGGCATTCTTTGACTTGAAAAACCCTTCGGGTTGAGTCATATAGATGCCTTCAACAAACTTCCCATTTAGAAAAGCAGTTTTGACATCCATCTGCCAAATTTTATAGTCATGAAAGGCCGCTATTGCAAGCAATATTCTGATGGATTTAAGCATTGCTACTGGTGAGAAGGTTTCATCATAGTCAATACCTTGACATTGTTTGAAACCCTTTGCAAACAGTCTTTCTTTAAAGTTATTAACCTCACCATCCATGTCCATCTTCTTCTTGAATACACATTTGCATCCAATGGGCTTTACATCAGTTGGAGGGTCTACCAAAATCCAAAATTGATTTTGGTACATGGAATCCATCTCAAAATTCATGGCTTCTTGCCATTTAACAGCTTCTTTGACTTCTATTGCTTCCTTTTAGGTTAGAGGTTCATCATCCCGAAGGACTAATGTGTCACCTGACTCGGTGACAAGAAAACCATAATGCTCTGGTTCTCTAACCTCTCGCATAAACATACGCAGTATCTGTGTCTCAAGAACAACTTCTTCTTCCACTTGTTCTTGTGGAGATTGTTCCTATACAAAATCTTGTGTATCTGGAGCATTAACTTCATCTAAGTCAATCTTGCTCCCACTATTTCCAATAGAAATGTGTTCCCTTTCTAGAAATGTGGCATATCTTGCCACAATGACTTTTCTATCTAAAGGGTTATATAGGTAGTATCCTCTATTTTCCTTAGGATAACCTATAAAGATGCACTTAGTGATTCTGGATGCTAATTTGTCACTTGGTAAAGTCTTGACAAATGCCTCGCACCCCCATACATGCATGTGTGTTAGGTTAGGTTTCTTTCCATACCATAACTGATATAGAATCTCATCTGAAGCTTTAATTGGTACTCGGTTAAGGGTATATGCTGCTGTCTGTAAGGCGTATCCCCAAAAGGATAATGGAAGGGTTGCATGACTCATCACTGATCTAACCATGTCAAGCAAGGTCTTATTCCTCCTTTCACTAACACCATTCCATTGTGGTGTGTAAGGAGGAGTGAGTTGGGATACTATCCCACATTACTTCAAGTGATCAATGAAATCTTGGTTAAGATATTCTCTGCCTTGGTCTGAGTGAAGTGCTTTTATCTTCTTATCAAGTTGGTTTTCTACTTCATTTTTGTATTCCATAAATATCCGAAAGGAATCTGACTTATACCGCATTAAGTAGATATAGCCATACCTACTATAGTCATCGGTAAAATTAATGAAGTATAGAAAACCACCCCTTGCCTCTATTGGAAATGGACCACATACATCAGTATGTATTAATTCCAGCATTGCATTGGCTCTTTCTCCCTTTATTGAGAAAGGTGATTTGGTCACCTTTCCTTGTAAACAATCTTGACATACATCTAAGGGTTCTAATTGTATCGAGTCTAGATACCCTTCTTGATGCAATTTTTGTAACCGCTTCTCATTTACATGACCAAGCCCGAAGTGTCATAGGTGGGTGTTATTTGAGTCATGTTGGTTGTTTTTGTCATTGATTGCCATTACTGAGTTCTCTAGTTCCAGCATATATAAACCATTGTTAAGATGTGTCATACCATAACATATGTTATCCCTATAAAAGAGACAACATTTATTTCAAAACTTGAAATAAAAACCCATAGTGTCTAGACTCGACACAGAGATAATGTTTCTGGTAACAGAAGGATCATAATAACAATTGTTTAAAACTATAATCAAACCAGTTTTCAAGGTTAAGTGATAGTCTCCCACTGCCAAGGCTACTAGACGTGCACCATTTGTAGCTTGAAGATCCACTTGACCTTTTGCAATCTTCTTGAACCTACTTGGTTCCTGTATATGAATACAAATGTGTGAGCCACATGCCGTATCTAATACCCAACTTGTAAATAAATATAGATTGCATTCAATGAAAAAAATACCTGAAGTAGAAGCATCATCTTGCTTCTTCTTTCCAACTCTGCAATTCTTCTTCCAGTGGCCTTTCTTGCCACATCCAAAGCAGACAGCTTCCTGCTCATTACTTTTCCTCTGAATCTTTGGCTTCTTTGCAAGACAATGCATTAGTGTCTTTGGCATTGACTTGGCCTTAGACCCCTTTGCCTTGCCCTTGTTTTTCTTGTTCACCATAATGATAGATGAATTGGTATTTTTCATATCCTTATCAGCTTGAAAAACTAAAGCCAAAATTTACGAGAGAGACTTTGTCATATCATTCATATTATAATTGAAAATAAAAGTCGAGAATATTGAAGATAAAGAGGCAATAATGAGATCCAATACTAGTTCTTGGTTCAGTTTGAACCCAAGGGCTTCAAGCCTCTCAATATACCCAATCATCTTGAGTACGCGAGGACCGACTTGGTGCCCTTCTTCTAGCCTGCACTTATAAAGAACACTTGAGATTTCATACCTTTCTTGCCTGACCCTCTCCTCATATAGTTCTTGGAGATGTGAAAACATCTTGTAAGCGTCCTCAACCTCATGCATTTTTTGCAATTGGCTAGACGTGGATGACAACATGATACATTGTACATCAAGTGCATCGTCTACATGCTCTCTCCATTTATCTTTTTCTGCCTTACTTTCTCCCTGAGGAGGCTCAGCAGGAATTGGGTCTTCTTCCACGTGGGGTGCGCCTTCCTTGAGGGTGAAAACCCTAGCGCTGCACCCCTCCGTCGGTCTCCCTCTCAAGTCGCACCCTTGCGCCTCCCACCGGACTACGGTCAAACCGCGCCTCCCTGCTCTTTGCGCCACGCCGCGCTACCCGATACCCAAACCCCGGCCACGCCTCTGTCCCACGCAACACCCGAGTCTGCCGCCCCGCTACCGGTCGGATGCTTGCGCCTTCCCACTGTCCCGCCGCAGCGCCGAACCTGCCGCGCTGGACTGGCCTCCCCGAGCCACCCCAAACTGCTCGCCGCCCTCTCGCCGGACCGGGTTGGTTGCGCCACCTCGAACAGCTGCCTCGCTTGGACCGTCACCCCGCACCGCTTCCTGCTACCGCCGGACCGAGGTACCGCACCTCCTCCCTTCCGTCAGAGCAGTGGGCCACCGCCCATGCGGTTGGCCGGAGCAATGGGCAGCCGCCGTTGCGGCTGTCTGGAGCTATGTCGTGCTGCCTCTGCCCCTACCGGTGGAGTTTGTTGCTAGACAGAAGTTGTTGTCACTATGGTAGTTGCTGGACCGAGCGGTCATGCCGCAGTCAATCCGTTGTAATGTCGTAATTGGCCCTGCTCCAGGATGACACCCCGTGGCGGTTTGTAGTCCTGTCAGACTCCTCCCCGACTATAGGTAACCCTGCTTTAAATTAATTTTAATTAATTTAGTTTTTTAAATTAAATTAATTAGAATTAATTTGGGGTTTAAATTATTTTAATCCTAAATATTAATTTAATTTAAGTTTAGAATTAAATTAATGGTTTAATTTAATTTTAAGAATTAAAATTAAATTAAACAAATGGAACCGATAAAATAAATTATTTGAATTTAATTAAATTCATTTAATTTATTAGAACACCCACACACTATTTAAATTTATTGCAATTTAATTTTCTTGCGCATATTTTACCCCGAATGGTCTTGTGCAAGTGACCGAATTGTGTATGTCTAGTATTTATTTATTTATTTATTCAATGCGTACGATGATTGTAATAATTAATTAGATAAATGATGGTCTACGAATCATCCTTTTAATTTTAAATATGTATAAGGGCATGCGTGTCCAATGCACAAGATGTATATGATAGTAATCTTAAAGTAACGTCTTATGGTCCAGTTACATCATTCTGAAAGGACACAGATGATGTGTGACCATCAGATACTGGGGGCTCATAAGCATTGAAACTTCTTCTCATGAAGTTTGCACTTGATGATCTATAGTATTTGAGATCATGATGACAGACCCACATGATAGGAACACCACATGTTTTAGGTGTCATTGGTCATTCCTATCTACAGACATGTGTAATGGTATTTAGACTTGAGATCATTGTCAATGTATGTCATTTAATTACGTACATTTGATGCAAGGCAAAAACCATGGTGAAAAAGTCGTGGTGAGGTAGTTTGTATTGGGTACGTCATTAATGACATGGCATTGATTGAATGATCGAAAAAGGATTTGTTGCTTCCGAGTTCAGGAAGAGATATCGATGACGAAGAGATTATATTACACGGACCATGTTCGTAGGAAGGTAGTCATTGGTTTGACTTTGCCTTATCTCTATAGGGGTCTCGATGGGTTGCTAGACCCCACTCTAGGTCGGTGGATATTATTCACTGCTATTGAGGTAATGGCCTAGAGGGTCACACACAATAGCGCCTTAATAATTTTCCCTATTATGGGAATATGAATATAGAACTTGGTGGGCCCTGCCAAAGGGTCCGAGCACTTTCCAAGTTCTATGGATCCCCCAAAAATAAATAAATTCATTAATTATTCAAGTTTAGAATAATTCGTTGAATTTATTTATAACATGTATTTACAAGTTATATAGTAAATACAAGTATTAATATTATTCGAATGGATTTTAATATCCTAGGTTCGTTTAATATTAGCTGGAGGTGTGAGTTGAGTTAAAGACTCAAATTTATCATGTAATATATTTATATATTACAAGTAAGTGATAAATTATAATTGTTATATATGGCATAATTTTATTTGTTATAAATAATTTTTTGTAACACTCATATAGAAGACTTCTATTACATGGAGGTTGGGAATCCATACCGCATGTTTTAAACACTCCCTATATAAGTGAGAGAGAGACTCTCCCATGTTAACTATTTCATGTGTTAAGATTTAGAGTTTCTCTCTCCTCCTGGAATCTAGAGAGAGAGTCTCTCAAGAGAAGTAAGATCTTCAAGTTCATCCATCTCGGATTGAAGCTTCTTCCCTTATGGTGATTGTCGTTGCGCTGAAGTGAGCATCGAAGATCCGTGTTAGTACTCGGATCTCGATGAAAGGCGTGCAAGCAGATTCGAGAGGCGTGTGTAGATGATCTAGAGGGCTTCGATGTCAGAGTCTTCGAGCAATGATCACCGGCATCCTGCAACGTACTTGCACACGTCAATTCTGAACTAGGTACATGTTTTGTTTATTTCTATGCTCTGACTTATCAACGCGTAGTCCTTGGACTGTACCAGGATATCTCACCAGAGTCGACGTCATAACGTTGCTCCGATGATGCAAAAATTTTAATTTCTCGGCCCATCGAATTCCGCTGTGCATCTCGGTACCTTGCAAATGATGTGTTCCATGAAGATCAAAATGACGATTCATTGGATAATGACTTGTTAATAGATGAACACTTCAATGGAAATATAGATATAGTAGAATGTTTGGTGCATTTCATAGAATTAATTTTCACCTGGAACATAGAAGTTAGACAATGAATTTCCCATCATAGTGACACATATCCCATTTGTAATAAGATATTTCCACACCATTTTAGTGGCAGCAAGCTACTGATGGAGTCTCCAAGTCTCCTTAGGTTTGGGTAAGATGACTTTTTTGTTAACATAAGGTTATGTTTGGTTGCATGCACCATGTTTGCATCAAAGTACCTATACATATTAAAAAACATTATGTGAAATGGTATTGAATAATCTACCTATACACTGGAAAATGATAACAAACACACCAATACAGGTAATCTACAACAAAAACACTATATTTTAACTGATAGTTTACCTATATTTTGAATTCATTGGATTTTCTAACATTAGGGTGTGTTTGTTAACACAGGGTTCTGTTTGTTTGCATGCACCATGTTTCCACTGAAGTACCTATACAAAATAAAAAAATAAGTGAAATGGTGTTGGAAAATCTATGTATATGTTGGAAACTGATAATGAAAACACCCATACATGTAATCTACAACACAAAACACTATATTTTAACAGTCAATGTACCTAATTTTTTCATTGATTGGATTTTCTAACATTGGGGTGAGTTTAACATATGGTTCTATTTGGATTCATGTGCTATGTTTTCACAGAAGTACCTATAAATAATAATAAATATTTTGTGAAATGATGTTGGGAAATCTGCCTATATGCTGAAAACTGACAACAAACACACCCATACATGCAATCTGCAACATAAAACACATGAAAACTGATAACAAACACACACAGTAGTAGCGTCAAGCAGACACATAATAGGGAGTATATTTGTGTTCTTTCTACTGTCAAAAAACCCATGCTAAATTCTGATACAGCCCCTGCCTCCAAGACGGCAGGTAATGCATCTCTATAGGAATTTAATGGTTTTAACTATCTCTTCTCCCCATCGAACCATGCTGATCAGGTGGTGTGGAATGAACAGGAATCTATTGATCCTAAAGATACCCCTGAAACCATTTATATTCAAGGGTATAGATTTCACCAAGTGACGGGAAAATGGGTAACTCCTTTTCAACCTTTGGTTTTATCTCAAGTATTCAAAACTAATGATATAGAAACATCAAGATATATATCATTGAATTTTTCTAAATTGTAAATGTAATTTTATATAATGTAGAAAAATGAACAATATTAATACACTTAATAGAATATGAAACACATGGTAAAGATAAATCAAGTATCTTGTAATGAAGCTTCATCATAGAAGTCCTGCAATAATTTTATCTACAGGATAAAATAAATAATGTCACCAATAGATAAGTCATGATTACATATAAGAAATTATTTATATATGAATATCATGTGCAACTAATTATGTGTTTTATTGACTCTACAACTAGTTTTTAAAATATTTGAGTCAGGTTCCAAAGGGGTGAGAACATAAAATCAATTAATAAAAATGGGCTAAGAAATCCATTTTCAGTAATGCCTAAACTGCATATTGTATATGGACTGAACTAATATCTGAACTAAAAATAGATTGGTTAGTCCATTGAATATACTATTTGAACTACAAATGGATTTGTTAGTCCCTTGAATAAACAAAATGCTTGTTCATTTTAATTAATTCATATTTAAAGTACTGAAATTTTCTGAACTAACAAAATTACAGTTCATTTGCTTATTCAGCACTGCATATTTAGTACCTAATATGTGAAATGCATAATTCTATGAACTTATAATGAACATGAATTGTATAAGAACCATCCCAATGAACTAATCATTTTATTCTTTACACACAGTACATATTCTCTATTGTTTGGCCCCAACATTTTTTAGTCACACATGGGCTATATATACGTTTTTTGGTAAGACACATGTTGTACATGTAACATCCAATATTTCCAATTAGACCAACTTAAACCTATATTTTTATATCATTTAATTAAATATAGTACTTGAAAACCTAAAATAAGAATTATCATTTTTGATACCAACCTCTATTAGATGAAATTATACAGCATACAATGTATCTTAAAGTCCTACACCAATTTTATCTGCAAGAAAAAATAGATAATGTGACTAATAGATAAGTCATGATTCCATAGAACAAATTATTTATATATGAATATCATGTGAAACTAATTATGTGTATACTTGACTCTACTAATGGTTTTGAAAAGAATGGAGTCAGGTTCCATATGGGTGAGAACAAAAACTCCATTACTAAAAATGGATTAAAAAACCCATTTTTAGTACTGTATGAACTGCATATTGTATACAGACCGAACTACTATCTGAACTACAAATGGATTGGTTACTCCATTAAGTAGATTGTTTGAAATGTAAATGGATTGGTTAGTACATTGAATAGAAAAAATGCATGTTCATTTTCTATAATGCATAATTAAAGTAATGAAAATTTCTAAAATAACAAAATGAAAGTTCATTTTATTATTCAATACTTCATATTTAAAGTAACAAACTATTGTGTGAACTGAATAATTTGGTGAACTTAAAATGAACATGCATTGTATATGAACCATACCAATGGACTAACCAATAAATTTAAAGAATAATGACACTGTTAATTGAAAGTAATGAAAATGGACATGCATTTTTTTGTTCACTCATAGTGCATATACTCTGTTGTTTGGCCCCAACATTTTTTTGGTCACACAGACCGTATTTTCATTTAGTTGTCACACACAGGATATAAGGAAGATGAAAATTATACTTCCAAGCCTAAAAATTATACCAACATAAACCTATACTTTTCTTTCATTTCAATAAATACAGTACTTTAAACAATGTGCATGTATGATAGCCACCGAAACAGAGATTCAGTTATGTAAAAAGAGACTTTTTTGATCTAGAAATGAAACACTAACCAGTTTTATTGGTAAATTATAATCATAAACAGATAAAGTTAGATCTTAAATCCATTCAGGATTGATGTTCTTATTGATAACCCGGGTCTTCAGTTTATGCATTAAATAATTACATATTTATACAAGAGAATAAAACTAAAAAGGATGCCAATGGATCAAAGAACTGGTCTCCATTTGATCTGGTACAAGGCCTGCAACTCCATTAAAAGCATCTAAGAAATTAAATAAGATGAGGAGGAAGACAAACCTAATTTCCTATCTTGATGACAACGTAAGGATGGTCGGGGCGAACATCTCGAATGGTAAGATTGATTCCCTTCTTGACCCATGAGGCTCTTCATTAATATACCAATTGTTAGGTATGCCAATCGTTAACTAAAACTTGTATTTCCATATATATGTGTGAAAGGGGCATCATTTTGAAGAATTTTTCTTGTAGTAGTATAAAGTTATTTCCATAAAAAATCAGAAATGTCATACCCCATAATGAAATTCCTTACCATTCCATAACCGATATGTTGCTTTCCTGCGATGTGATATTGAGTTCTCTTAGTAGCAGCATTTCCAACAAGAAAAGATCAACTGATCTCACAAAGAGCCTTCATTTTCTCTAGAGGAGGCATCAAAATTTTGTTATTCTATAGTTGTTGAATCAACAGTGTTTTCCCAGCATTAAGTACCTAAACCTTTCTCATGAGTGGATATACTGCATCCACTTTTCCTCCTCATAGAAGTTCCTCTACTTGTTCCAGGAGGTTCTTGATTTTTTCCTCTAGCACAGATAGTTGCCCTTCCTTTTCAACTGAGAGTGGAGGAGGGGGTGCGACTTCAACTTCCCGAGCAAGGAGTTTTCACCCATGCCTAACTCTTCTATCAAGAATCCGATTAGCAGAATATTAAAGAACCTGTTACATATAGTATAAATAGAGAACATTTTTAGTGTACTATAGATTAATACTAATAACAACTGTAGGAATATAAGGTTTGAAATTAGACCATTATCATTAATATCAATGGATGGTGGAAAGTGAAGCAAGGGTGACTTACCGCTACTGAAATCATTCACTAATTCCATAGAAAAGGCATGAGGAAAATAGCTTAAACTACCAGAAAACCTGCTTTGAAGACAACAAAAGCATGCCAAGGATGATTCTTAAAGAGGGCGGTGGAAATCATCAAAAATATTGAAAAGAAAGTAAAAACACAAACCTGGATGTTTGTTTATGCTTCCAACAATAGTATGATTCAATCTTTAACAGGCGTGTGAGGTGTTTTCTGGATTTTTTATTACCTAGAAAAAAAAATATTATTAAATAATAATATAAAAGAACTAAAAGAAAAGATAAGGGACAAGATTTTTAGGTTTTAAAACCCCGAACATGTGTTGTAGTTAACCTGTCCAAAGCTGAAGAGTTCTTGCTGGTCAACCCCAGTCCAATAACGGGTGTGGTCTTCAAAGTAAGAACCACCACATATTATTTATATTGAGTGAGTATTATTGTTTCTATTGAACTTAAACTTTACTAAATTCAATACGATTTCCATTAAGACCTGTCACCAACTCTTCATGGTATGCACCCCCTTAGCATCAACAAGACTACTTAAGTGACCGTTATTATACAACAATCAACTGGAACCCAAATTTTTAATAAGGTAAAACACAAAAGAAGAGACATGTATATAAGAGTCCATACAGAACAAATGTTAAACCCAAGAATTGTTGGTCTACTACCAGCCAAGTAAACATGATGAATGAACTGCTTAATCGAGAACCAAAGAAAATAGTAAAAATGAAATATGACATATTAATGTTTTTAATCTAGATAATTGTATGAAAATATTTATCAGGAATTTCAATATGGACAAACACAAGAATGAATAATTAGAAAATATGCCTCTGAACATAAAAGTTGTAGTATGGTAATAAGACACAAATAAACATGCCAAAAAGTTACCATTGAGAAAAAGGGTGCCTTAAGTATACTTGGGCTGCATATTTCTTTTGCTTCTTAACCCTATATTTTCCTGCATTCAGTAAAGAAAAAATAGTTAAAAAGAAATCAGAAGTAATATGGTAGAGAATAAAAAATTGATAATAAATATATATGCAATTATGTTCATGCAAACACACATGTATCCATAAAACATATTACATGCAGGAACAAAAAAAATAAACGACTTCTTCCTTTGATTACCTTAACACCATCTTTTGATCATTCATTCGTATTTTCCATTTTCCAAAAAGGAACCAAAAATTGAAATAAAGTGGGTCATAATCAAAATAGTATATTAGTCATCTCAGTGAACTAACCAGGGCATCTTCCAGGTTATAGACAAATAAACTTGTAACGCGTGAAATAGAGAAATCAAGAAATGAAAACCCATCATAGAGGAGCCTTGTACACATAAAAAAGTGCAAACCAAGCACTAATTCATCGAGAAAACACAAATATTTATCTCATTTGTCTTTTTTCGATAAGAAAATTTTTCACATACAAATACATTGACATTATCGTTTTAATAAAGTATTGTTTTCATAGAGTATATTCTATAGTTAAGAATGCGGTTGTGCAGATAATGAAAATCATGGAATTATAGTCAGATTTGCAATCTTATCTTGATCACTTCATGGGGTGAAGTTATAGTCCGAGAAATACCGCCATAAAAGGCCCCGATGTCGCAACAATAAATGCACGTTTAAGCTGGTTGGTCTTCTCCATGTACTCTACGGATGCCAAAACCTAAGGATCAACATTCACAAGTTTAAAATTTAATTTTAACTTCATCTGAAACAATTGAAAAATACCATCAAAGAGGCGTGATGAACATAAAGGAGATATTACAATAATGGAGACAATAAATTAAAAGAAAGAAATCATACCTGATGAAAATTGGAGGATTAATAGATGGTTTCTAGGAGCAGCTTCTAGTGTTGATGGAGGTAGGGTTACCTGATGCCTTCAATGGAAGCATCATAGGCAAGATGTTGTATATGAAATACATTATTGATTGATGAGTAGGCCAAGCACTAGGAAGTTGCATATTTGAGGGAAATGGTGGAGTAGTGGAAGAAAAATGGGAGCTATTTGCGTTGCGGGTTCAGGTAGTGGATGGAGGGAATGATTGATGGAAGGTATAAGTGTTTGGGGAGCTTCAACCATAGTAGAAGATTAAAGAATCGTTGGAGGTGTTGATGGACAGAGGTGGAATGAAAAAGGACCAGAAAATGGAGGTAGAAGTTGACACAAAACTATAGGGTGGTCATGGGGGGAGCGTGAATAGAATCAGAGGGAGGTCTTGATGAACATAGATGGAAAGGAGACGACATAGTGTGATTTGAAGGAAATGGAACTCTATATTGGGGAAAACAAATGTAGAACCTTAACCGAGGAGAGAAAATTGAGATGCTGAGGAAAACCTAGATTGAGGAGACCGAAGGACAAGCACACTAGCATGAGGAATTTACGGAAACCCTAGGTCATGAAGAGGTGATACCCGAGCCCGAGCAGGAGAAGGAAGACAACAGAGAGGTGAGGTGAAACCAGGATAAGGATAACATCAGAGAAGGAGGAGGACGAAGTGCAGCGTAACTGGGAGATGGAGCTCGAAGGAGGTGTGGGTTTCCAAGGAGCGTATGGCGCATGAGCTGAAAACCGAGCGGGAGTAGGAGTGGGACAGTGAAGATGAAAGTGTATTGGAGTAAAGGTGGGTCATGGAGCTTTGGTGTGTTGACATGTATGAAAAAATGGACGTGGATGAATGTGTGATGGACACATGGCAGTGGAGAAAACCTAAGATTAGTATATTTAGTAGATGACTTGATTTAATGTTTTCATATATTAATAGTGGGTTTTTTATTGGGTTTTTAATTTTTTTTGACAAACGAGATAGGGTTTCGGGTATTATAAAAAAAAATTCATGAGATGCGTGAACGTGGTTCACGTATCTCTCCTCACCAGGATGAATGAACTAATATTTTTTTTGACAAACAGGATAGAGTTTCAGGTATTTTTTTTAAAAAAAACCTAAGATGCGTGAACATGGTTCACGCATCTATCCTCGTCAGGATGAGTGAATGGGGTTCACGCATCCTGTGCAAATTTTATGAAAGAAGCGTGAAACGCATTCATGCTTCCTTTAGAATTTTTAATTAAAAAAACATCAATAATTATAAGTAATAAATAAATATAAATACATATTAATTAAAAAATCATCAATATGTATATAATATCAATAAATATAAATACATAATAATTAAAAAATCATAAATATGTATAAGATATCAATAAATATAAGTTAATAATAATATATATTAATTAAATAATAAAAAATAATAATAATGTTGATCATGATATAAGGGATCTATTCACATTACATTCTGATTTTTGTGGATATTTTTTCCTTATTAAACTTCATGGATGATGGTAAATAGAAGGGTGGAAGGCTAAGGGAATTAGGAAGGGGAGGGATGGAGGGAAAGAATTCCAGTGCCCCTGGACTCAGATCATTTGGAGGAGAGAAAGTCATGGTAAACTTCCAAGAGAGATGGAAGAGGTAGCACAATGACACGGTTAGTGATTTTTTTCTTTCATTTTTTTGATTCAAACTTGTTTAACCGATAAATTTATAGATAAAATCTCGTTCTTGATAGCATTTCTAATCATGAAATTTTATTTTTTATGTGATTGATTTTTTTATCTAATTATAATTCTAACTCGATAAAAAATGTTTTATTTTATTTATATGATAGGATCCATTACTTGATGAATGATATATTTTTTATTCCTTATTCTTTGATTTTTTTTTCAACGACAGATAACATATAAGACTATATTTGTTTATTAAAAATTATTGGGAAAGGGGGACTACAAAGCTACAAAGAAACATGCACACACATAAATATGTTTATAGAATATATAAAATATGAATATATGTGCAATTTGTAGTTTATTAAATGTATATTTATATATGTATTTATGCAGACAAAAAACATTAATGTTTAGTAAACAAGAGTTATAGATATTAATATAATATATATAAGTAATGTTAACATTATATATATATATATATAACATCTTTGTTAACATAATATATTTAATGACTCCACTATTTTTCAAGGATAATGACAAACTTCCCGACCTTCCATAATTTATCACCTATTGGAGGTATTTGAACCTTAACAGGGTCGTCACCTCCTGGTACATCTAGATCAGGCTTTTTAGCCTCACCATCATGTAGTGGATCAAAGAAAATGTCATGATAAATCTCGTTCATTGAAGGAAGAAACTCTACCAAATCACTGTGAAAATATGTCTGGTCAAATGCACCTCTCTCTATTGGATCAGACATGTGAAGTAGATGACTGATAAGAGTATCCTGCAAAAACAAATTCTTCTGTTAAGTAATGTTAATAAAAAATATGCTAAACAGTGGAAGGAAGAATGTATACCAACTAATGAAAGCCCCATCTATGTAATGTCAGAAATATGATTGGGGACTTGAAGTATCAGGACGCATAATCCGGCTGATCGCACAAAGAAAACGTATTATCCTTGCCCCTCGTAACTGGAACTCATGTCATATGTACCATAAATCAATATATGTGGCATAATATCTCCTCCAATCAAAGTTCCTCTTCCCTAACATAATTAGGGAATGAAGTGAAGCTAACTGATTTGGCAGGTCAAGAATAGGCAGAAAGAATCCAAACTACCTCATAACTCTGTCAGTCTGATGTCACTCAACTATATGAAAATGAATCAATGGAACCATGCAGGATCTAGTAGAAAACATTTCCATACAATATAGTGGAAGACTCTGGATGATATCATCTGTATATGGTATCCATGTATTCTGAAAGAAAAAATTAATAATCACTTAATAAATGAAAAGATGTACAGTAAAGAATAAATATTTAATAATATAAATAATAATCACTCACATCCTCTCATAGAAGGCTATCCAACATAAGTATGTAGGCATGGATGTCATGTCTAGTGGAATTTGAATTTCAATGTGTCTGACTCCACCAGTAGATAACATTATTTTAGTTACATTTCATAATAGAAAGATATTCAATTAAGTTAGACATGAGAAGGAAGGAATAACATATCATCATTCACGCGGAGCCTCTGCTACTATATCAGTATGAAATAGTTCACGAGAAAGTGGAGCTAAATGAGAGATGTTCTCTCATACCCACATCTATATAATAACAACGCATCTCATGATCTACATCTTATCGATGCGACATGCACTGCATAACACCCTATATGTATATGCTAGACAAGCAAACCCCCAACTATACCAGTCTTCCTGGTCTAAATCCCCCAGAAGAGGTAAATACATCTGATGTACAAAATTAGTGGAGTGATAAATAAAAAAGCGTGCCACCAACCAACCTCAAAATATATGCATGTGAAAATCGTAGCATGGTGATCTCACCAGCATCCTATGCTAGATGTGCGAAGTGATGGTCTAACCAGGGCATGCGTAATCTACCACCGATGAAGAACCTGCCATCATCGTGAACCTCTATGCCTAGTAATGTATGAACAACCTCAAAACAATCTACTCCAACTCGGCCAGTTAGAGTCACACCATCGATGGGGATGCCCAACATAACGGACACATCCTATAGGGTAATAGTCACCCCCTCTCTAAAATGGAATGTATGTTACTCTGACCTCCATCTCTCTACAAGTGCAACAATGAGCTGATGATCGTCAAAGGTGAAGTCGCACATCACTATTCCATAGAATCCAGTGCGGTGAAGATGGGGGATGATAGCGAGAGGTGGTGCGACATGATGGAAATGATGAGATCTACGTACACTCAGAGGAGACATATGACATCCCTCTAAAACCAGTCATGATACATGAGTACTCTGGGATGTGATTAATGGAAAATCTACCATCTGAACAAATGAAATCATCATTACTTTTTTATAGTGAATTCAATAAAAATTGTAAACTTTTATTAAAAAAATATATAACAAGCAAAATTAGGTACAAAATATATGTGGGCGGTGTTGTTGGTTTAGGTTATGAATTTATTCTTTTACTGATCTCCAATGAAGTTTAATTTATTCTAATTTTTTTATATAACACAATAGTGATGAAAAACCCACTTTGAACATGTGGAAACATGGTATATTTATTTTTGTTGTATGTTTATTTTTTTAATAGTTATAGTATCAAAACACTCTTTATGATAGAATCCATATATGAGACAAACCAAACCTAAAACATGCCTGAAATAAAGTATGTCAGAAATAAAAGGATTCAGTACTGAAACATCCACATACAAAACAAAATATACACATGCATGATAAAATACACAGACTCGATCATGGATGACGGGATGTAGAGCTATGTCCTGCCACTTGAGTACATCTCGTACGAGTATGTCTTGTTGCGTGTCAAATACTGTATCGTGGTCCCCCTCCTCATTGTTGAAGCCAATCCATATCATATTTTATTCGAGTTGACTCCGATATTTGGTCTTTCCCAAAATTACCCAAGTTTTTAGGGTTAAGCGGTCACTTGTAGTTTAACTTGGGTTGTCGAATCCTTAGAGACCTAAGAAGTAACCTAAAAACACATACATTTTATGGATTGTTTTTGGATATGAAGTGGACAACTTAGATTGATTTTATACAGGTTTAAGTGAACACTAAGAGACTTAAGTGAATTAAATTTAAAAGAATGAGTTGATCCTAGGTTATCACTTGGGGTGGATTGGATGCATTCTTTTTTCAACTATTTCAAATTATTATATTTGATATGGGTTTATTTAAGAAGATAAAGCAACATCACCAGTTACTGGTTTAATACCTACAAACCCTAATACTAATCACATTTACACTTGGAGGATCAAAGTTTTGAGCACTCCAAGGTAAAGGTTCGTATTATAACTTGAAGTGTCCGGCCTTAAAATTTAAAAAGGGCAAAGAAGTTTTAAAATCATAAAATGAAATTATCAATTAAAATAATTGATTAGAGATTAATAGAGTGAGAAATAACATCCAATCTAACCCCTTGTTACTCCCTTATATCAACCCATAAGAGGATTAGCCCTTCATTGATGCTATGGTTTCAATGGAAGAAGGAAGTAGACTCACAAGGGAGTAATTGAAGAAGTAAAAAAACACAATAATGAAAAAATTACCTATACCAATGGTTTAGAACTGTTGGTATAAGTCATCAAATTTTTGGTATAGCCTATATCAACAGTTTGAGAAGCCATTGGGTGATTTGGAGTGGGGATAGACCTATCCCAACGGTTTGGGGAAAACCATTGGGAAAGACCTATCCCAACGACCGTTGGGATATGTCTATACCAATGATTTTCCCCAAACCATTGAGATAAGTTAATTTAAAAAAATACATAGCAGAGGTTTGAACCCACAACCTCTCGGTTAAATATTAAAGACTTTACCACCATCCTACAATTACCTTTATGAATATATTTGGATATATATATATATATGTGTGTGTAATTTATATATTGATTTATTTGACGATATTTGGCAAAATAATTCATAAAAAATAAGGATACCTATCCCAACAGTTCTCAAAATCGTTGGGATAGGTCTATACCAACGGTTTTGAGAACTGTTGGGATAGATACCCACACTTTCCCAATGGTTTTCCAAAACTGTTGGGAAAAGTGGAATCAAAGAGGTATTTTCCCAACAGTTTGACAAAACCGTTGGGAAATCCATACCCTTTCCCAATGGTTTTTCCAAACCGTTGGGAAAAGTGGTCTCAAAGAGGGCTTGAAAAGTGGTCTCAAAGAGGTATTTTCCCAATAATTTTGCAAAACCATTGGGAAAAGTGGTCTAAAAGAGGGAAATTACCAATGGTTTGGAAAAACCATTGGGAAAGAGGACCCATACCAATGGTTTTTACAAACTTTTGGTATAGATGCGTTGGTATAGGTAGGATTTCTAGCAGTGGCAATAAAAAGAAAATGATCACTCCACCGCTGTGTGAATAATTAAACACAGTTTGGTGTGAATAAATTCAAACCTTGAGGAAACAGTATCAACATGATATGGATAAGAATATAATAATATGAGAATAAGAACTTTTATTAATAACTAAGATGAATTAGAACAACTTATATGTGAAAGACAAACTTAAAACAACAAAATCGCAACATAACATTACAATGAAAGAAAGCACCAAAGATGATCAACTCCTTCACCACAACTGCCTTAAATAGGAATTTCAAGAGGCATGGTTCAAGATCCCAATAGTACAAATCATTCTACTTGAGTATGGTAGGCCTAGGGTGGTGGAAAGTAAATGAGAGTGGACTTCTTTATCCTTGACTTGAAGTGGCATCCAACTTGAATCCACCAAAAATAGGAGCCTAAATGACATTATAGATGGTAGAATTAGAGTGGTACATATGATAATAAAATGGATCCCCTTATGTTTCCTAATCTTCTCTAAAAGTTCATCCTAAATAGAATTTTCGTTTACGAGATATGTGTAAAATGGTGGATTGTTTTTATGGGCCGCAGAATCTGGACCAGAATTTTATCTCCAACTTGGGCCTCCTGGAACTCTATTAAAACATCTAAATTAGATTTTTAACTATTGTATTAAATTTTTCCCATGATTTCATTTATCTTTAGTTAAATTTTGAGAATCATTGGTCTGAGATCTTGGCTGCTACAGTCTCTTTATTGGGCCATTGTCCAGTTTACTTTGCCCAAAATGTGTTGTCATGAAAGCCCATGTTTGTGGTCTTTCAATGTGAATCTTCAAGTACTCCAAAATAATGAATTGTTACTTATATAATGGGAGAACTAAGAATAAAAAATAAAAATAAAATAAATACCATTTTTTATTTTAGGATGCGTTCAAATAAATAGCAAGTAATAGTGAACTTTAACAAACAATTACAATCATAATGTGAAATAGTGTTCAAATTGTAAAATGCACTAAAAATGGTGTTTATGAATAATTAAGCTCATGAATATTATAAATATTAAAAATGAATATTATCCTATTTAAGTGGCTAATCAAATCCCCAACTTGAGTTTTGCTAGTCCCAATCAAAATATATCTCAAAAATATGAAATTCGATTTCCTTTTTCCAAAAACATTTTAATACACAATTCTCACCAAAAACCCTTATACCAAAAAATTACAAAACTCAAAAAAATCATTCAATACAAGATATTTTCATAAGAATATCCCAATACCAATCCCATTACTTTTTTCAAATTCATCATCATATTTCATCTAATATCAATTAAGCATGATGATGTGTTGTGCATCACAATAGACATGGGGGTTCATCTTTATTCAAGGGGGAAATGATGGAAGCGCTATGTGGAATAAAATTTCAAAATTAAGATGAGTATTCAATTTATATATATATATATTATTTCTTTTTCAAAATTTCCATGGTAATTGAAATTTCACTCAATAGAGTCAACCCATGTAGCGAGACTTTGCCGATGACTCACAGGCTCAAAGACCTTAGGGCACCAAGTGAAGCTCACATACTCGAGCATCATCTCGAGTTAAATCAGTAAAAAAAAGTCAAATTACCACAAATAGAGATAAAATTACTAACTCTGGGCCAAAAAACTATGGAGTCACGATCTCCAAGTGCCGAAAGCCACACATTACATCATTTCATTGCTCTACGTGCAAATTTATTGTTTTATTTTTTTGATTTTTTTGAATACTCATATTAAAACTAAAATGATCACCAAACCAATGCTATTTATTTAGGGGACCCCATGAACTTAAACTAATACCCCACTATCCAAAGGATGTGCGTTGTGATCTTTTTTATTTGGATGAAAATATAAATGATGAAATATCACATTAGACAACCACACTTTCCAAAATCTATGCTCATAAAATTATACATGGATTAAAATTAGAATCAAGGCATGCTAAATTATTTGATATTAAATTTCAAAGTTTTCAATATGTATTATCATGTTCAAGGTTAAATAATTTTTTCCTTCCATACATTTTTTTATGCATACAAAATTAATTATATTTATTTTCATTCTTTTCACCCCCCAAACTTAGAATAACATTGTTCCCAATGTTTAAAGAAAAGAAAAATTAGAAGGGGGTGGAAGAGAGGATTTAAAAGAGGACATTAAAAACGAGAATCATGGAATGAAGTCACCTGGTGGTTGAAGTTGATGTTCGTGATGCTCCAATTTAGTCCTTTGATATCCATGTCACTCGCAGAGTTCCATAATGGAACAAGAAAAAAAAACAAAAAAAAAACAAAACAATTAAAAAAAGTAAAATATAAGTATATATACAAAAATTATAGAAGAAGGAAGCACTATAATCCATAAGTCAGTGGAAAGCGCGTGCCCCTGTCTCCCTTCGGTCCCGGGTTTGAGTCCTCGTAGCTTCGTCAATTGTGATGGGGTTTGCCTCACGACCTACAACGTGTCCTTTTAATTTTTTTAATTATTATTATATTTTTTTGTATTTTTATTTTAACCTAAAAACACATAAAAATTAAATAAACTAATGATACATTATATTCTTTTTAAATTTATGGGCAAGGTATTACTCAAGGATCACACCACGTGACATGGATGAATATGACACTCCCCTTTCATACCCATCCATACTCATAATAGAAGAACATATCAATAGTCTAAGGTATTATCATATTCAGAGTTTATTGATTAAGTATTTTTGTAAATATCAAAATAATTCATTAATCCTATTTGAAAAATAAAATGATTCACAGTGATTGGAAGCACAAAAACCACAGGTTTCCTCCCATGCAGTCAGGGCCGGCCCTAGGGCAAGCCCCGCAAGCCCCCAGGCTAGGGAAACAAGCTGGTCAGGGGCAACCAATTTCTCCTTTTCTTAACCTGCTTCATCTCAATCTTTGCGCGCTGCCCATCCTCCCTGTAATCCCGACAACCCTGACCTCACTACCATAGACATCGTCAATTCCAGGATTGCGTTTTTGAGCATCATGATGTTCATCCAGGTCACTGTCTGCAACCTATTTGTCCCTTGCCTCACCTTTGCCTCACTCATCGCCCTTGCTATGACCATCATCTACATCACGTCCATTATCGCTGCCACCACTTCCTCCTTACGCGATTCTTCATTGGTTTCTCCAAGCCCTCTTTTTTTATGTATTTATTTAGTTTTTTTGGATGAAGAACCTAATTATAGAGGATGTAACACACAATATTAGATGGGGATACCCAGAAATGAACTTTGCCTAAGGATATCACCATTGAAGGGCATCACCACAATTTAGGGAAGTCATCATTGAAGGGGATCACTTATTCTTGTGGATGACACCATGAAAGGGGGTCTGTAGCATGTGATAGAGATTAAAGGGGGATATGACATCAACAGTCATTGCCGCTGCCCATGGATGATGACACTGCCATTTAAGGGGAATCGACATGGTTTGAGGAATCATCATTAGCTTGTTCACAATTTCCTGGATGACTGTGAGGTTTCCAGTCCAGGAAATTACTGCTATTGAAGGGGATCATCACCTATTATTGATTGTAAAGATTCCCATGTAATACACCTTTGATTCATTTAAAATCTAGATTATTCGTGCTAATTTTCAAACTACATGAAAGGGCAACAATTTCATGACTTGACTTAGGCAATGATGTTTCCTAGGATAGTCCGGCATGCAGTTCTTTTATTTAATGTTGCTAGCTCGACTTAGACCCCTAATTGTTTAAGTATTTTCCTCATCTAAGGTTGGTTCACACAAGTCTTTATCAACTTCATGTTTTTGTTATGTTTCAATGAATAGTTTGAATATATGACCATTAACTTTAAAGGTTTGACCATTGGTGGGATCTTAAATTTCTACAGCCCCATGGGGGTACACCTTATGCACTATGTATGGACCTGGCCATTTGGACCTCAACTTTCCCGTGTGTAAATGAAGTTTTGAACTATACAAGAGCATGAATTTTCTTGGTTCAAAGTGTTTGACTTTGATATCCCTAGATTGTAGGATTTAACTATAGATTTATTTATCCTTGAATTTTCATAAGCCTTCATCCTAAGTTCCTCAAGTTCATTAAGATCTAATTTCCTCTTTGCTTTAGCTAAAGAAATGTTAAAGTTCATTTTTTTGATTTCCCAAAAGGCCTTATGTTCAATTACAATAGGTAAATGGCATGATTTTCCATAAACCAACCTATATGGTGACATTCCTAGGATGTTTTTGAATGTTGTATGATATGAACAAAGGGCATCCAAGAGTTTATTAGACCAATATTTCCTCGAGGGATTGACAGTTTTTTCAAGAATTTTTTTAATCTCCCTATTTGCTAACTCAGCTTGACCATTGGTTTAAGGATGTAACACAGTGGAAACTTTATGAGAAATATCATACTTATACATTAGTGAAGATAATGGTTAGTCTCAAAAATGGGTTCCTCGATCACTGATTATAGCCCTAGGAATTCTAAATCAATAAAATATGTGTTCTTTCAGAAATCGGATCACAACATGATGGTCATTGGACTTAGTGGGAATAGAATCAACCCATTTTGAGACATAATCAATAGCTAATAGGATGTATTGGTATCCCCTATAGTTTGTAAAGGGTCCCATGAAATAAATTCCCCAGTAATAAGATTTCAACGACCAGAATGGGAGTGAGAGGCATTTGATTCTTTTTGGTAATGGATCCTAATTTTTGACACTGAGGTCAATTTTTGCAGAATTGGAAGGAATATTTAGTGAGGTTAGGTCAGTAGAAACCACTTTGGAGGGCCTTTGTGGTGGTTTTCTTTGTATAAAAGTGTCCTGCACATGCCTCTCCATGACAAAATTTTAGAATGGATTCTTGCTCAGACTCATGAACACATATCCCAATGATTTGATAAGGACATAAATTGAAGAGGTAAGGATCATCAAACACATAGTGTTTGACATTATAAAGTAATTTCCTTTTATCTTGGGTCCCTAGGAATTTTGGAATGTCACCTGTCACCAAATGGTTTGCTATGTCAGTATACCATGGTCAATCACTCATAGAATATAGGTGCTCATCGGGAAATGAATCAGAAATAGAAAGGTGATGTGAGTTGTCTTTGAATTCCATTCTATAGAGGTGATCATATAAAACATTTTCAGTACCCTTTTTATCCTTAATGGTTAAATAGAACTCTTGAAAAAGAAGATCCCACCTAATCAATCTAGCCTTAACATCTTGTTTTTGGAAAAGGTATTTCAGGGCTGAATGGTCGGTGAAGACAATGATGGGTGATACTAGGAGATAAGACAAAAATTTCTCTAAGGAAAATAAAACAACAAGAAATTATTTCTCAGTGGTGGTGCAGTTTATTTGTGCATCATTTAATGATTTGCTTGCACAAGCAATGGCACATGGATTTTTCTCACATTATTGTCCAAAGAATACTCCTACAATGAAGTCACTCTCATCACACATGAGCTCAAAAAGAAGTTTCCAATTTGGATATTTCATGACAGGTGGAGAGATAAGAGCTGACTCGAGTGTAGAGAATGATTTCTCACAGTTTTCTATCCATAAAAATGGGGCATCTTTCACCAATAGAGCACAAAGTGGTTGAGAAATAGATCTAAAATTCCTAATGAACCTTCTATAGAAACCAACATTTCCTGAGATGAACCTCACTTCCTTAACAGTTTTAGGAGAGAGAAGGTGATGAATGATGTCAACCTTTGATTTATTAACTTCAATACCTCTACCAGATACCAGATGGCCTAGAACAAGTCCTTCTTTTACCATGAAATGATTTTTTTTCCCAATTTAGGATGATATTATTATTCTCACATCTTGAAAAAACCCTTTCAACATTCAAAAGGAATACCTAAAAAGTATCCCAAAATATGGATAAGTCATCCATGAATATCTCTAAACAATCCTCCACCATGTCTGAGAAGATTACAATCATGCACTGCTGGAAGGTACCAGGGGCATTACATAACCGAAAGGGCATGTGCTTAAAGGAAAAAGTGTTGAATGGACAAGTGAAGCTTGTTTTTCCTTGATCCTCTAAGGATACCTCGATTTGATTATACCCTGAGAATCCATCTAGGAAGCAATAAAATTGACGACTCACCACTCACTTGAGGAATTGATCAATAAAGGGAAAGGGGAAATAGTATTTCTTGGTATAAGAGTTGAGATTACTATAGTCAATGAAGACTCTCTATCCACAACTTACCCTTTTGGGGAGAATTTAACCATCCTTATTGGTGATCAAAATGATTCCTTCTTTCCTTGGGACAACTTGAATTGGGCTTACCCACTCACTCTCAGCAATGGGATAGATGATACCTGCTTTCAAAAACTTAAGAATTTATTTCCTTATCACATCTATAAGATTTGGATTAAGTCTCCACTGAGATTGACGACATGGTTTGGATTTAGATTCAAGAACAATACTATGAGTTTCAATTAGTGGGCTAATCCCAGGAATATCAGAAAGGGTCTATCTAATTGCTTTCTTAGGACATCCAGAAGCATCATCTTTTGATTGGCTTCAAGAGAGGAAGAAATGACAACAAGAAAGGCTCAATTTTCCCCTAAGAACACATAATTGAGTGTTTAAGGTAGGACCTTAAATTTGAGATCAGATTGGTTATCACTTTCCAATGAAGGATGAGACTTTTTATTGAACTCGGTTTCTTTGTCTAAATTTCTTAACAGAATCGGTTCCTTGTGAACAAAATTTTCATCCACTAAATTGGCCAGATTAGTGTCATGAATGGGTATGGACTCAATGTTATTGATTTCACCAATGGTATCATTGATTGGTGATTTGATAAAATCATAAAATGAGCTATCTAAAAGAGATTTAATCCAAGATGACAAATGTAACTCATGTGAACAAAGAAAATCAATCTCTTCTTGATTTAAACATCCTTCAATAATTCCTTGATGTTCCTCAAGTTCACTATCAATACTGACAATACAATTAATCTAACATATCTATTCATCATCCCCAATTTTAGAGTTTTAATTGTAGATGTTCAAGTTTAGACTCATGTTTTTAAAGGTGATGGTCATGTTCCCATTTCGGACTCGGATAACATAGTTGATTGTTGCAAGGAAGGGATAACCAAGGATGATTGAGGTTTGCTCCCTAGGACCTAAGCTCAGGCTATTGTCAAGGACAATGAAGTCATTTGGGTAAATGAAATTTTCAACTTTCACCAAAACATCCTTTAATATCCCCTTAGGATGTCGAACACTACGGTCAGCAAGTTGAAGAGTGAAATATGTGGGTTTGAGTTCTTCAAGACCTAACTGAGAATACATGGCATAAGGAATGAGGTTCACACTGGCTCCAAGATCACAAATGGCCTTGAAAAATTTGTTCTCTCCTAAATAAACATTAACGTATAGACATCTTGGGTCTTTCAACTTTAGAGGAATGGTACCTTTAATGGTGGTACTCACATTAGAAGCCAAAATGACTTGGTTTTTATGTGAAATTTTCCTTTTAAAAGTTCACAAGTTCTTAAGGTACTTTGAGTAGGTAGGAATGGTTTGGATTTCATCTAGAAGGGGAATATTCAACTTAACATGAGATAATATTTCCCTAAAAGTGTCATTCAGTTCTAGTTTAGTTTTTCCTCTCATGCATTGAGGGAAGGGAGTAGGTTGTTTGATTGTTTGGTATGGTTATAGTTCCTTTACATTCTCATTGGTATTTTTAGAATATATGGGTGGTTATTCATAATTTTCATGTGTTTAATATTTTAATAGTTCTGGAATGGGTTTCTCTGGTTTCTCAATGGATTTCCCACTTCTTAAAACTGTCACTACTTTGAGTTTTTCATGAGAGGTTTGTGTGTAACTTGATTCTCCCCTTAAAGTTAAGGATGATACTGATTGAGTAGAAATTGGTGCCATCCCAATTTTTATGGTTTGAAGTTCGTGTTTAAGGGATGAGACTTCTAAGTTCATTTTCTCCATTTGTTTACAAAACTATTCAAGGATTGGTAGAGGGAAAAATTGGGTAGGGGCTTGTGCTGGTTGGTTTATCCTAGGAGGATACTTTGGTTGTTGGATTGGTTGTTGAAGTAGTTGCTAGATGGGTTGTTGGTATTTTATAAGAGGATTTTGGTATTGGACTGTTTGTGGCTGGAACTAGTTATGGTGTTGAAAATTTTATAGAGGTTAGGGGTTTGGTCCTTGTGGGTGACCACATTGTTGGATAGGTTGCTGGTTATCTTTCCAACAGAATCCTGGATGATCGTTGTACCTTGGATTGAAACTTTTTTGGTATTTTTGCTTCTAAAAGTTTAGTTCATTGACCTCTACTGGTGTTCCTCCTAAAATAACATCTTTAATGGAAGGGATGGTTGGGTAGTTTTTAGTATTGTGGTCATGTTTTTCACAAATTGTGCAAACATGGTCAACAGTTTAAATTTCATGGATCTTCCTAAGATCGACCTCCTCGACGTTCCTAGTGAGTGAAGAAAGTTTTTCCCTATGTATTTACTCCTCCCTAAGTGTATTAATTCCACCAGATTTGGGTAGCTTCTCATATTTAGGTGATGTTCTCCATGTTTGGTTTTGTTCGTACAGTCCTTCTTGATACTCATAAGCATCATTTGGGGCTTTGTTTTTTAAGGTTCTATTACCAATCATGTCAATGAATTATTATTTTTCCAGACCCAAACCTTCATAGAAAATTCAAACTTATTCTGGGATTGAAAATCCATGGCGAGATACCATGTTGAGTGTGTCTTTGAACCTTTCCCATATTCCATAAAATGAATCCCCTTCTTTTTCAAAAAAGTTTTGGATGCTCTTTTTAATTGCAATTGTATTGTGATGGGGGAAGTATTTTTTGTATAATTGTCTTTGCAATTAGTCCCAGGAGTGGATTTATGCAGGTATTAAATTTTTTAACCAATTATTTGATTGACCCTTAAGTGAGAAAGTAAAGAGCCTCATCTTAACTAACTCAAGTTGATGTGGTGGGAACATGGTTTCAACAATGTCGTCGAACTCTTTGACATGAATGCATGACATTTCTGACTCCATCCCATGGAAGGTTTGAAGGTGGTTTAGGACATGAGGTTTGAAGACATAATGGGATTATCCTAGGGAAAAATGCCTAATGCAAGAGGGTGCATTAGTCCAGGCAGGTGTGAGGTAGTCATTCATGGTTTGATTGACTGCATTCCCCAAGTTTGGGGCTATCTCATTTGGATTTCCATTTTGGTTCCCATTTGGGTTTATGAGTTGGTTTATTTGAAGATCTTCCATTGAAATGAGATCAATTTTTGACTCTGGAATATTAGGAAGATTAAGATCTAATGGAAATAGTTCCCTTGGTGTACTTGACTCCCCAAACCCAAAACTTTCCACGCTAACTAATCTGTTTGAGTTATCGTAGCTATAGGCGAACATGTGCCAAAAGAAAAAAAAGAGATAAATAGAAAAGATAAGATAATTTGGGGTGAGAAAAAATAAATAGAGGAAAATATAATGGGTGTTTATATGACTTACTTGGGTCCCTGAAAATGGCACCAAAATTTGGTCTCACCCAAATTTACCCAAGTTTTTAGGGTTAAGTGGTCGCTTGTAGTTTAGCTTGGGATGTCGAATCCTCAGAGACCTAAGAAGTAACCTACAAAAACGTACATTCTATGAATTGTTTTTGGATATGAAGTGGAAACCTTGTATTGATTTTAGATGGGTTTAATTTAAATCTAATATACTTAAGTAAATTCAATTTAAAATAATGAGTTGATCCTAGGTTATCACTTGAGGATGGATTGGATGAATTCCTTTTTCAACTATTTCAAATTATTATATTTGAGATGGGTTTATTTAAGAAGAAAAAAAATCATCACTTAATGGTTTAATACCTACAAACCCTAATACTAATCACATATACACTTGGAGGATCAAAGTTTTGAGCACTCCGAGGTAAAGGTTCGTATTAGCACTTGAAGTGTGCGTCCTTAAAATTCAAAAAGGATGAAGAAGTTTTACAATCATCAAATGAAATTCTCAATTAAAAGATTTGATTATAAATTAATAGAGTGAGAAATGAAATCCAATAAAACCCCTTTATACTCCCTTGGATCAACCTATAAGAGTATTATCCCTCCACTGATGCTATGGTTTTAATGGAAGCGAGAAGTAGACTCATGAGGGAGGAATTAAAGAAGTAAAAAAAACAATAAAAAAAGTGATCACTCCACCATTGTGTGAATAATTTCACAAGGTTTGGTGTGAATAAATTCACAAATTCAGACAAAAATATCAACATTATATAGTGAAGAATATGATAATAGGGGAAAAAGAACTTTTATTAAGAACTAAGATGAATTCGAACAACTTACATGTGAAAGACAAACTTAAGACAACAAAATTGCAACATAACATTATAATGAAAGAAAGCACAAAATATGATCAAATACTTCACCAACACTGCATTAGATAGGAATTTAAAGAGTAATGGGTAGAGATACCAATAATACAAAGCATCCCACTTGAGTATGGTAGGTCTAGGGTGGTGTAAAGTAAGGGAGAGTGGACATCTTTATCCTTGACCTGAAGTAGAATCCAACTTGCATCCACTGAAAATAGGAGAATAAATGACCTTCTAGATGACCGAATTAGAGTGAGGCATAGAAGAATAAAATAGATCCCTGGATGTTTCCTAACTGACTATAAAATTTCATCCAAAATAAAATTTTGGTTTGCGAGATATGTGTAAAATGGTGGATTGTTTTTCTGAGCCACAGAATCTGAACCAAAATTTTATCTCCAACTTGGACCGCCTAGAAATCCATTAAAAAATCCGAATTATCTCTTTTAACTATTGTATGAAATGTTTCCCATGATTTTATCTATATTTATTTAAATTTTTAGAATCATTGGGCTTGGATCCTAGCCATTACAGTCTCTTTATTGGGCTGCTGTCCAGTTTAATTTTCCCAAAATGTGTTTCCATGAAAGCCCATTTTGGTGGTCTTCCAATGTGAATATTCAAGTACTCCAAAATCATGAATTTTTCCTTATATAATGGGAGACATGATAATAAAATATAAAAATAAAATCAAGACCATTTTTTATTTTAGTATGTGTTCAAATATGTACCAAGTAATAGTGCACTTTAATAAAGAATTACAATCATAATGATAAATAATGTTCAAATTGTAAAATGCACTAAAAATGGCGTTTATGAATAATTAAGTTCATGAATATTATAAATATTAACAATGAATATTAGCCTATTTCAGTTGATAATTAGTCTTCCTCGGGGAAGCAACCTAGTAGTATGAAGCCAATAATTTAAAAAACAATAGGAATTAAAAAAAACATAAATGAAAACAAAACCAACTTACGAAACCTAGAAATATAAAGGATGATAGTCAGTTGATCAGCTGAAAATTAGATAGAAAGAAAGTCACCAACAAGCATCCAAGCAGCACTATAATAGTTAACCAAAGTTCTCATGTGATAAACTGGGTCAACATAGGTCTTCCATGATATATTTACCTAAGAAAAAGTTGTAATAACATGTACACATGGATATCTCAATGTATGAAAGTTGTCGCAGTCACAATACCTATTATCCAACATCACTACAAGCACTCAACCACTAGTACATGTATCCTAGTTGTATCACTATATTACCTGAAAGATTATATTTTCCCTATCAAAGACTACAACACTCTATCTTGAAGCCTCATTCATTATCTGATCAATATCACTTTGAAACTATTGAGTAAAAAACATACCATTTTCCATCCCCTGATAGGACTTTTGAGACCAGTCAACAAAGTAATGCACACATCTATAAAAAGTATCTTGCACTAACCCTGTGATTGGGATATTACTCACACCCTTGAGGACCCCATTTATGCACTCCACTATATTAGTGGTCATTTGGCCATATCTCCTGCCACAATCATATGCTAATAACCATTTTTCCTTAGAAATATGCATTATATATTTATACACATCTTCATTAGAACTTCGAATATCTTCAAGACATAGATCCTACTTTTCTTGTTGGGGATCACATGATGAAACTATAAGATAATAATGTATTAAAAAGGATATTAAATTTTATGTAAAAAAAGTATGTTTAGAAAAACATAACCAACTTGAGGATCGCATTCTTTATTGCCTCATATCTGAAATGCTTATGCACATTACTTGCAATATGTCTAATGAAATATTGATGACAAGAATTCAACTCAGTCCATGAACCCCCATCACTATCTATCTCCTCTAAAATTGCTCAATGGCAATCAGATATTAGGCACACGCCCTAGTTTTGTGCGACATGAATGCATAAACATGCTAAAAACTAGCTCCAACATTCAAAATTATCCTTTTCAACAATAGAGAATACAAGTGGTAAAGGAGAATGATTACCATACTAATTTTAATCAATGAGTAGAACACCTATATACTTTACATAAAGAAAAGTGTCATCGATATGAATGAATTGTTTATAATAGGGAAAAGAAGCGATGCATGGCCTGAATGCCCCAAAAAACCTATTGAACTTCACCTTCGATCAATCAACTTGGTGATTGGGGGACACATACTAAATAATGTACAAATGATAAAAAATTTGATTATTGTGAGACAACAATTTCATAAGTTGTGTAAACATTTTATAATATTCTTCCCAATCACCATACACTTTTACAATTACTTTCTGTTTTGAATTCCAAGCTTTGTTGTAAGATATCTTATAATTATACAACTGTTGAATTCTTTTTGAACAAGGGAAATAAGAACATATTGAAATGTTCATATCATCTCAACAATAACAGTTGATATAAACTCTACATCAAGTGAAGATTGATCTTGCGACAAGCTTGGATGCACACAAGTGTGTGGCCCTTCTAATTTGGTAATCTTCCAACATGAAAAAAATTTATCATATATTTCCCTCAATCAAAATTTATATTATTCCCCATATTTTTCACAATAAATGAAATGTTTTTTATTCTTTGACTCATCAACCACAAATTTGAAATGTCACTCTATGTGGCATTGATTTATAACATTTTTCATTGAAATTTTACTTTCAAACTCCTTCCTGACATAGATGGAATTATCATTTTATGTAGATCTATTCCCTATAATTCTAGGGAATTCAGAAGTTGGTGTAATGACATCCCAATAAAACTGTTGTTCACACGACATTCCTTTAACCAAGGAAATCAATACCGAAGGATGAGTACCACTAACTAGTGGATGTATTGGATGTCTGACTCTCATAGGAACCTCAAAAGGATCATTCCCCATGTCCCCCTGCTATGGATTCCAATCTCTTATAGTAACCTTAGAAGGTTCATTCCTCACATAACCCTCAACCACATCATCTCCTAAAGCCTCAACAGATACTTCATCCTCAGATAAAATTTTATTCACTATATCATTAGTACACAAAGGTATGTCCCCTACATTTCCTTCCAAATTTTGATCATCTACTTTGTAATTTGGTTCTATCACAGGATTCATATGAGTAGTAGGCAATGAATAAGACTTTTGTGAACGAGAAAATTCTACAGAGCTCACAAAACATGGTTTTGTAGTAGTAAGTTTCACTTGATCTATATTAGAAATCACCACATACAACTCCATCAAACCATTAGCACATTGTTGACTGAATAAGAAAAATGCATCCATCTAATCCTTATCATCGACCAGAGGGTACTCAGTGTGCCATAAACATTCAGGATATTGTAGATGTCGATATGTTATTGAAGCAATGGATTGATAAGCCCTTAGTTTTAATCGACTATGAATCTTATTTTGAACTTCATCCAATGTCAGACAACCATGAAGATTTTCCACTCTTGCAGGTGGAAAACTATAGCTAAAACCCTGCTCGGTATAAATTGCATCACCGTTGGAATAAATTTATGCAGACATGATTACCTAGAAAAAAATAATTAATAAAATATTATATACTACATCACAATTTTAAATTATTTAAACTGGTTATGATTGAATAATTGACTTCATCTTGATACTTTTTCTTTGTATTGGTTTATCATTATTGAGGTATAATGATGTTGATATTATTTCCAAATCAAATTTAATATAACACTATATATTTTTATACCATTTATCAAATGTTTCATAAATTTTAATTACTTATGAAGAAATAGCCTTGACTTGATCTTGAGACTTACTATGGATTAGTTTATCATTATCTGATAAACTAACCAAAACCTATGGGTGGACTCTTAGTGCCTCTATTATCAAATATTTTAGTAACCACCAGTCTCCTTTCAAATAGTAATTCCTCTAGTCGAATGCCTATTCTTGAATGCCTCTTTAGAGATGCCTTTTCGAGGTTGCCTCTTTGGGGACACCTGTAACACCCAAAGCTTCCATGATACACTTCTCTTTCAATAATGCAATAGCTTGCATTGTACGCAAGTTCGAGATTCTAACACACCGCGGCTAATCAAAGTAGCCATTATGAATAGTAATACCCACCTTTTGAAATTATATAAATTATATATTTTAAAATGGACTTCATTTTTGGATTCATAATATCAAAATTATCCTATGTTGAAATTTTGGTATTTTTCTGAGAACTTCCAATTTTTGATGAATAGTAAAAAATACATAAAATTTTTTTTTAATCAAAATATTTTATAGTGATAAATTATACTATTGAGTGGTTTTAAAGTATAATTATAATATAAATTTACAATTTTATTAAATGGTGGTCATTATAATTAATTTAACTTTGAAATTGGACATAAACAATTGTCAATCTTTTGATTGATATTGTTTCTTAAAAACACGCTATTTGTTTTGACAGCGTGAATTAATTATAATATTAATTGATTCAAATTATATGTTTGTAATTTTGTAAAATAGACATTATTTTTGAATTCTGAATATCAATTATAGCTTAGGGTGAATTTTTGGTACTGTTCTGAAAAACATCAATTTTTGATGAATAGTGAAACCACTAAGTGGTAGTTAAAAAAATGATTTTTCGTTTAAATGAAACTTTACCACTTCTATGAATTGAATTTTAAAAATAAAACATACATGGTTATAATTAGTAAGTAAAATGTGGTTCAATGGGATGAAAATAATTTTTGGTGAATAGTAACTTTAAGTTTTATTAATCGTGATTAAAGGTAATTAGTGTAATTTAAGGTAAATATAATGTTATAATAATATGAAATTACCTTTACACTTGTCCTACCCTAATTGGATGAGTAATGGACGACCAATAAAATCCATGGGTCAACTTGGGGACCCCATGGAGCTACTTGGGTAAGAAAATGACATTAATAACTTTTTATTTAAAGTGAAAATAAAATTATCACAAACATGTGTTGTTTTACTAAAACAATTATTAAATGGGGTTATATAAGTTAAATTTTTTACTATAAATATTCATTTTAAAGATAAAAATATTTCCTACATCATGGTAATTTTTTTATAATTTTTAGGCATTAAATAAATAAATTTATTTAAGACACCATGATGATGCAGTGATTACCTCATTAATGAACAATTTAAATAAAATGAAAAGATAAGGTAAAATATAAGACTTAAACTTGTATAAAACCTATTGTATGGGTATATTTCTAACCCTTATTAACTTATACTCAAAATATATCATTGTGGAAACTTTAAAATCTGAAAATCATTTCATAATAAAGTAACATTTCATGACTTTCTAAGAGTGCCACTCATCTCCTATTATAAAAGGCCCCCACCTCTACCACCTTATTCACAACTTAAAAGCCATTTGGATCAGCCAAAATCTGCCCAAATACTATCTCAAATTCCTTATCTTACTCCTAGAAGCCTCACTTTGGGCAGAAGTCTTCCCAAGGAAACCTTTGGCTCAAATCTAAAATAGTTACCTGATTTTAAGGTAATGTCTTCTCTTATGTTCTTTTGTTTTATTTTGCTTCTCCAACCCCTTAAACTATTTTTATTCCTTTATTTTGTAACAAAAATAGTGTATTAAATATACTATGATGTTTTTATGAGAAGTATTTGATTTTAACTTACACACACCTTCGTCTAATGGTTAAAGAACATACTGTTTATGTGGGTGACGAATTACTGCCTCATGAAACGATGGTTGTTCAATCTTCTTTTAACACCTATCATGGTGGAAATTAAGATGTCACTATATTTATATATGATATATATTATGTTTATGTTTTCCTTATTCTTCTATATTTTTCATTTATGGCATACCTTTATGATTTCCATTATGGGTAAACGCGATAATTTCATTTTAGGAAGTGCGGACTACCACCCCTCAAAGTGATTTGAATCGTTAATGCCATATGTGGGACGTATAAAGGATGGAGTAAATGATATTATATATGATATTATACTGGAATTATAATATACCTTTATATCATTATTATTTCATTCCATTAAATATGAAATATAAATGAAAGTAGCGATCATGCGTACGTACGACTTACCGTCTCCATGAACGGTGCATTTCATTTCTTACCTCTAAATGTTATGTAATATTATAAATGAATGTATATACTAGATATATATGATATATATGATATCTACATCATGAATATAATTCTGGATATAATGGATATTTTACCACATGAACAACTTGTAATTATAAGAAGTTTATTTTTGACTCAAGTACCAAAGATCGACAAAATGACCGTTATTAACTTAAATAATTACATAATGTTCATAACATGGTAATAAGTGATATAAAAGGAATAATTAACTTGAAAAGGGTTCTTAAGCAAGTAGAAATTAACTCTAGTTTATTATTCAGGAGGTTAAATAACGATCGAGTCAAGTCTGACACAAGGTAAAGGTTAATTCTACAACCTCTTCATTATTCAAGGTTGTTCATATGTAATTATCTACTAGGACCTCTTTATCATACACATACATGTTTCTTAAAAATGTATTTCAAAACATTTTTACTATTTATTAGACAATGGGTTAAATTCATTTATACCCTTATTTGACCTTATAGGTTTTTGAAAGGAATCTTTCTGTCATTTTCCAAACAAGGTACTTTTTGACATTTTCGACAAAATTAAGGTAAGAATGTTTTTTTAACTTATATGGCGGGTGTGGATATTTTCCGCCGTTATAAAATATTTGAAGCTTCACTTACAATCTTATAAGAATATTTTCAAATTAAATGTTTTCTTTTACAATTATGTGACTTTTAAATGATTTCAAAAAAGATATTTCTCTCAAATAGTTTTGATTTCATCTATGTCAACATCCTTTGATGGATTTTAAGCTTATTTGAAGTTGATTTATTATGATTCAAAACTTATATATTGTATTGAAGGTTTTGTGATATGTTTGACTATGAATGTGTTATTTTTATACCATTCATGGTTTATGGAGAAAGTATTGACATTTCGTATGCTAGTTTTAATACGAATGTTTATGTTATGTTTAAACCTATTCATATGAGGAATGCATTGGACTTAATAAGTGACCAGTGGAGCCCGCTATAGCTCCTCGATGCATCAGTAGGTATCATGAGACAAACTAGTGTCGTGGAACAAGGCCTTGACAAAATCTTATTTGTATTCTTGGCATAAGGCCTTGACTATGTGGTTATGATAGTCTGGCATTATGCATTCTATCATTATGAAAGTGGTTATTGATATTGCATGTGATTATTCGACTAGTAGAATATCTATGTGAATAAGTAAATAGGTTTATTTCATTTTACTTTTTCCATATTATGCTGAAGTTCAAGTTTAAAAGTATTTTGTTTTAGTTATACATTGCCTTAAATTCTTATATTTATTTATGAAAGTTTCCGCTATATTGTTATCCTTAATGAGCATCTGAGCTCACCCTTTCGGTGTTTTATTTTTCCCAGGATGTGAAGAAGTATTTTATGAATGACCTATAGGGATAGTCTGAAGGGGATATGAGTGTGGACTATGGAGACCATGTTATTTTAGTTTTTCACTTTATGATGTAATGTAACATTTATGAATGTATCTAGTGTTTCCAAGGCTACTAAACTAATAGGTCTTTCGAGACTTGATCTTTTGTGATCATGACAATGTTACATAATAATGAAATGACTCTGGGTTACTGGGGTCGGGGCGTTACAATTGGTATCAGAGGCAGTTTAGTACTACCCTTGGAAGCTAGATTTAGATAAACTCTGATTAGAGCACATAACCCTAACATAGACTTTGAGGATTAGTATAGAATAACTTCCTATAATTTTGGTATTATAGAGATTTTGGGAGTTTTTCAAGCAATACATCCCTGTCTGGATATGAGCAGGTAGAGGCAGATCTGGAACAGATGTACCTAGGGGTAAAACCCAAAAACAACGCTTTGAGCTAGACTCGAACGGAAACTGGTTCATGACAACAGGCCTTGCTTCACTCTTGGTTACGACACTCTCAGAGGATATGCTTAGGATAATTCCCATTTTCTTTACAAACCATTATTAAGGGTTTATAAGTATATAATTCCTCAAAGAAAACATTTTTATGATTATGGATTATATCCATAAACTGTTCAATTTATGTTAAGTGTTTCACAAGTATAGAATTATGTATTTTGATTCATAAACTGATCTAATTTATGCCATTGTTTAGAAATGGCGCCTAGTGGAAGGAATGGAAACCATATCAATGAACGCACTCCATGTAGGGATTTCCCTCCTACTCAAGATAATTATTGTGGAGCTGGTGATACAACTGGTACTGATTAACTTATCACCATACTGGGATAACTCACTCAGGTTATGAATAATAACCTTACTCGTATGGAGCACCCTGATCCAAAACGTGGAGAATCAATGTTAGACCGCTTCATGAGGCAATAACCACCAACATTCAATGGGAGTACAAATCCCTTAGTAGCTAAGAAATGGATAAATTCCTTAGAAAAAATATTCCATGCCTTGGGGAGTAGTGAAAGGGAAAAGGTTATCATGGCAGTTTACCGCCTCACTGGAGATGCTGATCAATAGTGCTAATTGATTCAAAACACAAAGGAAGATGATGAAGTATCAAATATGGAATGGAGGGAGTCTAAAGAGATTTTCTTAGAAAAATACTTTCCTCGTGACCATCGAGCAGATATGGAAATGAAATTTCTGAGTCTGAGACAAAAGGAGGATGAGAATGTCACAAAGTATGAGGCTAACTTTACAAGGTTAGCGAGGCATGCAGCAGATTATATACGTAACCCAAGAAGTAATATTGATCGTTTCTTTGATGGGTTAAAACCATTTCTCCGTCGAGCATTAGTATCACAATCTTTCTCAACATACAAAGATATAGTCTCATGTGCTATCAAGATAGAAAAGGAATTCTCTAAGTCTTATGACAACAAAGTAAAGCAAGAGAAGAAGAGAACGGTGGAACAAGATACAGATAAAGGGAAAAAGGGAAAGAAGGATTTTCCATTATGTGATAATTGTGGGAAGAATCACCCCAGTACTTGCCTAAAAGGAATGAGAGTTTGTTATAAATGTGGAGAAAAAGGTCACCAGGCTTGAGATTGCAAGGGAAAGAAAGAGGCTATAAATGTTGAATGCTACAATTTTAGAGAAATGGGGAATTATGCAAATTAATTTTCTAAGCATCAGAGAAACTTACCTCAGAAAAGGCCAAGGGATTAAGGCCAAGCTTATGCTGTTACTAGAGATGAAGTTGAATAATTATTTTATTTGTGTTTTTGGACTCAAGAACTATATTATGGTTATAAGAAAAATGTGATATATATAAGGATTGTACTGCAGTACTTGTTGTTTTCATTAAGGTTTTAATATGATGAAGGTAATCATATTTTTAGTATGTGAAAATAAGAGAAACTCTACTTTGTTTGGGGAATCTGATGTTACAATTGATTTTGGAATTTAGAGACCTTTTAGAGAAGTATAGACAGAGGTATTTTGGATAACTATAAAGGTTGGAATGGATTAAGTTTAACTTTGGATAGTATTGTTTAAGGTTAAAACATTTCTGAAGATTATTTTTGGAATATTATAATACTATAGTTTTAAGAAAAGGACAACCTACAGGTCGGGGGATAACCCATCGCGTCGGACAAAACTATAGGAATCGAACCCACAACCATAGTGTGACATGCCTTTATTACCTACCACTAGCCTATAGGAAGTCCTTTGTTATTATAAAATAGTTTTCCTAATCTAAATGGTATGTGTTAATATTTGGAACCTTGTATGATTAAGATACATATAATATTTTTGAATTCTATTACCTTTTGGAGTGAAATATAGGTTTGTGGTAAATATTTATTGAAGAATGAAAGTATACATGACAAGTAAGTATATTTCCTTACATTCTTAGTAAATCTCCAAAATGAATTCTACAAATTTATGAAAGGTAATTTAAAACAAAAATGTCGTCGGTTAACTTTTCCTACTGGGGAATCAAAGACTGTTTAACCAATCACAAGTTTGTGATTTTATTGTAGTTAACTTTCTCCTAATCCTATTTTTTACAACTCTCCATCAGACCTTGATGGTTTTTTTCTCCTCCATATCCATGTTTTTATAGAATCCTAGTATGGGCTATCTCAGGTGACCTTTGTACTTCTCTTTCTTTCTTTTAAAGTTATATTTTTATTAACCTTATTTCCGATGTGGGTTTTCCACAAAGGTATTTGCTACTTTCAACCTTTTATTTTTGAAGAAGAATTTCAAATTGCGAGGACACAATTTATTGAAGGAGGGGAGAATGTAATACCCCAAGCTTCCACAATACGCTTCTCTTTCAATAATGCAATAGCTTGCATTGTACGCAAGTTCGAGATTCTAACACACTGTGACCAATCAAAGTAGCCGTTATGAATAGTAATACCCACTTTTGGAAATTATATAAATTTTATATTTCAAAATGGACTTCATTTTTGGATTCGGAATATCGAAATTAGCCTTTGTTGAAATTTTGGTATTTTTCTGAGAACTTCCAATTTTCGATGAATAGTAAAAAATACATAAAAACAACTTTTTAAATCAAAATATTTTATAGTGATAAATTATCCTATTGAGTGGTTTTAAAGTATAATTATAATATAATTTTACAATTTTATCCAATGGTGGTCATTAGAATTAATTTCACTTTGAAATTAGAAATAAACAATTGTCAATCTTTTGATTGATATTGTTTCTTAAAAACACGCTATTTCGTTTGACATTGTGAATTAATTATAAAATTGATTAATGAAACTTATATGTTTGGAATTTTTTAAAATAGACATCATTTTTTAATTCAGAATATCAATTATAGCTTAGGGTGAATTTTTGGTACTATTCTGAAAAACATCAATTTTTGACGAATAGTGAAACCACTAAGTGGTAGTTAAAAAAACTAATTTTTTGTTTAAATGAAACTTTACCGCTTCTATGAATTGAATTTCAAAAATCATACATACATGGTTGTCATTAGTAATTAAAATTTGGTTCAATGGGATGAAAATAATTTTTGGTGAATAGTAACTTTAAGTTTTATTAATCGTGATTAAAGGTAATTAGTGTAATTTAAGGTAAATATAATGTTATAATAATATGAAATTACCTTTAAACTTGTCCTAACCTAATTTGATGAGTCATGGCCGACCAAGAAAATCCATGGGTCAACTTGGGGACCCCATGGAGCCACTTGGGTAAGAAAATGATATTAATAACTTTTTATTTAAAGTGAAAATAAAATTGTCACAAACATGTGTTGTTTTACTAAAACAATTATTACATGGGGTTATATAAGTTAACGTTTCGACTATAAATATTCATTGGAAATATAAAAATATTTCCTACATCATGGTAATTTTTTTATAATTTTCAGGCATTAAATAAGTAAATTTATTTATGACACCATGATGATGCAGTGATTACCTCATTAATGAACAATTTAAATAAAATGAAAAGATAAGGTAAAATATAAGACTTACACATGTCTAAAACCTATTGGATGGGTATATTTCGAACCCTTATCACCTTATCCTAGAAATATATCATTTTGGGACCTTTAAAATCTGAAAATCATTTCATAATAAAGTAATATTTCATGACTTTCCAAGAGTGCCCCTCCTCTCCTCTTATAAAAGGCCCCCACATATACCACCTTATTCACACCATCAAAGCCATTTGGATTGGCACAAATCTGCCCAAATACTCTCTAAACTTCCCTATATTACTCCTAGAAGCCTCACTTTGGGGAGAAGTCTTCCCAAGTAATCCTTTGGCTCAAATCAAAAAGAGTTACCCGATTTTAAGGAAATGTCTTCTCTTATGTTCTTTTGTATTATTTTGCTTCTCCAACACCTTAAACTCTTTTTATTACTTTATTTTGTAACAAAAATAGTGTCTTCAATATACTATGATGTTTTTATGAGAATTATTTGATTTACACTTACACACACCTTCGTCTAATGGTTAAAGAACATACTATTTCTGTGGGTGGAGAATTACTGCCTCACGAAATGATGATTGTTTAATCTTCTTTTAACACCTCTCATAGTGGCCATTAATATGTCACTATATTTATATATGATATATATTATGTTTATGTTTTCCTTATGCTTCTATATTTTTCATTTACTGAATACCTTTATGATTTCCATGATGGGTAAACGCGATAATTTCATTTTAGGAAGTGCAGACTATCGCCTCCTCAAAGTGATTTGAATCGTTAATGCCATATGTGGGACGTATAAAGGATGGAGTAAATGATATTATATATGATATTATACTGGAATTATAATATAAATTTATATCATTATGATTTCATTCCATTAAATACGAAATATAAATGAAAGTAGCGTTCATGCGTACGTACGACTTACCGTCTCCATGAACGATACATTTCATTTCTTACCTCTAAATGTTATATAATATTATAAATGAATGTATATAATATATATATATGATATATATGATATCTAAATAATGAATATAATTCTGGATATAATGGATATTTTACGACATAAACAACTTGTAATTATAAGAAGTTTATTTTTGACTCAAGTACCAAAGATCGACAAAACGACCGTTATTAACTTAAATAATTACATAGTGTTCATAACATGGTAATAAGTGATATAAAAGGAATAATGAACTTGAAAAAGTTTCTTAGTAAAGTATAAATTAACTCTAGTTTATTATTCAGGAGGTTAAAGAACGATCGAGTCAAGTCGAACATGAGGTAAAGGTTAATTCTACAACCTCTTCATTATTCAAGGTTGTTCATATGTAAGTATCTACTAGGACCTCTTTATCATCCACATCCATGTTTCTTAAAAATGTCTTTCAAAACATTTTTAGTATTTATTAGAAAATGGATTAAAGTCATTTATACCCTTATTTGACCTTATACGTTTTTGAAAGGAATCTTTCCGTCATTTTCCAAACAAGGTACTTTTTGGCATTTTCGACAAAATTAAGGTAAGAATTTTTTTTAACTTATACGGCGGGTGTGGCTATTTTTCGCCGTTATAAAATCGTTGAAGCTTCACTTACAATATTATAAGAATGTTTTCAAAGTAAATGTTTTCTTTTATAATTATGTGACTTTTAAATGATTTCAAAAAAGATATTTCTCTCAAATAGTTTTGATTTCATATATGTCAACATCCTTTGATGGATTTTAAGCTTATTTGAATTTGATTTATTATGATTCAAAACTCACATATTGTATTGAAGGTTTTTTGATATGTTTGACTATGGATGTGTTATTTTTATTCCATTCATGGTTTATGGAGAAAGTATTGACATTTCGTATGCTAGTTTTAATACGAATGTTTATGTTATGTTTAAACCTGTTTATATGAGGAATGCATTGGGCTTAATAAGTGACGAGTGGAGCCCACTATAGCTCCTCAATGCATCGGTAGGTCTCATGAGACAAACTAGTGTCTTGGAACAAGGCCTTGACAAAATCTTATTTGTAGTCTTGGCACAAGGCCTTGACTATGTGGTTATGATAGTCTGACATTATGCATTCCATCATTATGAAAGTGGTTATTGATATTGCATGTGATTATTCGACTAGTAGAATATCCATGTGAATAAGTAAATGGATTTATTTCATTTTACCTTTTCCATATTGTGCTGAAGTTCAAGTTTAATAGGCTTTTGTTTTAGTTATACATTGCCTTAAATGCTTATGTTTATTTATGAAAGTTTCCGCTATATTGTTATCCTTACTGAGCATCTGAGCTCACCCCTTTCTATATTTTATTTTTCCCAGGATGTGAAGAAGTATTTTATGACTGACCTACATGGATAGTCTGAAGGGGATATGAGTGTGGACTATGGAGACCGTGTTATTTTAGTTTTTCACTTTATGATGTAATGTAACATTTATGAATGTATCAAGTGTTTCCAAGGCTACTAAACTAATTGGTCTTTTGAGACTTGATATTTTGTGATCATGCCAATGTTACGTAATAATGCACTGACTCTGGGTAACTGGGGTCGGGGCATTACAACACCTTTTTGAGGATGTCTCTTGTCAATCAACTTTTAATTACAAATTTACTCACATGCATGTGAGGGGGTATAGGGGTATGAAATACATAAATATTTTTAATAAGACACACAGGTCCTTACAAACTTAGTGAAATATGACTCGTAGGACATCAATGCGGAAATGAAAATGCAATTATTACAAATTATATAACCACATACACAAAAAAAGATATAAAATTTCCATTATGAATTGGTTGGTCATCTTAAGACCAGTCATCACACAATACTCCTAACTTGTTTTTTGATATACTTATTATGTTCTATATATTATATAAACTTATTAATAGATGAAATATATATTAAATATCTACACCTGTTTTCCAAAAATTTAACTTCTAAATTTGTATGTATATATATATATATTTAATAACAACATTAAATAAATTTAATTGAAACTAATATAATTTACACTTACATAACAACCATTACAATACTAAACACAAATGTTATTTTCAATTTTATAAAATTACATACATACATACATACATACATATATATATTGTTTTTTTTCATTCTACTACTTTCCAAAATATAAGTAAATATATTTTCTAATTTATTACTTGAAAGAATAACTATTCATAATAAATATAATTTCAATTTATTGATTAAAATTATTATTAGTAGTAAATAAAAGTAATATAATTTATACTTACATAAAAACCATTAAAATAATATAAACTTATGTTATTTTCAATTTAATAAAATTAAATTTTTATATATTTTTTGTAATTTTTTAATTTTACAATATTTAATTAATTATATTTCATACTTTATTACTTAAAATAATAATTATTTACACTTAATATAATTAAAAATTATTATTTATATAAAACCGTTTTTATACCATTAACAAGAAGAATTTTCTATCTATTTTTTAATAAATTTAAATATGATACTTAATATAGCTAATATATTTTTAATAAATTATATAACTAGTATAAAAAATATTATAATTTAAATTAATATTACTTTAAAAATAATATATTTTATATACTTATAAATACGTTAAACATGCCATTTAAATTAAAAAAAAATATATATTTAAAAACAATTTTATTTCCCTAAATATAAATTATATTTTAGACATATTATATTTAAATTTCCTAAACATTCAATATGAATTCGTACAAAAAACAATAACTCAATCAAAAATTAAATCATACAAAAGAAAGTAATTTACACATTCATGCATGAATTAATACATATTAAATAAATAAATCATATACACAAACACTAATTTCAAAACATAAAAAATTAAATAAATAAACTATACAAATAAAATAAATAAACTCAATTAAACAATTCAAATTTTAAATAGAAATTTTACCCTCTTTAAAGCAGGAATTATTTGTTGAGAAAGAAATTTTGCAGGGCTTCGCAACAAATTCCAGAAGAGAAGAAGGAGATTTAAAAGGGGGAACTCCTTTTATAAAACTTAGAGAGTAGATGCGTGAACCCTATTCACGCATCCTTTATCCACTTCACGAAGGACACTTGAATGGGGTTCACATATCTTTCATCACGCTTAAGATGTGTGAACAGGGTTCACACATCTTTAGTGGCAGAGGGAGATACGCGAACCTCGTTTACACATCTTCTTGGGATCAAAGATACATGAACATAGTTCACACATCTTGGGTCCCCTTTTTAAAAATACTGGGGACCCTATCCCATTTAATAAAAAAATAAATAAAAAACCCATTTAAAAAAACTCTTAACAACGTTTCACATAATAACATTTAATGGTATGTTATTTTTCGAAAAAAAAAACTTAAAAAACATTTAAATAAATAATTACACTATTATCATTGTTATTATTATTAATTACATTATTAATATTAATTATAAAATGTCATTATTGGTAATATAATTATTATGTATTAACTTTATTAAATGATATTATTATTAATTAAACTATAAATTATAAAATTATTTATTTAAAATGTAATTATTATATATTAATCTCATTTTCCAATGTATCACCCCCTTATAAATTATAGTAATTAATTAAATTATTATTATTATTAATTTTTAAAAATATTTACTAATAATACAAATATTTCTTATAAATGATATTAATTAAAATTATTTTTAATTACTGATTGGCCAGATTTCTTTGCATGAATCGACGAATGGTCAATCGCCTTACCCTCAAATTTAATTTTCTATCAACACACACATAATTAAGATTATATGATTTTTATTATTATTTGGAATACAATATTTGAATGTGGTTTGATTAGGGAATGGTTAAACGCACACATTTGAGGTCTTTCTAAATTTTATTATTATCTGGAAAAAAATATCAGTATGAGATAAATGAAAATCCAGATAGAAAATTAATAAATCAAGAAAAAATTTACAAACCATATCATACATTTTTTTAAGTTTTTTTTATTTTTAAAATTATTTGTAAATAAATAAATAAATAAATTTATATATACACCTATGTATAAAATAATTTCAATAAAAATACATTTAAGATATATATATAAATATATGTATATATATAATGGGAATAAGTAATTATAATTATAATTAATATACATATTTATAGGTATGTATTTATTGAGATAAATAAAAATATGCATAACTATGATATATATATATATATAATTAAATATAATTTCTATAAATAAATATATATTTAAATGTATATTAATTGAAATATAAACAATATATTTTTAAATGTAGATTAATTAAAATATAAACACACACATGTGTGTTTTTATGTATATATATATATATATATATAATATATATATATATAATTACAAATCTGGAATATATATAATTTTTAAATAAGTATTTTTATGATCATAAAAATGATTATTAATATATATTGTTACTTATTTATTTCTAATATACTTATGAAAATAAAAAGAATGCAACACACACACACACACACATTTTCATGATAGATATATAATCCAATAAAAAAATTAAATGCTTAGAAATGGTTATTTTTGATTTTTCAATGTTTTAAACAATCACTAAATTATTTTTCGGGGATTTCAATGAACGGTTGTGAAGTGTTGCATCAAAAAATATTTAGTTGTGTTTTTTTAACTAGCAATGGTCTATATAAATCATTATAAAATACCTAATTTCTAGTGGTTTATAATGTGACAACATATTAACGACATTAAAAAAATTTTATATATTAAAATAAAAATAAAAAATAAAAACCATCCATCGAGTAGACCAATAATCAAAAATAAAAAAGGCAATCAGTTAATATGTCAGTGTCAAATTCAAATATTCCATCGATGTTGCTTTCATCTAACACAACTCTTAAGTTTATAAATTCAAATATTGAATATTCAAATGGATACTTCAGGAAAAAAATTATCCATACACATGTGAAAAGCATTAAAATCTCATCACATCATTCATTCCTCAAAAACCACTCAATAACTGTAACTTCAATATACTTACTGCCTTTCTCAATACTTTTTCACTTCATTCAATCAGTTGTTTAACTTAATTTAATTCCGGAATGAAAAAAACAACATCCATTTATTAAAAAATCATATTTTAGGCATAACTACAATGTCACAAAAATAAAAAAACATAAATTAATATAATACACCTTAAAATTAATAATCATACAAAATTTATAAATACACATACATAATAATTAGTGTTGTGTTTAGTAAAAAAACATCCAAACAGATCCAAATAGAAAAACAAAAAATGATGGAGCATCCATTAAACACCTATAAGTAATGAATTTCCGTGGATATCCCCAAATGGTTGACAATGTTCAACTAGATGTATGTTATCTACCTTCAGTTTGACAGTAAAATTTATTTGAAAACTAAATCAGGATTTAAATTAAGTAAATCGATTGATAAATCCAAAAAAACATTCTTATTTACCACTAGGACCATGGAAAAGAAAAGTAAAAACCAAGAATTTAAACTATTCATGTTTTCTTCTCATATATTATTAACTGTATCTATTAAAAAAAATTAAACTATTAGTATAAAAATTTATTAAGTTTTATTTCACATTAAAATTAATAGAAATTGTAACACCCCAAGATTGTTAGAATAAGAATATCATGTTCGATACCATGTATGACACACAACACAAAACTTAGATGATAATATAACATACCAATAATTTATGATACAATTATTTTTAAATAAATTCAATCTCTTTGGTAGCTTGTGATGCATACAACATCGAGTTTAAACGAAACACAATACTCTATTAAAATATTATTATTTAAACATGAATATTATAAACTAACCGTTAAGTTGATGGGTATGAATATTACTAACTAAATTATGAAAATTTTATTATTTAAACATGTGTAAAATAAATTCAATGGCTATATATCAATTAGAAATAAAATAAGAATCATTTGAAAGTAAAATAAATATTTTATGAAAAAATATTTTTTTTAAAGACAGTTTATTTGTGCTTTGTGCACATAATTTATAATTTATTTTTACCACTTTTATAAATTTTATTTTAAAAAATAAAAATAATTTTTAAAATCATCGTATCAAAATTATCTTAAGTTGAAGTTTTAGGATTTTTCTGAAATGTTTTATTTTTTGATGAAAAGTAAAAAATACTGATTTTTACTAAAAGTTGTCTTTTTGTTTAAATTATTTACAAAGTTAAATTATATTTTAAATTGGTTTTAAAGTAATATTAGTTAAATTATATTACAATTTAACTAATTTAGGTCATTTAAATTAATTTCATATTTAATTTTGATATTAAAACCTTCTATACTTAGGAGAATTTTCTCTTTGAAAACCCAATTTTTTGTTGTGTTTGTGTGTATAGTTTTAAATTGAATTATGCCACTTATGTGAATTGAATTTTAAAAAATGGATTCCATGTTTGGAATAAGTATATTTTATATTATCTAATTAGTTAAACTTATTTTTTAGCCAAAATGAATAATGAAAATAGTAAAAATTAATTACCGTGGTTAAGGTAAAAATGGGTTTACCGTGGGGATAAACTAAGAAGATAAGGGTTAAAATGACCTATAAACATATTGAAATATTATTTTATGGTTATATTTACACCTTATCCTATCCCAAATTTTAACCTAATTTTATTTGTAAACTTTTATCCTGTGAATGTCTTTATCATTTTGGATTCTTTTGTGAAGTTTCTAAGTAATTTCCAAGAGGGTTCCCTTCCCCCACTTATAAAAGGGCACTCCATCCCCTCACTTATTCATACCCTTAAAGCCCATTTTCTCAACCAAACCTTGAAAAAATCTCCCCCAAACATCCTTATACATATTCCAGAGCTTTTGTTCCACCCAAAAGACCATCCCTATGGTTATTAAGAGGAGATCCAAATGATATTTCTCTTAGTGAAGGTAATTATATTAACAAAGCTCTTTCATTTTCTTTCTTCTTTTTCCACATTAAATTATGTCTTAAAAATTACAATATAATAAAAAAAGTATCTTACATACACTGGGATGTTATTATTTTTATTACATAATATTTATCCATCTCCACTTTCATCAAATGGGAAATGATATCATTGATCCTGTATATAGAGGACTATCGCCTTGCGATCCAATGTAGTTCATTTTCAATAACCACCTTTCAAGGATGAATATAATGATGGATTTAACAAAATTATATGATATTTATGATATTATTATAATTTTTTAATTTTAATATCACATATACCTGTTTATGTTCCATTTCATTTCAAATATGATAATGTCGATCGTGTGTAGAATGAACTACCGCCTCGTGAAACAATATGATTCATTTTTCACATATGCTTTATATGGAATGTAATAAGGATAAAATTAATGAAAATATGAGATATATATGAGATGATATTGATTCTATAAAATTAATATATCACCCACTTTCTCACCCTTTCACTCATTAAGGGAATGATATCGTCGCTCGTACGTATATACAACTCACTGTCTCTACAAAATGATGTAATTCATTTCCCATATCCGACATTCATAAATGATTATAAAAATGTATATAAAAAGTAAATATTATATTCATATTATTATTATCATTCTATATATGATATATATATATATCCTATGCACAAGAACCATAACTTTCATGACAAAATGCACATGAAAAAACAAGACAATTAACACCCGAAGTAATGAAAATAACGAAATATTATTTACGGGTGGTAAAATGTTATGATAATATTTGATATTATAAATATTATTATGTTTATTTTAAAATTAATAACATGATTAAAACCATTATACAGGAGGTACAAACACATATGAAAGAAATAAGACATGAGGTAAGGGTTTCTCGTTTCACTTTTACTTCTATGATACATATGCCATATTCACCACTTATTTCCTTTGTGTGATGTATATAATTCCACTTTGATATATTATATAATAATTATATTTATATTCATAGTATTTAAAGTTTCATTTTATGTCATTTATTTTATGGGGATTACGATTCAAAAGTTACAAAAGTGATAAGGGTTTATTTCACAATCTCTTCATTATTCGGGATTATTTATGTTTACATATCCATTAGGAAAATTATTTGATATTTATATATTAAAATAAATATATTTTATTTAACTTTAGTTATTTATGAACTTTTTCATGTAATTGTACCATTTTACCACTCTTTGGTACTTAAAATTATTGAGAAAATGTTTTCAAGAAAATCCGACTTTATTTCTCTCTTTGGTCGGAAATCCTTTTTTATCAAAACCCATGTTTTATAAAAAAAAATTAAAAAAATTATTTTAAACTCATAAAAATGATTTATTAAAGAAAATTTTCCACATTTTTACTTTTTAAAAAATGACTTTAATAGAATCTTCATGTCTTTTCACAACAATGCCCGTTTAGCTTTTACCGAAAATATAAAAGGAACATTTGTTTTAACATGTACGACATGAACAAAATTTTCCACCATCGTGACCAATCATCTTTTTAATAATTATTTTACAATTTTTAAAAGGTTATTTTCAAAGAAAAGTATTTTCAAATTTTTTTTGTTAACCTTTTGTTTTAAAAGGTGATTTTCAAAATGTAAAGGTTATTTTTCTCAAAAATGTTTTGAAGATATTTTCATGGAATTTCTATTCATTAAAGACATAAACCCTCTATTTTAATTATTATTCACTAAGTATATGTTGTATTGATGCCATTATTATTATTTATCTAGATGGTTTATGATCAGTTTGACTAGGGATGTATAATTTTATTACCATTCACCATTTTAATCTGAAAAGTTTATGATTATGTTTATTGATTGTGTACATATCATTTCATATGTTAGTTTTTCAATATGAATGTTTATATTGATTATGTTTCACCCCTATAATATGAGGAATGCATTAGACTTAGTATGTGATGGGTGAGACCCACTATAGCCCTCATTGCATCATTAGGACTCATGAGAAAAACTAGATTGAGTTTTGATCAAGGACTTACCCATTTATATAGATATCTTGGCACACGACCTTGATGATATTTAGATGTCTTGGCATAAGGCCTCAACAATATGTTTCTGATGTTCGATATTATGCATTCCATCATTATGAATTAAGTTATTGATATTCTATGTGATTATTCAATTAGTTAAAATATGCATGGTTAATTTTTCAATATCATGTGATTATTTATGTGGAATTATTTGATAAAAATTTATTTCATCCATATTATGCTCAAGTTATCAATTAAATGACATGTACGTCAGTTATTTACCTTTCCATTTTGATTATGAATTATTTATTCATAGCTTCCATTATACTTTTAACCTTAATGAGCATTTGAGACCACTCATTTCTTATGTTTTATTTTCCCCAGGATACTCAGAAGTGTTTTGTGATTGATATGTAGTGATAAAAAATGAAGAATAATGGAATTATCAAATAAATAATTTTTGTATTTTATTTTTTTAATTTCAATAAGACTTTAAAGTATGTATCTAGTTCACCAAGACTACTAAACTATTCGGTCTTTCGGGATGCAATTCCTTGTATCTTATGCTAATGTAAAAAAAGTAAACACTGGCTACGGAAAACTGGGGCTAGGGTCACTACAATTGGTATTAGATGAAGTTTAGTAGAAACTTTTGGAACTAGATTTAGTAAAAAATAGATTAGGGAACATAACCCTATGATAGAATTTGATGATATGTATAGAATAACATCATAATGTTTTGTTAAGGAATAGATTACGTAGTTTTTCCTAGTAAATATATCACTGTCTAGATACTTCAAGTGGACGTGGTTCTGGAATATATATACTTAGGGATAATAACTCTATAAATGGTGCTTTAGGTTTGACCTGATCATCACCTAGTGCACAAAAAAGGCCTTAATACGCACCTGGTTTGACACTCCTAGGGGATATTCTTAAGATAAATCATATTTTATTTACAAATCATTATGAAGGAGTTGAAAATAAAGATATCACCAAAGAAATAATGTATATAATTATGAGATTATATATGCATGATTTTCTGAATTTATGTTAAGTGTTTCACTAGTTTTGGTATTATAAATTATATCTCATAACGATATTATCTTATATAGTGTATGTTATTATTTAAAAATGGCACCTAATAGAAGGAATGCGAATTGTATCAATGTACACACCCCATACAGGTAATTCCCCCATTAGAAAGATAATGAAGTTAGAGATGGAGATAAAGTTGATAAAATTATAACCACTTTGGTTTTTGAAAATATTTATAAACACAAATAAATACTTGTCACTATTTTATAGATCTTATGATCCATTAAAAGTTAATTTTAGTGGTTCAGGCATAAAAAAATTCATCTTAGATATTCATTTATGATAGTCATAAATGAAGTAAAAAATGATCGAAGCACAGCCAAAATATGAAATTATGCCTATGAAATAGAAATATATCAAGTAAGAATATTTTAATATATTATTAATCTAGATGGTAAAGAAATTTCTCAAATCCTGGAAAAATATATTGAAACAAAATGTTATCCTAAGAAATTTATTTATATTGAACTGATGGCCTTTTAAATAATCATAGATTTATGGTTTTGAGGTTCTTAATTTTATATTTATAATTCAATTTTTTTTATCAATGACCTCTATCACTCTCTTTTATTATTTATTTTTTTCTTCCATATCCATATCTTCATTTTCCACCAATTTTCTCCTACTTAGAAATATAGTTATGTATAATTCCATATAAACGTTGTACTTCTATTTCTATATTATTAAGAGGATGTTTTATTAACCGTTTTTATGATGTGAGTTTTTGATAATTGTATTTTCAAATTTGAAACCATTTATTATCGATATCAAGATTAAATATGTGAGGACACAACTTATTTAAGGGGGGGATATAACACCCTGAGATTTTTAAAATAGGAACATCATGTTTGATAGAGTGTATGAAACACAACAAAAATCTTAGAAGAAAATATAATATCTCAATTATTTACAATAAATTTCTTTTTAAGTAAATTCAATCTCTTTTATAGCTTATGATTCATACAACACTGAGTTTAAACGAAACATGATACTCTATTAAAATATTATTATTCAAACATAACCATTATAACCTAGACGTTATATTGGAGGGTATGAATAATACTAATCAAATTATGAATATTTTATGATTTACATATGTATAAAATAAATTCAATGGTCATATATTGATTATAAATAAAATAGAGATCATTTGAAAGTAAAAGAAATGTTTTATAAAAAACTGTATTTTTCTAAAAGATGGTTATGTCGCGCTATGTGCGCATAATTTATAATTAAATTTTCTCAATTTTAGAAAATTTATTTGAAAAAATAAAATTAATTTTTAAAATTATAATATCAAAATTATATTAGGGTGATTTTTATAGGATTTTAATGAAATGTTTCATTTTTTGATGAATAGTAAAAAATACAGATTTTTACAAAAAATGCCTTTTCATTTAAATTATTTATACGGTTATATTATATTTTAAATTTGTTTTAAAGTAAAATAAGTTAAATTATATTAAAATTTAACTAATTTATGTAATTTTAATCAATTTCATATTGAACTTTGATATTAAAACCTTCTATACTTATGATAATTTTCTCTTTGAAAACTCGTTTTTTCATCGCGTATGCGGGTATAATTTTAAATTGAATTCTTCCACTTCTATAAATAAAATTTGGAAAAAAGGATTTAATGTTTAAAATAATAATAATTTATATTATATAATAAGGTAAACTTAATTTTTGACCCAAATAAATAGTGAAAATAGTAAAAATTAATTACCACGGTTCAGATAAAAATATGTTTACTATAGGGTTAAACTAAGAAGATAATAGTTAAAATGACCTACCAACTTGTGAAAATATTATTTTATAGGAATATTTCCATATTATACTCTCCAAAATTCTAACCTAAGGTTATTTGAAAGATTTTGGCATGTGAATGACTTCATCATTTTGGATTCTTTTGGGAAATTTCCAAGTAATTTCCAAGAGGGTTCCCTTTCCCTAGTTATAAAAGGAAACTCCACCCCCTCACATATTCTCACCCATAAATCCATTTATATAAACAAAACCCTGAAAAAATATATCCCCAAAATATTTATACATATTATAGAGCTTATATTACTCCCAAAACACCATATCTAGGGTCCTTAAGAGGATATCTAAAGGAGGTTTTTCTTAGAGAATGTAATTGTCTTAACAAAGATCTTTTATTTTATTTCTTCTTTTTCCACCTTCAATTATGTCTTAAAAATTACAATATAATAATATAATTATCTAACATATAATAAGATTTTATTATATTTATGACATAATATTTATCAATCTTCACTTCCATCAAATAGAAAACAAAATCATCGATCGTGTGTACGACAAACTACCGCCTCATGAACCGATGTAGTTCGTTTTCCATCACCACCTTTCAAGGATAGATATAATGATATATTTATAATATTTATATTATATTTATGATATAATTATACTTATTTAATTTTAATATCACATATACCTTTTTATGTTCCGTTCCGTTTTAAATATGATAATGTCGCTCGTGTGTACGGCGGACTACCGCCTTGCGAAGTGATATGATTCATTTTTCACTTACGATTTAAATGTAATGTAATAAGAATACAATTAATGAATATATGTGATATATATGATATTATATTGATTTTTGAAAATTAATATATCACCCACTTCCTTACCCTTTCACTCATTAAGGGAATGATATCGTCGCTCGTGCGTACATACAACCTATCATCTTCCCAAAGCGATGCGATTCATTTTCCATGCACAAATTTCCTAAATGATTATAAAAATGTATATAATAAGTAAACATGATATTTTTAAAATTATTATCATTTTTATATGATATATATATATATATACAATGCACAATAACCAAAATATCATGAAAAAACTCACATGAGAAAACAAGACATTTAACACCCAAAATAATTAAAATAATAAAACATTATTAAAAAATTGGTGGTAAAATATTATAATAAGATAATATATGATATTATAAATATTATTATTATTTTGATATAAATTAATAACATTATTAAAACCATTATAAATGAGGTACATACACATACGAATGAAATCAGACCCGAGGTAAGGGTTTCTCATCTTAGTTTTACTTCCATGAGACATATGACATACTCACCAATTATTTACTTTGTGTAGTATATATACTACACATTTGTTATATTATATAATTAATATATTTATATTCATTGTATTTAATTTTTAATTTGATTTCATTTATTTTATAGAGCTTAAGATTCAGAAGTTACCAAAGTGGTAAGGGTTTATTTCACAATCTCATCATTATTCAAGATTGTTTATGTTTACATATACCTTGGGGGAATTATTTGATATTTATATATTAAAATAAATATATTTTCTTTAACTCTAGTTATTAATGAAATTTTTCAAGTAATATTATCATTTTCCCACTCTTTGGTACTTAAAATGATTGAGAAAATGTTTTTAAGAAAATCTGTCTTTATTTCTCTTTTCGATCGGAAATCCATTTTTGTCAAAACCCATGTTTTCTAAAAATGTTTTCATAAATGTTTTTAAACATTTAAAAATGATTTATTAAAATAATTTTTACCCATTTTTACTTTTTAATTTTTTTGAAAGGAATCTTCATGTCATTTTTAAAACAATGTCTGTTTGGATTTTACTGAAAATGTGAAATGAATATTTATTTTTAACGTGTATGTAATGAATGAAATTTTATAACATCATGAGAAATAAATGTTTTAACGATTATTTTACAAGTTTTAAAAGGTTATTTTCAATGAAAAGTATTTTCAAAATATTTTGTGAACTTTTTTCTTTAAAAGGTTATTTTTAAAATGCAAAGGTTATTTTTCTCAAATTTTTTTAAGGATTTTTTCAAGGTATTTATATTCATCAATGAAATAAAAACTATATTTTACTTATAATTAAATAAGGATATATTTTATTTAATCCATCCTTATTATTTATTTGGATGGTTTATAATCAGTTTGACTGGGGATGTACAATTTTATTACCGTTCACAATTTTACTCTAGATGGTTTATGATTGTGTTTATTAGTTGGGGTAAATATTGACATTTAATATGTTAGTTTTTTAATACAAATTTTTGTGTTGATTATGTTTTCCCCAGGATACTAGGAAGTGTTTTGTGATTAATATATAGGGATACACTATGAGGAATAATGTATTTCTCAAAGAAAATACTTTGTGTATTTTATGTTTTAGATAATAATAATAATTTCAAGTATGCATCTAGTTTACCAAGAATAATAAAATATTCAGTCCTTCGAGGTGCAATTCCTTATATATTATGCCACTGTAATAAACAAGACATCGATTTCAGGATATTGGGGTTGGGGCCACTACAAAAATATTTTTAAAACTTCAGTATCCTAATTAGGGTAAGAGTGTTTCCACCTACTCCCTTGGTACATACATATATTTTGACCTATCTAATTCCCTAACATCAATATTTGAATGGGTTCTTATAGATGGAGGTACTATACCAGAAGCATTCTAAAGGGAATATAATGCAATGAAAAATATAGTTTGGATGGAATCTATTGTGAAATTAAGTGTGAATCATAGGAATAATACATGGTGATGAATAACCATTGTCACTAAGACACTTTCTTATTAACATTACTATAATAAAAAAGAATTTTGAGAAATTAAAATTCATTCAGGATAAAGAAATTATAAAAATTAAAATTACCAAAATTAAAAATGTAATGAATAAAAATGTATTTATATATAATAACTTATACACAATAATGGAAATAAATATTAAAATCAATATGTTAAAAGATAACTAAACATAAAATCATTTCTTTCATCACTAGTCTTATTTTTATCACCCTAAATTATTACTCCTACTTCACCCTCCCTTGAAACTCCAAAAAATTTATATTATCATGGAAAAACATTTAACATCTTTTTATCAATGGGATTAAATGTCAAAAATTAATTCTTTAACTTCATCACTCATATCTTGTAAGTCCCTTTTTTACATGTGAACAAATATAATCCACCCTTCACCCATTAAATCTTTCACATATTGTTCTATTTTTATGGTGATTCTAATATACATAGATCACATTTCATGTTTTAATGTCCCGACCCGACTTACCCTCGAACCGGTAGCCAGTACGGTTTCCACATGACCTCAAGCACATCTCCCCATATGCTCGAGACTACTGACTAGTAGTGAGGGTCTATGGATAGTCAGTTAAGAGACTATACCCTCATATTAAGAGTGCACAATGCAAAGATATAATAAACTCATACAACAACAGAAGAAAATATAAGGCAATAATTAACAGAATAATGAAAATGGCCAATGCTAGTTTGTACAATGCATACATGTCATGGTGATACATAACTAAAAGCAGTAAATAAAACAATATGATTTAGATATTAGTACAAAAATAAGGAGACTCAAATCCCCAAGGGAATTCTCTATGGGTATCCTAAGCTCCCACTCAGTCCTTTACTCCTAACTCCCAAGTACAAGTAAACAACAACAAGCAAGATCCAAGGTCCTGCAAACAAGTAGAGTCTACTTGGGTACCCTAGTGAAATGGCAGCCTGAGTAGGGTGTGAGATATAAATCTTAGTAGAGCGGGACCACTAGTGTGTAGCTCAGTATAGATGATGCTATATAAATAAATAGTGTGCAGGTATAACAAAGTAACAACTGAATTGAATAAATAAACTACAACCCATCCATGTTCCTAAGGGACACCTGATTGAGATACCCACTTCGGCTTATAGCCAAAATAAGATTCTAAATAGGAACTATATATATATATATAATTCATAAATAAACCGTTTAACACATTATTTGAATTTTATTTATTTAACCGCATAAATCCCCGGGTTCCCCTAGACACCCGTATCTCAATACCTGTCTCGGCCGTGCCAGAGTCTGAACCATTTCCCATATTCAATTCACAGATCATTACATCACATCGGCTTTCATTAACCATTTAATTCAGTTCATGTATGACTAATTGGATCCATAGTACAATGTCAATTAATGGATGTAGAACGTCATGTTTAACACCCTCATGAGTATTTGACGCATCAATCCTTGTCTCACAACCCATGAGTATATGGAGCATCAATCCATGTCCCATTAAATAATATTTTCATGCATGCTGGGTGTAGAACACCATGTCTAGCACCTCGTGAGTATTTGGAGCATCAATCCCTGTCTCACAACCCATTTATCAATCATACACATATATTTATCATTGGTGTAAAAAGTCATGTCTAACACCCCAAGATCTCATCCATTAATTAATTCATTAATTAATTAATCGAGTATGTTAATTAATTCAATAACTAATTAACAACATCACATTCCCTACCAACTCAAAAATTAGTTAAACGCAACAATTTGATTCATTAACTTGAAAATTGACTAATCATAACTATAACATTAACTAATTCAACCATTAATTAATCCCATCAATTTATATAGTTACTTTAACAATTAACTAATAAAAATTAAACCCTATCAAAATCATATAATTAATTCTATAATTAATTATCAAATAGAAACCATCTCAAAATTACATAATTAATTCACAAAATAATTATCTCAAGGAAACCATCCCAATATCACATACTCAATTCACAAATTAATTATCTTTAAAGCAACCATTTCAATATCACATAATTAATTCACAAATTAATTATCTCAAGGAATCCATCCTAATATAATATAATCAATTCACAAATTAATTATCTCTAAAGAAAATGTTTCAATATCACATAATTAATTCACAAATTAATTATCACAAGACAACCATTTCAATATAACATAATTAATTTTCAATTTATTTATCTCAACTTAGCCCAAATTAATATCTCATAATTAACCCTCGATTAATTATCTATATTATAATCTAATAACACATAATTAATTCACAATTAATTATCTCAACTTAATAAGTTTAATATATAATAATTAATCCATAGATTAATTATCATTTTAAAGCACATAATTAATTTAAAATTAATTATTTCAACTTTTTCAAATTAATATCTCATAATTAATTCCTCGATTAATTATCATCTCAAAGAACATAATTAATTCAAAATTATTTATCTCAACTTAACCAAATTAATTACTCATAATTAATCCATCAGTTAATTATCATATCAAATCACATAATTAATTCATAATTAATTATCTCAACTTAACCAAATTAATTACTCATAATTAATCCCTTGATTAATTATCATTTCAAGGAACATAATTAATTCATAATTAATTATTTCAACTTAACCAAATTAATATCTCATAATTAATTCCTCAATTAATTATCATATCAAAGCACATAATTAATTCATAATTAATTATCTCAACTTAACCAAATTAATTACTCATAATTAATCCCCCAATTAATTATTATTTCAAAGAACATAATTAATTTATAATTAATTATCTCAACTTAACCAAATCAATTACTCATAATTAATATAAGTCCCCAGCCGTAATACATTACTTAATCTTGAGTTAAGTCAATAATTCAACATTGAGCATCTTTTCAGGTTTAGAGTTTTAGAGAATTAGGCCATAACTATTACATTATATCTCAAATATTACAAAGTAGACACTTCTACTCTATCCATTTTTTTCAAAATAATAAAACTCCTTAAATAAGATAAGAATTATTTTCTTGATATAAATATTCTTTAATTATTCTTTTCTCTTACCCTTCCTTATAACCTATGAAAAACACTTCAAAAACTTGAGATGAGCATAAAAAGATCAGTAAGGGATATAAAATAAGGAAAGAAACCATTATTCCATGAATACATATAAATAAAATAAATTATACTTTTCAATCATAAAACATAATCTCTTTAACATACCTCATAAAATCATAAGATTTATGAATAACACATAGAAATAATAAATCATAAAGGTAAATTGTGGAATCCATAACATACTTACATTGTAGCTTTCACAGCTACATAGAGAGTTACATTAGGAATACCCATCATAGTATATTCCTTAAATCTCTTAAGAGAAACATTAAAATTTACCTCTATAATGTTACCCAATTCATTGGAGAGCTATCTCGGGCTCACCCGCCCTCGGTTTATCACGGAACCACCTGTATACATAAAAAATGCCCAAGAACCATAACATAATCATAATACATAAAACAATAATAAAGGAAATATAACATTTCCAAATTGTAATCACAATATAACATTTCAAGATATTGACATAATAAATGTTTTCTCAAAACCATTTTCAAATACCAAAATACATGAAAAGGGTATATGGTATTTATTTTCCTTTTAAAAACATTATGGATTGTTAAGGAATCCAAATATCAAATAATACTCGCTACGGTGGAAATCAATTCAAGATATTTAAAATATTCAATCCATTTCCAAAACCATTTAAAAATTTTAATAAAGAGATTTTTGAATCAAAGTGTACCATACCACTTTGAAAGTTTTAAAGGAATTAACATTTTAAAACATTAATGTCCATATAAATAAATCCTTAAAACCATTTTGAAAACATGGACATTATGATAAATATTTAGAGAATTAAATCTTTAAAATATTTAAAACAATCTTTTAGTTAAAGAGTCCCTTACCACTTGAGAAAATACTTGAATAAAAATAATTAAAGAATAATATTAAAAAAAACTTATAATATCATGAGAATAATGATATTCATGATATCATATGTCAAAGGTCAGTATATAAACCATATAAAAGTGAATTGGTTCATAACAACAAATAAGTCTCAATGAAATGTAAATTGAGATGAAATCCATTACAAAGATCATATCATTAGATTAAGGATAAATCAATGAAATAAATATGTGTGAAAAATATAAATACACCCAATATAATTGAATATTAAGTGTAAAACAATCATAGGTCATTCACATATATTCTTGAAAAAAAACAATGACATAGATATTTAACTCAATGAATGGAGATTGAGACGAAGTCCCTTACAAAGATCATTTTGTAAATAAAATAGATCGATTATGTGTATTAAATAGAAGTAAACATAAATCAAGTATAAATAAAATATAGTAAATCAAAATTTATTTCTCACATAATCATATAACTATATAATCAAGAATTAGGGGGTCAACCCAAAGAATGGAAATTGGGTTAAGAAGTACCCTTACGAAAATTCAGTAGCCTAACGACGTTACTTATAAATTCAGAAAATGAGTTGATGAGAGTGAAAAAGGTCTATAATAACTTATACATAAAATTTACAAAAATAAGGAAATATAATAAAATATACGAACATAATAAAATATAAATTAAAAGACATAACATAAAATAATTCTTTGACTAAAAGAGGAGGGTGAAAGGTTCCCTTACCTTAAGTTTGACTCATCACGTATGTTCCTTGTTCTTCCTGAATAATAAAATTAAGTTAATTTATACTTGATTAAGAACCTTTTTAAAGTTTATTTTTTCTTTTATATTACTTATTAACTCGTTATAAACATTACATAATTATTTAAGTTAATATCAGTCGTTTTGTTGATATTTAGTACTTGAGTCAAAAATGAACTTGTTATAATTACAAATTGTCTATGTGGTCAAAAGTTCATTATCTAAAGAATTATATTAATGATTTAGATATCATATATATCATATATATTGATTATATATATGTATTTATAATATTAAATAACATTTAGAGATAAGAAATGAAATGCACCGTTCATGGAGACAGTAAGCCGTACGTACTCATGAACGCTACTTTAATTTATTTTTCATATTTAATGGAATGAAAACTAAATGATACATAGGTATATTATAATTATAGTATAATATAATATTTTATATAAGTTACATAATTTTATTATTTCCATCATTTATATGTTCCATGTATGGCATGAACGAGTCATATCACTTTGAGGGGGTGGTAGTCCGCACTTCCTCAAATGAAATTATCGTATTTACCCATTATAGAAACCATAAAGGTATGATATAAATGAAAAATACAGAATCATATATACAATATAAATATAATATATATCACATATAAATATATTTATAGAAGAATGTAATAAATAGATTTTAGGGGGTTGGAGAAGGAAAATAAATGAAAAAAACTTGAGAGAAGACATTACCTCAAATCGGGTAAATCCTTTTGATTTAAGATAAATAGCCTTCTTGAAATGCCTTATGCCCAAAGTAATGCTTCTATTAGGAATATAGGGATGTTTATAACCTATTTGGGCAGAGTTTAGATAAGCCAATGGGGCTTGAGAGGTGTGAGTAAGTGTTATAGGTGATTCCCTTTTATAAGAGGGAGGAGGGGTACTTTAGGAAGGATTTGAAATATTATTTTATTATAAAATTATTTTAGGTTTACAAATTACCAAAGCTCATTTAATTTAAAGATATGTTGATTATTGTTTGAAATAATCTCAAATAATAGGTTTTAGACAAGTTTTCATTTCAAATTTAACCTTATCATTTACCTTTAACCCTTAGTTAACTTATTTGACTCTTAGATTTTTAGGACTATTAAATCATTTAATAAAAAGTATTTGTTTTAAAAAATCATTTATGTAAATTTATATACGATTCATATCATGACTTTTTAAAAAATCCATAACAATTTTATTATTTCGAAAAAACATCATTATTTAAAAGATAACAAGTCATAATCAGTCCTAAAATTTGTGAATGACATGAAAAGTTTGAAAGTAATTTTATTTGAATTTTTATAATCTAATTTATATAAAACATTCATTAATAAGGTAACCACTACATCATCATTATCTCAGAAATATATTCATTTATTTAGTGTCTAAAAAGTATAAATAAAATTACATGATGTAGGAAATATTTTTATATTTCTAATTACTATTTATAGTCTAAGATATTACTTATATAACCTCATATAAAAAAGGTTTTACTAAAAGATACATGTTTAGGTTATATTTTCCTTAACTTTAAATTTAATGTAATTAAATGTCATTTTCACATCCAAGTGGCTCCATGAGGTCATAAAATCAATCCAAGGATTCCTATGGTCGAAAATATATTATAAAATAGGGTTAGTACATGTATTAGGGTAATTTAATATTATTATAATATTATTGTTTACCCTTATTTACCAGATTTACCCTTTAACCATTGTAAAAAAAATATTTACTGAAGTTACTATTCATAATGTCTAAAACTAAAAGGTACCTATTTACAAAATTTGGAACTCATGATTCTGATTATGGAATCCATTTTTCCAATTTCAAAACACATAAATTACATAAATTTATTTAAAATTAATTCCCATTGTCAAAACCAAAAAGCGTGTTTTTAAGAAGTAAAAACTACCAAAAGATTGACACGTGTTTATGTCCAATTTAAAAGTGAAATTACTTAAAATGAAAATGTTGACCTCACTTGTTTTGAAAATCCCAATTATGCTTTCATATACTTTGATAATCTCAATCTAATGTTTTTATATATATTAATTATTTCAATCTATGATCAAGATGATAATAATATTAAAATAATCCCTGAGATATGTTAATCCATGTCTATCTATGTTTATATGAGTTCTGAAGTTCTTCTAACCCATTTGGATATGCTTTGCATAAAACAGACAAGTGTTAAGTCACCGATCTGGGTATAACTGCTAATATAGAGCTACTGGTACTCAGTCTACCAATAGACATAGTCACCGATACACAAAGGTCACCGATATGTACAAGAGCTATCGACAGACACCAAGTCTACCGATAGGAAAGAAACCGAGCTACTAGTAGAATAGGTCTACCGATATGCATAAGTCCACTGGTAAGCAAGTCTACCGACCGATTCAGTTTACCGATACATGACACTAAGAGCTACCGATACGAGCTACCGACCGGCCTACTGATACAGACTGGCGACTGATATGAACCGACTCACACAGTCTACCGATACAAGTATAGATCTATTGATAGAACCAGTCCATCGAGCTACCGATAGATTAAGTCTACTGATAGAAGGAGTTGCTGATACCTAGAGCTACCGATACCAACAAGCTACTGATGCAAGTTCAAATAGCTACTGATGGAAGGTTTTGCTACACAAAAGACCACCGTACACATTTACCAACATGAGCTACTAATGATTGACCAACCAGTCAAACTCTATACTCTCAATACTATTTATTTATTAAGCTAATGGTTACATGGGATGTTTTTAATGCAGTTAATGTTATTTAATGATCTCTGTTGCCATGTCAGGGAACCATACCTAGTACCCATGTAAAAGTTAATCATTCCCATTTTCTAGAGCTGAAAGCTATAAAAGGGAAGATAAAGACTTAGCTGAATAAAATGAAAAGGATGAGAAGTAGAGAACACTGGGTGTGCATACGACAAGCATCAAGGAACTAAGAAGGCACACTGGTGAAAAAGAAAAGGGATGAACATCATTCAAACGTGGCGTATTCGTGAAAGACTAAATCCATACTCCAAGAACACTGGACAGACATGAAGCTAGTCATTTTCTAGGAGAACACAAGCCGCATCTTGAGTAGAGAACTACCAAGAACACTTCATGCACTCAAGCTGACAAGTTGGACCAAGAACCAAAGAAGAAAATGACACTCTGTTTTTTGAGTAGAAACCAAAGGACTCATAAGTTTTTCTGACCAACCAAATGAGTCCAGAGCTGCACTGCCAATCACTAAATATTTTCTAAACTCTTTCTCACTTTATTTAGTGATTCTATCTTTACATTTCGAGCAGTGTGTTTACCCTGTTTATTTTACACACACACTGTATCCTAATCTAAACTGGAGGATTCTTAAATCCTCACTCAAACTTCATAACCCTTTATTTCCCAATGTGGATAGTGGTAGAGGTCGAGTAAGACCTGGAAAGCCTGTGTGCTATTGTTTGTGTTTCCCACGTAGAACTGTGGTAGAGGCCTTTGGACCTAGATAGTAGTGTACTATTGTTTACCCCTGATCTAGGGTGTGGATAAATTTATATAAATTTTTGAGAGGACTAAGTCTCGTCTTGAGACTGAACCTCCTGGTTATCTCTGCTGTGCTTTTTAGTTTAAGTCATAAGAATACTATATATATTTATTTCATAATCCGCTGCTATTACTTTGAAATAAAAAACTATTTTAAAGCTACTTTGATAGTTAAATTAGTAAGTGTTTATACTTATTGTAAACTAGTAAGTTAGTTTCAAATGTTAATTTAATCTTCAGATTAAGTCAACTGAGACCTAATCAATATTTGAGAAACTGATTGAACATTTATACTCTGTATAGATTCAGTACAGTTTAAATTTTTTATTTAAATTGGGGGATTTTAAGAGAAATATTTTTAACAGAAATTTTTATTGGAAGTCAATTCACCCCTCTCTTGAGTATCCACTCCGACCAACATTTGGTATCAGGTGACTTTTTTTTGTTAAAGGATCGTTGACATACTCTGTTTTTCAACTGTGATTTTAGTTGTGTCTTTAAAGATATTACATTTCTGTTAGTTCTAAATTTTATCTCTTTAAAATTTATTTTCTAAAATCTAGTTATGGACAATAGACTAGAGGGTGATGCTACTAACATGCCACCTTTCTTTAATGGAACCAATTATTCCCAGAGGAAACTTAAGATGAAAATACATTTGGAAAGTATGAGTTTTGATATTTGGACTGCTATAGAGTCTCAATATAAAATTCCAGAAACTGAAAGAACAACTTGGGATAAACCTACAAAGACTGCTTACAATAATAATTGTAAAGCTATGAATTCCCTGTACTGTTCTTTAGGAGATGAAGAGTTTAATAGAATATTTTCTTGCAAAACTGCATATAAAATATGGGATACTTTGGCTGTTTCTCATGAGGGAACAACCAATGTTAAAGAAATGAGACTGAATACTTATACTATTAAATATGATAATTTTAAAATGAAAACTGACGAACCTATTTCTGATATGTATCTCGGGTTTAATGAGATATTAAATACAATGAGTTCACTTGGAAAAGCTGTTCTAGCTAATGAACAAATTATGAGGATACTGAGGTGTCTACTAGACCGATGGAGAGGCACATCTGTTTTAATCAAAGAGTCATGTGACATTGGAGCTCTACCTGTCAAAGAGCAAATTGGTAAGCTTATGATGTATGATGAAGAACTTAAGATAAATAAAGAAGAGGATGATGAACCCAAAAGAAAATCTGTAGCTTTTAAGTCTACTGCCTCTAAGATCAAGGACAAAGAAAATGCTCAAATACCTACTGAAAGTTCAACCAGTGAAGATTCTGATTCAGACAGTGATGTTGAAATGGCTCAAATAGCCAGGAGATTCAAGAATTTCTATAGGAAGAAGAAATTCTTCAGAAAATTTAACTACAAAGGAAAGTATGACAACAAAGGACATTGGAAAAAGGATTGGAAAAAGCCTGACAAGGAGGATGATATAGTCTGCTATGAGTGCAAAAGGAAAGGAAACATCAAGGCTGACTGTCCAAAACTAAAATTCAAAAAGAAATATTATTATAAGGACAAGAAGTATAAGAAAGCTATGAAAGCTACTTGGAGTGCATCAGAAGACAGCACAAGTGAATCTAAAGTTTCTGATTCTGAGAAGAATCGTGCCAACATGTGTTTCATGACCAACACATCTGAGGTAACTTTACATACTCCTACTTTAAATTCCTATTATTCTAGAACTGAATCTGATTCGGATTCTAAAAACATGACTAGTGAGGAATTATTTGAATATTGTAATATACTGGAAGATACATGAAATTAACTTAAGGATAAATACAAATCATTGAAGAAATAGCATGCTCTCACTACAACTGTTAAAACTGAACTTACTATTGAAAAAGAGAAAAATGCTCAACTGTTAAAGGAAAACACTGAACTAAAAATGTCTAATGAGAAACTTAGAAAGGACTTAGAAAAGTTCACAAATGGAAAAGATACACTTACACAAATGTTAGGAAGGCAAGTTGCACCTAAATACACTATTGGTTTGGGATACCAACCTGGAAAAAGACAGTTCACTAAAACTCGATTTATTCCTAAGTTTGGAAGAAATTCTGCTTATTCGAGTTCTGGAAATTCGTATGCTTCAACCAGCTATTTATATGGTTATAGATCAAATAAAGTTTATCTTTCAAAATATATTGATTCTGTAAATTATATGAGACCCATAAGACAAATATAGGTACCTAAGGCTTTGATTTCTAACCTATCTGGACCCAAGAAAATCTGAGTACCAAAATCATTTCCTATCTAAAACTGTTTTGTAGGAAAACTGTTTGAAGAGTTCTCACAAGAAGGTATGGTACTTGGAGAGTGGATGTTCAATACATATTTCTGGAGATTATTCATGATTCAAAAGCTTAATAAATGTTGATAGAGGACATGTCACCTTTGGTGATAATTCTAAAGGAAAAATCATCGGCCTAGGCCAGATTGGTAACACTAATTCAGTTTTAATTTCTAAAGATTTATTTGATGATGGACTTAAATATAACCTGTTAAGTATTTCTCAATTATGTGATGATGGATTTAATGTGAAATTTGAAAATGATTCCTGTAATGTTTTTAATTATAATAATATTTTAGTATTTTCTACTTTAAGAAATGAAAATGTTTATGTTGTTGATTTAAATGCTTTAGCTAAACAACATGTTACTTGTTTAAATGCTTTTCATAGAGAATCTTGGCTATGGCACAGAAGATTAGGACACTGCAACATCTATTCACTTAGAAAACTGACTAAGAAAAACTTGGTTAGAGACCTACCTAATCTTGAATTCCCAAATGACAAAGTTTGTAATCCCTTCCAATAGGGAAAGCAACATAAAGTTTCTTTTAAATCAAAGAAATAAGTTTCAACTTCTCAACCTCTTGAGTTGGTTCACATGGACTTGTTTGGACCTTCAAGATTTTCTAATTTAAATGGGAAGCACTATGTTCATGTCTTGGTAGATGAATTTTCTAGATATACTTGGGTATACTTCTTAGCTCACAAAAGTGAAGCTTGCTCTTACTTTGTTAAATACTCTAAGTCTATAGAAAACCTTAGTGGACTTAAGATTAAAACCCTGATAAGTGATCATGGACGTGAGTTTGAAAATCAAGAGTTTGAATCTTATTTCTCACACAATGGCTATAGTCACAACTTTTCCGCTCCTAGGACACCTCAACAGAATGGTGTAGTAGAAAGAAGGAATATAACCCTTTAAGAAATAGCTAGAACCATGCTTAATGAGTATGATCTGCCTATTTACTTTTGGGCTGAAGCTGTTAATACAGCTTGTTATACTATTAATAGAGTCTTAATTATATTAGTTCTTAAGAATACCCCATATGAGATATGGAACAATATAAAACCCAAAGTGAGTTACTTTAGAGTCTTTGGATGCAAAGTTTTTATTCTTAATACAAAGGATAATCTGGAAAAGTTTTCTTCTAAGAGTGATGAAGGAATTTTTCTAGGTTATTCTTTAACTAGAAAAGCATATAGAGTCTTTAACAAGAGAACCAAATGTGGGGAAGAATCTGTTCACATCAAGTTTGATGAAACTGATCCACATGAGCCTAAAACCTCTCTTGAAAATCTTTAAGAAGATTTGAGTGTTCTGGACCTTAATGATAAATCTAAAGAACCTGCTATAAACATATCCAGTTCTGGACATATTTCAGAATCTGCTTCTGTTGAACCCAAACTTGGAGATGAACCTGAAATTTCTAGTCCTACATTTACTAGATCAACTAGGATTATAAAGAATCATCCTTTAGATGCTGTTGTTGGTAATCTTGATAGAGGGACACAGACTAGAGCTTCTCTAAGAAACCAGGTTGAACATCAAGCCTTTCTTTCACAGCTAGAACCTAAAAATATCAATGATGCTATCAATGATGAATTTTGGGTAATGGCTATGCAAGAAGAGTTAAATCAATTTGAAAGAAACAAAGTCTGGGAATTAGTTGACAGACCTAAGTAAACTTTAACAATAGGCACTAAATGGGTTTTTAGAAACAAAGTTGATGAATATGGAAACATAGTTAGAAACAAAGCTAGGATAATTGCACAAGGATATAGTCAAGAGGAAGGTATAGATTATGAGGAAAACTTTGCACCTATAGCTAGATTAGAAGCTATTAGGATATTACTTGCCTATACTGCTCATCTGAATTTCAGGTTATATCAAATGGATGTTAAAAGTGATTTTCTAAATGGTTTTATTGTCGAAGATGTTTTTGTTGAACAACCAACTAGATTTACTAATCCTCATTTTCCAAATCAAGTTTTTAAACTTTCTAAATCTTTATATGGTTTAAAACAAGCTCCAAGAGCTTGGTATGATAGACTTAGTAATTTTCTTATATCAAAAAGTTTTACTAAAGGGATTGCTGATCCAACTCTTTTTATTAAACGAATCTCTAAAGATGTTTTAATAGTTCAAATCTATGTTGATGATATTATTTTTGGATCTTCTAAACACTCTTTATGTACTGATTTTTCAAAGAGTATGCAAAATGAATTTGAAATGAGTTTAATGGGAGAACTCAAATATTTTCTTGGATTTAATGTTTTCCAAAATGAAAATGGTATTATTTTGAATCAAAGTAAATATACAAAGGATCTTTTAAAATGTTTTGGTTTGGATAGTATTAAGGAAAGTGATACTCCTATGAGTACTGTTTGTAAATTGGATGCAGATGAAACTGGAAAACCAGTGGATCAAACCAATTACAGAGGTATGATTGGAAGCTTAATTTACCTTACCTCTAGTCAACTAGATATTATGTTTAGTGTGTGTATGTGTGAAAGATTTCAATCTAATCCAAAAGAATCTCATTTACTTGCTGTTAAAATAATTTTTAAGTATCTTAAACACACTGTAAACTTAGGTTTGTTTTACCCAAAAGGACAACCCTTTGAGTTAATGAGTTATTCAGATGCTGATTTTTCTGGTTGCAAGTTGGATAGAAAAAGCACATCAGGAACATGTCATCTATTGGGAAAATCCTTAGTATCTTGGTGTAGTAAAAAGCAGAATTCTGTAGCATTGTCCACTACCGAAGCAGAGTACATAGCTGCTGGTAGTTGTTGTGCACAAATTATGTGGATGAAACACACTCTTTTGGACTATGGATATGACTTTAAGCATGTTGTAATCAACTGTGAAAACATTAGTGCAATAAATATCTCGAAGAACCCTGTGTCTCACTCTAGGACCAAACACATTGATGTAAGACACCATTTCTTGAGAGATCATTATCAAAAGGGTGATATTATTCTTGAGTTTATTGGTACTGAACATCAATTAGATGACATTTTCACTAAACCTTTGAGTTCGGAGAGGTTAAGTTACATTAGACATGAGTTAGGTATGTTTAACCTTGATCGATATCTATTCTCACCGATGTGAAATTCTCACCGATGTAAAATGCTCACCGATGTAAAATTCTCACCAATGTAAAATTATCACCGATGTAAAATTCTCACCAATGTAAAATTCTCACCGATGTGAAATTCTCACCGATGTGAAACTCTCACCGATGTGAAACTCTCACTGATGTAACCTCACTGATAGGAATTCTCACTGATAGACCCTACTGATGATTGCACTGTTTTAAACTTCTGTCTGTCGCTATAATCTAAATCGTTTTTACGTTATTTCATTTTATTTATTTATTTTATGATTCCTAAATGATAAAACTAAATTCTGAGCTATTTCTCAATCCACCGAGCCTCGAACCTTTACCCTCAACCCTTAGCTCCCGAATCCTTAGAGAACCCTAAATCCCTCGAATCTGAGATGACAAAAACCAAACTCCCTTCTATTAGAGATGTTGCTGATGAGCCAAAAGAAAAGAAGCAAAAGTTTGGGCTAGAAGTAAGTGGAAGTGCTAGCATGACAAGATCAGGAAGATGACCCGTAAATCTTCATCTGCAAAATCGAGTTATTGTGATTGAAAAGGAGCTGTGTGTAGAATTGCTGCTACCTAGCAAGTCCTTAGTGATCGAAGTGCTTGAAGATCAAAAATGGGTGGAGTGTTTTTTGAACAACAATGGTACCTTCTTTCCAAAGTTAGCGAAACAGTTTTATGAGTTTGTAACCTTTGAGAAATCTGAGAATGAAAATCAAGTGTCTTCGTTTGTGAATGGAAAGAAGATATCGTTTTCATATATTGAATGGGATGAGTGCTTAAAAGTTCCGCATGAAGGGGTATCTGGATATGTATCGAGATCCATGCCACCTACCAGTGATATTTTCGACTATGAGACTGCTTTGGAAGAGTTGACTGGTGATGGAAGTCAAAGACAAGTAGTTGCTATAGAAATGGATGGAGAGAACATATTGTTGTTCACATTCGTTCAACATGTCTTGATACCGAGGAGATGATACTTTGCCAATTTGAGATATCAGGATATATATCTCCTACATCTCTTAAGACATTATGTAAAAGTTAATCTGTGCAGACTGCTGATGATCCAAATGGAAGACACGACAAGGCAAAAATCAAAGACAAATGCCCTATTCTTTGCTAAGTTAATTTCTATGATGATAAAGGTAAAAGGGGTAGCTGAGTCTCAAGATGAGATAGTGGTAGTGAAGAATAAATTTTGTATCACATAAACATTGTGCAAATACATGAGGATAAATTAGAACCCTTGGAGAGGAGAATGGGTCAATGATGACCAGAAGGTATATGAAAAATTTAATCATGTGGATCATCCTTCAAGACCAAAGGATGTGAGGGATCCAGGTATGAGACCTGATGAAGAGGATCCAGAATATAGTGATGATTCAGAAGAGGAAGAGTCCTCTGCTGATGAAGGAGGAGAACCTAACTTACCTCTTAGTCTAACTCCTGAAAATCAAGATCAACATAAATTAGATAAGGAAGAAGCTGCTTTAGAGGATATTGAAGTGGCTGCTATAGAAAATGAAGAATATGTTCATGAAAGTGAAGAATATCTATCAGCTAATTTGAGTCTGAGTCCAGTGATTGGAAAATATTTAGTTCCTTCTATGGATGCAAATGAAGTTGACATACCCTTGCCTAGTTTGGAAGACTCTTCTGCTATTGCAGAGAAATAATTGATAGTGGAAGATTCTCCTGAGAAAGGAAGACCTGCTGATAATACTGAGAATGTTGTTATCTTAATTGAGGATGCACCAGTTGAGGGGGAGCATAAAACCAATGTTGGAAGTGTTATAGTGGCTGCTGGAATTGAAGATTGGGCAGAAGACCCAGGTTTTGTAGTCTGTGGTTTAGACTATCCTGATTCTGACAATGAAGCATCTCTCAATAGACCTAAGATTACTTATGATATTGATACTGAGTTACTACCTGAAGATGTGGTCAGAATGCATGACCTGTATACTTTAAATAAAAAGCTTAAGGACAATTTTGTGGAAGAGGTAAAGATGATGGAAGTTTCTCTGGTCTCTTTAGTTCAATCGATCATGATTGACTCAGTGGTCAGTTTAGCATCTGAAAGAGTACCCACTGTAGTTTCAACTGCTGATATGATCACAAGTGCTGATCTGGAATCCTTGAAGGATGAACTGAAAGAATCTTTTGATGCATCAGTTGCTGAGATGAAGCTTTATTTTGCTGAAGAGATGAAGATGTTGGAAAGATCATTTGAACTCTCTCTAGGTTGTAATTTGTCAACCTTCATGGCAGAAATAGTGGAAGAAGTTAAAGACTTCCAGGATCAAGTTTCTAAACTTGAAGCAGATCTTGAAGCTCTAAAGGAATCTATTATTTCTTTAGACTCTTACATGATCTCAAAATCCCAAGCAGACAAGGACTTAGCCTATTTCAAGAGTGTGGTAAGCCAGATAGTTTCAGTGTTTGAATGTTTTAAAACTTCCATGAAAGATCATGTTAAAACCCAGGACTCTCAAGTTCAAAATCTTATCAGTGGGTTGACCAAGAATTTCAAGGAAACAATAACTTTCTCTGTTGGTTCTATTGCATCTAAACCCTCTATAGATCTGAATCAAATTCGAGATGTGATGAAGGAGGAGCTTGGTCAAGCTTCAACCAGTTTCTCTATGGACTCTTCTGAGCTGAGAAAAGTTGTGATTTCTGCCATATATTCAGCTAGAGATATAATGAGGATAGTCCAAGACTATATGAGAGAATCATTTGCCTCTCAGAAAGAAGTGAAAGATAAGGTGGACTCCTATTTCTCTAAGATTTTCACCAAGAGTCAACTCAACAATCACTTCAAACTTCTATTGGAAAATATGAAGCTGCATCCTGTCAATCAAGCTTTCAGAGAACAAGTTAGAAAGCTAAGGGAATTGAATCCAGTCTTGGACAAGTTTATGGAGAACAAGGATGACTTCATATCCACTATGGTGAGAGGAGGATGAATAATTATGGATTTCAGAAATATGTTGCTGCCTTTTTGCATGTTGATGCTAGGCTAGTGATTGTCCCTCCTGCCTTACCAGCCTCTGCCTCTACTGCTTCTCCAGTTCAGATGACTCCTGCCCAAGAAATTCGAAGCCTCACTCCTCTGATCACTCAAAGATCTCCTCAGTATAGACCGGGAACAATTTCTGTGGCTCAGCCTCCAATGATCATTTTTGGAATTCCTAAGCCTTCACCTGCAACCACTTCACCTGAATCCTCTTCTGCTCCCAAGGGAAAATCTCACATTGAGGATGTGGATTGAACAAGTGGCTAGACAGTTTGATAGGAATCCATTGTATTTTGTTTATTTCTTTTTACCTTATCTGGAACATGAAATGAAACTGGTTTTTATCTCTTTTCTAATTTTTATTTTTATTCTTCTTCTCTTTGGTTTCCCACTTTTTGATTATCAGAAAGGGGGAGAAATATTTTACCGAGCTTTTACAAAGGGGGGGAAATACTCTCTAAGTATCAAAGAGGGAGAAATATTCACCCAAGGGGAGAGATATTAATGAAAGGGGGAGAAATTTTATCTAAGGAAAAGATATCATGCTTTACTCCTCTGATACTGTCACATTTCATTCTCTGATACCATTTTCTCTAACTCTCTGATGCCACTAAATTTTACTTTTGATATCATTACATTTAATTTTATCTCTGATACTATCACATTTTCTTCCACCTCTGATCCATTATGTTTATAACATACTGTTTCTCTGAGATAATTGCATTTAATGATATATCCTCAGATACTTCTACTCACTATTTTAAAATGATAATATCATAGGTTGTGATTATCAAAAGGGGGGAGATTGTTGACCTCACCTATTTTTATAATCCCAATTATGCTTTCATATACTTTGATAATCTCAATATAATGTTTTTCTATATATTAATTCTTTCAATCTGTGATCAAGATGATAATAATATTAAAATAATCCCTAAGATATGTTAATCCATGTCTATCTATGTTTATATGAGTTCTGAAGTTCTTCTAATCCATTCAGATATTCTTTGCATAAAACAGACAAGTGTTAAGTCACTGATCTGGGTATAGATACTGATATAGAGCTACCGGTACTCAGTCTACCGATAGACAGAGTCACCGATACACAAAGTTCACCGATATGTACAAGAGCTACCGAGAGACACTAAGTCTACCGATAGGACAGAAACCGAGATACCGGTAGAACAGTTCTACCGATATGCATAATTCCACCGGTAAGCAAGTCTACCGACAGATTCAGTTTACCGATACAGAACACTAAGAGCTACCGATACGAGCTACCGACCGGCCTACTGATACAGACTGGTGACTGATATGAACCGACTGACACAGTCTACCGATACAAGTATAGAGCTACTGATAAAACCAGTCTACCGAGCTACCGATAGAGTAAGTCTACCGATAGAAGGAGTTGTTGATACCTAGAGCTACCGATACCAACAAGCTACCGATGCAAGTTCAAAGAGCTACCGATGGAAGGTTCTGCTACACAAAAGACCATCGTACACATTTACCAACATGAGCTACTAATGATTGACCAACCAGTCAAACTCTATACTCTTAATACTATTTATTTATTAAGATAACAGTTATATGGGATGTTTTTAATGCAGTTAATATTATTTAATGATCTCTGTTTCCATGTCAGGGAACCGTACCTAGTACCCATGAAAAAGGTAATCATTCCCATTTGCCGGAGTTGAAAGCTATAAAAGGGAAGATAAAGACCTAGCTGAATACGATGAAAAGGCTGAGAAGTAGAGAACACTGGTTGTGCATACAACAAGAATCAAGGAACTAAGAAGGCACACTGGAGAAAATGAAAAGGGATGAACATCATTCAAACACGGCGTATTCATGAAAGGCTAAATCCATACTCCAAGAACACTGGACAGACACGAAGCTAGTCATTTTCAAGGAGAACACAAGCCGCATCTTGAGTGGATAACTACCAATAACACTTCATGCACTCAAGCTGACAAGCTGGACCAAGAACCAAAGAAGAAAACTACACTCTGTTTTTTGAGCAGAAACCAAAGGACTCAGAAGTTGTTCTGACCAACCAAACGAGTCCAGAGCTACACTTCCAATCACTAAATCTTTTCTAAACTCTTTCTCACTTTCTTTAGTGATTCTATATTTACATTTCGAGCAGTGTGTGTACCCTGTTTATTTTACACACACACACTGTCTCCTAAGCTAAACTGGAGGATTCTTAAATCCTCACTCAAACTTCATAACCCTTTGTTTCCCACTATGGATAGTGGTAGAGGTCGAGTAAGACCTGGACAGCCTGTGTGCTGTTGTTTTTGTTTCTCACGTAGAACTGTGGTAGAGGTCTTTGGACCTGGACAGTAGTGTACTGTTGTTTACCCCCGATCGAGGGTGTGGATCAATTTATATAAATTGTTGAGAGGAATAAGTCTCATCTTGAGACTGAACCTCTTAGTTATCTCTGCTGTGCTTTTTAGTTTAAGTCATAAGCATACTATATATATTTATTTCATAATCCGCTGCTATTACTTTGAAATAGAAAACTATTTTAAAGCTACTTTGATAGTTAAATTAACAAGTGTTTATACTTATAGTAAACCAGTAAGTTAGTTTCAAAAGTTAATTTAATCTTCAGATTAAGTTAACTGAGACATAATCAATCTTTGAGAAAATGATTGAACATTTACACTCTATATATATTCACTACAGTTTAACTTTGTTTTTAAATTGGGGGATTTTAAGAGAAATATTTTTAACAGAAATTTTTATTGGAACTCAATTCACCCCCCTCTTGAGTATCCACTACGACCAACAGAAAAAAATTGGATTAAATGATAAAAATATAATCCAATTACACTTTAAAACCAATTAAAATGAAAATATAACTATATAAATAAATTAGATGAAAAGACAGTTTTGACTTAAAATGCAGTATTTTTCACTATTCATTAAAAAAATGAACTTTATCAGAAAAATACAAAAAAATTACCCAAAGTAAATTTTGATGTCTTGATTCTAAAGAAGAAGTTTATTTTTTCCAATAGAACATATAAAAGTGACAAAAACTATATTTAAAAAGGGTTCACCAGTAAAAGGCGGTAAAATGACCTTTTAAAGAATATTAGAGTATTTCATGCTTAAAATCAGATTCATTCTTATTTTAAGCCTCTAAAATTTATTGGATAAATTTAAAGGCATTTAACAAACATTTATAATCATATTTTATTTAGTTCTGTTCATTCCTACTAATACAAAGACCATGAGCTAACTACCATTTAAAATAATAATATTATTATATTATTTTTTTGTGTAACTCAAAGTTGTGTGGAACGTAAGATTTCAAAGAAACTCGTTGTTGCGTGTTGAGTACACCATCAGAAAATGAATCCCCTTTAATGTAAAAATAATATCTTATTCATAAATATTAATAGAAATGAAAAAGTATTATTCTATAAATATTGGGGTCGTTACAATTAATCACCCAATTAATTATATATTTCACAACCTAAAAGCATAAAATTAATTCATCATTAATCATTTCATTCTCCCAATAAACAATTTAATCCAACATTGCAATCAACTTTATCAAAAGAAATAAATCAACAAAACTATATTTTATTAATTAGGAAAAGTTTAAAATCATACCTCAATGAATTTGGATTAGCCAAAGCGTCCTAATTCAAACCGTGACCCGCTCATGCATACGCACTTCCACAATAATGTGCGAGCGTACTTGGAATTAATCACATCACCCTAAAATGATAACTGGCACCCAAAATTAGTGCGGTGAGGACCAATTCACCTTTAATTAATTCACCACAACTCAAATACACCATAAGCATCTAATTTAAAGGGTGTGAAACCAATTATAAGGTTTATAGTATTACCAAAAAATGAAGGCGGTGAATCAAATCAAGCCAAACCACTATGACTTCGGCGACAATTGTCTAAATACAACCCAACGGGTACTGAGATATCTTCTGCACCACCTAGGATCAGAAGAAACAAGAAATCCGGGTTAATCCTGAACCTAGGGTTTAGGACCAATAGAACCTGGGTGAAGGAGATCCGAGACAACCAATGCGAAGAATGGAACATGCAGAGAAGGACTTACCTTGATGATATAGAAAACTTCTGTGAATATTCTGGGAGAAGATAGCCGTGCGAATAGGGTGTCAAAGAGCAGGGTGGTGCGCCACCCATGGGTGTTGCACCATGGGTGTGTCACACCCCCTATAGGAGGAGGGAGAGGTGCACTGCCCTCTTTTTTTCTCCCTTAAATAAATTAAAGTTCTAATTTAAAATATAAGAATTAATATAATAATAATAATAACCATCATATTATTATTATTACCCTTTAATATTATACCCCTTTGATAAACTCCAAAATCTCATTTACACATTATTCAATTAAATTCTCCTTAATAAAATTTAATTAAATGAGTTCTCCAACTCATGGTATTTAATTAAATTCTCTCAACATTCAATTTAATCAAATTAAAACCCTCATTTCACATTAATTAATTAAATTTTTATTAACCTTGAATTTAATTAAATAAATCCTCTATTTTACATCATTTAATTAAATTCCATTTAACTCAATTTAATTAAATAAAACTATCCATCTCACACCATTTAATTAAACTAGTACCCAACTCGTGCATTTGCATAGTGTGATCATTTTAATTACAAATTCACAAACACACGTACATAGTTATCAGTTATTAAAAACTTTAGACAAATGCAATATAGAAATAGAATAAAACGTAATGGTTAGTAATGATTGATATTGATCAGTTTTTGAGAATCTAATACATGTAAGGATAGATAAACTATAAGGTATTATCAAGGAGAGATCGATGTAAGATGAAGTATGCAGGATATGATTAAAGATGTAAATGAAATAAGTGAATGTAGTATGATTTCATGAGAGATTGTGATCATCATTAGTAGAGTGGGATAAAATGAAGCTAAAGAAGGAATTAACGAGCAGGAAATGTATATATAAATTAAATATGAAATGAAAAAAAAACAATTGCATTTAAAAAATATAGAATTAAAGGAAAATGTTTCTATAGATGGAAAATCAATTTTCACATATTATTCCCACAAATGATATTACTTCCCTTAAATAAACTAGAAAAAATAAATTTTTATATTAATATACTATAAATTGAAAACCCAAAATATGGATTTGAATCTTTAAATGAAGTTAAAATGTATGAGAAACACTAAAAGATATAATAAAAATGCTACCATGATGTTATATTATCAGAAAAGTTAAAACTGAATAATAATATGAATTTCAAGAAAAAAATAGGGGATTATGGAAAAAAATATAAGATGGATTTTTACAAAAATCAGAATTCCACCCCTCAAATAAAAAACCAACTAGAGTGTCAATTTCTCTTTTATGTCATACTCTTCCACAATACCATGATAAAAATACAAATTTCTATCAAAAACCAGTTTCTGTTCATTAAAGGGAACATATTCCTTCACTTAGATCTAGAACTTGAGGCACTTGATGGAGTTGGAACACTCCACCTGAAATAGGATTGTTTTCCCCATAGAAATTTCTATAAAAATTAGTATTTTACCCTTCAATGGATTAAGCACATGGAGGATAGAGTCCTTTTATATGCTGTAATCTACTAATGTATTGCCATCCTCAAGCTGGTCGGATCCAAAAACCACCTTCCGATCATACATAGGAAGATCCTCACTACAATGAATCTCAGTACTCACTCTATGGACAGTGTGAGAACTCTCCACCTAGAGCGGAACCTCCTTCCTAGTAGGGGTGTTTCACAAAAATCTACATTCCTCACTTCTATCCTGCATTCCTTACTTCTGGAAGAAGGTGAGATTCCTTTATATGTCACTATCTGATGATCTATAGCCATCATCTCCGGCCCTATCCTGGATTTTGACAACCTTTTCAATGACACCGGATCTTGTGACATCCATAATTACGGTCTTACTGCAGGCAAATGTTTTCACAAAATATTTTCACAGAGACCATCATCAACTACATACGTCATCTTGAAAGTCCATGAATCTATAAGTTGGTAATGAAAAATAAATATTCATCAGTACTGTAAATGTAATTCAATGTATCGACATACCCAATTACTTGGTTCAAATGTGTACTGATACAAACACATCAGTCATGGAAATCCAAGAATCAGTCACTAACCATGTCTTGTTACTTGGACCAACATCAACTACAAGAATCAGTTACCAAATTTATTTTCAGATACCACATCTCATTACATTAGTCCTCAATGTTTTTAGTTACCAACCATGTCTCATTTCATCATCCAAATATTGGAGGACTGATGCAAATTTAGTTGCAAATACCATGAAACTATAAGAATTGGTAACCAAAAAATTCATCATTTTCCTGAAACAAATCATCACCAAACGCGTTTACCTAACTGGGAAACATGGTTGGTGATGATTCAATAAATCTTCATTAACAATTTAATTATTCACTATTTGGATGCCATTATACATTTAATTTTTTTACATAACCAATAAAATAAACAAAAGATAAGGTCATTTAAGGTTCATGTGTATTAAGATGTTGTGAGACTAATTTTTATGTATGTGATTTTATTAGTATTTTAAAAAAAAATCAAGATTATAAAAATGTATAATGTCATCCAAATTAATTTATAATTTATTATTCATTCAAGTATGTTTCATATAACATGAGAGTTAAATGATAATTAACTCCTTAGAGTTAAATATTTAAATTATATTTGGTCAATGATCAGTAGGGAAAGACATATGTGTTCACAAGATATAAATATCAACATGGGTAGTGGATCTTATATAGATACATTTTTCCCTTTTAACACATACCAACCCTTAACCTGCATGTAGTGTCACCCGAAGGAAGCTTCTCCATTTGAAGAAGAGTCGCATCATGGACCTACAATACCTTATCACTAAGGCAAGATGTGTATATATGTAAACTATAATTAAATAATATGAATAAACTGTATGTATAAAATGTAATATTAAAATATGAAATACCTATAGGTCCATCCATTCCATAAATCCCATCATGATGAAAAGTGATGTCATCATCTCCCCTCTTTTCAACCTGAACACCAGACCCATTACCAGACCTCAACCTTCATATTTTATTAACACGATTATGATAGGAGAGGACAAACTATAGTATAGATAAAGACACATGAGATTTAAATGATAATTAACTTCTTAGAGTTATAAATTTAAATTATATTTGGTCAATGATCAGTAGGAAAAGACATGTTTTCACAATATATAAAGATCAACATGGGTAGTGCATCATATATAGATACATTTTCCCTTTTAACAAATACCAGCCCTCAACCTTCATGTAGTGTCACCCAAAGGAAGTTTCTCCATTTGAAGAAGAGTTGCATCATGGACCTACAATTCCTTGTCACTAAGACAAGATGTGTATATATGTGAAATTTAATTAAATAATATAAATAACTTGTATGCATAAATGTAATATTAAAATATGAAATACCAGTAGGTCCATCCATTCCAGGAATCCCATCCTGCTGAACAATCATTTCATCATCTCCCCTCTTTTTGACCTGAACACCAGAACCATTACCATCCTTTAACCTCTATATTATATTGACACGATGATTATAAGAGAGGACAAGCTATAGTATAGATATAAACATGATAGTTAAATGATAATTAACTCTTTAAGAGCTAAATATTTAAATTATATTTGGTAAATGATCAGTAGGGAAAGACATGCTTTCACAAGATATAAAGATAAATATGGGTAGTAGATCATATATAGATACATTTTCCATTTTAACACATACTAGCCCTCAACCTACATAGTGTGTCACCTGAAGGAAGCTGCTCCATTTAAAGAAGAGTTGCATCATAGACATGCAATGCCTTGTCATTAAGGAATGATGTGCATATATGTAATCTCTAATTAAATAATATGAAAAAAATTTATGAAAAAAATGTAATATTGAAATATGAAATACCAATAGGTTCATCCATTCCCCGAATACCATCCTACTGAATATTCATGTCATCATCTCCCCTCTTTTCAACTTGAACACCAAACCCATTACCAGCCCTCAACCTGCATATTATAAAACTCATTTTATAAAAGAGGACAAGATATAGAATAGATAAAGACACATGAGAGTTAAATGATAATTATCTCCTTAGAGTCAAATATTTAAATTAGATTTGGTCAATGATCAGTAGGAAAAGACATATGTTTTGAAAAGATATAAAGATAAACATGGGTAGTGGATCATATATAGATATATTTTTTCCTTTTAACAAATACTATCTCTCAACCTGCATGTAGTGTCACCTGAAGGAATCTCCATTTGAAGAAGCATTTCATCATGGACCTATAATGTCTTATCACTAAGGAAGGATGTGTATATATGAAAACTGTAATTAAATAATATGAAGAAAATTTATGCATAAATGTAATATTGAAATATGAAATATTAGTAGGTCCATCCATTCCAAGAATCCCATCCTGATGAACAGTCATGTCATTATCTCCCCTCTTTTCGACCCGAACACTAGACCCATTAATAGCCCTCAACCTGCATGTAGTTTCACCCAAAGAAAGCTTCATTTGAGGAGGAGTTGCATCATGGACCTCCAATGACTTTTCACTGAGGCAATATGGGTATATATGTAAACTGTAATTAAATAATATGAATACATTGTATGCATATATGTAATATTGAAATATGAAATACCAGTAGGTCTATCTATTCCAAGAATCCCATCTTGCTGAACAATGATGTCATCATCTCCCCTCTTTTTGACCTCCACACCAGACCCATTACCAGCCCCCAACCTGCATGTAGTGTCACCTGAAGGAAGCACCCTTTAAAGAGGAGTTTCATCATGGACCTGCAATGACTTTTCAATAAGACATGATGTGTATATATGTAAACTGTAATTAAATAATATGAATAAACTGTATGCATATATGTAATATTGAAATATGAAGTACAAGTAGGTCCATTCTTGGAATCTCATCCTGCTGAACAGTCATGTCATCATATCCCTTAATTTCAACCTGGACACCAGACCCATTAACATAATATATTTAATGACTCCACTTATTTTCAAGGATAATTACAAACTTACAAACCTTCCATAATTTATCACCTATTGAAGGTATTTGAACCTTAAAAGGGTCGTCACCTCCTGGTACATCTAGATCAGGCTTTGCAGCCTCACCATCATGTATTGGATCAAATAAAATGTCATGATAAATCTCATTCATTGAAGGAAGAAACTCTACCAAAGAACTGTGAAAATATGTCTGGTCAAATGCACCTCTCTCTACTGGATTAGACATGTGAATTAGATGACTGATACGATTATCCTGCAAAAAAAATCTGCTGTTAAGTAATGTTAATAAAAAAATATGTTGAATACTGGAAGGAAGAATATATACCAACTCATGAAAGCCCTGTCCGTGTCATGTTAGAAATCTGATCGGGGACTTGAAGTATCAAGACACATAATCCGGCTGATCGCACAAATGAAAACATATTGTCCTCACCCCTCGTAACTGGAACTCATGTCGTATGTCCCATAAATCAATATATGTGGCATGATATCTCCTCCAATCAAAGTTACACTTCCCTAAAATCATTAGGGAATTCAGTGAAGCTAACTGATTTGGCAGGTCAGGAATAGGCTGAAAGAATCCAAACTACCTCATAACTCTGTCAGTCTGATGTCACTCGACTATATAAAAATGAATCAATGGAACCATGCAGGAGCCGGTAGCAAGAATTTCTATACAATATGGTGGAAGACTCTGAATGATATCATCTGTATATGGAATCCATGTATTCTGAAAGAAAAAATTAATAATCACTTAATAAATGAAAATATGTACAATAAAGAATAAATATTTAATAATATAAATAATAATCACTCACATCCTCTCATCGAAGGCTGTCCAGAATAAGTCTGTAGGCGTGGACGTCATGTCTAGCAGAATCTGAATATCGATGTGTCTGACTCCACCTGTAGATAACATTATTATAGTTACATTTCACAATAAAAAGATATTCAATTAAGTTATATATGAGAAGGAAGGAATAACATATCATCGTTCACGCGGAGCCTCTGCTACTATATCAGTATGCAATGGTGCATGGGCATGTAGAGATAAATGAGAGATAAGCTCTCATACCCACATCTATAGAATAACAATGCATCCCATGATCTGCATCTTATCGATGCGACAAGCGCTGCATAGCGCCCTATATGTATATTCTAGACAAGAAGACCCCCAACTATACCGATCTACCTGGTCCAAATCCCCCAGAAGAGGTAAATACTTCTAATGTACAAAAGTAGTGTAGTGATCAACAAAAAGCGCGTCACCGACCAACATCAAAATATATGCACGTGCAAATCGCAACATGGTGATCTCGCCAACATCCTACGCTAGATGTGAGAAGTGATGGTCTAACCAGGGCATGTGTAATCTACCACTGATGATGAACCTGCCATTATTGCAAACCTCTATGCCTAGTAATGTATGAACAACCTCAAACCAATCTACTCCAACTCGGCCAGTCAGAGTCACACCGTCGATGGGGAGGCCCAACATAATGGACACATACTATAGGGTAATAGTCATCCCCCTCTCTAAAATGGAATGTATGTGACTCTGACCTCCATCTCTCTACAAGTGCATCAATGAGATGATGGTCGTAAAAGGTGAAGTCGCACATCACTACGCCATAGAATCAAACACAATGAATATGGGGGATGATAGCGGGAGGTGGTGTGACATGATGGAAATGATGGGATCTACGTACAATCAGAGGAGACATATGAAGTCCCTTTAAAACAATCCATGATACATGAGTAGTCTGGGATGTGAGTAGTGGAAAATCTACCATCTGAAAAAATGATATCATCATTACTTTTTTATAGTTAATTCAATAAAAATTGTAAACTTTTATTAAAAAAAAATATAATAAGCAAAATTAGGTACAAAATATATGTGGGCCATGTTATTGGTTTAGGTTATGAATTTCTTATTTTACTGATCTCCAATGAAGTTTAATTTATTCTATTTTTTTATATAACACAACAGTGATGAAAAACTCGCTTTTAACATGTGGAAACATGATATATTTATTTTTGTTGTATGTTTATTTTTTTAATAGTTATATTATCAAAACACTCTTTATGATAAAATCCATATATGAGACAAACCAAACCTAAAACATGCCCGAAATAAAGTATGTCAGAAATAAAAGGATTCAGTACTGAAACAGCCACATATGAACCAAAATATACACATCCTTGATAAAATACACAGACTCAATCATGGATGATGGGATGTGGAGTTATGTCCTGCCACTTGAGGACATCTCGTACGAGTATGTCCTACTGTGTGACAAATACTGAATCGTGGTCCCCCTCCTAATTTTTGAAGCCAATCCATCTCATCTCTGATTCAAGTTGACTATGGTCTTTGGTCTCAGCCAAAATTACCCAAGTTTTTAGGGTTAAGCGGTCACTTGTTGTTTAACTTGGGTTGTTGAATCCTCAGAGACCTAAGAAGTAACCTACAAACACGTACATTTTATGGATTGTTTTTGGCTATGAAGTGGCCAACTTGGATTTATTTTAGATGGGTTTAAGTGAATACTAAGAGACTTAAGTTAGTTCAATTTAAAAGAATGAGTTGATCCTAGGTTATCAATTGGGGTGGATTGGATGCATTCTTTTTTCAACTATTTCAAATTCTTATATTTGAGATGGGTTCATTTAAGAAGATCAAGTAACATTATCACTTAATAGTTTAATACCTAAAAACCCTAATACTAATCACATATACACTTGGAGGATCAAAGTTTTGAGCACTCCAAGGTAAAGGTTTGTATTATAACTTGAAGTGTGCGACCTTAAAATTTAAAAAGGACGAATAATTTTTACAATCATAAAATGAAATTATCAATTAGAAGAATTTATTAGAGATTAATAGAGTGAGAAATAACATCCAATAAAACCCCTTGTTAATCCCTTGGATCAACCTATAATAGTATTATCCCTTCATTTATGCTTTGGTTTCAATGGAAGTGAGAATTAGACTCACAAGGGAGTAATTGAAGAAGTAAAAAAAACACTCTAATGGAAAAATTACCTATACCAACGGTTTGGAACTATTGGTATAGGTCCCCAAACTGTTGGCATAGCATATCTCAATAGTTTGAGAAGCCGTTTGGTGATTTTTCATGGGGATAGAACTATCCCAATGGTTTGGGGAAAATTTTTGGGAAAGACCTATCCCAATGACCGTTGGGATAGGTCTATTACAAAGATTTTCCCCAAACCATTGGGATAAGTTAATTTAAAAAAAAATTCATAGCAGAGGTTTGAACCCACAACCTCTCTATGAAATATTAAAGACTTTACAACTATCCTACAATTACCTTTGTGAATATATTTGGATATATATATATATATATATATGTGTGTGTAATTTATATATTGATTTATTTGATGATATTCGGCAAAAGAATTCATAAAAAATAAGGATACCTAACCCAATAGTTCTAAAAACCATTTGGATGGGTCTATACCAACGGTTTTGAGAACTGTTGGGATAGATACCCACCCTTTCTCAATGGTTTTCCAAAACCATTGGGAAAAGTGGCATCAAATAGGGATTTTCCCAAAGGTTTGACAATACCCTTGGGAAAGCCATACCCTTTCCCAATGGTTTTTCCAAACTATTGGGAAAAGTGGTCTCAAAGAGATATTTTCCCAATAGTTTGGAAAAACCATTGGGAAAGCCATACCCTTTCCCAACAGTTTTCCAAATCCTTGGAAAAAGTGGTCTCAAAGAGGGATTGAAAAGTGGTCTCAAAGAGGGATTTTCTCAATGGTTTTGCAAAACTATTGGGAAAAGTAGTCTCAAAGAGGGAAATTCCCAATTTTTTGGAAAAAAAATTGGCAAATAGGACCTATACCAATGGTTTTTACAAACCTTTGGTATAGATGCGTTGGTATAGGTAGGATTTCCAGTAGTGACAATAAAAAGAAAATGATCACTCCACCATTGTGTGAATAATTTAACAAGGTTTGGTGTGAATAAATTTACACCTTAAGGTAGTGGTATTAATGTAATATGGAGAAGAATATAATAATAGTAGAAGAATAACTTTTATTAATAACTAAGATGAATTAGAACAACTTATATGTGACAGAAAAACTTAAAACAACAAAATCACAACATAACATTACAATGAAAGAAAACACTAAATATGATCAACTACTTCACCACCAATGCCTTAAATAGGAATTTAAATAGGCATGGTTTGAGATCCCAATAATAAAAATCATTCTACTTGTGTATGGTAGGTCTAGGGTGGTGAAAAGTAAAGGAGAGTGGACTTCTTTATCCTTAAACCGAAGTGGCATCCAACTTGAATCCACTAAAAATAAGAGCCTAAATGAACTTATATATTGTAGAATTAGAGTGTTCTATAGAAAAATAAAATGGATCCCCCTATTTTTCCTAATATCATCTAAAATTTCAGCCCAAATAGAATTTTGTTTTGTGAGATATGTGTAAAATGGTGGACAGTTTATATGGGCCGCAGAATTTGAACCAGAATTTTATCTCCAACTTGGGCCTCCTAAAACTCTATTAAAAAAATCTAAATTAGCTTTGTAACTATTGGATTAAATGTTTCCCATGATTTCCTCTATCTTTAGTTAAATTTTTAGAATCATTGGGCTTGGATCCTGACCGCTATAGTCTCTTTATTGGGCCGCTATCCAGTTTACTTTTCCCAGAACGTGTTGTCATGAAAGCCCATTTTGGTGGTGTTTCAATGTGAATCTTCAAGTACTCCAAAATAATGAATTGTTCCTTATATAATTGGATACCTAAGAATAAAATATAAAAATAAAATCATGATCATTTTTTATTTTAGGATGCGTTCAAATATATACCAAGTAAGAGTGCACTTTAACAAACAATTACAATCCTAATGTGAAATAGTGTTCAAATTGTAAAATGCACTAAAAATGGTGTTTATGAATAATTAATCTCATGAATATTATAAATATTAACAATGAATGTTTGCCTATTTAAGTGGCGAATCGTACCCCCAACTTGAGTTTTTCTAGTCCCGAGCAAAATATATCTCAAAAAAATGAAATTCGAATTCCCTTTTCCAAAAACATTTTAATACATAATGCTCACCAAAAACCCTTATACCAAACAATCATAAAACTCATAAAAATATTTTTATACAAGATATTTTTATAAGAATATCCCAATCCCAAGCCCATTACTTTGTTCAAATTCATCATCATATTTCATCTAATATCAATTAATCATGATGATGTGTTGTGCATCACAATAGACATGGGGGTTAATCTTTATTAAAGGGGGGAATGATGGAAGTGCTAGGTGGAATCACATGTCAACATTAAGATGAGTATTCAATATATATATATATATATTGTTTCTTTTTCAATTTTCCATGGTAATTGAAATTTTACTCAATAGAGTCAACCCATGTAGCGAGACTTTGTCGATGACTCACAGGCTCAAAGATCATAGGGCACCAAGTGAATCTTACATACTCGGGAATCATCTCGAGTTAACTCAGTTAAAAAAAAGTCAAATTACCACAAATAGAGATAAAATTACTAACTATGGGCCAGAAAACTATGGATTCATGATCTCTAAGTGCCGAAATCCACACATTATGTCATTTCATTGCTCTACGTGCAAATTTATTGTTTTCTTTTTTTGATTTTTTTGAATACTCATATTAAAACTAAAATGATCACAAAACCAATGCTATTTATTTAGGGGACCCCATTAACTTAAACTAATACCCCACTATCCAAAGGACGTGCGTTGTGATCTTTTTTATTTGGATGAAAATATAAATGATGAAATATCACATTAGACAACCACACTTTCCAAAATCTATGATCATGAAATTATACATGGATTAAAATCAGAATCAAGGCATGATAAATTATTTGATATTAAATTTAAAAGTGTGCAATATGTATTATCATGTTCAGGGTTAAATAATTTTTTCCTTCCACACATTTTTTATGCACACAAAATTAATTATTATTATTTTAATTCTTTTCACCCCCCCAATTTAGAATAACATTGTTCCCAGTGTTTAAAGAAAAGAAAAATTAGATGGGGGTAGAAGAGAGGAGTTCAAAGAGGACATTAAAAATGATAATCATGGAATTAATTCACCTGATGGTTGAAGTTGACGTTCATGATGCTCCGATTTATCCTTTTGATATCCACGTCACTCGCATAGTTCCATAGTGGAAAAAGAAAAAACAAACAAACAAAACAAAACAAAATAATTAAAAAAAGTAAAATATAAGTATATATACAAAAATTATAGAAGAAGGAAGCACTATAATTTGAAATTCAGTGGAAAGTGTATGCCCATGTCTCCCTTCTGTCCCAGGTTTGAGTCCCCGTAGCTTCTCCGATTGTGACGAGGTTTTCCCCACGACCTACGACATGTCCTTTTAATTTTTTTAATTATTATTATATTTTTTTTTTGTATTTTTATTTTAACCTACAGACACATAAAAATTAAATTAACTGATGATACATTATCTTCTTTTTAAATTTATGGGTAAGGTATTACTCAAGGATCACACCACGTGACATGGATGAATATGGCGCTCCCCTTTCATACCCATCCATAATCATAATAGAAAAACTGGTCAACAGTCTAAGGTACTATAATATTCATAATTGATTGATTAAGTATTTTTTTAAATATCAAAATAATTCATTAATCCTATTTGAAAAATAAATATGATTCACAGTGATCTGAAACATGAAAACTACAGGTTTCCTCCCATGCAGTCAGGGTCGGCCCTAGGGAAATCCATGCAAGCCCCCAGGTTAGGGCAACAAGCAGGCTAGGGGAAACCAACCGCTAATTTTCTTCACCTACTTCATCTCAATCTTTGCGTGCTGCCCATCCTCTCTACGATCCCGGCAACCCTGACCTCACCGCTATAGACATATTCAATTTTAGGACTGCGTCTGTGAGCATCATGATGTTCATCCAGGTCACTGCCAACAACATGTTTGGCCCCTGCCTCACTTTTTCCTCACTCATCGCCCTTGCTACAACCATCATCTACATCACATCCATTATCACTTACACCACTTCCTCCTTGCGTGATTCTTCGCTGGTTTCTCCTAGCCCGATTTATTTATGTATTTATTTAGTTTTTTTAGATGAAGAACCTAATTATAGAGAATGGAACACACAATATTAGATGGGGATACCAAGAAATGAACTTCACCTAAGTATATCACCATTCAAGGGAATCACCACAACGTTGGGAAGTCATCGTTGAAGGGGATCACTATTGCTTATGGATGCCACCATGGAAGGGGGTCCATAGCATGTGATAGAGATTAAAGGGGGATATGACATCAACAGTCATTTTAGCCTCCCATGGATCATGACACTTCCATTTAAGGGGAATTGACGTGGTTGGAGGAATTGTCATCAACTTGTACAAGATTTCCTAGATGACTGTGAGGTTTCTAGTCTAGGAAATTACTGCTATTGAAGGAGATCATCACCTATTATTTATTGTAAAGATGCCCATGTAATAACCCTTTGATTCATTTGAAATATAGATTATTCGTTCAAATTTTATAACTACATGAAAGGGCAATAATTTCATGACCTGCCTTGGGAAATGACGTTTCCTAGTCTGGCCCTACATGCAGTGCTTTTATTTAACATTGCTTTCTCAACTTAGACCCTTAATTGTTTAAGTATCTTCCTCATCTAAGGTTGGTTCACAGAAGTCTTTATCAACTTCATGTTTTTGTAATGTTTCAATGAATGGATTGACTCTATGACCATTAACTTTAAAGGTTTGACCATTGGTGGGATCTTGAATTTCTACAACCCCATGGGGGTACACCTTATGCACTATGTATGGACCTGGCCATTTGGACCTCAACTTTCCCAGGTGTAAATGAAAATTTGAACTATAATAGAGCATGAATTTTCTTGGTTCAAAATGTTCGACTTTGATATTCCTATATTGGTAGGATTTAACTCTAGATTTATTTATCCTTTAATTTTCATAAGCCTTCATCCTAAGTTCCTCAAGTTCATTAAGATCTAATTTTCTCTTTTCTTCAGCTAAAGAAATGTTAAAGTTCATTTTTTTGATTGCCCAAAAGGCCTTATGTTAAATTTCAATAGGTAAATGGCATGATTTTCCATAAACCAACCTATATGGTGACACTCCTAGGATGGTTTTGAATGCTGTATGATATGAAAAAAGGGCATCAAAGAGTTTCTCAAAACAATATTTCCTAGAGAGATTGACATTTTTTTCAAGAATTTTCTCAATCTCCCTATTCACTAACTTAGCTTGACCATTGTTTTGAGGATGGCATGCAGTGGAAACTTTATGAGAAATATCATACTTATACATTAGTGAATAGAATGGGCGGTTTCAAAAATGGGTTCCTCAATCACTAATTATAGGCCTAGGAATTGTAAATCGATAAAATATGTGTTCTTTCATAAATCAGATCAGAACATGATGGTCATTGGACTTGGTGGGAATGGACAAACCCATTTCGAGACCTAATCAATAGCTAATAGAATGTAGAGGTATCCTCTAGAGTTTGGGAATTATCCCATGAAATCAATTCCCCAATAATCAAAGATTTCAACGACCAGAATGGGAGTGAGAGGCATTTGATTCCTTTTGGTAATGGATCCTAATTTTTGACACTGAGGACAATTTTTGATGATTTGGAAGGAATATTTAGTGAGGTTAGGGCAGTATAAACCACTTTGGAGGACCTTTGTAGTGGTTTTAGTTTTATAAAAGTGGCCTCCGCATGCCTCTCCATGACAAAATTTTAGAATGGAATCTTGCTCAGACTCAGGAACACATCTCCCAATGATTTGATCAGGACATAAATTGAAGAGGTAAGGATCATCAAACACATAGTGTTTAACATCATAAAGTAATTTCTTTTTATCTTGGGTCCCTAGGAATTTTGTAATGTCACCTATCACCAAATGGTTTTCTATTTCAGTATACCATGGTCAATCACTCATAGAATATAGGTGCTCATCAGGAAATGAATCAGACACAGAAAGGTGATGTCAGTTGTCTTTTATTTCCATTCTAGAGAGTTGATCATCTACAACATTTTTAACACCCTTTTTATCCTAAATGGTTAAATGAACTCTTGAAAAAGAAGGTCTTAACTAATAAATCTAGCCTTGACATCATGTTTTTGGAAAAGGTATTTCAGGGATGAATGGTTAATGAAGACAATGATGGGTGATCCTAGGAGATAAGACCAAAATTTCTCTAAGGAAAATACAACAACAAGAAATTCTTTCTTAGTGGTGGTGTAGTTGATTTTTTCATCGTTTAATGATTTTCTTGCACAAGAAAGTACACATGGATTTTTCTCACACTGTTGTCCAAAGACTGCTCCTACAACGAAGTCACCCGCATCACACATGAGCTCAAAAGGAAGTTTCCAATTTGGAGATTTCATGATAGGTGGAGAGATAAGAGCTTAATTGAGTGAAAATAATGATTCCTCAGAGCTTTCTATCCATAAAAATGGGGAATCTTTCACCAATAGAGAACAAAGTGGTTGAGAAATAGAGCTGAAATTCCTAATGAACCTTCTATAGAAACTAGAATTTCCTAAGATGAACCTCACTTCCTTAACAGTTTTAGGAGAGAGAAGGTGATTAATGATTTCGACCTTAGATTTATCAACATCAATCCCTCTACCAGATACCAAATTCCCTAGAACAAGTCCTTATTTTACCATGAAATGAATTTTTCCTAGTTTAGGATGAGATTATTATTCTCACATATTGAAAAAACACTTTCAACATTCAGAAGGCATACCTCAAAAGTATCTCAAAATATGGCTAAGTCATCCATGAAGATCTCTAAACAATCCTCCACCATGTCTAAGAAGATTCCAATCATGCACCGCTGGAAGGTACCAGGGGAATTACATAACCGAAAGGGCATGTGCTTAAAGGAAAAAGTGTTCAATGGAAAAGTGAAGGTTGTTTTTACTTGATCCTATAAGGAGACCTCAATTTGATTATACCCTGAGAATCCATCTAGGAAGCAATAGAATTAATGACCCACCACTCGATTGAGGACTTGATCAATAAAGGGAAAGGGGAAATGGTATTTCTTGGTATAAGAGTTGAGATTCCTATATTCAATAAAGACTCTCCATCCACTAATGAACCTTTTGGGGAGAATTTAACCATCCTCATTGGTGATCAGAGTGATTCCATCTTTCTTTGGGACAACTTTAATTGGGCTTACCCAGTCACTCTCTGCGATGGGGTAGATGATACCTGCTTTAAAAAACATAAGAAGTTATTTCCTTACCACATCTATAGGATTTTGATTGATTCTCCACTGAGATTGATGACATGGTTTGGATTCAGATTCAAGAACAATCCCATGAGTTCCAATTAATGGGATAATCCTAGGAATATTAGAAAGGGTCCATACAATTGCTTTCTTATGCTTTCTTAGGACATCCAGAAGCATCATCTTTTGATTGGATTCAAGAGAAGAAGAAATGACAACAGGAAAGGCTCAATTTTCCCCTAAGAACTCATACTTGAGTGTTGAATGTAGGACCTTAATTTCGAGATCATATTGGTTATTACATTCCAATGAAGGATGAGACTTTTTATTGAACTTATTTTCTTTGTCCAGATTTCTTGACAGAATTTATTCCTTGTGAACAAAATTTTCATCCTCTAAATTGGACATATTAGTGTCATGAATGGGTATGGACTCAATGTTATTGATTTAACCAATGGTATCATTGATTGGTGATTGGGGAAAATCATTAAATGAGCAATCTGAAATAGATTTCATCCAATGGGAAAAATTTCCCTCATGTAAACAAAGAAAATCAATCTCTTCTTGACTTAAACATCTTTCAGTAATTCCTTGATGTTCCTCAACTTCACTATCAACACTACCAATCCAATTAATCTAACTTATCTCTTCATCATCCCCAATTTGAGATTTTTAACTGTAGATGTTCAAGTTTAGACTCATGTTTATAAAGGTGATGGTCATGTTCCCATTTCAGACTCGGATAACATAGTTGATTGTCGCAAGGGAGGGATGACCAAGGATGATTGGGGTTTGCTCCCTAGGAGATAAGCTGGGGTGATTTTCAAGGAAAATGAAGTCAGTTGGGTAAATGAAATTTTCAACTTTCACCAAAACATCCTTTAAGATCCCCTTAGGAACTCGAACACTACGATTAAAAAGTTGAAGATTGAAATATGTGGGTTGGAGTTCTTCAAGACCTAACTGACAATACATTGCATAAGGAATGAGGTTCACACTGGCTCCTAGATCACAAAAGGCCTTGAAAAATTTGTTCTCTCCTAACTAAAAATATATGTATATACATCTTGGGTCTTTCAACTTTGGAGGAATTGTTCCTTTAATGGTGGTACTAACATTAAAATCCAAAAGGACTTGGTTTTTATGTGAATTTTTTTTAAAAGTGAACAAGTTCTTAAGGTACTTTTGAGTAGGTAGGAATGGTTTGGATTTCATCTAGAAGGGAAATATTCAACTTAACCTGAGAGAATATTTCCCTCAAAGTCACATTCAGTTCTGGTTTAGTTTTTCCTCTCATGCATTGAGGGAAGGGAGCAGGTTGTTTGATTGTTTGGTATAGTTGTAGTTCCTTTACATTCTCATTGGGGTTTTCAGAATATGTGGGTGGTTCTTCATCATTTTTATGTGTTGAAGATTTTAATAGTTCTATAATGGTTTGTTTAGGTTTCCCAATGGATTTCACACTTCTTAAAACTGTCACTACTTTGAGTTTTTCATGAGAGGTTTGTGTGTAACTTGATTCTCCCCTTAAAGTTGAGGATGATACTGCTTGAGTAGGCATGGGAGACTTCCCAATTTTTATGATTTTAACTTCATGTTTAAGGTATGAGACTTATAATTTCATTTTCTCCATTTGTTTACACAACTGTTCAAGGATTGGTAGAGGGACAGATTGGGTAGGGGCTTTTGCTGGTTGGTTTATCCTAGGGGGATACTTTGGTTGCTGGATTGGCTGTTGAAGGGGTTGCTAAATGGGTTGTTGGTATTTTATAGGAGTATTTTGGTATTGTACTAGTTGTGGTTAGAACCGGTTATGGTGTTGAAAATTTTATGGAGGGTAGGGGTTTGGTTTTTGTGGGTGACCAGGTTATTGGATAGGTTACTGGTTATCTTTGCAACAAAATCCCGGATGATCGTTGTACCTTGGATTGAATTATTTTTGGTATTGTTGCTTCTAAAATTTTAGATCATTGACCTCTACTGGTGTTCCTACTAAAATAGCATCTTTAATGGAAGGGATGTTTGGGTAGTTTTCAGTCTTGTGGTCATGTTTTTCACAAATTGTGCAAACAGGGTCAACAGTTTGAATTTCATGGGCCTTCCTAAGACCGATCTCCTCGACCTTACTAGTGAGTGAAGAAAGTTTTTCCCTAAGGATTTACTCCTCCATAAGTGTATGAATTCCACCAGATTTGGGTGGCTTCTCATAGTAAGGTGATGTTCTCCATGTTTGGTTTTTTTCGGCCAGTCCTTCTTGATACTCGTAAGCATCATTTGGGGCTTTGTTTTTTAAGGTTCTATTACACATCATGTCAATGAATTATTATTTTTTTAGACCCAAACCTTCATAGAAAATTCAAACTTATTCTAGAATTAAAAATCCATGGTGAGTTACCATGTTGAGTGTGTCTTTGAACCTTTCCGATGTTTCATAATATGAATCCCCTTTTTTTCAAAAAAGTTTTGGATGCTTTTTTTAGGTACAATTGTTTTGTGATGGGGCAAGTATTTTTTGTAGAATTATCTTTCCAATGGGTCCCAGGAGTGGATTGATGCAGGTATCAGATTGTTTAACCAATTCTTTGCTTGATCCATAAGTGAGAAAGGAAAGAGCCTCGTCTTAGCTGACTCAAGTTTATGTGGTGGGAACATGGTTTCAACAATGTCATCGAACTCTTTGACATGAATGCATGAACTTTCCGACTCCTTACCATGGAAGGTTGGAAGGTGGTTTAGGACATGAGGTTTGAAGACATAATGGGATTATCCTAGGGAGAAATTCCTAATGCAAGAGGGTTCATTAGTCCATACAGTTGTTAGGTAGTCATTCGTGGTTTGATTGACTACATCCCCCAAGTTTGGGGCTTCCTCATTTGGATTTCCATTTTGGTTCCCATTTGGATTTATGAGTTGGTTTATTTGAAGACCTTCCATTGAAATGAGCTAAATTTTTGACTCTATAATATTAGGGAGATTAGGATCTAATGGAAAGAGTTCCCTTGGTGTACTTGACTCCCCAAACATAGGACTTTCCACCCTAACTAATCTGTTTGAGTTATCGCGGCTATAGGCGGACATGCACCAAAAGAAAAAATAATCAAGAAAGGGAAAAGATAAGATAATTTGGGGTGAGAAAAGAGAAATGGGGGAAAATATAATGGGTATTGAGATGACTTACTTGGGTCCCCAGAAATGGAACCAAAATTTGGTCACACCCAAATTTACCCAAGTTTTTAGGGTTAAGTGATCGCTTGTAGTTTAGCTTAGGTTGTCGAATCCTCAGAGACTGAAGAAGTAACCTACAAACACGTACATTCTATGGATTGTTTTTTTTCTATGAAGTTTCAAACTTGTATTTATTTTAGATGGGTTTAAATAAACTCTAATATACTTAAGTAAATTCAATTTAAAATAATGATTTGATCTTAGGTTATCACTTGAAGATGGATTGGATGTATTCCTTTTTCAACTATTTCAAATTCTTATAATTGAGATGGATTTATTTAAGAAGATCAAAAAAAAATCATCACTTAATGGTTTAATACCTAAAAAACCAAATACTAATCACATATACACTTGGAGGATCAAAGTTTTGAGCACTCCAAGGTAAAGGTTTGTATTAGCACTTGAAGTGTACGACCTTAAAATTCAAAAAGGACGAAGAAGTTTTACAATCATCAAATGAAATTATCAATTAAAAGATTTGATTATAAATTAATATAGTGTGAAATAAAATCAAATACAACCACTTTCTACACACTTGGATCAACCTATAAGAGGATTATCCCTCCATTGATGCCATGGTTTCAATGGAAGTGAGAAGTAGACTCATGTGGGAGGAGTTGAAGAAGTAAAAAAACAATAAAAAAGCAATCACTCCATCGTTGTGTGAATAATTTCACAAGGTTTGGTGTGAATAAATTCCCAACTTGAAGCAAAAATATCAACGTTATATAGAAAAGAATATTATAATAGGGGAAGAAGAACTTTTATTAAGAACTAAGATGAATTCGAACAACTTACATGTAAAAGACAAACTTAAGACAACAAAATCGCAACATAACATTATATTGAATGAAAGCACCAAATATGATCAAATACTTCGCCAAAACTACCTTAAATAGGAATTTAAAAAGTAATGGTTAGAGATAAAAATAGTTCAAAGCATCCCACTTGAGTATAGTACGCCTAGGGTGGTGGAAAGTAAGGGAGAGTGGATATCTTTATCCTTGACCCGAAGTGGCAGCCATCTTGCATCCACTGAAAATAAAAGACTAAATGAACTTATATATGACCAAATTAGAGTGAGGTATAGAAGAAGAAAATATATCCCCAGATGTTTCCTAAATGAATGTAAAATTTCAGCCTAAATAAAATTTAGGTTTTTGAGATATGTGTAAAATGGTGGATTGTTTTTCTGGACTGTAGAATCTGACCCAAAATTTTATCTCCAACATGGACTGCCTAGAAATCCATTAAAAAATCCGAATTATCTCTTGTCACTATTTGATGAAATGTTCCCCATGATTTCTAATATCTTTATTAGAATTTTTAGAATCATTGGGATTGGATCCTAGCCATTACAGTCTCTTTATTGGGCTGTTGTCCAATTTACTTTTCCCAAAATGCGTTGCCATGAAAGCCCATTTTGGTGGTCTTCCAATGTGAATATTCAAGTACTCAAAAATAATGAATTGTTCCTTATATAATGGGAGACCTGATAATAAAATATAAAAATAAAATCAAGACCATTTTGTAATTTAGGATGCGTTCAAATATGTACCAAGTAATAGTGCACTTTAACAAACAATTACAATCATAATGTGAAATAATGTTCAAATTGTAAAATGCACTAAAAATGGTGTTTGTGAATAATTAAGCTCATGAATATTATAAATATTAAAAATTAATATTAGCCTATTTCAGTGGATAATTAGTCTTCCTCAGGGAAGAAACCTAGTAGTATGAAGCCAATAATTTAAAAAAGAATAGAAATTAAAAAAAACATAAATGAAAAAAAACCAACTTAAGAAACCTATAAATATCAGGGATGATAGTCAGTTGATTATCAGACAATGAGATAGAATGAAAGTCACCAACATGAATCCAAGCATCACTATAACAGTTAACCAAAGTGAACATGTGATACATTGGGTAAACATAGGTCTCCCATGATATATTTACCAAAGCAAAAGCTGTATTAACATGTACACATGGATATCTCAAAGTATGAAATTTACCGCAGTCACAGTACCTATTATCCAACATCACAACAAGCACTCGACCACTAGTACATGTAGCCTGCTTATAGCACTCTATTACCTGAAAGATTCTCTTTTCCCTATCAAAGACTAAAACACTCTATCTTGAAGCCTCATTCAGTATCTGATCAATATCACTTTGAAACTACTAAGTAAAATGCATACCATTTTCCATATTTTGATAGGACTTTTGAGACCAGTCAACAAAGTAGTGCACACATCTATAAAAAATTATCTTGCACTAACCCTATTATCAGTAGCTTTCGCACACCCTTGAGGGCCCCATTTATGCACTCCATTATATTAGTGGTCATATGGCCATATCCCGTGACACAATAATATGCTAATAACCATTTTCCTTAGAAATATGCATTATATATTTATACACAAATTTATTAGCACTTAGAATCTATTCAAGATGTAGATCCAAATTTTCTTGTTGGGGATCATATGCTGAAACTATAAGAGAAAAATTTATTAAAAAGGATATTAAATTTTATGTAAAAAATGTAAGTTTAGAAAAACATAACCAACTTGAGGATTGAATTATTTATTTCCTCATATCTAAAATTCTAATGCACATTACTTGCAATATGTCTTATGCAATACTAATGAAAAGCATTTGGCTCATTCCATGAACCCCCATCACTATTTACCTCCTCTAAAATTGCTCAATGGAAATCAGATATCAGGCACACACCCTAGTTTTGTGTGACATGAATGCATACACATTCTAAAAACTAACTCCAACATTCAAAATTATCCTTTCCAACAATAGAGAATGAAAGTGTTAAAGGAGAATGATTACCATCCTGAGTAGAATCAATGAGTAGAACACCTATATACTTTCCATAAAGGAAAGTGTCATCGATATGAATGAATTGTTTATAATAGGGAAAAGAAGCGATGCATGGCCTGAATGCCCCAAAAAACCTATTAAACTTCACCTTCGATCGATCAACTTTGTGATTGGGGGACACATACTCAATAATATACAAATGATAAAAAAATTTATTGTTGTGAGACAACAATTTCATAAGTTGTGTAAACATTTTATAAGATTCATCCCAATCACCATACACTTTTACAAATGATTTCTGTTTTGAATTCCAAGCTTTATTGTTGGATATCTTATAATTATACAACTGTTGAATTATTTTTTTAACAAGGGAAATAAGAACATCCTGACTTGTTCGTATCATCTCAATAATAACAGTTGATATAAACTCTACATTAAGTGAAGAGTCATCTTGAGACAAGCTTGGATGCACACAAGTGTGTGGGGATTCTAATTTGGTAATCTTCCAACGTGAAAAAATTTTATCATATATTTCCATCAATCAAAATTTACATTCTTCCCCATATTTTTCACAATAAATGAAATATTTTGTATTCTTTGACTCATCAACCACAAATGTGAAATGTCACTCTATGTGGAATTGATTTATAACATTTTTCATGGAAAGTTTACTCTCAAACTTCTACCTGACATAGATGGAATTATCATTTGATGTAGATATATTCCCTATAATTCCAAGGAATTTGGAAGCTGGTGTAATGACATCCCAATAAAAGTGTTGTTCACATGACATTACTTCAACCAAGGAATTAAATACTGAATGATGAGTACCACTAACTAGTGGATGTCTTGGATGTCTGACTCTCATAGGAACCTCAAAAGAATCATTCCCCACACCACCTGATATGAATTTTTATCTCTTATAGGAACCTTAGAAGGTTCATTCCTCACATCACCCTCTCCCACATCATCTTCTGAAGCCTCATCAGATACTTCATCTTCAGATACCCTTTTATTCACTATATCAGCAGTACATAAAGGGATGTACCCAACATTTATTTCCAAATTCTGATCATCTACTTTGTAATTTGGTTCTATCATAGGATTCATATGAGAAGTAGGCAATGAATAAGACTATTGTGAAGGAGAAAACTCTACAGATATCACAAAACATGGTTTTGTAGAAGTCAGTTTCACTTGATCTATATCATAAATCACCACATAAAACTCCATCAAACCATTAGCACATTGTTGACTGAATAATAAAAATGCATCCATCCCATCCTCATCATCGACCAGAGGGTACTCGATGTGCCATAAACATTCAGAATATTGTAGATGTAGATATGTTATTGAAGCAATTTATTAATCAACCCCCAGTTTTAATCGACTATGAATCTTATTTTGAACTTCATCCAATGTTAGACAACCATGAAGATTTTCCACTCTTGCAGGTGGAAAACTATATCTAAAACCCTGCTCGGTATAAATTTCATCACCATTGCAATAAATTTGTGCAGACATGATTACCAAGAAAAAAATAATTAATAAAATATTATATACTACATCAAAATTTTAAATTATTTAAATTGGTTATGATTGAATAATTGACTTCATCTTGATACTTTTTCTTTGTATTGGTTTATCATTATTGAGGTATAATGATGTTGATATTATTTCCAAAGCAAATTTAATATAACGTTATAAATTTTTATACCACTTATTAAATGTTTCATAAATTTTAATTACTTATGAATAAATAACCATGACTAGATCTTGAGACTTACTATGGAATAGTTTATCATTATCTGATAAACTAACCAAAACATATGGGTGGACTCCTAGTGTCTCTATTATCAAATATTTTAGTAACCACCAGTCTCCTTTTAAACAGTAATGCCTCTAGTCTAATGCCTATTCTTGAAGGCCTCTTCAGAGACGTCTTTTCGAGGATGCCTCTTTGGGGACACCTTTTCGAGGACGTCTCTTGTCAATCAACTTTTAATTACATATTTACTCACATGAATGTGAGGGGGGTCTAGTGGTATGAAATACATAACTTTTTTAAGCAGACATGCAGGTCCTTACAAACTTAGTGAAATATGACTCACATGTCATCAATATGGAAATGAAATGCAATTATTACAAATTATATAACCACATACACAAAAAAAAGATATGAAATTTCCATTATGAATTGGTTGGTCATCTCAAGATTAGTCATCACACAATATTCCTAACTTGTATTTTGATATACTTATTATGTTCTACATATTATATAAACTTATTACTAGATGAAATATATATTAAATATCTACACCTGTTTTCCAAAAATTTAACTTCTAAATTTGTATGTATATATATATATATTTAATAATAACATAAATAAATTTAATTGAAACTAATATAATTTACACTTACATAACAACCATTACAATACTAAACACTAATGTTATTTTCATACATACATACATACATACATACATACATACATACATACATACATACATACATACATACATACATACATACATACATACATACATACATACATACATACATACATACATACATACATACATACATACATACATACATACATACATACATACATACATACATACATACATACATACATACATACATACATACATACATACATACATACATACATACATACATACATACATACATACATACATACATACATACATACATACATACATACATACATACATACATACATACATACATACATACATACATACATACATACATACATACATACATACATACATACATACATACATACATACATACATACATACATACATACATACATACATACATACATACATACATACATACATACATACATACATACATACATACATACATACATACATACATACATACATACATACATACATACATACATACATACATACATACATAAATACATACATACATACATACATACATACATACATACATACATACATATATATATATATTCATTCTACTACTTTCCAAAATACAAGTAAATATATTTTCTACTTTTTTACTTGAAAGAATAACTATTCACACTAAATATAATTTCAATTTATTGATTAAAATTATTGTTAGTAGTAAATAAAAGTAATATAATTTATACTTACATAAAAACAATTAAAATAATATAAAATTATATTATTTTCAATTTAATAAAATTAAATATATATAATTTTTTTGTCATTTTATAATTTTACAATATTTAATTAATTATATTTCATACTTTATTACTTAAAATAATAATTATTTACACTTTATATAATTAAAAATTATTATATATATAAAATCGTTTTTATACCCTTAACAAAAAAAAATTCTATCTATTTTTTAATAAATTTAAATATGATACTTAATATAGAAAATATATTTTTAATAAATTATGTAACTAGGATAAAAAATATTATAATTTAAATTAATATTACTTTAAAAATAATATATTTTATATACTTATAAATATGTTAAACATGCCATTTAAATTAAAAATATATATATATTTAAAAACAATTTTATTTCCCCTAATATAAATTATATTTTAGGCATACTATATTTAAATTTCCTAAACATTCAATATGAATTTGTATAACAAACAATAACTCAATCAAAAATTAAATCATACAAAAGAAAGTAATTTACACACTCATGCATGCATCAATACATATTAAATAAATAAATCATATACACAAACACTAATTTCAAAACATCAAAAAATAAATAAATATACTATACAAAAAAAACACAATTAAACAATTCAGATTCTAAATTGAAATTTTACCTTCTTTAATGCAGCAATTATTTGTTGAGAAATAAATTCTGCAGGGCTTCGCAACAAATTCCAAAAAAGAAGAAGGATATTTAAAAGGGAGAACTCCTTTTATAAAACTCACAGAGGAGATGCGTGGACCCCATTCATGCATCCTTCATCCACTTCACGAAGGACACGTGAACAGGGTTCATGTATCTTTCATCCCACTTAAGATGTGTGAATAGGGTTCACAGATCTCTGGTGGCAGAGGGTGATGCGTGAACCTCGTTCACACATCTTCCTAGGATCGGAGATACGTGAACATGGTTCACACATCTCGGGTCCCCTTTTTAAAAATATTGGGGACCCTATCCCATTTAATAAAAAAAATCAAAAACCCATTAAAAAAACTCTTAACAGCGTTTCAGAGAATAACATTTAAAGGTATTTTATTTTTCAAAATAAAACTTAAAAATACATTTAAATAAATAATTACACTATCATCATTGTTATTATTATTAATTACATTATTAATATTAATTATAAAATGTCATTATTGGTAATATAATTATTATGTATTAAGATTATTAAATGATATTATTATTAATTAAACTATAAATTATAAAATTATTTATTTACAATGTAATTATTATATATTAATCTCATTTTCTAACGTATCAGCCCCTTATAAATTATATTAATTAATTACATTATTATTATTATTATTAAATTTTAAAAATATTTACCAATAATACAAATATTTCTTATAAATGATATTAATTAAAATTATTTTTAATTACTGATTGGCCATATTTCTTTGCTTGAATTGAAGAATGGTTAATTGCCTTACCCTCGAATTTAATTTTCTATCAACACACACATAATTTATCTTATATGATTTTTATTATCATTTGGAATAAAATATTTGAATGTGGTTTGATTAGGGAATGGTTAAATGCACACATTTGAGGTTTTTCTAAATTTTATTATTATCTAAAAAAATATCAGTATGAGATAAACAAAAATCCAGACAGAAAATTAATAAATCCAGAAAAAATTTAAAAACCATATCTTACATTTTTTTAAGTATTATTATTTTTTTGTTTTTAAAATTATTTGTAAATAAATAAATAAATAAATAAATAAATTTATATATACACCTATGTATAAAATAATTTCAATAAATATACATTTAAGATATATATATATATATAAATATATGCATATATATATAATGGAGATAATTAATTATAATTATAATTAATATACATATTTATAGGTATGTATTTATTGAGATAAATAAAAATATGCATAACTAGGATATATATATATATAATTAAATATAATTTCTATAAATAAATATATTTTTAAATGTAGATTGACTGAAATAAAAACAATATATTTTTAAATGTAGATTAATTGAAATATAAACACACACATGTGTGTTTTTATGTATATAATATATATATATATATATATAATTACAAATCTAGAATACATATAATTTTTAAATAAGTATTTATATGATAATAAAAATGATTATTAATATATATTGTTACTTATTTATTTCTAATATACTTATGAAAATAAAAAGAATACAACACACACACACACACACATTTTCATGATAGATATATAATCCACTACAAAAAATTAAATGCTTGGCAATGTTTATTTTATTTTGTAATGTTTTAAAAAACCACTAAATTATTTTGTGTGGATTTCAATGAACAGTTGTGAATTGTTTCATCAACAAATATTTCGTTGTGTTTTTAACTAGCAATGGTCCATATAAATCATTGTAAAATACCTATTTTCCAGTGGTTTATAATGAGACAACATATTAACAACATTAAACCAATTTTATATATTAAAATTAAAATAAAAAATAAAAACCATCCATCATGTAAACCAATAATAAAAAATAAAAAATACAATCAGTTAATATGTCAGTGTAAAATTCAAAAATTCCATTAATGTTGCTTTCATCTAACACAACAGTTAAGTTTATAAATTAACATATTGAATATTCAAATAGATACTTCATGAAAAACATTATCCATACACATGTGAAAAGCATTAAAATCTCACCACATCATTCATTCCTCAACAACCACTCTACAACTGTAACTTCAATACACTTACTTCCTTTCTCAATAATTTTTCACTTCATTTAATCAATTGCTTAACTTAATTTAATTTTGGAAAGAAAACAACAACATCCATTTATTAAAAAATCATAGTTTGTGCATAACTTCAATGTCACAAAAATAAAAAACCATAAATTAATATAATACACCTTAAAATTAATAATCATGCAAAATTTATAAATACACATACATAATAATAAGTGTTGTGTTTAGTAAAAAAACATCCAACCAGATCCAAATACAAAAACAGAAATTGATGGAGCATCCATTAAACACCTATAAGTCATGAATTGTTGTGGATATACCAAAATAGTTGACAATTTTCAAATAGATGTATGTTATCTACCTCCAGTTCTAACATTAAAATTTATTTGAAAACTAAATCAGGATTTAAATGAGGTAAATCGATTGATAAATCCAAAAAACATTCTTATTTACCACTATAACCATAGAAAATAAATGGAAAAATCAAGAATTTAAACTATTGATGTTTTCCTCTAATATATTATTAACTATATCTATTAAAAAATAAATTATACTATTAGTAAAAAAATTTATTAAGTTTTATTTCACATTAAAATTAATAGAAATTGTAACACCCTAAGATTTTTAAAATAAGAATATCATGTTCGATATCATGTATGACACGCAACACCAAACTTAGAAGAGAATATAACATACCAAGACTTTATGATATATTTATTTTTAAATAAATTCCATCACTTTTATAGCTTGCGATACATACAACATTGAGTTTAAATGAAACACAATACTCTATTAAAATATTATTCTTTAAAAATGACTATTATAAACTAACCGTTAAGTTGATGGGTATGAATAACACTAACTAAATTATGAAAATTTTATGATTTAAAAATGTATAAAATAAATTCAATGGTTATATATCAATTACAAATAAAATAAGAATCATTTGAAAGTAAAATAAATGTTTTATGAAAAAATATTTTTTTTAAAAGACAGTTTATTCGCGCTTTGCGCACATAATTTATAATTACCAATTTTATAAAATTCATTTAAAAAGATAAAAATAATTTTGGAAATCATCGTATCAAAATTATCTTAGGTTGATGTTTTAGGATTTTTTTGAAATGTTTCATTTTTCGATAAATAGTGAAAAATACTGATTTTTACTAAAATTTATCTTTTTGTTTAAATTATTTACAAAGTTAAATTATATTTTAAATTGGTTTTAAAGTAATATTAGTTAAATTATATTAAAATTTAACTAATTTAGGTCATTAAAATTAATTTTATATTGAATTTTGATATTAAAACCTTCTATACTTAGGAGAATTTTCTCTTTGAAAACCCGATTTTTCGTTGTGTTTGCGTGTATAGTTTTAAATTGAATTATGCCAATTATGTGAATTGAATTTGAAAAAATGGTTTGCATGTTTGGAATAAGTATATTTTATATTATCTAATTAGTTCAACTTATTTTTTAACCAAAATGAATAGTGAAAATAGTAAAAATTAATTACTGTGTTTAAGGTAAAAATGGGTTTACCGTGGGTCTAAACTAAGAAGATAAGGGTTAAAATGACCTATAAACTTATTGAAATCTTATTGTATGGTTATATTTCCACCTTATCCTATCCCAAATTTTAACCTAAGTTTATTTTTAAACTTTTATCCTGTGAATGTCTTTATCATTTTGGATTCTTTTGTGAAGTTTCTAAGTAATTTCCAGGAGGGTTCCCTTCCCCCACTTATAAAATGGCACTCCCTCCCCTCACTTATTCATACCCCTAAAGCCCATTGTCTCAACCAAACCTTGAAAAAATCTCCCACCAACATCCTTATAAATATTCCAAAGCTTTTGGTCCACCAAAAATACCATCCCTATGGTTATAAAGAGGAGATCCAAATGATATTTCTCTTAGTGAAGGTAATTATATTAACAAAGCTCTTTCATTTTATTTCTTCTTTTCCACCATAAATTATGTCTTAAAAATTACAATATAATAACAACATTATCTTACATACACTGAGATGTTATTATGTTTATTACATAATATTTATCCATCTCCACTTGCATCAAATGGGAAACGAAATCATCGATCCTGTGTATAGAGGACTACCGCCTTGCGAACCAATGTAGTTCATTTTTTATAACCACCTTTCAAGGATGAATATAATGATGGATTTACCAAAATTATATGATATTTATGATATTATTATACTTTTTTAATTTTAATATCACATATACCTTTTTATGTTCCATTTCATTTCAAATATGATAATGTCGATCTTGTGTACAATGAACTACCACCTTGCGAAACAATATGATTCATTTTTCACTTATTATTTACATGTAATGTAGTAAGGATAAAATTAATGAATATATGAGATATATATGAGATGATATTTATTCTGTAAAATTAATATATCACCCACTTTCTTACCCTTTAACTCGTTAAGGGAATGATATTGTCGCTTGTACGTATATACGACTCACTGTCTCTACAAAATGATGCAATTCATTTACCATATAAAAAATTCATAAATGATTCTAAAAATGTATATAATAAGTAAAAATTATATTTATAACATTATTATCATTCTACAGATGATATATATATATATCCTATGCATAAGAACCATAACATTCTTGATAAAATGCGCATGAAAAAACAAGACAATTAACACCCGAAATAATGAAAATAATGAAATATTATTAATGTGTGGTAAAATGTTATGATAATATTTGATATTATAAATATGATTAGGTTTATTTTAAAATTAATAACATGATTAAAACCATTATACAGGAGGTACAAACACATATGAAAGAAATAAGACCTGATGTAAGGGTTTCTCATTTCACTTTTACTTCTATGATACATATGCCATATTCACCACTTATTTCCTTTGTGTGATGTATATAATTACAGTTTTATATATTATATAATAATTATATTTATATTCATGGTATTTAAAGTTTCATTTTATGTCATTTATTTTATGGGGCTTACGATTCATAAGTTACAAAAGTGATAAGGGTTTATTTCACAATCTCATCATTATTCTGGATTATCTATGTTTACATATCCATTAGGAGAATTATTTGATATTTATATCCTAAAATAAATATATTTTATTTAAATTTGGTTATTCATGAACTTTTTTCAAGTAATTGTACCATTTTACCACTCTTTGGTACTTAAAATGATTGAGAAAATGTTTTCAAGAAAATCTGACTTTATTTCTCTCTTTGGTCGGAAATCCTTTTTTATCAAAACCCATGTTTTATAAAAAAATTCAAAATATTATTTTAACCTTATAAAAATGATTTATTAAATAGATTTTTTTTCACATTTTCACTTTTTAAAAAATTACTTGAATAGAATCTTCATGTCTTTTTCAAAACAATGCCCGTTTATATTTTACCGAAAATATGAAAGGAATATTTATTTTAACATGTACGACATGAAAAAAAATTTCCACCATCATGACCAATCATTTTTTTAATAATTATTTTAAAATTTTTAAAAGGTTATTTTCAAATAAAATTATTTTCAATTTTTTTAACTTTTTTTTTTAAAATGTGATTTTCAAAATGAAACGGTTATTGTTCTCAAAAATGTTTTTAAGGATCTTTTCCTATAATTTCTATTCATTAAAGACATAAAACCTCTATTTTACTTATGATTAACTCAGTATATGTTGTATCGATGCCATTATTATCATTTATCTGGATGGTTTATGATCAGTTTGACTAGGGATGTATAATTTTATTACCATTCACCATTTTAATCTGGAAAGTTTATGATTATGTTTATTGATTGTGTACGTATAATTTCATATGTTAGTTTTTCAATATGAATGTTTATGTTTATTATGTTTCACCCCTTTTATATTAGTAATGCATTGGACATAGTATGTGATAGGTGAGACCCACTATAACACCTCGTTGCATCGGAAGGACTCATGAGATAAACTAGATTGGGTTTTGACCAAGGACTTACCCATTTATATAGATATCTTGGCACATGACCTTGATGGTATTTAGAAGTCTTGGAATAAGGCCTCAATGATATGTTTCAGATGTTCGATATTATGAATTCCATCATTATGAATTCATTTATTGATATTCTATGTGATTATTCAATTTGTTAGAATATGTATGGTTAATTTTTCAATATCATGTGATTATTTATGTGAAATATTTTAAAAAAAATTATTCCAGCCATATTCTGCTCAAGTTATCGATTAAATGACATGTAATTCAGTTATTTACCTTTACATTTTGATTATTACTTATTTATTCATATATTCTATTGTACTTTTAACCTTAATGAGCATTTGATACCACTCCTTTCTTATGTTTTATTTTCCCCAGGATACTCAGAATTGTTTTGTGATTGATAAGTAGTGATAAAATATGAAGAATAATGGTGTTATCAAATAAATAATTTTTGTATTTTATTTTCTTAATTTCAATAAGACTTTCAAGTATGTATCTAGTTCACCAAGACTATTAAACTATTCAGTCTTTCAGGATGCAATTCCTTGTATCTTATGCTACTGTAAAAAAGTAGACACTGGCTCTGAAAAACTGGGGCTAGGGCCACTACAGTAGGTATTAGATGAATTTTAGTAGAAACTTTGTGAACTAGATTTAGTAAAACTTAGATTAAGGAACAATGAAAACCCAGAGAATTCCTTTTCCCCAGACCAACATTAAATTTTTTCCCTAAATACATTGATAGCTACAATAAACTAATAAAATTGATGCCCCTTTATTTTTATTTTTTTTCTTTCTTGTGTGTTGCCCTAGCCCATGGGCTATTTGGGATTGCCCTAGGGTCGGCCCTATTAGGGAACATAACCCTATGATAGACTTTGATGATATGTATAGAAGAACATCATAATGTTTTTTTATGGAAGAGATTATGTGGTTTTTCCTAGTAAATACATCTATGTCTGGATACTTCTAGTAGATTTGGTTCTGGAATATATGTACTTAGGGATAATAACTCTGGAAATGGTGCTTTATATCTGACCCAATCATGACCTAGTGCACGAAAAAAGTCCTTAATACGCCCCTGGTTTGACACTCCTATGGGATATTCTTAGGATAAATAATATTTTATTTACAAATCATTATAAAGGAGTTGAAAATAAAGATATCCCCAAAGAAATCATGTATATGATTATGAGATTATATATGTATGATTTTATGAATTTATGTTAAGTGTTTCACTAGTTTTGGTATTATACATTATATCTCATAATGGTATGATCTAATACAGTGTATGTTATTGTTTAAAAATGGTTCCTATTAGAAGGAATGAGAATTGTATCAATGTACGCACCCCATGTAGGTATTTCCCCCATGGGAAAGATAATGAAGTTAGAGCTGGAGATAAAAGTGATCAAATTAGAACCACATTGTTTTTTGAAAATATTTATAAACACAAATAAATACTTGTCACTATTTTATAGATCTTATGATCCGTTAAAAGTTAATTTTAGTGGTTCAGGCATAAGAAAATTCATCTTAGATATTTATTTATTATAGTAATAAATGAAGTAAAAAATGATTGAAGCACAACCAAAAGATGAAATTATGCCTATGAAATATAAAGACATCAAGTAAGAATATTTTAATATATTATCAATCTAGATGGTAAATGAATTTCTCAAATTTAGGAAAAAGATATTGAAACAAAATGTTATCCTAATACCTTTATTTATATTGAGCCGCTGGTCTTTCAAATCATCATAGATTTATGGTTTTGAGGTCCTTACTTTTATATTGATCATTCAATTTTTTGTTATCAATGAACTCTATCACTCTCTATAATTATTTATTTTTTTTCTTCCATATCTATATCTTCACTTTCCACCAATTTTCTCCCACTTAGAAATCTAGTTATGTATAATTCCATATAAACTTTTTACTTCCCTTTCTCTCTTATTAAGAGGATTTTTTATTAAACATTTTTATGATGTGAGTTTTAGATGAATGTATTTTCAAATTTCAAACCCTTTATTTTCAAGATCAAGATTAAATTGTGAGGACACAATTTATTTAAGGGGGGGATATAACACCCTGAGATTTTTAAAATAGGAACATCATGTTTGATAGCGTGTATAAAACACAACACAAATCTAAGAAGAAAATATAATATCTTAATACTTTACAATAAATTTATTTTTAAATAAATTCAATATCTTTGATAGCTTATGATTCATACAACACTATGTTTAAACGAAACATGATACTCTATTAAAATATTATTATTGAAACGTAACTATTATAACCTAGTCATTAAGTTTGAGGGTATGAATAATACTAATCAAATTATCAATTTTTTATGATTTAAATATGTATAAAATAAATTAAATGTTCATATATTGATTATAAATAAAATAAAAATCATTTGAAAGTAAAATAAATGTTTCATAAAAAACTGTATTTTTCTAAAAGATGGATAAATCACGCTTTGTGTGCATAATTTTTAATTAAAATTTACCAATTTTAGAAAATTTATTTGAAAAAATAAAATTAATTTTTAAAATTATAATATCAAAATTATCTTAGTGTGATTTTTTAGGATTTTTATGAAAAGTTTCATTTTTTGATGAATAGTAAAAAATACAGATTTTTACAAAAAAATGCATTTTCATTTAAATTATTTATAAAGTTAAATTTTATTTTAAATTTTTTTAAAGTAAAATAAATTAAATTATATTAAAATTTAACTAATATATGTAATTTTAATCAATTTCATATTTAATTTTAATATTAAAACCTTCAATACCTATGATAATTTTCTCTTTGAAAACTCGTTTTTTCATCGTGTATGCAGGTATAATTTTAAATTGAATTATTCCACTTCTATAAATTGAATTTGGAAAAAAGGATTACATGTTTTAAATAATAATAATTTATATTATCTAATAATTTAAACTTAATTTTTGACCAAAATGAATAGTGAAAATAGTAAAAATTAATTACCATGTTTCAGGTAAAAATAGTTTTACCATAGGGTTAAACTAAGAAGATAATAGTTAAAATGACCTACCAACCTGTGAAAATATAATTTTATAGGAGTATTTTATTATTATACTCTACAAAATTCTAACATAAGGTTATTTAGAAGATTTTTTCATGTGAATGACTTTATCATTTTGGATTCTTTTGGGAAATTTCCGAGTAATTTCCAAGAGGGTTCTCCTTCCCTAGTTATAAAAGGGAACTCCACCCCCTCACTTATTCTCACCCATAAAGCCATTTATATCAAAAAAACCCTGAAAAAATATATCCTTAAAATATTTATACATATTATAAAGCTTCTATTACTCCCAAAATACCATCTCTGGGGTCCTTAAGAGGAGATCTAAAGGAGGTTTTTCTTAGAGAATGTAATTATCTTAACAAGGATCTTTCATTTTCTTTCTTATTTTTCCACCTTCAATTATGTCTTAAAAATTCCAATATAATAACATCATTATATACCATATAATAATATGTTATTATATTTATGACATATCATTTATCAATCTTCACTTCCATCAAATAGGAAACAAAATCATCGATCGTGTGTACGACGAACTACCGCCTCACGAACCGATGTAGTTTGTTTTCCATAACCACCTTTCAAGGAAAGATATAATGATATATTTATCATATTTATATGATATTTATGATATAATTATACTTATTTAATTATAATATCACATATACCTTTTTATGTTATATTCCATTTTAAATATGATAATGTCGCTCGTGTGTACGACGGACTACCGCCTTGCGAAGTGATATGATTCATTTTTCACTTATGCTTTAAATGGAATGTAATAAGAATAAAATTAATGAATATATATGATATATATGATTTTATATTGATTTTTTGAAATTAATATATCACTCACTTCATTACCCTTTCACTCATTAAGGGGATGATATCATCGCTCGTGCGTACATACAAACCATCATCTTCCCAAAGCGATGCGATTCATTTTCCATGTACAACTTTCCTAAATGATTATAAAAATTTATATAATAAGTAAACATGATATTTTTAAAATTATTATCATTTTTATATGATATATATATATATATATACTATGCACAATAACCAAAATATCATGAAAAAACTTTCATGTGAAAACAAGACATTTAACACCCAAAATAATGAAAATAATAAAATATTATTAACAAATAGGTGGTAAAATATTCTAATAAGATAATATATGATATTATAAATATTATTATGATTCTGATATAAATTAATAACATTCTTAAAACTATTATAAATGAGGTACATACACATACGAATGAAATCAAACCTGAGGTAAGGGTTTCTCATATCACTTTTACTTCTATGAGGCATATGACATACTCATCACTTATTTCATTTGTGTATTATATATACTACCCATTTGTTATAATATATAACTAATCTATTTATCTTCATGGTATTTAATGTTTCATTTGATTTCATTTCTTTTATAGAGCTTTCGATTCAGAAGTTACCAAAGTGGTAAGGGTTTATTTCACAATCTCATCATTATTCAAGATTGTTTATGTTTACATATACCTTGGGGGAATTATTTAATATTTCAATATTAAAATAAATATATTTTCTTGAAATCAAGTTATTAATGTACTTTTTCAAGTAATAGTATCATTTTCCCACTCTTTGGTACTTAAAATGATTGAGAAAATGTTTTTAAGAACATCCGACTTTATTTCTCTTTTCGATCAGAAATCCATTTTCATCAAAACACATGTTTTATAAAAATGTTTTCATAAATGTTTTTAAACATTTAAAAATTATTTATTAAAATAATTTTTACCCATTTTTAATTTTTAATTTTTTTAAAAGAATCTTCATGTCATTTTTAAAATAATTCCCGTTTAGATTTTACTGAAAATGTAAAATGAATATTTATTTTTAATGTGTATGGCATGAATGAAATTTTACACCATAATGAGAAATCAATGTTTTAACAATTATTTTACAAGTTTTAAAAGGTTATTTTCAGTGAAAATTATTTTCAAAATGTTTTGTGAACTTTTTTCTTTAAAAGGTTATTTTTAAAATGCAAAGGTTATTTTTCTCAAATTTTTTTAAAGATATTTCGAAGGTATTTCTATTCATCAATGAAAGTAAACCTCTATTTTACTTATTATTAAATAAGGATATATTGTATTTAATCCATCCTTATTATTTATTTGGATGGTTTATAATCAGTTTTATTCGGGATGTACAATTTTATTACCATTCACCATTTTACTCTAGATGGTTTATGATTGTGTTTATTGGTTGGGTTAAATAGTGACATTTAATATGTTAGTTTTTCAATACAAATGTTTGTGTTGATTATGTTTCCCCCAGGATACCAGGAAGTGTTTTGTGATTAATATATAGGGATACACAATGAGGAATAATGTATATCTCAAAGAAAATACTTTGTGTATTTTATGTTTTCAATTATAATAATAATTTCAAGTATGCATCTAGTTTACCAAGAATACTAAACTATTCAGTCCTTCAGGGTGCGATTACTTATATCTTATGCCAATGTAATAAACTAGACATCAACTTCGGGATACCAGGGTTGGGGCCACTACAAAAATATTTTTAAACCTTCAATATCCTAATGAGGGTAAGAGTGTTTCCACCTACTCCCTAGATATATACACAAATTTTGACCTATCTAATTCCCTAACATCAATATTTGAATGGGTACTTAAAAATGGAGGTACTATACCCGAAGCATGATAGAGGGAATATGATGGAATAAAAAATATAGTTTGGAGGGAATCTATTGTGAAATTAAGTGTGAATCATAGGAATAATACATGGTGATGACTGACCATTATCACTAAGACACTTTCTTATTAATATTACTATAATAAAAACAATTTTGAGAAATTAAAATTCATTTAGGATAAAGAAATTATAAAAATTAAAATTACTAAAATTAAAAATGTAATGAATAAAAATTTATTTAGATATAATAACTTATAAAGAATAATGGAAATAAATATTAAAATCAATAGCTTAATAGATAAATGAACATAAAATCATTTCTTTCATCACTAGTCATATTTTTATCACCCTAAACTATTACTCCTACTTCACCCTCCCTTGAAACACCAAAAAATTTATATTATCATGGAAAAACATTTAACATCTTTTAATTAATGGGATTCAATGTCAAAAATTAATTCTTCAACTTCATCATTCATATCTTGTAAGTCTCTTTGTTACATGTGAACAAATATACTCCACCCTTAATTCATTAAATCTTTCACATAATGTTTTATTTTTATGGTGATTCCAATATACATAGATCACATTTCATGTTTTAATGTCCCGACCCAACTTACCCTTGAACCGGTAGCCAGAACGGTCACCACATGACCTCAAGCACATCTCCCCATATGCTCGAGACTACGGACTAGTAGTGAGGGTCTATGGATAGTTAGTTTGAAGACTATATCCTCATATTAAGAGTGCACAATGGAAAGATATAATAAACTCATACAACAACATAAGAAAATATAAGGCAATAATCAACTGAATAATGAAAATGGAAAATGCCAGTTTGTATAATGCATGCATGTTATGGTGATACATAACTGAAAGCAGTAAATAAAACAACATGACTTACATCTTAGTATAGAAATAAAGAAAGACTCAAAGCCCCAAGGTCATTCTCCATGAGTATCCCAAGTTCCCACTCGGTCCTTTAATCCTAACTCCCAAGTACAAGTAAACAACAACAAACAAGATCCAAGGTCCTACAAACAAGTAGAGTCTACTTGGGTACCCCAGTGCAATAGCGGCCTGAGTAGGGTGTGATATATAAATCTCAGTAGACTGAGAACACTGGTGTGTAGCTATATATAAATGATGCTATATAAATAAATAGTGTGTAGTTATAAAAAAGTAACAACTAGATTGAATAAATAAACTACAACCCTTCCAAGTTCCTAAGGGACACCTGATGGAGATACCTAATTCGGCTCGTAGTCAAAATAAGAGTCTAAAAAGGAACTATATATATAATGCATAAATAAACTGTTTAACACATTATTTTAATTTTATTTATTTAACCACATAAATACCCGAGTTCCCCTAGACACCCGTATCTCAATACCTGTCTCGGTCATGCCAGAGTCTGAACCATTTCCCATATTCATTTCACAAATCATTACATCACACCGGCTTTCATTAACCATTTAATTCAGTTCATGTATGACTAATTGGATCCACAATCCAATGTCAATTAATGGATGTAGAAAGTCATGTCTAACACCCTCATGATTATTTGACGCATCAGTCCTTGTCTCACAACCCATGGGTATTTAGAGTATCAGTCCATGTCCCATAATTTAATATTTTCATGCATGCTGGGTGTAGAACACCATATTTATCACCCCATGAGTATTTGGAGCATCAATCCCTATCTCACAACTCATTTATCAATTATACACATATATTTATCATTGGTGTAGAAAGTCATGTCTAGCACCCCAAGATCTCATCCATTAATTAATTCATAAATTAATTTATTGAGTCTGTTAATTAATTAAATAACTAATTAACAACATCACATTCCCTACTAACTCAATAATTAGTTAAACACAACAATTTGATTCATCAACTTGACAATTAACTAATCATAATTATAACATTAATTAATTCAACCATTAATTAATGTCATCAATTTCTACAGTTACTTTAAGAATTAACTAATAAAAAAACCCTATCAAAATCATATAATTAATTCTATAATTAATTGTCACATAGAAACCATATCAAAATTACATAATTAATTCACAAAATAATTATCTCAATGAAACCATCCCAATATCACTTACTCAATTCACAAATTAATTATCTTTAAAGAAACCATTTCAATATCACATAATTAATTCACAAATTAATTATCTCAAGGAATCCATCCTAATATCATATAATAAATTCAAAAATTAATTATCTCTAAATAAACTGTTTCAATATCACATAATTAATTCACAAATTAATTATCTCAAGGCAACCAATTCAATATAACATACTTAATTTGCAATTTATTTATCTAAACTTATCCCAAATCAATATCTCATAATTAACCCCTGATTAATTATCTATATTATAATCTAATAACACACAATTAATTCACAATTAATTATCTCAAATTAATCAGTTTAATATCTCATAATTAATCCCTAGATTAATTATTATTTCAAAGCACATAATTAATTCAAAATTAATTATTTCAATCTTTTAAAATTAATATCTCATAATTAATTCCTCAATTAATTATTATCTCAAAGAACATAATTAATTCATAATTATTTATATCAACATAACCAAATTAATTACATGTAATTAATCCATCAATTAATTATCATATCAAATCACATAATTAATTCATAATTAATTATCTCAACTTAACCAACTTAATTACTCATAATTAATCCCTTGATTAATTATCATTTAAAAGCACATAATTAATTCATAATTAATTATTTCTACTTAACCAAATTAATATCTCATAATTAATTCCTAAATTAATTATCATCTCAAAGCACATAATTAATTCATAATTAATTATCTCAACTTAACCAAATTAATTACTCATAATTAATCCCCCGATTAATTATCATTTCAAAGAACATAATTAATTCATAATTAATTATCTCAACTTAAACAAATTAATTACTCATAATTAATATAAGGCCCCAGCCTTAATACATTACTTAATCTTGAGTTAAGTCAATAAATTGATATTGAGGATCTTTTCAGGTTTAGAGTTTTAGAGAATTAGGCTATAACTATTATATTATATCTCAAATATTACAAAGGTGACACTTCTACTCTATCCATTTTTTTCAAAACAATAAAAATCCTTAAATAAGACATGAATTATTTTCTTGATATAAATCTTCTTGAATTATTACTTCCTCTTACCCTTCCTTATACCCTACGGAAAACATTTCAAAAACTTGGTATGAGCATAAAAATCTTAGTAAGGGATATAAAATAAGAAAATAAACCATTATTCCATGAATACATATAAATAAAAGGAATCATACATTTCAATCATAAAACATAAGCTCTTTAACATAACTTATAAAATCATAAGATTTATAAATAACACATAGAAATCATGAATCATAAAGGTAACTTGCGGCATCCATAACATACTTACATTGTAGCTTTTGCAGCTACATAGAGAGTTACATTTGGAATACTCATCCCAGTATATTCCCTAAATCTCTTAGGAGAAACATTAACATTTACCTCCGTCATGTTACCCAATGCATTAGAGAGCTATCTCAGGCTCACCTGCCCTCATTTTATCATAGAACCACCTATATATGTAAACAATTCCCAAGAACCATAACATAATCATAATACATAAAACAAGCATAAAGGAAAGATAACATTTCCAAATTCCAATCACAATATAACATTTCAAGATATTGACATAATAAATGCTTTATCAAAACCATTTTCAAATACCAAAATACATGAAAAGGGTATATGGTATTTATTTTCATTTTAAAAATATTATGGATTGTTAAGGAATCCAAATACCAAATAATACTCTGTGCATCAGAAATCAATTCAAGATATTTTAAATATTCAATCCATTTCCAAAACCATTTAAAAATTTTAATAAAGATATTTTTGAATCAAAGTGTACCATACCACTTTAAAACTTTTAAAGTAATTAAAATTTTAAAACATTAATTTCCATATAAATAAATCCTTAAAACCATTTTGAAAACATGAACATTAATGATAAATATTTATAAAATTAAATCTTTAAAACATTTAAAACAATGTTTTAGGTAAAGAGTCCCTTACCACTTGAGAAAATACTTGAAGAAAAATAATTAAAGAATAATATTAAAAAAAACTTATAATATCATGATAATAAGGATATTCATAATATAATATTTCAAAGGGTAGTATATACACCATATAAAAGTGAATTGGTTCATAACAACAAATAAGCCTCAATGAAATGTAAATTGAGACGAAATCCATTACGAAGATCGTATCATTAGATTAAGGATAAATCAATGAAATAAATATGCGTGAAAGATATAAATACACCAAATATAAGTGAATATTAAGTGTAAAACAATCATAGATCATTCACATATATTCTTGAAAAAAACCCAATGACATGGATATTCAACTCAATGAATGGATATTGAGACGAAGACCCTTACAAAGATCATTTTGTAAATAAAATAGACCGATTATGTTTATTCAATATAAGTACACATAAATCAAGTATTAATAAAAGATAGGACATCCAAATTTATTTCTCACATAATCATATAACTACATAATCAATAAGTAGATGATCACCCCAAAGAATGTAAATTGAGTTAAGAAGTACCCTTAAGAAAATTCAGCAGCCTAACGATGTTAATTAGAAATTCAGAAAATGAGTTGATGAGAGTGAAAAGGGTATCTCATAACTTCTACATAAAAATGTACAGAAATAAGGATATATAAGAACATATACCAACATAATAAAATAGAAATTAAAATACATAACATTAAAAAAGTCTTTGACTAAAAGAGAAGGGTGAAAGGTTCCCTTACCTTAAGTCCGACTCGTCACGTATGTTCCTTGTTCTTCTTGAATAATAAACTTAAGTTAATTTATACATGATTAGAAACCTTTTTAAAGTTTATTATTCCTTTTATATTACTTATTACCTTATTATAAACATTACATAATTATTTAAGTTAATATCGGCCATTTTGTCGATATTTAGTACTTGAGTAAAAAATGAACTTGTTATAATTACAAATTGTATATGTAGTGAAAAGTTCATTATCTAAAGAATTATATTAATGATTTATATATCATATATATCATATATATCTGTTATATATATGTATTTATAACAGTACATTACATTTGGAGATAAGAAATGAAATGCACCGTTCACGGAGACAGTAAGCCGTACGTACGCATGAACGCTACTTTCATTTCTTTTTCATATTTAATGGAATGAAAACTAAATGATACATAGGTATATTATAATTATAGTATAATATCATATTTTATATAAATTAAATAATTTCATTAATTCCATCCTTTATATGTTCCATGTATGGCATGAACAATTCATATCACTTTGAGGGGGCGGTAGTCCACACTTCCTCAAATGAAATTATCATATTTACCCATTATGGAAACCATAAAGGTTTGATATAATTGAAAAACATAGAGGAATATAGAAAATATAAATATAATATATATTAAATATAAATATATTTATAAAAAAATGTAATAAATAGATTTTTGGGGGTTGGAGAAGGAAAATAAATGAAAAAAACTTGAGAGAAGACATTACCTCAAATCAGGTAACTCCTATTGATTTAAGCTAAATGGCCTTCTTGAAATGCCTTATGCCCAAATTGATTCTTCTAGTAGGAAGATAGGTATGTTTATAAATTATTTGTACATAGTTTAGATAAGCCAATGGGGCTTGATATGTGTGAGTAAGTGTTATAGGTGATTCCCTTTTATAAGAGGGAGGAGGGGTACTTTAGAAAGGATTTGAAATATTATTTTGTTATAAAATTATTTTAGGTTTAAAAATTCCCAAAACTAATTTAATTCTAAGATAAGTTGATTATTGTTCTAAATACTATCAAATAATAGGTTTTAGAAAAGTTTTGGATTCAAATTTAACCTTATCATTTAGCTTTAACCCTTAGTTAACTTATTTGACTTTTACCATGTCTTCTGGTATATTCATACTATATGGTTAATATAGTTATTGTAAAATTCCAATAGAACTTGAAGTGGTCCATTAATTAAATTTTCAACCTTATATAAGTCATTTTTATGAATCTTATATTTCTAGGACTATTAAATCATTTAATAAAAAGTATTTGTTTTAAAAACTCATTTATGTCAATTTATATACTATTCATATCTTGACTTTTAAAAAAATCCATAACAACTTTATTATTTCGAAAAAACTTCATTATTTAAAATAAAAAAAGTCATAATCAGCACTAAAATTCGTGGATGACATAAAAAGTTACAAAATAAATTTATTTTAATTTTTATAATCTAATTTATATAAAACATTCATTAATAAGGTAATCACTACATCATCATTGTGTCATAAATATATTAATTTATTTGGTGTCTAAAAATTATAAATAAAATAACATGATGTGGGAAATATTTTTATATTTATAATTAATACTTATAGTCTAATATATTACTTATATAACCTCATATAAAAATTGTTTTACTAAAAGATACATGTTTTGGTTATATTTTCCTTAACTTTAAATTTAAAGTAATTAAATGTCATTTTCACATCCAAGTGGCTCCATGAGGTCCTAAAATCAACCCAAGGATACCCATGGTAGAAAATATATCATCAAATAGGGTTGGGAAATGTCTTAGGATAATTTAATATTATTATAATATTATTTTTTACCCTTATTTACCGGATTTACCCTTTAACCATGGTAAAAAATATTTACTGAAGTTACTATTCATAATGTATAAAAATAAAAGGTGCCTATTTAAAAAATTTCGAAATCTTGATTCTAAATATGGAATAAATTTTGTCAAATTCAAAACACATAATTTGCATAAATTAATTTAAAATTAATTCCCATTGTCAAAACCAAAAAGTGTGTTTTTAAGAAGTAAAAACTACCAAAATATTGACATGTGTTTATGTTCAATTTAAAAGTGAAATTACTTACAATGACAAAAATTGGATTAAATGATAAAAATATAATCCAATTACACTTTAAAACCAATTAAAATTAAAATATGACTATATAAATAAATTAGATGAAAAGACAGTTTTGACTTAAAATACAGTATTTTTCACAATTCATTAAAAAAACGAACTTTATCAGAAAAATACAAAAAATTTAGCCAAAGTAAATTTTGATGTCTTGATTCTAAAGAATAAGTTTATTTTTTAAAATAGAACATATAAAAGTGACAAACACTAGATTTAAAAAGGGTTCTCCATCAAATGGGGGTAAAATGACCTTCTAAAGAATATTAGAGTATTTCATGCTTAAAATCAGATTCATTCTTATTTGAAGCATCTAAAATTTATTGGATAAATTTAAAGACATTTAACAAAAATGTTTAATCATATTTTAGTTAGTTCTATTCATTCCTGCTAAAACAACAACCATGAGATAAATACCATTTAAAATAATAATAATATTATATTATTTTTCAGTATAACTCAAAGTTGAGTGCAACGTAAGATTTCAAAGATACTCGTTGTTGAATTTTGAGTACGCCATCACAAAATTCATCCCCTTTAATGTAAAAATAATATCTTATTCATAAATATTAATATAAATGAAAAAGTATTATTCTATAAATACCCGAGTCGTTACAATTAATCTCCCAATTAATTATATATTTCACAACCTCAAAGCATAAAATTAATTCATCATTAATCATTTAATTCTCCCAATAAACAATTTAATCCAAAATTACATTCAAATTTATCAAAATAAATAAATCAAAAAAACTACATTTTATTAATTAGTCAAAGTTTAAAATCATATCTCAGTTAATTTGGCTTAGCTAAAGAATCCTAATTCAAACTGTGACCCGCTCACACATACGCACTTACACATTAATGTGTGAGTGTACTTGGAATTGATCGCATCACCTTAAAATGATAACTGGAACCCAAAATTAGTGCGGTGATGACCAATGAACCTTTAATTAATTCACCGCAACTCAAATACACCATAAGCATCTAATATAAAGGGTGTGAAACCAATTATCAGGTTTATAGACTTACCCAAAAATGAAGGTGGTGAATCAAATCAAGCCAAACTACTATGCCTTCAGCGACAGTTGTCGAAATACAATCCAATGAGTCGTGAGACATTTTCTACACCACCCAGGATCAGAAGAAACAAGAAATCTAGGTTAATCCTGAACCTAGGGTTTAGGCCCAATAGAACCTGGGTGAAGGAGAGATGAGACAACCAATGCGAAGAATGAAACATGCATAGGACTTACCTTGATGAGACATAAAACTTCTATGAATATTCTAGGAGAAGATAGCTGTGCAAAGAGGGTGTCGAAGAGGATGGTGGTGCACCACCCAAGGGTGTATCTCACCCCCTGTAAGAGGAGGGAGAGGTGCACCACCCACTTCTTTTCTCCATTAAATAAATTAAAATTCTAATTTAAAATATAAGAATTAATATAATAATAATAATAACCATTATATTATTATTATTACCCTTTATTATTATACCCCTTTGATAAACACCAAACCCCCATTTACATATTATTCAATTAAATTCTCCTCAATAAAATTTAATTAAATGAATTCTCCAACTCATGATATTTAATTAAATTCTCTCAACATTCAATTTAATTAAATTAAAACCCTCATTTCACATCAATTAATTATATTTTTCCTAACCCTGAATTTAATTAAATAAATCCTCCATTTCACATAATTTAATTAAATTCCATTTAACTAAATTTAATTAAATAAAACTATCCATCTCACACCATTTAATTAAACTAGTACCCAACCCGTGAATTCACACAATGTGATCATTTTAATTTCAAATTCAGAAACACACATACATAGTTATCAATTATTAAAAACTTTAGACAAATGAAATATAGAAATAGAATGAAATGTAATGGTTAATAATAATTGATATTGATCAGTTTTTGAGAATCTAATACATGTAAGAATAGATAAACTATAAGGTACTGTCAAGGAGAGATCAATATAAGATTAAGTATGCATGATATGATTAAAGATGTAAATGAAAGAAGTGAATGTAGTATGATTTCATGAGAGATTGTGGTCATCATGAGTAGAGTGGGATAAAATGAAGCTAAAGAAGGAATTAATGAACATGAAATGTATATATAAATTAAATATGAAAATATAAAAAAACAATTATATTTAAAAAATATAGCATTAAAGGAAAATGTTTCTATAGATGGAAAATCAATTTTCACAGATTATTCCCACAAATGATATTAATTCCCTTAAATAAACCAGAAAAAATAAATTTTTATAATAATCTACTCTAAATTTAAAACCCAAAATATGGATTTGAATCTTTAAATGAAGTTAAAATGTACGAGAAACACTAAAAGATAAAATGAAAATGCTACCATGATGTTATATTATCAAAAGAAGTTAAAACTGAATAATAATATGAATTTCAAGAAAAAATAGTGGATTATGTAAAAAAATCTAAGATGGATTTTCATAAAAATCAGAATTCCACCCCTCAAACAAAAAACTAACTGGAGTGTCAATTTCTCTTTTATGTCGTACTCTTCCACAGTACCATAATACAAAAGAAAATTTCCATAAAAAAATAGTTTCTGTTCATCAAAGGGAACATATTAATTCACTTGGATCTAGAAATTGAGGCACTTGATGGAGTTGGAACACTCCACCAGAAATAGGATAGTAGTCCCTAGAGAAATTTCTATAAAAATTAGCATTTCACCCTTCACTGGATTAAACACATAGAGGATATAGTCCTTTTATATGTTTTAATCTGCTAATATATTGCCATCCTCAAGCGGGTCAAATCCAAAAACACCTTTCGATCATACATAGGAACATCCTCACTGCAATGGATCTCAACATTCACACTATGGACAGTGTGGGAACTCTCCACCTGGAGCAGAAACCTCCTTCCCAGTAGGGGTGTTTCGCAAAAATATGCATTCCTCAGTTCTAGCCTGCATTCCTCACTTATGTAAAAAGGTGAGATTCCTTTATATGTCATTATCTGATGAGATATAGCCATAATCTCCAGACCTATCATGGATTTTGACAACAACCTTGTCAATGGCATCGGAGCTTGTGACATCCATAATTACAGTCTTACTGCAAGAAAATGTTTACACAAATATTTTCCCAGAGACCAACATCTTCTACATAGCTCATCTTTAAAGTCTATGAATCTGTAAGTTGGTAATGAAAAATAAATATTCATCAGTACTATAGATGTAATTCAATGTATTGACATACCTAATTACTTGGTTCAAATGTGTACTGGTACAAACATATCCGTCATGGACCTCCAATAATCAGTCACTAACCATGTCTCGTTACTTGGACCAGCATCAGCTACAAGAATCAGTTACCAAACTTGTTTGCAGAGACCACGTCTCATTACATCAGTACTCAATGTTTGTAGTTACCAACCATGTCTCATTTAATCATCCAAATATTGGAGGACTGATGCAAATTTAGTTGCAGATACCATGGACCTGTAAGAATTAGTAACCAAAAAATTCATCATTTTCCTACAAGAAATCATCACCAACCACGTTTACCTAACTGGGAAACATGGTTAGTGATGATTCAATAAATATTCATTAAAAATTTCATTATTCACTATTTGGATGCCATTATACATTTAATTTTTTTTATATAACCAATAAAATAAACAAAATACAAGGTCATTTAAGGTTCATGTGTATTAAGATGTCATGAGACTGATTTTTATGTATGTGATTTCATTAGTATTTTTTTAACAAAATCAAGATTATAAAAATGTATAATGTCATCCAAAGTAATTTATAATTTATTATTCATTCATGTATGTTTCATATAACATGAGAGCTAAATGATAATTAAATCCTTAGAGTTAAATATTTAAATTATCTTTGATCAATGATCAGTAGGGAAAGACATATGTGTTCACAAGATATAAAGATAAACATGGGTAGTGAATCATATATAGATACATTTTTCCCTTTTAACACATACCATCCCTCAACCTGCATGTAGTGTCACCCTAAGGAAGCTGCTCCATTTGAAGAAGAGTTGCATCATGGAACAACAATACCTTATCACTAAGTCAGTATGTGTATATATGTAAACTATAATTAAATAATATGAATAAAATGTATGTATAAAATGTAATATTAAAATATGAAATAGCTATAGGTCCATCCATTCCATGAATCCTATCCTGATGAAAAATGATGTCATCATCTCCCCTCTTTTCAACCCGAACACCAGATCCATTACCAGTCCTCAACCTTCATATTATATTAACACACTAATGACAGGAGAGGACAAGCTATAGTATAGATAAAGACACATGAGAGTTAGATGATAATTAGCTCCTTAGAGTTAAATATTTAAATTATATTTGGTCAATGATCAGTAGGTAAAGACATGTTTTCACAATATATAAAGATCAACATGGGTAGTGGATCATATACAGATACAATTTTACCTTTTAACACATTCTAACCCTCAACCTTCATGCAATGTCACCCGAAGGAAGTTTCTCCATTTGAAGAAGAGTTGCATCATGGACCTACAATGCCTTGTCACTAAGGTAGGATGTGTATATATGTAAACTTTAATTAAATAATATAAATAACTTGTATGCATAAATGTAATATTAAAATATGAAATACCAGTAGGTCCATCCATTCTAGGAATCCCATCTTGCTGAATAGTCATGTCATCATCTCCCCTCTTTTTGGCCTGAACACCAGAACCATTACCAGCCCTTAACCTCCATATTATATTAACACGACTATTATAAGAGAGGAAAAGCTATAGTATAGATATAAACATGATAGTTAAATGATAATTAACTCTTTAAGAGCTAAATATTTAAATTATATTTGGTCAATGATCAGTAGGGAAAGACATGTTTTCACAAGATATAAATATCAACATGGGTAGGGGATCATATATAGATACATTTTTCCCTTTTAACATATACCAGCCCTTAACCTACATGTTGTGTCACCTGAAGGAAGATGATCCATTTGAAGAAGAGTTGCATCATATACATGCAATGCCTTGTCACTAAGGCATTATGTGAATATATTTAAACTCTAATTAAATAATATGAAAAAAATTTATGAAAAAAATGTAATATTGAAATATGAAATACTAGTAGGTTCATCCATTCCCCAAATCCCATTATGCTGAATAGCCATGTCATCATCTCCCATCTTTTCACCCTGAACACCAGACCCATTACCAGCCCTCAACCTGCATATTATAAAACTCATTTGATAGGAGATGACAAGCTATAGTATAGATAAAGACACATGATAGTTAAATGATAATTATATCATTTGATTTAAATATTTAAATTATCTTTGGTCAATGATCAGTAGGAAAAGACATATTTTTGGACAAGATATAAATATTAACATGGGTAGTGGATCATATATAGATATATTTTTTCCTTTTAACACATACCATCTCTCAACTTGCATGTAGTGTCACTTGAAGGAAGCTCCATTTGAAAAACCATTGCATCATGGACCTATAATTTCTCATCACAAAAGAAGGATGTGTATATATGAAAACTGTAATTAAATAATATGAAGAAAATGTATGCATAAATGTAATATTGAAATATGAAATACTAGTAGGTCCATCCATTCCAAGAATCCCATCCTACTGAATAGTCATGTCATCATCTCCCATCTTTTCGACCTGAACACCAGACCCATTACCAGCCCTCAACCTGTATGTAGTTTCACCCGAAGGAAGATCCATTTGAAGAGGAGTTGCATCATGGACCTCCAATTCCTTGTCACCGAGGCAAGATGGGTATATATATAAACTGTAATTAAATAATATGAATACATTGTATCATATATATAATATTGAAATATGAAATATCAGTAGGTCCATCCATTCCAAGAATCCCATCTCGCTGAACAGTTATGTCATCTTATCCCCTCTTTTTGATCTCAACACCAGACCCATTACCAGCCCCCAACCTACATGTAGTGTCACCTGAAGGAAGCTCCATTTAAAGAGGAGTTTCATCATGGACCTGCAATGACTTTTCAGTAATACATTATGTGTATATATGTAAACTGTAATTAAATAATATGAATAAAATGTATGAATATATGGAATATTGAAATATGAAATACCAGTAGGTCTATTCTTAGAATCTCATCCTGCTGAACAGTCATGTCATCATCTCCCTTATTTTCAACCTGGACACCAGACCCATTACTAACCCTCTCAACCTCTATATCCCAAAGGAAGTTACATTTGAAGAGGAGTTTCATCATGGACCTACAATGCCTTGTCATTATGGCAGGATGTGTATTATATGTAAACTATATATATGAAAATTTTAAACTGTATAACGGGTCTGGTGTCTAGGTCGAAAAGACTCAGACAATAAGTTGAAAAGGCTCGATGGTGGACTGTATATATGAAAAGGCTCAGTATTCATTCATGCATCCATCATTTTATAATAAGTTATATATATGAATAAACTATAATTATGGATAAAAACACATGTTTTGAATAGAAACACCTTAAATAATAACCATGATATCCAACTTATTATTCATATGAATAGAAGCACCTATTTTGAAAAATTAAACCGTGCTTATTCAATCACAAGACGTACTGATTGATGACACAAAGTACTTATTTCTTTCCCTGTATACATGCATCTAAAACAATGAGAATATGATGACACAAAGCACTTATAATATGTATTGGTTGATGAAAAATAACCCAAGAATTAAAGTTTTCCATCCACTATCTTGGCCCTCAGAATATATCCATGCTGAAGAAGCTACAAAATCCATGTAAATCCAAACAATCATGTCGTGTGCCAATGAAGTGGATCAAAATTAAGACAATAATGATAATCTAGGTTTTAGAGGAGCCCTTATCTTACTGGGTCACCAACACCATCAACTAGAGGTATGGAGAAAAGGAGACGAGTGTGAGATTTCATCATAGTGTTATCCATCCAATCTCTTCTTACTTTGGCAGTGATGAGGAAGATATACAAACATGATAGAGTACACTAAACCTGAGAATCTTGTTGAAAAAGGTCCTAAAAAACTACAATGTACATATATTGTGGATCAAGAACCCGATGATGAAAATATAAAACGGACTCGTACCTATGATCAAATGTGTAATACCAAAAAGGAATTGTTGGTCAAGCAATGAAAAAAATAACTGTAAAATAACATACCCAAGACATGAACTGAAAAAGCATATGATTCCATGAACATAGTGATGAATAACACCATCGATGAGTGAAAATAATATAGAAAGGGAAACATTATTTTACAAGTTTCACTACTGTCCAAAATACCAATCAAACAACACTAAATACTTTATCATTTTTCTCATGAAGGATCAATCTTCCCAAAAATGAACTTTTGTAAACATATATTGGAGATGTACTTAGGTCACTGTATACGACACTAAGATTCTGGTTTAGAAGACATACTGATCACCTACATAATTTTTTCAACAAAATAATTTACATAGATTCATGCATTTATATCATATGAAATATGCATAAAAGGTTATTCATATATATGCATATATGATGTAGTTTTTTTGTATGTAATATGTGCATATTGCACTGTATTAATATTACATATTTCATATCGCAATGTGTGCATATTGCAGTGTAATATTGAAGAATAGAACATATTTTAGTGTAGTAAATAATATTACATATTGAATTGTATATATTTAAAATGCCTCTGTAATATGAGTATTCTATATATTACAAAGTATACATACAAGTTTGATAGTGAGAATGTTAATGAATAATTAGAAACAAAAAAGAAGAATATAGTTGAATATTGTTCCATAATTTTTTCAGTAGATAACAATGTATTTATGAGTTCAAATTCTCAATTGTTATTGCTTGGAGGAATGGAATAAAAATAAAATAATCTATTTAGGCCTTGAAGTTATAAAACCACTCTAATTCAAGCATATAAAAGATGGCCTATACTTCAAAACATTCCAAATCAATTCTTTAACAAATTTTGTAGCACAAAGAAAACATAGTTAATGTTTTCAACATTTAGAAGTTGGGAGAAAAGTGAACCTAAATAATAAAAACAATGGGAAAAAGAAGAAAAATAAATTGTGCATTAATGTAATGAATTATACATATTGTGATTAAAAATGTTTAAAGCATTAAAAGTATACCAAGAGTGTATTGAACTTATGTATAATTTTTTTCATGTAAGTTTATACTAACAATATCAATAAGATATGTCATAAAAAACATTCCAACACTATAAAAACAATATGCACAATGAATGAAAACACATGTACAATAGCATAAGAGTTCTCCTTTAACATATATAATATTTTTCATATGTAATCATAAAAACTCAGTAAATGGAAACACACAAACTAATATTACAACTTTAAAATACATCACATATATTTGTGTTTTGTTTATAATAAGTTCTTCTAAGAGCATATAACAAATCATATAGATCATATTATTATGTAATATCATGTTATACAACACAGAAATTAGATATAATTGATATGGCATGATATTTAATAGATCGTGACTCAAATATTTTGAAGTACAAATGTTTGTAATTACATTTTAAAAAATGTTAATGACAACAGATTGGCTATCACATGATTATTAAGTGACAAGGAAATTCTAATATGGTTTTGATAATGAAAAAAAGTAATAGATCCTAATAAATAAATATTACTTGTATGAATTCTATTTCTGGAACTAAGTTTCTAGAACTAAGGGACATGTTTGGATTAGAATTTTTCTAGGAAACCAAAATAAACACTGCACATGCCTAGATATTTGGTTAGTTATTAGCTTTACTTGTTAATCTAAAACACTAAACAAACCTAATCAGACTGAATCCTATGTTTGGTGAATTAGTGAAACTTTGAAAATTGATGTGTGTTTATATAGAAAATCGAAATATGTCACTAATTGAAATAGAACCAAAGCCACCTGAAATACTAAATTAGTTCTTATAATTTGTAGTGAATAATGCCCGCAAGACTAAAACAATGACTCCATGGATGGAAATATAGAAGGGGATTGATATTGAAACTAAAAAATGAATAATTTTTCTTTGAATAAAAAATTGAAAAATTGAGAATAAAAATAGTGAAAAATACTAAAGTGGATTAATGAAAAATATTTTTAACATAGAAGAAAAAACAATATTGCGCAACTCAATTATGTAAAAGAGTATACCTAGAGTTTCCATGTGGATATCAACTACTAAACGGACTTTTTGTTTGTCACTTTATGGAATTTTATCCAGAAATCATCCATTAATTGTACATCACATTGAAAAAAAAAGATAAGAAAAGTGTTTAATATGACAATCAATTATAACATTACAAGATGATATTAGTTCATAAAGGAGTATCCGACACTGAAATGCAGAGTGTTTAATATGCAGAATATTTAGAGCAATAAGAGTTTTAAATTAGGGTTTCAAGAAATTGTATTGGGAAAGAACTTGATTGTGAGAGTTTCTATTAGGAAGGAGTAACCCTAAGGACATACATTTGGATTTGAATAGGAGTTTAGACCATCGTTTCTTTGATCTGAGAGGGAAGCTGCAGAATCTAGGTTAAGATAGTTGTAAATCAGGAAACATAAATAGAGGCAGGGAGCTTGGCATGAAGAAATACAATGAGAGAGTGGTCAGAGGAGGATCATACGCAAAGACCGAGATAGAGGCATAGTCGAAGACGGTGGAGGGGTGATGAGAAAAGGTGGAGGCGCAATCAGAGACTGTGGTAGAGCCATAGTCGGAGGGGATGGAGGAGGCGGAGACGCATCCAGAGAGGGAGCCAAAGATGGAGAGGGGATCTTCAGAGAGGATGGGGATCCAGACACAAGGTGAAGGTTGTGAGGGGAAGATGAGAGGGAGATGAGAATCAAGAGGGTTGGGAGGGGAGGTAGGGGAATAGAGAAACCAGAATGCGTGGTGAGGTAGCCACAATAGAAAAATTGAGAAAGTGATGACACGTGGAGAAAAAATTACATGCTATAGTATATATAATGAATTCCTCAACCTCAATTTAATTAAATAAAACCGCCATAATAATAACCATTAATATTATTATCATTTAATAAAACTCTTCTTTGATAAAACCTAAAACTCACCATTTAAACATCATTTAATTAAACTATTCTCAACAATTTTAATTAAATAAAACCTCTACTTCACATCATTTAATTAAATTTCATTTAACTTAATTTAATTAAATAAAATTCTCCATCTCATCTCATTTAATTAAATTCCTCAACCTCAATTTAATTAAATAAAACCGTCATAATAATAACCATTATTATTATTACTATTTAATAAAACTCTTCTTTGATAAAACTTGAAACTCTCTAATTAAAAATCATTTTATTAAATTTTTCTCCAATTAATTTAATTAAATAATTTCTCTAAAAAATTATTATTTAATAAAGTTCTCTCAATACAATTTAATTAAATAAAACCCCCATTTTTCATTAAATAATTAAATTCATCTTAACCTTGAATTTAATTAGATAAAACCTCAACTCCACATTTAACACATCATTTAATTTAATTATTATCTAATGAATTTAATTAAATAAATTCTCTCACACATAATTATTTAATTAAATTATCTAAATAAAATTTAATTAAATAAAACCCCGATTTTTCATCAAATAATTAAATTTATATTAACCATGAATTTAATTATATAAAACCTTAACTCCACATTTCACACATCATTTAATTAAATTTATTTCCAACCAAATTTAATTAAATAAATTTTCTAACTCATTATTATTTAATTAAACTATTTCCACATAACTTAATTAAACCCACCCAACACCTTATTAATCATCATTTAATTAAATTTATTCTAGATGAATTTAATTAATTAATTTCTCCAATACATGTTATTTAATTAAATTCTCTAAACACAACTGAATTAAATTAAAAAACTCCAACTCATCAATATTATTTAGTTAAATTCTATCAACCACAATTTAATTAAATAATAAACTCTTATTTATCCATGACTAATTAAATTCTTCTTAACTTTGAATTTTATTAAATAAAAAATTCATTTCACATTAATTAATTAAGTTCCTCTTTGCCTTGAATTTAATTAAATGGAACTCTAAATCCTCATTTACACATCATTTAAATTTTACTATTTAATATTTTTCTTATTTGATAACTCCCAACTCCTCATTTACCAATCTTCTAATTAAATTCCTCTCATCCCAATTTAATTAAATAAAAACTCCACCACATAATCATTTAAAATAAATTTAATTCTTTTTATCTCAATTTAATTAAATTCTCTAAACTTTATTTTAATTAAAAGAAACCCCCAAAAACTCATTTAATTAAATTAATTTCAACCATGAATTTAATTAAATTAATTAACCCAAAACTCAAAAACTGGGTAGAACATATTGTTTGACATGAATGGTCTGAAAGACTGTGTGCAGACCATGCGTCCACTACTGGACACCTTCTTTATTATTCACGGATGTCCCGTACAATTTTGACTAACCGTGTGCAGCTCGTGTGGACATCACTGCCTGGTCTGGTTCTCCCAAAACTCATCTTGACATATGGGAAACTCCTCGTGCCTTTACCCAAGCCCGTTATCAACACTTTAAAAGAACCAAACTTGCGAAACTTCTTTCGGAAACTTGATTTTAAAACCGAACTGTGTATTAAACGAAAAAGTTCAAAAACATTTGTATTTTAGCCCGGTCAAAAAACATTCGACTTTACAATTTACCCACCTTAAAAACTACTCATCCCCAAGAATCCATCAAGAGATACTAAAAAACTAGCCAACCCACCAAGGCCAAGAAGTCTCATTTGAACGATTGTGTTGCATTCCCAAACACCGAACACGCCTTTAAGGTGCCTATAAACCTTACCACTAGAATTTGGCTCCCATTTATCACATCAAATTTCTATTTAAAATTTTAAATTGAACAGCCCTTTTTCAATTGTTTGAAAACACGAGTTACCCTTTTCTTAGTTATAAGGTGACCATACACCTTACAACTGAAACTGGGTCCCATTATAAACGCAACAAATCATTATTTTACGCATGCATCCATTTACATATTAAAACATATCTGGCCTATTTTCATAAGAAGTAACACAATAACATGTTATAACATATAAATTTGGAACAATAGAAAAACATGATAATAAATTGGAAACATGACATGTAAACAGCCAAACATGTTATATCTATCACCGAAACATGATATCTAAAGAGGCATGCTAAAAAAATCAAAACATGACATTTCATCCAAGGAACACAATCAAAATTAGCAGACATCCTACTAATGCAACTACATAGCATGTAATATGCATGACATATGGATCTATAAGTGCCTAAGATGATGCATGTAATACAATTTCCTTGCCATATCAGACCAAGGAAAAATTTCAAAATTCTCAAATCAATAAGCATTGAAAAATACACCAGTCACTTGAGGTGAAATCATATCAACTATAACCACAAACAATATAAGCATCAATTCCCATCCCTAGATACTTGGTTATTTCCCATATGTGGGGTGATCAGTCCTAGACATGGCTATTAACCGAGTGTCGACACTAACCTAGTCTCCTTTCTACCAACCCAAAATATAAATAAGAAGGAAAAAAGAAAGAAAACCCAAATCCTTTGATACCACTTTGTAACGTCCTGACCTGACTTACCCTCAAACCGATAGCTTGACTGGTCGCCACATAACCTCAAGTGCGTCTCCCTATATGTCTGAGACTGCCAACTAGTAGTGAGGGTCTATGGATAGTCAATGAGGAGACTATAACCTCATATTCATAGTGCACAGTGGAAAGAGATAATAAACTCAGACTACAAAAGAAGAAAATATAAGGTAATAATCAACTGAATAATGAAAATGGCCAATGACAGTTTTCATAATGCACACATGTCATGGTGATACATAACTAAAATTAGTAAACAAAACAACATGATTTATATCTCTGTAAAGAAATAAGAAAAGACTCAAAGCCCCAAGGGTGTTCTCTACGAGCATCCTGAGCTTCTGCTCGGTCCTTTGCTCATAAATCCAAAGTACAAGCAAACAATAATAAGCAAGATCCAAGGTCCTGCAAACAAGTAGAGTCTACTTAGGTAACCTGGTGCAATGGCAGCCTGAGTAGGGCATGAGATAAAAATCTTAGTAGGTCGGGACCACCGATATCTAGATCAACCTAGAAAATTCAATATAAATAAATAGTGCGCATGTATAATGAAGTAACAACCGAATCAAATAAATAAACTATAACCCATCCAGGTTCTTAAAGGACACCTGATGGAGGTACATGTTTCATTAAATTTCTAGAAATAAGAGTCTTAATAGGAACTATATGTATAATTCATAAATAAACTGTTTAACACATTATTTGAATTTTATTTTTTAACCGCATAAATCCCCAGGTTCCCCTGAACACCCATATCTCAATACCTGTCTCAGACATGCCAAATTCTAAACCATTTCCCATATTCAATTAAAAAATCATTACATTACATCATATTTCATTAACCATTTAATTCAATTCATGTATGACTAATTGGAACTATATTATAATGTGAATTAATGGGTGTAGAACATCATGTCTAGAACCCTTGTGAGTATTTAGAGCATCAGTCCCTATCTCACAACCCATGGGTATTTGGAGAATCATTCCTCGTCCCATAAAATAACATTTTCATGCATGCTGGGTGTAAAACGTCATGTCTAGCACCCCATGAGTATTTAGAGCATCAGTCTCTGTCTCACAACCCATTTATCAATCATACATATATATTTATCATTGGTATAGAAATTCATGTCTAGCACCCCAAGATCCCATCCATTAATTAATTCATAAATTAATTAACTGAGTTTGTTAATTAATTCAATAACTAATTAAAAAAATCATATTCACTACTAACTCAACAATTGGTTAAACACGACAATTTTATTTGTTAACTTGACAATTAACTAATCATAACTATAAAATTAATTAATTCAACCATTAATTAATCTAATAAATTTATCTTGTTAATTTAACAATTAAATAATAAAAAGGAAACCATCTCAAAATCATATAATTAATTCTATAATTAATTATCACCTGGAAACCATCTCAAAATTACACAATTAATTCACAAAATAATTATCTCAAGGAAACCATACAAATATCACATACTCAATTCACAAATTAATTATCTCTAAATCAATCATTTCAATATCACATAATTAATTCAAAAATTAATTATCTCAAGGAATTTATCCCAATATCATATAATCAATTCACAAATTAATTATCTCTAAAGAAACCGTTTCAATATCACATAATCAATTCACAAATTAATTATCTCAAGGCAACCATTTCAATATAACATAATTAATTTGCAATTTATTTATCTCAACTTAGCCAAAATCAATATCTCATAATTAACCCCCTGATTAATTATTTGTATTATAATCTCATAACACATAATTAATTCACAATTAATTATCTCAACTTAACTAGTTTAATATCTCATAATTAATACCCCAATTAATTATCACTTCAAAGCACATAATTAATTCATAATTAATTATTTCAACATTTTCAAATTAATATCTCATAATTAATCCCCTGATTAATTATCATTTCAAAGCACATAATTAATTCATAATTAATTATTTCAACTCTTTGAAATTAATATCTCATAATTAATTCCTTGATTAATTTTCATCTCAAAGCATATAATTAATTCATAATTAATTATCTCAACTTAACAAAATTAATTACTCATAATTAATTCTTCGATTAATTAACATTTCAAATCACATAATTAATTCATAATTAATTATTTCAAATTAACCAAATTAATATCTCATAATTAATTACTCAATTAATTATCATATAAAAACACATAATTAATTCATAATTAATTATCTCAATTTAACCAAATTAATTTCTCATAATTAATCTAGCGATTAATTATCATTTCAAAGCACATAATTAATTCATAATTAATTATCTCAACTTAACCAAATTAATTAATCATAATTAATCACTCGATTAATTATCTATTTCACAACCTCAAAGCATAAAATTAATTCATCATTAATCATTTCATTCCCCTAATAAACAATTTAATCCAACATTGCAGTCAACTTTATTAAAAGTAATAAATCAATAAAAATGCATTTTATTAATTAGGAAAAGTTTAGAACTCTACCTTAATGTATTTGACTTAGCCAAAGCATCCTAATTCAAATCGCGACCCGTTCACGCATACACACTTCCATATTAACGTGCCTGCGTACTTGGAATTGATCGCATCACTCTACAACGAAAATTAGCACTCAAAATTAGTGCAGTGAGGACCAACACACCTCCAATTAATTCACCACAACTCAAATACACCATAAGAATCTAATTTAATGGGTGCGAAACCAATTATCATGTTTATAGCCTTATCCAAAATTAACGGCGGTGAATCAAATCAAGCCGAACTTCCATGCCTTCAGCGGTGGTTATCGAAATACAACCCAATGGGTCCCGAGACATCTTCCACACCACCTAGGATCAGAAGAAACAAGAAATCCAGGTTAATCCCGAACCTCAGGTTTCGACTCAACAAAACCTGAGCAAAGGGGAGATGAGATGATCGATGTGAAGAAAGAAACATGCAGAGAAGGACTTACCTTGACGAGACAAACAACTTCCATGAAGACTTTAGGAGGAGATAGCCACGCGAAAAGGGAGATGGTGAGGAGGGTGGTGCGCCACCCATGGGTGTTGCACCATGGGTGTGTCATGCCCTCTGTAGGATGAGGGAGAGGTGCGCCTCCCTCTTCTTTTCTCCCTTAAATAAATTAAAATTATAATTTAAAATATAAGAATTAATATAATAATAATAATCATCATCATCATATTATTATTACCCTTTAATATTATACCTCTTTGATAAACTCCAAACTCTCATTTACACATTATTTAACTAAATTATCCTCAACTGAATTTAATTAAATGAATTCTCCAACTCATGATATTTAAATAAATTCTCTCAATATTAAATTTAATTAATTTAAAACCCCCATTTCACATCAATTAATTAAAATTTTCTTAACCGAGAATTTAATTAAATAAAACCTCAATTTCACATCATTTAATTAAATTCCATTTAACTCAATTTAATTAAATAAAACTCTCCATCTCACCTTTTTTAATTAAATTCCTCAGCCTCAATTTAATTAAATAAAACCGCCATAATAATAACCATTAATATTATTATCATTTAATAAAAATCTTCTTTGATAAAACCCAAAACTCAGCATTTAAACACCATTTAATTAAATTCTTCTCAAAAATTTTAATTAAATAAAACCCCAATTCACATCATTTAATTAAATTCCGTTTAACTTAATTTAATTAAATAAAATTATTCATCTCACCACATTTAATTAAATTCCTCTACCTTAATTTAATTAAATAAAACTTTCATAATAATAACCATTATTATTATTACCATTTAATAAAATGCTTCTTTAATAAAACCCAAAACTCCATAATTATACATCATTTAATTAAATTCTTCTCCAATGAATTTAATTAAATAAATTATCTAATAAATCATCATTTAATTAAATTCTCTCAATAAAATTTAATTTAATAAAACCCTTATTTTTTATCAAATAATTAAATTCATATTAACCTTGAATTTAATTAGATAAAACCCCAACTCCACATGTATCACATCATTTAATTTAAATTTTCTCCAATAAATTTAATTAAATAAATTATCTCACACATAATTATTTTATTAAATTCTCTTAATAAAATTTAATTAAATAAAACCCCCATTTTTCATCAAATAATTAAATTCATCTTAATCTTGAATTTAATTAGATAAAACCCCAAATTTACATTTAACACAACATTTAATTAAATTCCTTTCCAAATAAATTTAATTAAATAAATTTTCCAACTCATTATAATTTAATTAAACTCTCTCCACAAAATTTAATTAAAAAAACTCATATTACCTCATTAATCATCATTTAATTAAATTCTTTCTAACAAAATTTAATTAAATAATTTCTCCAATTCATGTTATTTAATGATTATTTTTTGAACACAATTGAATTAAATTAAAAACTCCAACTCATCAACATTATTTAGTTAAATTCTCTCAACCTCAATTTAATTAATTAATAAACTCCCATTTCGTAACTACTAATTAAATTTTTCTTAACCTTGAATTTTATTAAATAAAACCTCTATTCTATATTAAGTAATTAAATTCCCATTTGTCTTGAATTTAATTAAATAAAACCCCAACTCCTCATTTACACGTAATTTAAATTTTACCATTTAATATTTCCCTTATTTGATAACCCCCAACTCTTCATTTACCAATCTTTTAATTAAATTCCTCTCATGTCAATTTAATTAAATAAAGACTCCACCTCATCATTATTTAAAATAAATTTAAATATTTTCTTCTTAATTTAATTAAATAACTTCTCCATCTTAATATCATTTAATTAAATTCTCTTAACTTTAATTTAATTAAAAGAAACCTCTGAAAATTCATTTAATTAAATTCCTTTCAACCATGAATTTAATTAAATTAATTTAACCTGAAACTCAAAACTGGGTTGACCGTATGGTTTGACATGCATGATCTGAAAGACTATGCATAGATCGTGAGTCCACTACTGGACACTTTCTTTATTAGGCATGGATGACCCACATGATTTTGACTAACTGTGTGCATCTTGTGTGAACGTCAATGCCTGGTCTGGTTCTCCCGAAGCCCATCCTTCCATCCGGGAAACTCCTTGTGCCTTTACCCAAGCCTGTTATCAACACTTTAAAAAACCCAACCCGTAAAACTTCTTTTCGAAGCTTGGTTTTAAAACCAAATCGTGTAGTAAACAAAAAATTTCAAAAACCTTCATATTTTAGCCCGGTCTAAAAACATAGTTTTTTACTATTTACCCACCTTAAAAACTTCTCATCCCTGAGAAGCCATCGAGAGATACTACAACACTATCCAACCCACCAAGGCTAGTAAGTCTTGTTTGAATGACCGCGTTACATTCCCAAACACCTAACACACCTTTAAGGCACCCATACACCTTACCACGGGCATTTGGCTCCCATTTATCACATCAAATTTCCATTTAAACTTTTAACTTTAACAACCCTTTTTCAATTGTTTGAAAACACGGATTAACCTTTTTATAGTTATAAGGTGCCCATATTTTAAGAACTTGGGTTTTGAGCTTGTAAGACTTTGAAATTTTCTTGATGTTATTCTAGAGCAGGGCATTCAGACGGCGTGTGATTCCGAGCCTCGGTGTGGCTGAAATTAAATTCTAAGTGCATTCACGCTAGACACACCAAATAAGTAGAATAACTCCTAAACAGTTTTTTAGATGGAAAAAAGAGGGAACCGTTGAGTCCGGAGCATGCCGTTTACCCTAGGAAGGGCGTAACTTTCATGGGCGCGACCCTTCTCTGGAAAACACCACCAGATGCGTTTTTGTAATTTAGCGGCCCCAAGCATGAACTTTATAACTTCTGAATGGAGTCTCAGATTTAAAATTCCGAGAACGTTGTTTCACTCAGAACATGGATTTTATCCCAGGGGCGTCTTAAACCCAACCCCATTGAAAGTTCAGGTACGGGCCTACTGGTGGGTGTTTAAAAATTAATTAGATTTTAATTAATTCCCTACTTAAATACCTCCACCCTCCCTTATCCTTCCACCAATTGTTTTCTTAGGATAAAGGTCTCCCAAAAAGGGAGAAACCTCTTTCAAGATCCTCCTCCTATTAGGAAAGGCGGTGGTGGCTCCGGCGGCTCGTTTGTAAATCGACGGGCTTCTTCCAGCGAGGTAGGTTCATGTGTTTCATTTTTTAATTTCCACACATATCTTTGAACCCAAATATTAGTGTCTAAATGTTATTTATTTGTCAAGAGGAGGACATAGGTGCATATGTTTTGATACGAGATTTACAATTCTCTTTTCAGATTAAAAATCTGAGTCTCGGGGTGTCTGGGGGAGCCCCGGGAATTTTTACGGCCAAACTTTGGTTTTCCGGTGGTTCCAGGGCTGTCTGGAAGCTCCGCACGGTGGTCCGGCGGGCGACGACGATGGAGCGATAGTTCCCAGGCCGCGGCGCGATGCATATCTCAGGTGGAAGCGTGATGTGTCTTTGGTGGTCAGCGCAGGTGGTCCGAGACGGTGGCCCGACGTGAGGCAGCACCTCAGTGGTCGGTGGTCCGGGCAAAGACCGGGGTCGTCGCGACCCCAGATGCAGACCGAGACCCACGTATCGCATGTCTCTTGGGGGAAAGGTCGGACCAGATCATGCCGGTCCGGGGTGATGCGGTGCGGCCTGCGCAGTGGACCGAGGGCCGCGGTGGACCGGGTGGTCTAGGCAGCCGAGCCACGGACTGCTGGTCTGTAGGGGGTGGACCAACCGAACCGGTCCGACCCACCCCGTCTCCGTCCATAGGCGTTTAAATGCCTCTAAATTGCAAACCGAATGTCAGATTCACGCTCCGTCTATGGAGATGTGATACTTGACTCGAGATGGAGATTTTTATATGGTCTCAGAGATTTTTAATTCCCGAGACGGGGGCTCGGTGGCGCGACACGCCCACTAATTATTGTTTAGCGCCTCGCTGAGATTCTTCTTTCGGATAGAATGAGTACATCCAGAGTCCGTTTTAGGCTCCTTCAGCGACATTGTAACCCTAGCATCGATACGATGTAGACCAAGGTGGTTTCAAGCATTGAAGCCGACATTGAGGTGTGGGCCACACGAGCTATCTCTTAAGTTGTGAGCAACGTTTTGCGACTTTTTCATCAGACGTCTATTCGGGGCGAATGAGTAGTCATTTTGGTGTGTTTTTATGAGATCATAACGATGGAGAAGTTCGCCCAAACTTTTTTGGGATTGAGGTGTGGGCCCCACGATACGTCATATGGGCATAAAGCGGTGTTGAATAACTTTTTCATCGGGAGTCTGTTTCAAGAGATTAAATAGTCTATCTCGTGTGTTTTTTCATGAGGATTGCAATAGTGTAATTGGTTTGGGTGTGCGGAGCCTCGTTTGAGATCTTATTAAATGTGGAAATATGAAAGGGTGTTGGTTGGAGGTTCCTTTGATGTACTCCAAACCAACGCACAGTAGCGATGATTAGTGACACCCAGGGATGCCACGAGTAGTGAAAAGTTATCGGACCAGTTCCAGGTTTACCCTCCAGTGGGGCTGGGTAGTGGGTTATCCACCGGTGTATTAGGGTTTACCATCCAACAAGGCTGGGTAGTGGGTTACCCATTGACCTTAGGGTTTACCCTCCAGCGGGGTTGGGCAGTGGGTTACCCGTTGACTTTAGGGTTTACCCTCCAGCGGGCCTGGGCAGTGGGTTACCCGACGACCTCTTAGGGTTTACCCTTCAGCTGGGCTGGGTAGTGGGTTACCCAACAACTTCTTTCAGAATCAGACCTTTCTATGAGGCTAGTTAGTGACTTTTCTCCGTGATTACGGGAGCAGAACCTTGGTTGTACGACTTAGTGATGAGACGACTTCTAGTATGGGATTGTTGGGGCATTAGTCATGGATACCCTTAGAACTATTGGCGATTTTTCTTGGGTTGATCTTGGAGATGAATATCCCCTTACACACTCATTCGGGTTTCTTGTTGAGCATATATATATATATATACACCCTAATTTTTTTCCCACTCTTTGAGTTCAGTTACTCTCCTTCTAGGAGGGGTGAAGACACGTGGGGTATGCCACATGCTTTTCATGTCTAGCTCCTCTTGGTTGGATGAGTCTACTTCCTTTCTTTTGTTAGGTTAAGCTGCACTCTATTTACTGTACTCTTTCACTGTTCATTGCTCTGTCTACTGCTCACTGTTTGGGTACCTTCTTTGTTGCTCCCTCGAGCTTTCGGGGCATCCTACTGAGTATCTTTATACTCACCCCAGCTTGAGATTTTCCCGCACTTGGTGTGCTCTTACAGATGACAGATAGGTCGATTGAGAGGATAGAGGAGCGTAGAGGACACAGGAACTCGGGCTGCATTCAGTGGTTGTAGTAGGACTTTCAAGTGTGAGACTCACCCGATATTTAATTTCATTTACCTGTTGCCGGATTGTGGCACCTTTCAGTTTGGGTGCGTGTTTTTTCCTTTTTCTCTGTTCAGTTATCTTGTCAGTACTTTTCAGCACTTTACTTGTTCTATTTAGAAGGCATGACTATGGTTGAGTTATAGTTGTTTTTCCTTTGGTTTTCTTTTTTTTACTCTACACTTCTACATTGAGTGGGCCATGTGTGTGTGTACAAGTACTTAGGTGAAGGCCTCCCTGAGATCGTTACACCTTCGGTGCTTGTCGCCAGCCCCTGGCCTATGGAGGAAGGCCGGGGGTAGTTTCGGCTCGAGACCAGTATGGTCGGGTTGGGACAAAGTGGTATCAGAGGTGGTTCATTCCTTGGGGTGTTGTTCGGACGTCCCTAAAAAGGAATTGGTTGGAATTTAGTACAATAGTGTCAATGTGTCTCGAGAGCGGATCTCAGGCTAGGGAGTCCAGTGATGGTATGGGTGGCTGACGTATCCATTCACCACGACCCTGATAACCCACTTGTTGACTCAGCATGCTAAGACATTTGTTGTAGGGAACTTGGGAACATGAATCCGGTAGGATTGAGTCTTTGACTATCCTTGTTGAGTCAGCTCCCCTTTGTGGTTACTGTTATATATATATATATATATATATGCTCATTTGATCATGGTAATACTTGATAATTTTCAGGATGCCCCCACGACAGCAGCCAGCCAGGTTACCCTCTCCAGTTCGTGACGACGATCTAGTGAGCAACGAGGTGTCAGTTCCAGGATCCTCACATGATCCCCTTCCACCCAGTGCTTCAGTAGTAGCCCCTCCACCTAGAGAGTGGCAGTTAGCACTGGCAGCACAGGCCGAGGTTGATCACAGGCTGAGTTCGCTCTGAGACTTCCAGCGTCAGCGGCCTCAGAAGTTCCGCGGGGACCCGAATCCCCAGACAGCGGAAGACTAGATAGAGTCCATGGACTGACTTTTCAGGCTGGTATGGACACCAGCGGACTAGATGGTATCCCTAGCTATCATCCTTTTCCTCGGGACAACCAGGCATTGATGGGGTTTGGTTACGCAGACCCACGAAGAGCTGTCTCTCATGTGGGATAGCTTCCATCAGTTGTTTTGGGAGGAGTACTACCCCTTTTGTTTACGCTCCATTCAGATTCAGGAGATTCTAGAGCTAAAGAAGGGGGGATGACCGTGGAGAAGTACTCAGCCCGATTTACCAATCTGAAATGCTACACGCAGGATATGGTCCGCGATAGTTACTTTTGGGCATGGAAGTTTGAGAAGGGTCTTCACAGGGAGATCCATGATAGTGTAGTGCCCCTATGCATCCCTACTTATGTAGAGGTTCTAGAGAAAATGATCATGACAGAGAGCTTCTTGGTTGAGGGATGCCAGCTGACAAGGCCTAGCAGTGGCCGCTTTAGAGCAGAGTCTTTGATAGCAGGTAGGCGATAGAGAGTAGAGCCTCAGTCGAGGAGACCCTTCTGTGAGCAGACTCAGGGGTAGGGTCGTACACCACAGTGGATCCATAGAGTACTGGGGCAGTCAAGAGAGAGTCTGTGCTATTCTTGTGATGGATGGGATCACCTAGCATGGGACTACCTGACCAGGCGTACCGAGATGTCGTGGCAGGCAGTGGGTGCACCGCAGCGGCAGAGGCAGTGCCATGACCAGGGATCCCCCAGGCGAGGACATGGTAGTCCTCAGGGAGGCGGTGCAGGCAGAGCAGTAGGGCTTGGAGGTGGGGGACGGTGTTTTGAGGTCCTTCCACCGCCACCATCAGGCAGCCCACACCAGGCTCAGGGAGCTGGTGGTAGGGGTCGTGGGTAGCTTCAGGCTATGGGTGTTCGTGACCCCTCAGCACACGAGATGGTCCAAGGTATGCTTTGTGTTTAATCTACACTTGCTTCGGTACTAGAAGACACAGGCGAAAACCACTCTTTTATATCGTTGCTTTTGGTATGGGAGTTGGAGCTTCCAATAGAGGTACTGACACCCACGCTTAGCCTTGAGGTTCCTACGAGAAGTGCCTCATTGGTGACCTTTATCTACAGACAGTGCGAACTGTCGTTCAGAGGAGAGAGTTTCACGTGGGACCTACTCGTCATCACGATGGAACCTTATGACGTCATCTTGGGAATGGATTGGCTTTCCGTGGTTCATGACCAGATTGATTGTCGGCGCAGACTAGTCAGATGCGTCCACTCTAATGGGATGAGATTCACCATCCTTGGTGAACAAGACCTCGTGGCAGAGCAGACGTGTACTCTGAGTAAGAGACCATGACCTTTTTCTCACTAGTTGGCGAGCATGGCTCTAAAAGCATCAGATTCTACAGGCACTTGGATCCATACCGTTGTAGAGGACTGCATGGACGTCTTACCCGAGTATGTATCATGACTACCTCTTAGGCGAGATATGGAGTTTTGCATTGAATTGTAGCCAAGGACCACCATGATATCATGTGCATCATATCATATGGCACCCAAAGAGCTTCAAGATCTATGAATTTAGCTGGACAACCTTCGTGAGAAGGGATTCATCAGGCCCAGTGTGTCCCCCTGGGTAGCTCTGGTTTTATTTGTGAAAAAGGCAGAAGGGAGCCTACGGATTTGTGTGAATTATCTTCGCCTGAATCAGGCCACAATAAAGAAAAAGTACCCTTTTCCAAGGATTGACCATCTCTTCAACCAGTTGAGGGGTGGGAAGTGTTTCTCCAAGATTGATCTTCGATCCGGCTACCACCAGTTGCGGGTTCGTGAGGCTGACATCCCAATGTTGGCTTTCCGTTGTCATTATGGGCATTACGAGTTTCTGGTGATGCCCTTTGGTGTGACGAATTCCCCCACTGTTTTCATGGCTTTGATGAACCAGATCTTCCATCCGTACTTGGACCGGTTTGTGGTTGTCTTTATTCACGACATACTCATTTAATCTGTGATGGAGGAGGAGCACGCAGAGCATTTGAGGATGGTCCTAGACTTACTCCAGGAGCACCAACTGTATGGAAAGTTCTCCAAGTATCAGTTCTAGATTTATGAGGTTCACTTTTTGGGGCATGTCATTTCAGAACAGGGTTTGGCCGTAGATTCCGCAAAGATAGAGGTAGTGCTTTCTTGGGATCCACCCAAGAATGCATCAGAAGTGCGGAGCTTCCTTGGTTTGGTAGGGTACTATAGGAGGTTCATGGAAGATTTCTCCAGGATTGCTGCCCCTTTGACCTCATTGACAGGGAAGGGATGATCATTCACCTGGACTGATCAGTGCTAGAAGGCCTTCGAGGAGTTGAGACAGAGGCTAACTATGGCTCCAGTATTGAGGTTTCCAGAGGAGGGCATTGAGTTCATGGTGTACTGCGATGCTTCAGGAGCTGGGCTTGGGTGCATGCTGATGCAGCAGTGGGTAGTGATTGCATATGGGTTAGGGCAGTTGAGGCCCCATGAGAAGAATTATGAGACTCACAATTTGGAGCTAGCAGTGGTAGTCTTCGCCTTGAGGTTATGGAGACACTACCTTCTGGGTGAGCGTTTTGTGGTCTACTCAGACCACCAGAGCCTCAAGTACATCTTCACTCAGAGGGATCAGAATCTAAGGCAGAGGTGCTGGATGGAGTTTCTACAAGACTATGATTTCAAGATAGTCTACACTCCAGGGAAGGGAAACATAGTAGCATATGCCCTTAGCAGGAAGTCCTAGGCTCTTCTAGTGCGTTCATCTTTAGAGCAGTTGTCTTCCCAACAACTGACCTTAGTGGAGCAGGAGGGTATGACTTTCCTGCAGTCGATGGTGTTGACTCCTTCACTCCTTAAGCATGTGAGAGAGTCGTAGCTAGGGGATGTCGACAGCGAGGTAGTGTGTGATCAGATATCCATGGGTGATGCACCCGATGGGTATTCTAAAGGAGGGAATCACAAGATCCTGTTCCAGGGGCAAGCTGTAATACCAATGGATATGTAGGAAGAGGTGATGTGGGAGTTCCAAACTTCTCCATTGGCTATACATCCCGGTATGGGGAAAATGTACAGAGACCTTTAGCGACAGGTTTTGTGGTCTGGCATGAAGCAGAACATAGTTGAGTTCATTTCTCGGTGTCTTACCTGTCAGCAGGTGAAGCAGAGCATCAGGTTCTGGAAGGGTTGTTGCATCCCCTTGATATCCTGGAGTGGAAGTGGGATGACATATCTATGGACTTCATCACAGGGATTCTACAAACAAAAAAGGGTCACGATTCCATTTGGGTGATAGTGGATCAACTCACGAAGTTGGCACACTTACTTACCATTAGAGAGTAGAGCTTGGTGGAGAGTCTAGGGCAGCTGTACGTTTGGAAGATCTTCCACCTTCATGGAGTACCCTCAACGATCATCTCCAACCGTGATGTGTGGTTTATGTTGTGATTGTGTTGAGGCCTGCAGGAGGCATTCGGGACTCAGCTGCGGATGAGTACAACTTTTTATCCCCAGACCGACGGACAGATAGAGCGCACTATCCAGGTGTTAGAGGATAGGCTTAGGGCATGCGTGTTAGACTTTGGCCTAAGCTGGGAGGATCACCTGCCCTTGGTGGAGTTCGCGTATAAAAAAAGTTACCACTCTATTATCGGCATGACACCTTTTGAAGCCCTCTATGGGAGATCCTGCAAGTCACCGTTGTGCTGGACGGAGGTTGGGGATGCCTCCCTCATGGGCCCAGAGTTGGTGTGGGTGAAGATAGAGAAGGTTCAGGTCATTCATGAGTGGACAAGGATGGCTCATAGCAGACATAATTTCTACACAGACCGTCGTCGCAGACCTTTGGAGTTCGATCGGGGGGACCATGTCTTTTTGAGAGTCTCTCTGCGGCGTGGTACACAAAGGTTCAGCCGGGGAGGCAAGCTATCCCCGAGGTTCATTGGACCCTTTGAGATCGTGCACAGGGTTGGTGAGGTTTCCTACCGTCTTACTCTACCCCCACAACTGGAGAGGGTGCATGACATCTTCCATGTGTCGCAGCTGAGGAAATACATGCACGACACTACGCACTTCATCGACTGGGGAGAGATAGACATTGAGGATGGAGCCACCTTTGCAGAGAACCTGATGGAGATTGAGGACCGGTAGGAGCGGACCTTGATTGGACAGACCATTCCTTTGGTTCGAGTGTTGTGGCAGCACGGGAGGGTGCAAGAGAGCACCTGGGAACGAGAGAGCCAGATGCGGGCTCAGTATCCTGAGTTGTTTTTGTAGTTTTGTTTTTCGGGGATGAAAAAATTGAAGGAGGGAGATTTGTAAGAACCCGGGTTTTGAGCTTATAAGACTTAGAAATTTTCTTGATGTTATACCAGAGCAGGGTGTTCAGACGGTGTGTGATTCTGAGCCCCAGTGTGGCCAGAATTAAATTTTAAGTGCGTTCACACTAGACATGCCAACTAAATAGAATAACTCCTAAACGGTTGCTCGTATGGGAAAAAATAGGGCACATTTGAGTCCAGAGTGTGCTGTTTACCCTAGGAGAGGTGTAACTTTCGCGGGCGCGACCTTTCTGTGGAAAACGCCACCATGGCCGTTTTCGTAATTTAACGGCCCCGAGCGTGAAATTTATAACTTTTGAACGGAGGCTCAGATTTAAAATTATGAGACCTCCGTTGTGCTCAGAATGTGGATTTTACCCTAGGGGCGGCTTAACCCCGACCCCATTGAAAGTTCAGGTACAGGCCTACTGGTGGGTGTTTAAAAATTAATTAAATTTTAATTAATTCCCTACTTAAAGACCTCCACCCCACCCTTCTCCTTCAACCATTTCTTTTCTCTGGTGAAATCTCTCCCAACAAGGGAGGAACCTCCTTCAAGCTCCTCCTCCCCTCTGGCAAGGCGGTGGAAGATCCGACGGCTTGTTTGTGATACGACGGGCTTCGCCCAGCGAGGTAGGTTCATGTGTTTCATTTTTTAATTTCCGCACATATCTTAAAACCCAACTATTAGTGTCGAATTGTTTTTTATTTGTCGAGCGGAGGCCATAAGTGAGTAGGTTTCAATCTGAGCTTACCAAATCTCTTTTCAGATCAAAAATCCGAGTCACGGGGCATAAGGGGGATCCCTGAGAAGTTTTCTGGACAAACTTTGGTTTTCTGGCAGTTCCAGGGCTGTCCGACGGATCCGCGCAGCAGTCCGGCGGGCGACGACGGCGACGCGGTGGCTCCCAGGCAGCAGCACGACACGACTCCTAGGCATCGGCACGGTGGGTCTTCGGCGGTCAGCCTAGATGGTCCGGGATGGCGGCCTGGCCCGGGGCGGATCCTTAGCGGTCGGCGGTCCGGGTGAAGACCAGGGTCGTCGCGACCCTAGATGTAGACTGAGACCCGCATATCGCGGGTTTCACAGGGGAAAGGCTGGAACGACTCATTCCAGTCCAGGGTGATGTGGCGGGGCCGCGTAGTGGACCACGGGCCGCGGTGGATCGGGCGGCCGAGCCGCAGACCGTCGGTCTGCAGGGGGGTGGACCGGCCGAACCGGTCCGACCCACCCCCTCTACATCCATAGGCGTTTAAATGCCTCTAAATTGAAAACCGAATGTCAGATTCGCACGCCGTCTATGGTGATGTGATTATCGGCTCGAGACGGAGATTTTGAGATGGTCTTGGGGATTTTTAAATCCCGATACGGGGGCTCGGTGGCACGACACTCCCACTAAGTATTGTTTAGCACCTCACTGGGATTCTTCTTTCGGATGGTGCAAGTACATCCAGAGTCCGTTTTAGGCACCGTCAGTGGAATTTTATGTAAATACCCATAAATTTCAAGGGAATTTTTTTCTTAATTTTCTTTGTAATTTTACGGGTACGCAGTTTCTGATGACACCTGATTCTGAGGCCCGGTGTGCCCGGAATCAATTTCCGAAGTTTAGCTCGGGTACGTTCATTGAACGAATGAGCGGGTTTTTCTAAATTTTGAACCGTTGCTCGGAATCAAAATCCGAGGGCACCGTTGAAACCACAACACCGATATTTTCTTAAGAACACCTTTTTTGGAGTTGCATTTTCTCGGGTGTGGTTATTAAAAAATGGGTTAACTAATGAATAAAATAAATTTTGTTCAACATTTTTTATTTTATTTTCTAAGTAGTTTAAACCTACATATGGAAGTTGAGGTGGGACCCACTAAATCCTAACCCCTCTTGATAGGATATTAGTGAGGTGGGTCCCACACTATCCCCACCTATTCAACTTCCTCAAACCTCCCATTAAGTTGGCAAACCCCCATTAATTTTTTTGTAACACACCCGCACCCCCCTTATTAAATGCCAAGTCAACTCTCGTGTTTAATTGGATTATTAAACGCCTCATTAATTGGTCAACACACGTTAATTAAATCATGATTTAATTTTAAATTTCAAAAAGGTATGGCATGAGTAATAAAATAAGGAAAATCCTTTTTTATTATTGTTGATGTGTTGTGCAAGAAGATTTGGGGAGAAATTACTCTTGTCTTGAAGAACGTTCTTCCTCATTGAAGAATCCGAAGAACGATGAAGAATGTCGGCCTCTGACAAAAGATGATGAAGAACATAAGTTCCTCGGAGATCAACGACGTGACACCGTGTACCGCGACGCCGACGATCCTCTTCTGTGATGCCGTCTTCCGCGGCGTCTTTCCCCGCGACGAACCTCATCCGACGACTTCATCGAGGTAGGGTTTTTTTGAATAAAGTGTATGTGTGAATTATCCCCTCGTGCATGAGTATTTTAATTTCAGGGTGTTTGAATAATTTTACCTTGAATAAATTATGCCCTCGTTTAGAGCATGTCTTTTAAAGAGTGCAATTTGTAAAACACCTAACGCGGAGGGTCCGGGCCGAACAAACACCGCCCGACAACCCTCCGTAGTTTGTTTATTGGTGTGAGGATCGACGGGTGATGACGAAGTGGGCCGCAAAGGCATTTTTGAACCCTTAGCAGTAATCTATGGGTCCCAAGAGAGCCGTAGGCGCAGATGGTGGGCAAAATGGACCACTTGAGCGCGTCCGGTGGTCCACGGAAGGCGCTGCCAGCACGCCACGCTGGCGTGACGGCGGGATGACCGGATCCCGTGGCCGTGCGGGATCCGGCGGAGACGCGGCGACCAGTGCCGTGTCCGCTAGCAAGGGGGGCAGCGCATCCCCCCGCATCCGCTCATCACGCGACACCCGCCGAGCCGGGTCGGGCCGCGCCGGCTGGGCCGGGCCGCGCCGGCTGGGCTGGGCCGCGCCAGCCGGGCCGCGCCACACCCTGATGGGCCGGACCCGGACCCGGGTCAGGTCGACCCGGTTCTGGCCGACCCAGGGGGGGTTGGGCGGGCCGGGTCGGGCCCAGACCCCCCATTTTGGACTGTTTTCAGTCATTTGCCCATATCTTGGGCTTCAGAACTCCGATCGACGCATCGTCAGTTGCGTTGGGATCCTTGGATCGAGATTCTATTTTCGATATATTACACTCAATATATCTGAGAACTTGGGGTACGACCGAGTTGGTTCGAACACAAAACCAATCGGGCCCTCGAAGCGGAAACACTTATAACTTGAGTTCCAAATGTCCGATTGACGTGCCGTCGACTTTGTTGGATTCCTCTTAGTGAGACGAACCTTTTGGATTACTCTGTTGAAGGTTTGGATGCAGTTGGAGTATATTCTGGTTGGTTTTGACTTTAAAACCAACCGGGCCCCTAGAATGAAAAAAGCCAATAACACTCAGACCGGGCGTTCGATTGACGCGCCGTCTGTCGCGTTGTGTTACTATTGATATGACGGAACTTTGCGATACATCAACTCTAGTCTAAGTGACATTTGATGTATCGACCTCTTGGCTCATGGAGCGGACCCTCCCGGAACGAGCGTGCTTTGTGCGGAAACCCTAAAGCTGGTTGAGACTTGACGACTGTTGTCTGATCAACTCGGAGTGTTTAGAAAGCCCAGTGGGGAGTGCTTGGTTATAGCGGTAGACCCATGGTGGAGGAGCGCTTGGTTATAGCGGCAGACCCACGGTACTCAACAGAAGTAGTACCTCTATAGGATATGAGGGGGAGCGCTTGGTTGTAGCGGGAGACCCATGGTGGGAAGCACTTGGTTGTAGCAGCAGGCCCATAGTACTCGATAGGTGGAGTACTAAAACAGTCCAAGGTTAGTGGTAAGCACTTGGTTGTAGCGGCAGTCCCAGTGTACTCGATTGAGGAGGAGTTCCCCAGCAGCTATGAGTTTGACGGTGAAGACTATCGTACTAGAATCCTCTGTGGGTTCGACGATGATGACAACCGTACTGGAATCCTCAGTGGGTTCGACGGTGAAGACTGTCGCACTGGAATCCTCTGTGGGTTCGACGATGATGACAACTATACTGGAATCATCCGTGGGTTCGATGACGAAGACAACCGTACTGGAATCCTCCGTGGGTTCGGCGGTGATGACTACAATACTTGTATCCTACGTGGGTCTGACAGCTTAGCTGGTCTAGTATCCTACTTGGGTCCCGACTTAGATGAATTAGTGGATACATCTAATCATCTCTATCATGTTAGGAAGAAGTATACCTGTGTAAGCTAAGTCTTGATTTTCAATCAATATCTCCGATATGATTGACTTGCCTTCCTATGTGGATTGGGTTGTGTTATCCTGTGTGGGTTGGTTGTGCTATCCTGTGTGGACTAGATTGAACTTGGGCTCAGATGTTGGAGCCGAACTGGAATTGGTGACTTAGGTATATGTATGGGCATATACCTAAGTAGTGTTGATTGTTACTTTTTGATTGTATATTTCCTTTGTGGTTTATCCTTTGTGGATTTTGGGAGACCATCGGGGGTCCCGGGGTCCCTACTGAGTAGCATTTACTCACCCCTGCATGGGCTTTGCCTGCACTTCATTGTGTTGGATGAAGACGACGGATAGCGTTGATCGAGGTAGAAGCTCGTGGAGCCGGACGATACCTGGAAGTGGACCACTGGATGAGATGTGCTCGGAGCGGACGGTTGGAGCCGAGGAGCAGAGGAGATAATCTGTACCCACCCTTCAGGTGATATTTCCAGAGGATGGCTTGGACTTGCTGCTTACTTTTCTGCTGCTGCACTCTCTTTCAGTTGTACTTACTTTCTGTTGTACTGCACTTCCAGTTTGGGTTTGTATTCTGGCCCACTTACTTTTCCGCACTTTCTTTTGTACCAGTTTTACTTAGTGTTTACTTCTTATGGCTTACTCTGTGGTGTTTTTTTACTTTATAAAGGAAATTCCATCCCCTTTTTGTCGGGATTTACGCCTTTGGTGCTATTCACCAGCCCCTGGCCTATGGAAGGCGGGCTTGGGGTAGTCATGGCCCGGGCCCCGAGGACGAGTCGTGACAATTGGTATCAGAGGAGTTCGTTTCTACCGCAAAACTTAGGACTCTGATCTTTCTTCTATGTGAATAAATAATGTTAAGGGTATTGAGTGTGGTTATCAGTCTATGGAGTCCAGTGTTGGTGCGGCGGCCGTCGTATCCGTACACCAGGACCCTAACTTCTGATTTCCAACTCAATGCACGAAAACATTGATTGCATGTGTGTTTCAAAAGTTTTCTTTGTGATTACTTTGTGTCAGCTCACCAGGTATACTATTTTGACCATGGCACACTTGAATCTTTTCAGGATGGCCCCACGACGGCAGCCAGCTAGGTTTCAGAGCTTTGTGCAAGACGACAGCCCACCGAGCGACGAGGCCTCGGTGCATGGCCCTTTCTCAGCGGAGGCACCATCGGTACCTCTACTCACCGAGCCACCGATGCCACCAGCCCCAGCTGCTGAGAGTGCACATAACCTTAGCGCACTGCACGAGTTCCAGCGTCAGAGACCACCCAGGTTCCGCTGGGAGATAGACCCCCAGGCAGCCGAGGATTGGCTGGAGGCAGTTGTATGAGTTTTCAGGTTAGTGGGGACACCATATGACCTTATGGTGATCCTTGCAGCGAGCCTCCTGCACGTGGTAGTATGCAGATGGTGGATCTTGATGCTCCAGATGCACGACGAGGCATCACTCCTTTGGACGAACTTTGAGAGGCTCTTCTGGTCGGAGTTCGTCCCAGCCAACCTCCGTGTGGTACGCATTCAGGAGTTACTACAGCTGCGGCAGGGCAGCATGACCGTGGTCCAGTAATCGGCGAGGTTTACCGATCTCTCGCGCTATTTGATGGACATGGTACGAGACATGTTCTTCAGGGCCCGAACCTTCGAGCAGGGGCTCAGGAAATAGATTATAGCCTCAGTTGTTCCTCAAAGCATCCCGATGCAGACATGGGTGTTGGAACAAGCCCTCTTAGTGGAGATTTTCCTTGCGGAGAAGTCTCTAGAATCAGGACCCACCACTAGCCGGCATACGGCCGAGTCTTCTGCAGTGGGCAGTAGACAGATGACGCAAAGGTCCAAGAGGACCATACCAACAGGTGATCGACCGCATGACACAAGATCGTGTGTGCGAGGCACCCGAGGTAGAGAAAGATTTACCAGGAATGGGGAGTGTTACTCCTGTGGCAGGGTTGGTCACATGGCTCATGACTGTCCGACCCGCCATACAGATGACCAACAGATAAATGAAGGACCTCCCAGGTAGAGGTAGAGGTTTGATCGGGGTGGATCGCAAGGAGCAGGAGACTGAGGTAGGGGAGCTGTCCGTGCAACTGGAAGTGGACGACGCTTCGATGTGTTGCCACCACCACCACCAGGAGGTCCACCCCGACCGCAGGGAACAAGTGGGAATGGGAGAGTTCAACTTTAGGCAGCTGAGACATTTGACTATGGAGCTCTGAAATCTGGCGGACAGGAGCGAAACTAGTTCTAGGCATGGATGCCTTTGTTGTTGGTGCTTCTAGATTTATTTTTGTAGTGGTTGTACGTGTCTTTTTACTTGAGATGCAGTAATAAAAGACACCTTTCTTGTGGCGTTTACTTTCCTGTCGTCTCTTTATGTTGTTACTAAGAGGTTACGGTTTAAAAACCATTGACTTGACCCTCACTTTTGAGATACCTACTGGAGGAGACCCAGTGACCACACACTGATGCCGACAGTGTGACTCAACCCTTGGAGGCAAGAGTAATGGTTTGATCTCTTGGTAGTAGTGTTGAGGCCTTACGACGTCATCCTTGTTATGGATTAGTATCATCCATATCGGGATTGACTGTATTAGGAAAAGAACGTGGTTCATCTAGGGGATGAGACCAGATTTCTCTTATCGGTGAAGAAGAAATCTTAGAAGCTCTTGTAGGGCAAGAGAAGGTCCAAGTCATCCAGGACTGGATGAGGACAGCTCAGAGCCGACAAAATACTTATGCTGACAGGAGGTGGAGACCACTAGAGTTCGAGGATGGCGACCGAGTTTTCCTACAAGTCTCACCTCAACGTGGATTAATGAGTTTTGTCCGGGGCGTCAATTTATCTCTGCGCTTCATCGGACCCTTCTAGGTCCTCAACAGGGTAGGCGAGGTGGTTTACCACTTGACCCATCCACCTCAGTTGCACAAGGTGCATGAAAACTTCCACTTATCTCAGCTGAGGAGATACGTGCATGACCCAATGCATATCATCGACCACGGGGAGCTGGACTTTGACGATGGGGAAACTTTTGCGGAGGTCCTAGTGGAGATCGAGGATTGACAAGAGCGAGTCCTACGTGGATGGTCGATTCCTCTAATGTGTTTTTTGTGGTAGCACGAGAACCTCCAGAAGAGCACATGGGAGCAGGAGGTTCAGTTGTGTGCTCAGTATCTCTTTTGTTTCCCTAGTTTGTGTTATAGCTTTACGAGGATGTAAAGCCCTGAGGTGGGAGTAAATTAAAGACCCATAAATTTCAAGGGATATTTTTTCTTAATTTTCTTTGGAATTTTACGAGAACGCAGTTTATGACGGCACCTGATTCCGAGGCCCGGTGTGCTCGGAATCAATTTCCGAAGTTTAGCTCGGGTACGTTCAATGAACAAACGAGCGGGTTTTTCTAACTTTTGAATCGGTGCTCGGAATCAAAATCTGAGGGCACCATTGAAACCGCAATGCCGATATTTTCTTAAGAACACCTTTTTTGGAGTTGCGTTTGCTCGGGTGTGGTTATTAAAATATGGGTTAACTAATGAATAAAATAAAATTTGTTCAACAATTTTTATTTTATTTTCTAAGTAGTTTAAACCTACGTATGGAAGTTGAGGTGGGACCCACTAAATCCTAACCCCTCTTGTTAGGATATTAGTGAGGTGGTCCCCACATGATCCCCACCTATTCAACTTCCTCAAACCTCCCATTAAGTTGGAAAACCCCCATTAATTTTGTATAACACACCCGCACCCCCTTACTAAATGCCAAGTCAACTCTTGTGTTTAATTGGATTATTAAATGCCTCATTAATTGGTCAATGCACGTTAATTAAATCGTGATTTAATTTTGAATTTCAAAAAGGGATGGCATGAGTAATAAAATAAGGCAAAGCCTTATTTTATTATTGTTGATGTGTTGTGCAAGAAGATTTGGGGAGAAATTACTCTTGTCTTGAAGAACGTTCTTCCTCATTGAATAACGCGAAGAACGATGAAGAACGCCAGCCTCCGACGAAAGACGATGAAGAACGCAAGTTCCTTGGAGATCAACGATGCGACGCCATGTACCGCGACGCTGGCGATCCTCTTCCGCGATGCCGTCTTCCACGACGTCTTTTCCTGTGACGAACCTCATCCGACGACTTCATCGAGGTAGGGGGGTTTCGAATAAAGTGTATGTGTGAATTATCCCCTCGTGAATGAGTATTTTAATTTCAGGGTTTTTGAATAATTTTACCTTGAATAAATTATTCCCTCGTTTAGAGAATTTCTTTTAAAGAGTGCAATTTGAAAAACACATAACGCGGACGGTGTGGGCCGAACAAACACGGCCCGACAACCCTCCGCAGTTTTTTTATTGGTGTGCGGATCAACGGGTGATGACGAAGCATGCCAAAAAGGAGTTTTTGAACCCTTCGCAGTAATCTATGGGTCCCGGGAGAGCCGCAGGTGCAGACAGCGGAAAAAACGGACCACCGGAGCGCGTTCGGTGGTCCGCGGAAGGCGTTGCTGGCGCGCCACACCGGCGGCCGAAGGTGGCGGCCCACACTGGCCGGCCGCCGGCAAGAGCCGCTATGGATGAAGCCATGGTAGCGCCGGAATGACCGGATCCCGTGGCCGCGCGGGATCCGGGGGCGACACGGTGACCAGCGCCACGTCCGCTAGCAAGGGGGGGCAGCGCACCCCCCCCCCCCCCCCCCCCCCCCGCGTCCGCTCAGCGCGCAGAACCCGTCGAGCAGGGCCGCGCCAGCCGGGCTGGACCGCGTCCTGATGGGCCGGACCCAGACCTGGGTCGGGTCGACCTGGTTCAGGCCGACCTAGGGGGGTTGGGCCGGGCCGGGCCGGGCCCAGACCCCCCATTTCGGATTGTTTTTAGTCATTTGCTCATATCTTAGGCTTCGAACCTCCGATCGACGCACCATCAGTTGATTTGAGATCGTTGGATTGAGACTGTCATTTCAGTATATTACACTAAAGGTTTCAAAGAACTTGGGATACGACCGGGTTGGTTCGAACACGAAACCAACCGGGGCCTCGGAGCGGAAACACTTATAACATGATCTCCAGACGCCTGATTGACGTGCCATCGACTTTATTGGATTCCTCCTAGTGAGATAGACCTTTTGGCTTACTCCGCTCAAGGTTTGGACGCAGTTGGAGTACGGTCAGGTTGGTTTTGACTTAAAAACCAACCGGGCCCCTGGAATGAAAAAGCCAATAACTCTCAGACCGGGTGTCCGATTGACGCGCCGTCTATCGCGTTGTGTTCCTATTGACATGAAGGAACTTTGCGATACACCAACTCTAGTCTATGTGATAGTTGATGTATTGACCTCTTGGCTCGTGGAGCGGACCCTCCCGAAACGAGCGTGCTATGTGCGGAAACCATAGAGCTGGCTGAGACTTGATGACAGCTATCTGATCGACTCAGAGTGTTTCGATAGCCCAATGGGGAGCGTTTGGTTGTATCGGCAGACCCACAGCGGAGGAGCGCTTGGTTATAGTGGCAGACCCGCAGTACTCAAAAGAAGGAGTACCTCTGTAGGCTATGAGGGGGAGCGCTTGGTTGTAGCGGCAGACCCATGGTGGGAAGCGCTTGGTTTTAGCAGCAGACCCACAGTACTCGATATGTGGAGTACTACAACAGTCCAAGGTTAGTGGGAAGCGCTTGGTTGTAGCGGCAGGACCACTGTACTCGACTGAGGAGGAGTTCCCCAGTAGCTATGGGTTCGACGGTGAATACTATCGTACTGGAATCCTCCGTGGGTTCGATGACGATGACAACCGTACTGGAATCCTCAGTGGGTTCGACAGTGAAGACTATCACATTGGAATCCTCTGTGGGTTCGACGACGATGAAAACCATACTGAAATCCTCTATGGGTTCGACGATGATGAAAATTGTACTAGAATCCTCCGTGGGTTCGGTGGTGACGACTACAGTACTTGTATCCTACGTGGGTTCGACAACTTAGCTGGTCTAGTATCCTAAGTGGGTCCCAACTTAGACGAATCAGTGGCTACATCTGATCATCTCTATCATCTTACGAAGAAGTATACCTGTGTGAGTTGAGTCTTTATTTTCAATCAATATCTCCGATATGATTGACTTTCTTTCCTATGTGGATTGGGTTGTGTTATCCTGTGTGGGTTGGTAGTGCTATCCTGTGTGGACTAGAATGAACTTGGGAACGGATGTTGGAGTCGAACTGGAATTGGTGACTTAGGTATATGTATGAGAATATACCTAAGTAGTGTTGGTTGTTACTTTGTGATTATATCTTTACTTTGTAGTTTATCCTTTGTGGATTCTGGGAGACCATCGGGGGTCTCGGGGTCCCTACTGAGTAGCATTTACTCACCCCTACACGGGCTTTGCCCGCACTTCATTGTGTTGGATGTAGACGACAGACAACATTGATCGAGGTAGAAGCTCGTGGAGCCGGACAGTACCTGGAGGTGTACCATTGGACGAGACGTGCTCGGAGTGGACGGCTAGAGCCGAGGAGCAGAGGAGACGATATGTACCCACCCTTCAGGTGGGATTTCCAGAGGACGGATTGGACTTTCTGCTTACTTTTTTACTACTGCACTCTCTTTTAGTTGTACTTACTTTCCGTTGTACTTCACTTTCAGTTTGGGTTTGTATTCTGGCCCACTTACTTTTCCAAACTTACTTTTGTACCAGTTTTACTTAGTGTTTACTTCTGCTGGCTTACTCAGTGGTGTTTTTTTACTCTATAAAGGCAATGCCTTCCCCTTTTTGTCGGGATTTACGCCTTTGGTGCTAGTCTCCATCCCCTGGCCTATGGAAGGCGGGCTTGGGGTAGTCACATCATGGGCCCCAAGGATGGGTCATGACATTGTAACCCTATCATCGAGACAATGTAGAATAGGTTGGTTTCAGGTGTTGAAGCCGGAGTTGAGGCATGGGCCACACAAGCCATCTTTTAAGCTGTGAGTAGTGTTTTGCGACTTTTTCATCAGACGTATGTTCTGGGCGAATGAGTAGTCATTTTGGCATGTTTTTCCAAGATCATCATGATGAAATAGTTCACCCGACCTTTTTCAGGACTGAGGTGTGGGCCCCACGAGATGCCATATGGGCATAAAGCGGTGTTGAATAACTTTTTCATCAGGAGTCCGTTTCAAGCGAGTAAATAGTCAATCTTGCATGTTTTTCCATGAGGATTGCAATGGTGTAATCGGTTTGGGCATGCAGAGCCTCTTTAGAGATATCATTAAATGTGGAAACATGAAAGGGTGTTGGTCAGAGGTTTCTTTGAAGCACTCCAAACCAACACATGGTTGCGATGATTAGTGACACCTAGTGATGGCATAGGCAGTGCAGAGTTATTGGACCAGTTCCAGGTTTAACTTCCAGCGGGGCTGGGCAGTGGGTTACCCACCAGCATATCCGAGTTTACCCTCTAGTGAGGTTGGGCAGTGGGTTACCTGTTGACCTTAGGGTTTACCCTCCAGTGGGGCTGGGCAGTGGGTTACTCGTTGACTTTAGGTTTTACCCTCCAGCGGGGTTGGGCAGTGGGTTACTCGATGACCTCTTAGGGTTTAGCCTCCAGCTGGGCTGGGCAGTGGGTTACCCAACAACTTCTTTCAGACTCATCACTTTCTATGAGGCTAGTCAGTGACGTTTCTCCATGTTTGCTGGAGCAGGACCTTGGTGTATGACTTAGCGATGAGACGAGTTCTAGTGCGGGATTGTTGGGGCGTTAGTCATGGATACCCTTAGAACTGTTGGCGATTTTTCCTGGGCTGAGCTTGGAGATGGAGATCCCCTTACGCACTCGTTCGGGTTTCTTGTCGAGCATATATATATACACACACCCTACTTTTGTTCCCACTCCTTGGGAAGGCGCGCGTTTTTCCCTTTTTCTGTTCAGCTATCTTGTCAGTACTTTTCAGCACTTTAATTATTCTATTTAGAAGTTGATGCATGAGTGTGGTTGGGTTATAGTTGTTTTTCCTTTAGTTTTCTTTTTTTACTCTACACTTCTACATTGAGTGGTCTATGTGTGTGTGTATAGGTACTTAGGCGAAGGTCTCCTCGAGATCGTTACACCTTCTTTGCTTGTTGCCAGTCCCTGGCTTATGGAGGTGGGCCTGGGGTAGTTGCGGCTCAAGACTGGTAGGGTCGGGTCATGACACATATACCTTACAACTAAAACTGGGTCCTGTTATAAATGCAACAAATCAATGTTTCACTCTTGCAATCATTTAAATATTAAAACATATCTGGCATGTTTTTATACGTAGTAACACAATAGCATGTTATAACACGATAGCCTGTAACAACAACATAAAATGATAATAAATTGGAATCATGGTATATAAACAACTAAGCATGTTATATCTATCACTGAAACATGCTATCTAAAGGGGCATGCTAAAGAAAATCAAAACGTGACATTTTGTCCAATGAAAAAAATCAAAATTAGTAGGCATACTACTAATGCAACTACATGAAATGTCATATACATGACATGTGGATATCTAAGTACCTAAGACGATGCATGTAATGAAATTTCCTTGCCATATCAGGCCAAGGATTTTTTTTTTAAATTCTCAAATCAGTAAGTAGTAGAAGATACACCAGTCACTCAAGGTGAAATCATATCACCTGTAACCACAAACAGTATAAACATCAATTCCCATCCCTGGATACTTAGTAATTTCCTATACGTGAGGTGATCAATCCTAGGTATGGCTATCAACCGAGTACCAACAGTTTCCTAGTCTCCTTTCTACCAACCCAAAATAGAAATACAAAGGAAAAATAAAGAATAACTGAATACTATGATACCAATTTGTAACATACCGGCCCGGTTTACCCTCAAACCGGTAGTCGGATCGGTCTCCGCATGACCTCAAGCGCATCTCCCCATATTCCCAAGGCTACCAACTAGAAGTAAGGGTCTATGGATAGTCCGTGGGGAGAATATACCCTCATATTCAGAGTGAACAGTAGAAAGAGATAATAAACTCAGAAATAGAAGAAGCAAATATAAGGAAATACTCAACTGAATAATGAAAATGGACAATGCCAGTTTGTACAATGCACGTATGACATGGTGATACATAACTAAAAGCAGTAAAGAAAACAACATGCTTTATATCTCTGTACAAAAATAAGGAAAGACTCAACGTACAAAGGGAGTTATCCATGAGCATCCTGAGCTCCCGCTCGGTCTTTTGCTCCTAACTCCCAGGTACAAGCAAACAACAACAAGCAAGATCCAAGGTCCTACAAATAAGTATTGTAACACCCCGAGATTTTATGAAAAATATTCTTTTTAATTTCATTAATGTCTTGTGTTGTACGCTACACCAAAAGGAGCTTGCACAACACGCATCCTTGACTTTCCTTGCATTACACGCAATCACGACCTTCCTCGATAGCGTGTGTAGTACGCAATACCGAGATTCATTAAACAACGATATGCTATTAAAATATTATTAAAACTAGCCGTTATGAATAGTAATAACCACTTTTTTAAATTTTATAAATTTTATTTTTCAAAATGGACTTCATTTTTGGATTCAGAATATCGAAATTAGCCTAGGGTGAAATTTTGGTATTTTTTTGAAAACTTTCAATTTTTGATGAATAGTGAAACCACTAAGTGGTAGTTAAAAAAATGAATTTTTCATAAAACTTAATTTTACCGCTTCTGTGAGTGGAATTTAGAAAATCCGAGAGACACGGTTAATATCAAGGACTAAAATGTGGTTCAATGAGATGAAAATAATTTTTGGTGAATAATAACTTTTTACTTTTTTTTACCACGGTTAAAAGTAAATTGGGTAATTAAGGGTAAAAATGATATTATTATTACTCTAATACATGTCCTAATTCTATTTGACAAGTTTAATTCGACGAAAAACAACCTTAGGAATAAAATATGACCATTTAGGACCACTTGGATTAGATTAGGACATTTATTATTAATTTATTTAAAGAAGGGTTAAAATAGTTAAAATCAAAGTTTAATAAGTAAATCATTTTTAATATGGGGTTATACATAAGATAAATTCGACTATAAATATTCATTAGAAATATAAAAATATTTCCTACATAATTGTATTTTATTTGTAATTTTTAGACATTAAATAATTTAATTTATTTATGACACAACGATGATGTAGTAATTATCTTATTAATGAAATATTGACATAATTGATGTTATAAATACCCAAATAAATGTAATTTGAGACTTTTTATGAACTAAACTAATTTTATAGGTTAATATGACATGTTATTATTGATTTAATCAACTTTTTTTGAACTAATCATTCTTTTATGATTTTCACAAAAATTAATTACTAAATAGTGTCAAAATTGACATAAAATAGTTTTTAAAACAAATATTATATTATTAATTGTTATTTTATTCCTAAAAATATAAGGTTCGTCCAAATGACTTAGATAAGGTTATATATATTAATAATAAACAACTTGGGGTTCGTTTGGATTCTTATAGTAAGTTTATTAACCTTATAGTATAAGAACACAAGAAGACACGGTAAAAGTAAAATTATTTTACTTAATGTTAAATCTAAATGATAAGGTTAAAATAGGAACCTAAACTTTTCTAAATTATATTGGATGAGAGGATTTCAATCCATCCCCACCTTATCTTTGAAATGAATAAATTTGGAGCTATTTAAAACAGAATTTGACTTTATAATAGAATAATAGTTTTAGTTATTCTAAAGGTGACCCTCTCCTCCCTTATAAAAGGGCACCTCCTACCTCTCTTCCTCACACCACATTGAGCATTCAAGCTCGACTAACCTCTGCCAAATTACCTTCTCCACTTCCCTAGAAACATCCTAGAGGTTCTGGTCTTCCTCAAAGACCAATTTTAGTTCCCTAAAAGGAGATCTCAAAGAGGCGCTTCAAAGAAGAGGTAATGTCCGTTACCGATTCTTTCATCTTTATTTCTTCTTCCACTTCCTCTTCTTAGGTTGTTTCATTAAGAAGTAATAACATCAGTATCAATTATATACTTATATGTTATTATAATTATGAAACAACCTTATTTCACCATCTATGCATCCTACGGAAAACGAAATCACCGCGCGTGCGTACGTACGGAATACCGTCTCCACGCCGTGGTGTAATCTATTTTCCACCACCACCTTACTTGGATGGGTATAATGTTGTAAATAATAACTATATATGATTATTTTAAAGTGATATTGATTCTGAAATAGTATACATACACTCCAATATAGTCCCACGATCATGAGAACGATATCATCGCTCGTGTGTACGTACGGACTACCGTCTCCACGACGCGATGAGATTCATTCTCCACTTTAACCATTCATGAATGATTATAAAGTATATATAATAAGTAATCATGAAATATATGACATAATAGTGATACTGGATTTATGTGTATATATATGTATGTCATCTACTTAATTCCATTCAACTCAATAAGGAAACGAAAACAGCGTTCATGCGTACGTACGACCTACCGTCTCCATGAACGGTGTATTTCATTCCATTTATCGATCCATTATATATATGTATATTCTGAATATATATTATATATAAATAATGTTTTATATTTTGTAATTAAGTAATCATGATCTAAGTAATCATATGAATAATTACAAGTCAAAACACGGACGACAAATGAAACAATTTTACCCAAAATGCTCTTTAACATGTAATTTAAAAAAGAACGGGTAATATAAAGCCATAAGTGAACCATATATGATATCCTAACAATGAGTATGATTCTCGAATAAGTCAATGACATTATTTAAATCATTATACAGGAGTTTCGGACACATACGAAGGAAATCAGACCTAAGGTAAGTGAAATATCACAATCTCATTTTTATCCGAGATTGTTTATACTTTAGTATTTACTCGGGTGTATTTTATCATCCAAATCCATGTTTACTAAATATGTAATACTATTTCCATCCACCTACAATTGTTTAAATCCAATTTTACCTTTCGGTGAGTTTTTAGTAAAGGATATGAAAGGAATCTTTTGTCGTTTTTCGTACGAGGTACTTTTTGACTTTTCCGAAAAAAGTATGAGAATAATGTTTTTTTAACTTATACGACATGAATGGATTTAAAAAAAAAATTATTTCCAAGAAACTTAATTTACAACTTTTCAAGTTTATTTTTAATCAACTTCTTTTAGTTTAGAATTTTATGACATGTTATGAAAGGAAAAGTGTTTTTGAAGAAGAAAGGATATTTTCCTCAAGAATGGAGTTCAAGTGTTTTATCAAAATTATTTTCCATCTAAGATAATAAAGGGTTATGTTTCTATCCCTATTATTAAATTGATTTTATTATGTTGTGATTAAATTATTTTTATGAATTCCTTTATCTTATATGAAATGTTTTATGATGTCACGATGTTTAAGAATCCCATTTTTATTACATGGGTTATGCTATGATGTATGGTTTATGATTTTGTGGCACACATAAGAATGGTATCATTATGAGATGGGTGGGACCTATATCTCCCTCCAATGCATTGGGTAAAGATTTTATATCTCATGAGATAGACATGGCTGGAACGGTAGGTTATACCGGTTCAGTGAAACATGACTGAAACGGGGAGTGAACTCGGTTCAGAAATGGACTTTGTCCACTAAGATAGTCTTGGAAATGAGTCTTGACTAATAAGAAATGATTCTATATGATTATGTGTGTATGACACAAAGTTTCATGTTATAAGTTATGATTATTGGGATTACATTTCACTACTATGATTTATCCAATGTTATGAAATTATGATCTCTTTTATAGGTTAAGATTTCCAAAAGATATGTTCTTATGAATATGATGTGATTGATATTTCTTTTATTTACCCTTACTAAGCATTTGAGCTCACCCTTTTATGTTTTATTTTCCCCAGTACATCAAGAAAGGATTTAGGTTTAAAAAAAATAAGATCTTTATGGGAGATGTTGAAGATCTTTCACTACGATTAGAAGATTATATTCCGAGTTTCCAAAGACACTAAACTATTACAGTCCTTTTGTGTGTGTTTTTGTTATTTACTAAGTATTCCGCAAAAGTAATGTAATGTCCATGTACGTCAGGCTTCGGGTCTCTACAATTGGTATCAGAGGAAAATTTTAGTCAACCTTTGGAAACTAGGATGTGAAAACGTTAGTAAGATCCCTAGAGATATTTCTAAGGTATGTCTAGGGATGTCCCTAAGGATAAATATACGTATATGATATAGTCCTCAGACTATGGTAACGATATTAGATTAAACCAATGATGTTAGATATTGAAGTTACTCCCCCTTTATTATGATTTTTTCCTCTCACACTATTCTTTTTGGGTTTTAGAAAATGGCTGGAAACAAGATGATTCAAGATAATGGAGGATATGATGGACAATGGAGTGATATTCTTCATGAGAAACCAAATGAAATGGGATTTGGAAGTCCAAAAATCATTATTATGCCGAATCAACAATCTCATAATATGATCAATAAAGTAAAATTTGTTAAGTTTCCTGAATCGACTAATAAGAGAATGATGGAGTTTCATGATGATCATAGAGGAAAGAAAGTTCAATTTCCCCTATGTAAATCATGTGGGAAGAGGCATCAAGGAGAATGTTTCAAAGGAACTGGAAGATGCTTTGGGTGTGGAAAAGAAGGACACAAAGCCAGAAAGTGCAAAGGAAAAGGTTCAGTTAACACCAGGGATGAGGATAATGGTATTTCTACGACATCAAAAATGGTTAAATGTTTTAAATGTGGAATGTACAGGCATTATACAAACCAATTCCCTAAGGGAAAATCTCATGAAGAGAATCAGTATGGTCGTATGGGTAGTATTTATGTTGATGATGATGAAGAGACTACAAATGATATGTGAGATGAAAGAATTGTTGAAGCTCAGTCAATGGTTTAAGAATGTAGTGGAATGATTACATGTTTATCATGTGTAATGTTGTATAAGTAATCTCATGGTACTATGGAATAAAGAGACATCTAAGGATTGTTACACTGTTGTCTTTCCTTGAGTTTTGAAAGTGTATGATTAATGGTACCAGTATCCATGAAAGGTTATTCGGATATTTATGGAATGTAGATGATATGCGCATAATGAAGGGATAAGGATAAAGTTAAATGTTTGATAGTATTCATGAGCTCATGAATGATATAAGGAGAAGGTTATATCATGGTTTGAGTATATAGAATTTTTGGATTTTGGTATGTGGAAAGAGTTAACTTTTGACTGCATTCATGTTTTCACTAAGGTTCAATGGGTATTCATTCTTCAAGATAATAAATGATTAAGGTATTCACATGTTTGTAATTTGACCAACAAGATATACCTTATGATATATGGGGGATACATGATGGCATTCACGTGATTGTTATGTGACATTTCAAGTAATCATTTTATTTATACTATGAGCTTGGACCGAAGTATTTTAGATAAGCCTAAATATTGGAATGGATTATGTTGGAAATAAGTTAGTATTTTTCAATATTATTGATGAGATGTTATAGTAATATAGTTTTAGAAAAAGGACAACCTGCAGGACGGGCAACTGCCCATCGCGTCGGACAAGGCTGTGGGAATCAAACCCACAACCGAAGTGCGACCGGACTTTATCTCCTACCACTGGCCTACAGGAAGTCCCTGTTTCGTAGAAACTAGTTTTATTATATTAAGTAGTATGATATATGAAGTATAAGTCCATTTTAGGAACCATATATGATTAATCTCACTATAGATGGACTTATGTATTTTTTGATAACTTTTCTAACCTTTTGTTTGAGACGGATGGAATGACCCATCATTCTATCACATGATCTGCTAACACATCACGAATGACAAATTAAACTTCATTTCTTTAAGATATGAAGTGGAAATTTTCCAAAGAACAACAAATGGTGAGACTATACCAAAATCACGAAAGTATTTCTTCTAATTCCAATTTCATCAACTTTAGGGAAATGATCTTGAAAACCAAAAATGTTGTCCTAGTGCTCTTATATCTGATGAATCAGATGGTACCTTAGATCGTCACAAATTTATGGCTTTGTGATTTCTGGCTTTTCCATATCCATGTTCTCTACCACTCTCTATCAGAACATGATGGTTAGATTTCTCTTCCATATCCATATTTTCACCTATGTGGAAACCCAGTGATTAGTTTATTTGGGTAACCATTACGTTTCATACTTTTGTTTTTAAAGATTGGTTTTGGTATTCCTTTTTACGATGTGGGTTTCTATTAAAGAAACTTTCGAATAGTAAACCATTTATAACGCCGATGAATTTCGAGGGCGAAATTCATTTTAAGGGGGGTAGAATGTAACACCCCGAGATTTTATGAAAAATATTCTTTTTAATTTCATTAATGTCTTGTGTTGTACGCTATACCAAAAGGATCTTGAACAACATGCATCCTTGACTTGCCTTTCATTACACGCAATCGCGACCTTCCTCGATAGCGTGTGTAGTACGCAATACTGAGTTTCACTAAACAACGATATGCTATTAAAATATTATTAAAACTAGCAGTTATGAATAGCAATAACCACTTTTTGAAATTTTATAAATTTTATTTTTCAAAATGGACTTCATTTTTGGATTCAGAATATCGAAATTATCCTAGGGTGAAATTTTGGTATTTTTCTGAAAACTTTCAATTTTTGATGAATAGTGAAACCACTAAGTGGTAGTTAAAAAAACTGAATTTTTCATAAAACTTAATTTTACCGCTTCTGTGAGTGGAATTTTGAAAATCCGAGAGACACGATTAATATCAAGGACTAAAATGTGGTTCAATAAGATGAAAATAATTTTTGGTGAATAGTAACTTTTTACTTTTTTTTACCATGGTTAAAAGTAAATTGGGTAATAAAGGGTAAAAATGATATTATTATTACCCTAATACATGTCATAATTCTATTGGACAAGTTTAATTCGACCAAAAACAACCTTAGGAATAAAATATGACCATTTAGGCCCACTTGGATTAGATTAGGACATTTATTATTAATTTATTTAAAGAAGGGTTAAAATAGTTAAAATCAAAGTTTAATAAGTAAATAATTTTTAATATGGGGTTATACATAAGATAAATTCGACTATAAATTTTAATTAGAAATATAAAAAGATTTCCTACATAATGGTATTTTAGTTGTAATTTTTAGACATTAAATAATTTAATTTATTTATGACACAACGATGATGCAGTAATTATCTTATTAATGAAATATTGACATAATTGATGTTATAAATACCCAAATAAATGTAATTTGAGACTTTTTATGAACTCCACTAATTTTATAGGTTAATATGACATGTTAGTATTGATTTAATTAACTTTTTTCGAACTAATCATTCTGTTATGATTTTCACAAAAATTAATTACTAAATAGTGTCAAAATTGACATAAAATAGTTTTTTAAAAAAATATTATATTATTAATTGTTATTTTATTCCTAAAAATATAAGGTTCGTCCAAATTACTTATATAAGGTTATATATATTAATAATAAACAACTTGGGGTTCGTTTGGATTCTTATAGTAAGTTTATTAACCTTATATTATAAGAACACAAGAAGACACGGTAAAAGTAAAATTATTTTACTTAATGTTAAATCTAAATGATAAGGTTAAAATAGGAACCTAAACTTGTCTAAATTCTATTGGATGAGAGGATTTAGACCCATACCCACCTTATCTTAGGAATTAATCAATTTGGAGCTATTTAAAACCGAATTTGACTTTATAATAAAATAATAGTTTTAGTTATTTCAAAGGTGCCCCTCTCCTCCCTTATAAAAGGGCACCTCCTCCCTCTCTTCATCACACCACTTTGAGCCTTCAAGCTCGTCCAACCTCTGAAAAATTTCCTTCTCCACTTCCCTATAAACATCCTAGAGGTTCTGGTCTTCCTCAAAGACCAATTTTAGTGCCCTAAAAGAGGATCTCAAAGAGGCGCTTCAAAGAAGAGGTAATGTCCGTTACCGATTCTTTCATCTTTATTTCTTCTTCCACTTCCTCTTATTAGGTTGTTTAATTATGAAGTAATAACATCAGTATCACTTATATACTGATATGTTATTATAATTATAAAACAACCTTATTTCACCATCTATCCATCCTATGGAAAACGAAATCACCGCGCGTGCGTACATACGGAATACCGTCTCCACGCCGTGGTGTAATCTATTTTCCACCACCACCTTACTTGGATGGGTATAATGGTGTAAATAATAACTATATATGATTATTTTAAAGTAATATTGATTCTGAAATAGTATACATACACTCCAATACAGTCCCACGATCATGAGAACGATATCATCGCTCGTGCGTACGTAGGGACTACCGTCTCCACGATGTGATGAGATTCATTCTCCACTTTAACCATTCATGAATGATTATAAAGTATATATAATAAGTAATCATGAAATATATTACATAATAATGATACTGGATTTATGTGTATATATATGTATGTCATCTACTTAATTCCATTCAACTCAATAAGGAAACGAAAACAGCGTTCATGCGTACGTACGACCTACCGTCTCCATGAACGGTGTATTTCATTCCATTTATAGATCCATTATATATATATATATTCTGAATATATATTATATATAAATCATGTTTTATATTCTGTAATTAAGTAATCATGATCTAAGTAATCATATGAATAATTACAAGTCAAAACACGGACGAAAAATGAAACAATTTTACCCAAAACGCTCTTTAACATGGAATTTACAAAAGAACGGGTAATATAAAGCCATAAGTGAACCATATATGATATCATAACAATGAGTATGATTCTAGAATAAGTCAATGACATTATTTAAATCATTATACATGAGGTTCGGACACATACGAAGCAAATCGGACCTAAGGTAAGGGAAATATCACAGTCTCATTTTTATCCGATATTGTTTATACTTTAGTATTTACTGGGGTGTATTTTATCATCCAAATCCATGTTTCCTCAATATGTAATATTATTTCCATCCACCTACAATTGTTTAAATCCAATTTTACCTTTCTGTGAGTTTTTAGTAAAGGATATGAAAGGAATCTTTTGTCGTTTCTCGTACGAGGTACTTTTTGACTTTTCCGACAAAAGTACAAGAAGAATGTTTTTTAACTTATACGGCATGAATGGATTTTTTTTTAAAAAAAAATTATTTCCAAGAAGCTTTCTTTACAAGTTTTCAAGTTTATTTTTAATCAAATTATTTTAGTTTAGAATTTTATGACATTTTATGAAAGGAAAAGTGTTTTTGAAGAAGAAAGGATATTTTCCTCAAGAATGGAGTTCAAGTGTTTTATCAAAATTATTTTCCATCTAAGATAATAAAGGGTTCTGTTTATATCCCTATTATTACATTTATTTGATTATGTTGTGATGAAATTATTTTTATGAATTCCTTTATCTTATATGAAATGTTTTATGATGTCACGATGTTTAAGAATCCCATTTTTATTACATGGGTTATGCTATGATGTATGGTTTATGATTTTGTGGCACACATAAGAATGGTATCATTATGAGATGGGTGAGACCTATATCTCCCTCCAATGCATTGGGTAAAGATTTTATATCTCATGAGATAGACATGGCTGGAACGGTAGGTTATACCGGTTCAGTGAAACAGGACTAAAACGGGGAGTGAACTCGGTTCAGAAATGGACTTTGTCCACTAAGATAGTCTTGGAAATGAGTCTTGACTAATAAGAAATGATTCTATATGATTATGTGTGTATGCCACAAAGTTTCATGTTTTAAGTTATGATTATTGGGATTACATTTCACTACTATGATTTATCCCATGTTATGAAATTATGATCTCTTTTGCAGGTTAAGATTTCCAAAAGATATGTTATTATGAATATGACGTGATTGATATTTCTTTTGATTACCCTTACTGAGCATTTGAGCTCACCCTTTTATGTTTTATTTTCCCCAGGACATCAATAAAGGATTTAGGTTTAAAAAAAAGAAGATCTTTATGGAAGATGTTGAAGATCTTTCACCACGATTAGAAGATTATATTTCGAGTTTCCAAAGACACTAAACTATTACGGTCCTTGTGTGTGTGTTTTTGTTATGTACTTTGTATTCCTCAAAAGTAATGTAATGTCCATGTACATCAGGCTTCGGGTCTCTACAAGTATAGTTTACTCAGGTACCCCAGTGTAATAGAGGCCCGAGTAGGGTGTGAGATATAAATTTCAGTAGGCTGGGACCACTAATGTCTAGATCAATCTAGATAATGCAATATAAATAAATAGTGTTTAGGTATAACAAAGTAACAAATGAATTGAATAAATAAACTATAACCCATCCAGGTTCCTAAGGGACACCTGAGGAAGATACCTTCTTTGTCTTGTAGCCAAAAATAAGATTCTGAATAGGAACTATATATATAATTTATAAATAAACCGTTTAACACATTATTTGAATTTTATTTATTTAACTACATAAATCCCCAGGTTCCCTTGGACACCCATATCTCAATACCTATCCCAGCCATGCCAGATTCTGAACCATTTCCCATATTCAATTCACAAATCATTACATCACATTGGCTTTCATTAACCATTTAATTCAGTTCATGTATGACTAATTGGACCCAAAGTGAAATGTCAATTAATGGGCGTAGAATATCATGTCTAGCACCCTCATGAGTATTTAGAACATTAGTCCTTGTCTCACAACCCATGGGTATTTGGAGAATCAGTCTCTATCCTATAAAAGAATATTTTCATGCATGCTCGGTGTAGAATGCCATGTTTATCACCTAGTGAGTATTTGGAGCATCAGTCTCTGTCTCACAACCTGTTTATCAATTATACATATATATATTTATTACTTGTGTAGAAAGTCATGTTTAGCACCCCAAGATCATGTCCATTAATTAATTCATAAATTAATTAATCGAGTCTGTTAATTAATTAAATAACAAATTAACAACATCACATTCACTAATAACTCAACAATTAGTTAAACACAATGATTCGATTCGTTAAATTGAAAACTAACTAATCATAACTATAACATTAATTAATTCAACCATTAATTAATTTCATCAATTTCTCTAATTAATTTAATAATTAACTAATAAAAAGAAAACCCTCTCAAAATCATATAATTAATTCTATAATTAAATATCACATGGAAATTATCTCAAAATTACCTAATTAATTCAAAAAATAATTATCTAAATCCAACTGTCCCAATATCGCATGCTCAATTCACAAATTAATTATCTCTAAAGAAACCATTTCAATATCACATAATTAATTCAAAAATTAATTATCTTAAGGAATTCATCCCAATATCATATAATCAATTCAAAAAATTAGTTATCTCCAAAGCAACCATTTCAATATCACATAATTAATTCACAAATTAATTATCTCAAGGCATCTGTTTCAATATAATATGATTAATTCACAATTTATTTATCTCAACTTAGCCCAAATCAATATCTAATAATTAACCCCATGATTAATTATTTATATTATAATCTCATAACACATAATTAATTCACAATTAATTATATCAACTTAACCAGTTTAATATCTCATAATTAATCCCCCAATTAATTATCATTTCAAATCACATAATTAATTCATAATTAATTATTTCAACTTTTTAAAATTAATATCTCATAATTAATTCCTCTATTAATTATCATCTCAAAGAACATAATTAATTTATAATTAATTATCTCAACTTAACCAAATTAATTACTCATAATTAATCCATTGATTAATTATCATTTCAAATCACATAATTAATTCATAATTAATTATCTCAACTTAACCAAATTAGTTACTCATAATTAATCCCCTGATTAATTATCATTTCAAATCACATAATTAATTCACAATAAATTATTTCAACTTAACCAAATTAATATCTCATAATTAATTTCATGATTAATTATCATCTCAAAGAACATAATTAATTAATAATTAATTATCTCAATTTAACCAAATTAATTATTCATAATTAATCTTCTGATTAATTATTATTTCAAAGCACATAATTAATTCATAAATAATTATCTCAACTTAACCAAATTAATTAATCATAATTAATTTCCTGATTAATTATCTATTTCACAACCTCAAAGCATAAAATTAATTTATCATTAATCATTTCATTCCCCCAATAAACAATTTAATCCAACATTGCAGTCAACTTTATCAAAATCAATAAATCAAAAAAACTCCATTTTATTAATTAGGAAAAGTTTAGAACTCTACCTTAATGAATTTAGCTTATCCAAAGCATCTTAATTCAAACCACGACCCGCTCACGCATACACACTTCCACATTAATGTATGTGCGTACTTGGAATTGATCGCATCACCCTACGACAATAACTAGCACCTAAAATTAGTGCGGTGAGGACAAAAAGACTTCCAATTAATTCACCACAACTCAAATACATCATAAGAATCTAATTTAAAGGGCGTGAAACCAATTATCGTGTTTATATCCTTACCCAAAAACGGAGGCGGTCAATCAAATCAAGCTGAATTTCCATACCTTCAGCGATGGTTGTTGAAATACAACCCAACAGGTCCCAAGATATCTTCCACACCACCTAGGATTAGAAGAAATAAGAAATCTGGGTTAATCCCGAACCTAGGGTTTCAACCCAATAGAACCCGGGCAAAGGAGAGTTGAGACGACTGATGCAAAGAATGAAACATGTGGAGAAGGACTTACCTTGACTTGACAGACAACTTCTATGAAGACTCTAGGAGGAGATAGCCACGTGAAGAGGGAGCCAGAGAGGAGGGTGGTGCACTACCCATGGGTGCTACACCATGGGTGCGTCACACCCCCTATAGGAGGAGGGAGAGGTGCGCCTCCCTCTTCTTTTCTCCATTAAATACATTAAAATTATAATTTTAAATATAAAAATTAATATATTTTTTGAACTTCATGGGGAAAATCCCAATATAAGAATTGATATAATAATAATAATAATCACATTATTATTATTACCCTTTAATATTATACCACTTTGATAAAATCCAAAATCCCATTTACACATTATTTAATTAAATTCTCTTACACCAAATTTAATTAAATGAATTATCCAACCCATGGTATTTAATTAAATTCTCTCAATATTAAATTTAATTAAATTAAAACCCCATTTAACATCAATTAATTAAAATTTTCTTAACCTTGAATTTAATTAAATAAATCCTCCATTTTACATCATTTAATTAAATTCCATTTAACTCTATTTAATTAAAGAAAACTCTCCATATCACCTAATTTAATTAAATTTCTCAACCTCAATTTAATTAAATAAAACTTCCATAATAATAACCATTAATATTATTATCATTTAATAAAAATATTTTTTGATACAACCCAAAACTCCCCATTTAAACATAATTTAATTAAATTCTTTTCAACAATTTTAATTAAATAAAACCCCCACTTCACATCATTTAATTAAATTCCATTTAACTTAATTTAATTAAATAAAATTCTCCATCTCACCTCATTTAATTAAATTCCTCAACCTCAATTTAATTAAATAAAACTGTCATAATAATAACCATTATCATTATTACCATTTAATAAAATGCTTCTTTTATAAAACTCAAAACTCCACAATTACACAACATTTAATTAAATTATTCTCCAATGAATTTAATTAAATAAATTCTCCAACACATCATTATTTAATTAAATTATCTCAATATAATTTAATTAAATAAAACCCCCATTTTTCATTAAATAATTAAATTCATCTCAACCTTGAATTTAAATAGAAAAAATCCCAACTCCAAATTTAACACATCATTTAATTTAATTCTTATCCAATGAATTTAATTAAATATATTCTCTTACACATAATTATTTAATTAAATTCTCTCAATACAATTTAATTAAATAAAACCCCTATTTTTTATCAAATAATTAAATTCATCTTAACCTCAAATTTAATTAGATAAAACCCCAACTCCACATATAACACATCATTTAATAAAATTTCTTTCCAACCAAATTTAATTAAATAAAATTTCCAAATCATTATTATTTAATTAAATTATTTCTACATAATTTACTTAAAAAAAACCCTGACACCTCCTTAATCATCATTTAATTAAATTCCTTCTAACTAAATTTAATTAAATAATTTATCCAATTCATGTTATTCAATTGAATTCTCTAAACACAATTGATTTAAATTAAAGACTCCGACTCATCAACATTATTTATTTAAATTATCTCAATATCAATTTAATTAAATAATAAACTCTCATTTCGTAATAACTAATTAAATTCTTCTTAACCTTGGATTTAATTAAATAAAACCTCTATTTAACATTAATTAATTAAATTCCTCTTTGTCTTGAATTTAATTAAATGAAATACCATCTCCTCATTTACACATCATTTAAATTTTACCATTTAATATTTCCATTATTTGATAACCCCCAACTCATCATTTTCCAATCTTTTAATTAAATTCATCTCATCTCAATTTAATTAAATAAAGACTCCAGCTCATCTTTATTTAAAATAAATTTAATTCTTTTCATCTCAATTTAATTAAATAACTTATCCATTGCAACATCATTTAATTAAATTCTCTCAACTTTAATTCAATTAAAATAAACCCCCAACAACTAATTTAATTAAATTAATTTCAACCATGAATTTAATTAAATTAATTTAACTCGAAAATCAAAACTCGGTAGAATGTATGGTTTGGAATGCATGGTTTGAGAGACTATACGAAAACCGTGATTTCACTACTGGACACCTGCTTTATTATGCATGGCTGACCCGCATGGTTTTGACTAACTGTGTGAAACCCATGCGAACGTCACTACCTATTCTGGTTCTTCCGAAACCCATCCCACCATCTGGAAAACTCCTCGAGCCTTTACCCAAGCCCTTTATCAACACTTTAAAAGAACCCAACTCATGAAACTTCTTTCTGAAGCTTGGTTTTAAAACTAAACCTTGCAGAAAATGAAAAAGTTCAAAAACCTTCGTATTTTAGCCCGATCCAAAAACACGGTACTTTACGCATGTGATCACTAGTATCAATAAAGTAAGAAAATCTCACAGAATTAAATTGTAAGGAATCTCTCATAATAACCCTAGTAAGATTGAACCACGTTCATTTGATTACTATAATTAAAAAATATCCAAGGTAGTTTAATTTCATAATATCAATCAACTTTATATAGAATCACAATTTTGTAACTATAAAAATACTACTATTTATTGCCCTTAAGAGTTCTTTATGATAAACTTTATGAAATTTAAACCCATGTATATTGCGAGCATCAAAATTCATGGCCTGTTACAGGGGGCCCTGATCCAAAAAACTTTAAATTATCTAATTATTTCGGTCGAATATCAATATTCATTATCTATAAAAATTAATATAGTTTTTAAAATTTATAAATGTTTTATTTTTAGATATTATATATGAATTATAATATTTATGAACTTAAATGACATAAAAATCATTATACAATATCTTTATTAACAATTTTTTTATATCTATCTCATTAAATATTAGATTCCTAAATTATCTTTTTATTTACGTCCTTGATTATTCAATGATTGGATATGAATTTTAACTATTTAGTAGCACATATCTATGTTCATGTAATAATTAAAATTATGTGAGTGTAGTATTTGAGATATTTCCAATTAGTAAACCCAATGTAAAAAATATTTTTGATTTCTTATTGGGATAAGATTTATGTTAGAACTCATTAACTTGTATAAATTTATTGAATCATATCTCAATTTCAACTAAGTACCTATAAAAAAGATAAGACACTCCTCTATATTATAATCTTCAACAACTGATACTTTTGGTTGGATTTATTTTTCACATATTATTTCAAATGACTGAGGTACCTAATGACACAAAATTTAATAAGCATAATTATTTATATAAGTAACAAATTTAAAAAATGTTTTTCTTAAAAAAAATAAAATATAATAAAATTACATATCAATGGGATATATCTATTGATAATTTATAATTCTCTTAATTTAGCTTCATTTTTTATACGCACTATCAAATTCATCATCATAGTAAAATATAATGGGAAAAATATCATATCTATATGAAAAAGTTCCAATACAATTCTTTCCTTAATCATGTTAAGCACAAGTGATTACAAATTTTTATCACAAAAAATTTTCAAAAATTGATTACCACTAAAAATAATTTATATAATAAATTATGTTATGTAAAAAGTAAGGCCCACTTTAGTAAAATATGTAAACTATTATTGAAACATAAGGTTGATTAAAATATAAGAATGTTAGAACAAATTGAGGGAAGATTTTGTATGTTATTAATTGTTCTTAATGGATGAAATATGAGTATAGTAATGGTCATAAGAAATTTGGAGATTTTTTGATGAGTATGGAAGTTGATTTAAAAAAGAATAAAAAAATCACATAATGTTATATACAAACATGTCAGGGTTATTTTCAAGTGTTGATGAGAAACCAAGTTGTATTGAACTGATAAACACACCAAAGAAACAAAAAAGTATAAAAATACAGGGTTTGGAATATCTCAAAGGATTTGTTCAACACTTTCTGAAATTGTATATAAAACACACTATAATATTATGTCACAATTTTAAAAGAAGGGGATTTTTTAAGAGGATACTTCCAGCCTGGTCAACACATCTTAAAATATTACACTGTATCCATAATATGTAGTTTTATGAGGAGAAAAACATTCTTGGGATGTTTTAAAACTATCATAATTCATTTTTAGATAAATATTATATTGTTAAAAAAATATAAAAATTGAGATATAGGATTTTCTATATCATGGTTTTTAGTATATCTATTAATCAAACCTCAACACATCATAGTTCATATCATCAAACCATTATTTTGGATATTTCTTGATATTTTCAGATTTTTTTAAATATAAGAATATATGTATGATTTATAAAAGATTTAATTCAACCATTATGTATGGTTTTGAATAACTATCAAGTGGTGAAACCCAAAAAATAACATATTAATGATTTTTTGAGGAGTGATATTGAATAAAATGGTGCAAATAGATAATATAATGATGCATTTATAATATAAGAGAGAGAAAGGGATATAGACTATTGTATTTATATTATTTAGAGAGAAATTTTGTTATCTAAAGAATTAAGAACATGTAACTTACTAAGGATAAATACTAACTCATGTAGATAGAGCCAAATAGAAACATCAACAACAAATTGGTGTATCGATTTATTTTGATTCCTTTATTGTAACAACATACAATCCAATTATTCATTACCATATCTTGAAGAAATGAGTGGAGATATTAAAATATGTGATGATCCTTAAACTTAGTATTAAATCGATCCTAAAATTATATTAACCTGAAAGTACACTAGTGTATACTTGGTGCGTTAACACATCACCATTGTATGTTCCTTGGATGTATACCTTTTGAGCGAACCATCTAAAATAATTATATCCTTGAACTTTATCTTCCTTACTTGAATAGTGTTCTTGGTATTATATGGATGAAATATTTATGAGGTCTTACCAACATAACAATAAAATCTATTTATAAAGAAGATATTATTATCCCAATTCATCCCCATTTTAAGGTGACTGGGACCTAAGTGGTTGCAATAAGTGGTATTAAAGCCAAAAGTTTCTATCTAGAGATTATGTCTCAAAGAAGTTTTGATATGGATAACACTTCAAATGAAAAAGTAATTTTGATATTTTAGGTATTGAATTATTAAATATGAAAGAATTATATATCCCAACTACCACCCCTTGGGCTAAATGTATTCTCTACTACTATACATGGAATTCAAGTTAGTGACCCCACATAGATTTCATTAAATGAAAATGATAAAGATCTATTGAACTCTAATGAAAAAGCACAAAATAAATTTTTAAAAAGCACTCTAAAATCAATATGGGTCAAATTTTACAATATATATAAAGGATATAAGAAGGCAAAGGAAGTAAAATTTTATGTTTTTTATAAAAAAATTTGATGATTTAAATATGTACCTCAATCAAAACATCAGTGGTTTCTTCAACTAAATCATTGAGGTTGTTTTATATATATGAGTTCTTGGATAATAAATCATGGATATTAAATTGTAAAGAATATATTAAGAAGAATCCCATATTTTTATTATCTAAATGACTTGGCGCTTGAAGAATGATGTATTGAAAAGTTAACTCTTAATGATCTATAAAGTAGCTTTGTGGTATATGAAATGAGGGTGGAGCTAAAAGGAATGAAAAGTCATTAATATAATAATTTGTATCTCAAATAAATATATAAGATTGAGATCATCCATGATGAAGGTGTATAAGATATGAGTGATGAATTTCTCTCTCTAGTGGCTAAAAAATTAAAATGAGGCAAATTTAGGTTTGAATGAAAATAGTAACTAATGTTCTTAGTGTAGATTTTTTTTCATATAGAAATAATATGTCTAAGAAGGAAATATTTCAATGATTATGAGATTTATTTCTCATAAAATTAGGAAATAATTTTTTTATTAGAAGTAATAGTAAATATGAAAATAAATCTGGAATAAATTTTATACGGGAGAGCCTTGTGAGTAAGGAGGAAGTCAATGATGAATTTTTTCTTAAATATAGAGAAACCAAGTTCAAATATGATTCAGATGGTTCCATGATGGAAATAGTAAAAATTAAATAAATTGAAGGCAAATATAGTGATCAACCATAAGGAGTAGTTGATTTATGGAATCCCTCCTTTTTATTACATAAATTTTCATTACATCTTACAAATAGAGGATCTTTAAAGTCCACTGTCTTGGAAATCAGGAACAATAAAATATGAAAAATTAAAACAATATTTTAAATAACCTTTAAAATCTTCTTGAAAATTCAATCTTATGTACAATTACTGCATCTCATAACCTAGAGACATACATCAAAGGAAAGGGTGAGAAGAAGGCCCAGTAAGAAAAACAAGTGAAACCATTTATATGTGAACTTGAACGATATCAATAAAAACATGAGGAATATAGTAAAGTAATGATAAATAGGAATATAATAGCAATAATAAAATGAAAATGTGGCTACAACATTTAATTTATACATTCATTAACATATCACCAAGGTCCATCCCCAAGGTGTCATAAAAATTACCAAGGTTATTCACCAAGGTATCGTAAAACTTTTGATCTCTAGAGATTAAATTCTTTAACCAATGCATTGGAGAGATATTAGGGAACAACCTTAATATGTATTTATTTTCATTTGAGCCACATATATCATAATCATACATTTTATAAATAACCCATAGAGAGTAAAAGTAATGGGTTTCACTTCAAAATTGTGACGTTTTAAAAGTGCTTAAAAACATGATTGTTATGTCTTTTATAACCCTTGAAAAAGGAATGAGGGATTCATGTATGTAAATTAAAGAATAAAATAGATAAATTTTATGTCTTGATGAATACCTATGTAAATGAAAATAGATTTGGGTATTCACATAATTAAAATAAGATAATTTCTTGAGAAAAAGAGAGAGATTTTGAGCATAAAGGCTGTATAACATGGGTTTAGAAAACATTAAAAAGAGAAGGTAAAAGGGTGAACCACTCAAAAATAACTCATGAAATAGTATAGTGACAGAATAAAATTTAAATAAGATCATTATATTAATGTTTGAATGACATAACACATAAAAAGGAAACATGAAAGAAATGAGATGATGCGATTTCTTTTACCAAAATTTGGCAGCCTAATGAAATCTCTTAAAATTTTTGAAAACAAGTTGATGAGAGAGGAAAGGGTCTCTCATAAATTGAACATGAAATGGAAAGTATTATGAATATATAGGAACAAACCCCGACATAATAAAATGGAAACTATAAGACCTAACATAAAGGAATTCATGACTTAAAAGAGGAGGGTGAAAGGTTCCCTTACCTTGAAGAGTGACTTTGAAAGATCGAAGGTTGGGACCTTGTGGGGCTTGAGGTCACCTTGGGAGGACTCCTTGAGAGGTAAAAATACTATAAATTCATTGAGGATGAATTTTTAATGAAATTAATGAATGAATGGGTTGGTATTTATCGCAAAAGTGAGAGAATATTTAATTAATTTCTAAGGGACACCTCATCGGTGGTATTTTCAAAACCATGGGCTTGCCCATGGTATTTTCCCATGCCATTGGACATTTTGGACACCTATTAACATATCTCACTATTCAAAAGTCTACCAGAAATATTTCATCATTATGACATCATTAATGATGTCATTAATCACACCAAAACTCAAAACTGTATTTTTACTATTCATCAAATGACAAAACATTTTATAAAAATATCATAAATTCACCCTAACATAATATCGATGTTCTGAATTCAAAAATGAACTCTATTTTATGAAAATAATTTTGTAAATATTTTTAATTTAATTTTTAAATAAAATCATAATTTATTTTAAAAAAACAACTTTAAAACTATAACTCATTTTATAACACTTTGAGAAATTAATAATGGTCACATAAAATTATCTTATAACCATATAATAATAAAGTAATAATTTATGAAAACATTTTATGAAAATAAAATTCCATTTTAAATTATTAAATTAATTATGAAATTGTAATTAAAATATTTATGACATACAAAAATACCCTTACTTGTTTTATGAGCTTTTTTTCACTTTTAAGATGTCTAAATTATATTTATAAATTCATGGGTGAAGTTTCTTTTTTTTGGATGATTTACTATTCATTACTATTCATAAGGGTAATATTACTATTCATACTTTACTATTCACTAAAAATTAAGTTGATCTTATTAGGATCTAAATTTATTAATGGTCACAACTGTAGAAGAGAATTCTTTTAAAATCATTTCACATTATTAATTATTTAAATTTTACATAAATATTTTAAAATACCATTTTTTTCAAAATTCATCAATAATATTCATCCTATATTTATCTAGACATTTTAAAATGACAAATTTTACCATAATAAGAAGTAACAATTTTATTTATACAAAAGGATTACACAAAGTAACTAATGTCTCGTTACATATCCCCTTATAACACCTGCATAGGACCTAAGTGTAAGTTGTGCTATGATGATAGAATCTTGAGGCGACTGAGACAACATTTCCTGAGTGGTGATTTCTATCAGCTTGAACTTATCCCGTAGGTGATTCCGTTCAAGCTTCACATATTGGAGTTCGGCTTGGGCTTGGTCCAGAGCAAATCCCAGTGATGCTACCTCCTTCCCAAGATCTGACAGATGGGCTTCGTATGACCCAAGTTTATTGGATGAGGACATCTACTCTTCTTTCTGTATTAATTAACCATGATAACTTGTATTTATAAACAATAATCATAATGTTAAGATTTTAGTTTCCAATATTCATATTTACCAATGATCATGTAACAGTTGAAACCCAATAATATCATTTTTATTATACTCACTTCATTAATTAAAGGATATAGTTTTGTTGATTATAAAATAAAATATCACACAAATTTAGGAAAAAAATATTATTCAAAAGTTCGGGTCATTACATTCTTCCCCTTAAGAAATTTCATCCCTGAAATTTTAACTCTTACCCTCAGAAGAGAAAATGTGTGGGTACTTTAGCCTCATAGAATCCTCTGGTTCCCACATGGCTTCTTCACATTTTTGGTTCCTCCACAACACCTTAATAAGGTGGGCAGTCTTGTTGCGTAGAACCTTGTCTCTACGATCCAATATCTCTACCAACTAATCCTCATAAGAGAGGAGATGCTCTAGTTGTACCACCTTTGGATTTAGTACTTGTGAAGGTTTAGGTATGTACTTACTTAAGAGGGATACGTGTAAAACATAATGAACTTGTGCTAGATTTAGAATAAGTGCAAGATGATAGGCCACTACTCCTATGCGATCAAGGATTTCATAGGGGCCAATGTACGTAGGGCTGAGCTTCCCTTTCTTCCCAAACCTCATGACTCTCTTCTAAGATGAAATTCAAAGAAAAAATTTGTCACCAACATTAAAATCCAAGTCCCTTTGATGGTTGTCGACATAGCTCTTTTGCCGACTCTGAGTAGCCTTAATGTGTTGCTGGATGACGTGGAATTTTTCTGTCATCTCTTGCACAAGATCAAGCCCTAGAAGCTTTCTGTCACTAGCTTCATCCCAACAATTAGAAGTTCTAAATCTCTTACAGTATAGAGCTTCATAGGGTTCCATTTGAATGTTCGAGTGAAAGCTATTATTGTAAGAGAACTCAACTAAAGGGAGATGTTGATCCCATCCACCTTTAAATTATATTAAGCATGTTCTCAGGATGTCCTCAAGTGTTTAAATAGTCTTTTCAGACTAGCCATCAGTTTGGGGGTGATAGGCCATACTAAATTTCAATTCAGTGCTCAGAGCATATTGAATAATTCTCCAGAATTTTGATGTGAACCTTGGATCACGATTAGATACAATAGAAAGTAAAACTTGATGCAGCCTTACCACTCCCTTCATGTAAATCTTGGAAAGTTAATCAAGAGAGAAATCTTCCCGAATAGAGATAAAATGGGCAGTGTTGGTGAGACAGTCCACAATAACCCATATCACATTGTTTCCTTTGAAAGTTCTCGCAAGACCAGTGATGAAGTCCATAGTGATATTTTCCCACTTCCATGCTGGTATGGGTAGTGGTTACAATACCCCTTTAGAAAGTTGTCACTCTGCCTTCACTTGCTGACATACTAGGCAACTTGAAGTGTAGTCAGCAATATCCCTTTTCATATTATCCCACCAATAATTATCAAGAAGGTCCCTATACATTTTTGTGCTTCCAGGATGTATAAAGAAAGTAGAGCTATGAGCTTCATCCATCGGATCCTTCTTTATTTCCTGAATAGATGGAACACATCATCTTGTACGAAATTTTAGTACACCTTCTTGATCAATATTGAACTCAGGAAACTTCCCATCCTTTATAGCCTCAAACTTCTTCTGTAACAAATGATATTATTTCTGCGTTTTCTTGATCTTCTCTAGTAATGACAGTTTAGAAATCATTTGGGTTAAGTTTGATGGTGTCCCTTACCTTATAATTACAAAGTTTAGATTTACTATGTCATTGATTAAAGGATCTCTTTGAATTCCCATCATGGAAAGGACAACTGGGTCTTTCCTGCTTAATGCATCAGCGACTTTATTTTCTCTTCTGGGATGATAATGAATTGAACAATAATAGTCTTTGAGAAGTTCTAACTATCTCCTTTTTCTCATGTTCAATTCCTATTGTGTGAAAATATACTTCAAACCTTGATGGTATGTGTATACATCACATTTCTTCCCATAAAGATAGTTCCTCCATATCTTCAGAGAAAAAATGACCATAGCCAGCTCTAGATCATGCCTAGGATAGTTCTGCTCATGAGTATTCAACTATCGAGATGAATAAGCAATGACCTTGTCCTTTTCATGAGGACACCCCAAGCCCTTTTAGAGATGCATCGCTAAAAATAACGAATCCTTCTTCACTTGAGGGAAAAGTTTACACGGGTGAAATAAATAATCTCTTCTTTATCTCTTGAAAAATTTCTTCACACTCCTTTGTCCAGATGAACTTGACCCCTTTTCGAGTTAACTTGGTTAATGGATTAGAAATTCATGATTTTTTTTCAAAAACCTCCTATAATATCCCAATAATCCAAGGAAACTACGAATCTCAATTATTGTTGTAGGATGAGGCCACTCCTCTACAAATTTTGTCTTTGTAGGGTCAACTATGATTCCTTCATTGGTTACAATGTGTCCCAAGAAAGCAACTTGTTGCAACCAACATTCATATTTTCTAAACTTCCCAAAAATCCTCTCATTTTGTAGAGTTTGAAAAATAACCCTTAAATGATCCTCATGCTCCTTGCGACTTTTGGAATATATCAGAATATCATTAGTAAAAACTATCACAAAGTTATCAAGGTAGTAATTAAAGACTCTATTTATCAAATCCATAAAAATAGCAGGTGCATTAGTCAGTCCGAAGGGCATAACAACAAACTCATAATGCCCATATCTTGATCGGAAGACAGATTTAGGAATATATTCTTTCTTCACCCTCAATTGATGATAACCCGAATGAAGATCAATCTTAGAGAAGAATTGAGCCCCACGAAGTTGTTCAAATAAATCATCAATTCTTAGAAGAGGGTATTTGTTCTTCACTATGATCCCACTCAGTTCTCTATAATCAATGCATAGTCGCATTGATCCATCCTTCTTCTTCACAAAGAGAATAGGTTCTCCCCAAGGTGACACACTTGGTTGGGTAAAAAACATCTCCAAAAGATCTTGGAGTTGCTTATTTAATTCCTTAATCTCTACATTTTCCATCCTATACAGGGTCTTTGATATTGGATGAGATCTAGGTATGAGTTCAATATAGAACTCTACCTCTCTTTCTGGGGGAGGTTCGGGAAACTCCTCAGGAAATACATCAATGTATTCTTGGATGATGGGGACATTTTCTTTCCTTAAACTCCCATTTCCTTCTTCTTATTCACCAATCAACTCCATAAAGAAGGATATAGTAGGTTCTTCTAGATAAAGATCAGGTTGAGATATCTCTCCTTGGAAGATAACTGTAGGTTTTCCATTCAAGACTACTGAGATTTCCTTTCTTCTTCATTTGATCTTAGCATTATACTTTGCAATCCAGTCCATCCATAGTATAATGTTGAATTCCATAATGGGAATGACTACTAGATTTGTGATAATATTGTGATCACTAAAGTAAATACTAGAGTTTCTACACACTTCCAATGCTTGGATAATCCCACCAGGAGTCTTGACTAATAACTCTACTTTTAGCAAATTGGGGGTTGATTCTAAATTCATTGCAAACTTGGAGGAAATAAAGGAATGTGTAGAACCAGAATTAAACAAAGTACTTGCTAGCTTTGAGAGAACAAAAAGAGTACCTGCCACTACATCATTTTGCGCTTCAACTTCAGCCACAGTGATAGAAAATCATGACCTTGCTCTCTTGGCCTTTGTTGAGGCTGATGGTGATTTTCCTCTATTTCCCTTGGATTTGGACAGTGATTAGAAAAGTGACCAAGTTTTCCACACTTATAGAATTGGACATCAGGTAGGGCCTGCACCATCTTCCCCTTGTCATTAGTGTTGGGAAGTTGAGACTTCACCTCACTATGATAATTTCATATAATATGGCCATCTCTTCAACACTTGTAGCACTTCCCCCTCCCGAGAAGGCAATTCCATGAATGCTTCTTCCCACATTTATTACATGTGGGACGTTTCAATTGCTTGACTCATATCCCTTGATCAAAATTTCTCTCTAAGATTGGATCCATAGATCTCTTCTTTTCATTGGATTTATGAGACCACTGCGTCTCACCAAACTCCAGTTCGACTTTCATCACACTCTGCACGATCTCCTCATAGCTATCATAGTATCAGTTTGCTAGATTATTCCGTAGATGAGGTCTTAGTCCATGAAAGAATCTATCAACATTCCCACTAGTATCCATGAAAATATTGAGATATAATGGGAGAGTCTGGTGAAGTTCATCTCGTAGCTTCCCACAGATTCATTCTCCTTCTACTTCAGCTCGAGAAACTCCTTTTCCATTATTGTTCTCATGGAATGAGGGAAATACTTATTGAAGAAGATCCCTATGAACTCTTCCCACTTTATAGATTCAACCTCAACTCTTTTCCTCTTGTTTTTAATCAGTTCCCACCACTAATCAACTTTTACCTCTAAGAAATAGACAACCAGGGTGACATTCTCTTGTTCTGAACAATAGAGCACAAAAATGATATTCTTTATAGAGCTGATCCACTATTTAGTAATGAATGGGTTGGTCGATCCACCGAAGGTTAGTGGTCATTGATGCATAAAGGACTCACTAGAATATTGTTCCCTTCATGGTGAGATCGGTCTCTCATCTTGAATCAAGTTATTTCTCATAACTTGAGTCAGTTGGTTCATCATTCGCATGAAGGTTTCCATCCCGGCTTCCATCAAAGGGCCGTCAGCGCATGGTCCATTGCGGTCACCATTGGATCTGCTCCTCCTATTTCCCGAAATTTTCTAAAATAATAAAACCTTAGTGAGAAAATTATTTCATTTACAAATCTTTTAACTATAATGGATTTTATGTCTTAAAACTTCATGCTTTAAACAATTAAATTTCTCTATAAATCCTTCATAATTATTTATAAAAAGCTTGTGATTGACAAAAAATTTCCCCCAAGAGTGTCAAACTAGGAGTGAAGTAAGACCCATTATTGTGTAATAGGATACCCCAGGTCAAGCCTAAAATTACTTGTCAGTGTTTTCACATCTAGTTACATATGTGCCAGAGCCACACCCACTTGTTCGTATCCAGACATAGATTTATTTGTTTAGAAACCACTTACTTAATATTTCACCAAAATACTAGGAAGTTTTCCTATATTTAAAATTTTCTATAAGATTCTTCCTAAATACTTCATAGACTAATTTCTATAAATAACTAAACTATCCTTTGATACCAACTATGGAATCCCTCCTTTTTATTACATAACTTTTCATTACATCTTACAAATAGAGGATCTTTAAAGTCTAGTGTCTTGGAAATAAGAAACAATAAAACACAAAAACTTAGTACACTATTTTAAATCCCCTTGAAAAGCTTCTTGAAAATTTAATACTATGTACAATTACTTCATCTCACAACCTGGAGACATACATCAAAGGAAAGGGTGAGCAGAAGTCCCAATAAGGAAAACAAGTGAAACAATTTACATGTGAACTTGAGCGATATCTATAAAAACATGAGAGATATCATAAATGAATGATAATTAGGAATATCATAGAAATAATAACTTGAAACATAACGTGAAAATGTTTCTATAACATTTAATTTAGACATTCACAAACATATCACCAAGGCCAATCCCCAAGGTGTCATAAAAATTACCAAGGTTATTCACCAAGGTATCGTAAAACTTGTCGTCTCTAGAGATTAAATTATTTACCCAATGCATTAGAGAGATATCAGGGTGAACCCTTAATATGTATTTATTTTCATGTGATACACATATATCATAATCATACATTTCATAAATAACCCATAGAGAGTAAAAGTAATGGGTTTCACTTCAAAATCGTGACATTTTAAAAGTGCTTAAAAACATGATCGTTACGTACTTTATAACCCTTGGAAAAGGAATGAGGGTTTAATGTATGTCAATTACAGAATCAAATAGATCAATTTTATGTCTTGATGAATACCTCTGTAAATGAAAATATATTTGGTTATTCACATAAAGAAAACAATTGAATTTCTTGAGAAAAAGAGAGAGATTTTGAGCATAACGACTATATAACATGGGTTTAGAAAACATTAAAAAGAGAGGGTAAAAGGGTCACCCACTCATAAATAACTCATGACACAGTATATGGATAGAATAAAATTTAAATAATATCATGATATGGATGTTTTAATTACATACCAGATAAAAAATAAACATGAAAGAAAAGAGATGATGCGATTTCTTTTACCAAAATTTGGCAGCCAAACGACGTCTCTTAAAAATTCAGAAAATAAGTTAATGAGATCAGAAATGGTATCTCATCAATTAAACATGAAATTTATAGTAGTAGAGATATAGAGGAACAAACCCCCAAATAATAAAATGGAAAATATAAAACATAACATAAAGGAAGTCATGACTTAAAAGAGGAGAGTGAAAGATTCCCTTACCTTGAATAGTGACTTCGAAAGATTGAAGGTTGAGACCTTGGGGGGAATGAGGGCACCTTCGGAGGACTCCTGGAGAGGTAAAAAGTCTATAACTTAGTTGAGGAGGAATTTGGAATGAAATTAATGAATGAATGGGTTGGTATATATAGCAAAAGTGAGAGAATATTTAATTAATTTCCAAGGGACACCTCATCGGTGGTATTTGCAAAACCATGGGCTTGACCATGGTATTTGACCATGGTATTGGCCACTTGGGACACCTCGTAACATATCTTAATATTCACAAGTCTACCAGAATTATTTCATCATTATTACATCATTAAAGATGTCATTAATCACACTGAAAGTCAAAATTGTATTTTTACTATTCACCAAAAAACGAAACATTTTATAAAAATCTCATAAATTCACACTAACTTAATTTCGATGCTCTGAATTCAAAAATAAACTCCATTTTTTGGAAAATAATTTTCTAAATATTTTTAAAATAATTTTTAAATAAAATAATAATTTATTTAAAAAAATAACTTTAAAACTATTACTCGTTTTATAACACCTTGAGAAACTAATAATGGTCATGTAAAATTATCTTATAACCATAAGACAATAAAGTAATAATTTATGATTACATTTTATGAAAATAAATTTCCATTTTAAATTATTAAATTAATCATGAAATTTTAATTAAAAATATTTATGACATACAAAAACACCCATACTTATTTTATGGAATTTTTTTCACTTTTAAGATGTCTAAATTATATTTATACATTCATGGGTGAAGTTTATATTTTTTGGACAATTTACTATTCATTACTATTCATAAGGGTAATATTACTATTCATACTTTACTATTCACTAACAATTAATTTGATCTTATTAGACTCTAAATTTCTTACTTGTCACAACTGTAGAAGACCATTTTTTGAAAATCATTTCACACTATTAATTATTTTAAGTTTACATAAAAATTTTAAAATACCATTTTTTTTCAAAATTCATCATTATTATTCATTCTATATTTATCCGGACGTTTGAAAATCACAAATTTTACCATAATAAGAAGTAATAATTTTATTTATACAAAAGGATTACACAAAGTAACTAATGTCTCTTTACATATCCCCTTATAACACCTGCATAGGACCTAAGTGTAAGGTGTGCTATGGTGATAGAATATTGGGGCGGCCTAGACAACATTGCTTGAGTGGTGATTTATATCAGCTTTAACTTATCCCATAGGCGATTCCATTCAAGCTTCACATGTTGAAGTTTAGCTTGGGATTGGTCCAGAGCAAAGCCTAGTGATGCTACCTCCTTCCCAAACTCTGACATATGGATTTTGTATGACCCGAGCCTACTAGATGAGGCCATCGACTCTTCTTTATATATTAATTAACCATGATCACTTGTATTTATAAACAATAATCGTAACATTAAGTGTTTAGTTTCCCACGGTCATATTGACCAATGGTCATGTAACAGTCAAAACCCAATGATACCATTTTAATTATAATCACTTCATTAATTAAAGGATATAGTTTTGTTGAGTATAAAATAAAATAACACACAAATTTAGGAAGAAAATATTATTCAAAAGTTCAGGTCGTTACATGATTTCAAGGTGAAACTCAAAGTAGCTCTTAAAGATCTAGATATTTATATAAATAAAAATATGTATATTAGTGGACTAATGAAGGAATTATCCAAGTATATAGATCAACTAAATGTTAAAATCACTTGTCTAGAAGAATTAGTGTTGGAAAAAACTATTGGACAAGGAAAATCAAATGAAGCAACAAATTTCAAACTCAAAATTGGATAAAGTAATCGATGAAAATAATTATTATATTGAATAAAGAGGGAATAATATTTTATTAATTGAGGATTAAGTAGTTAATTTTAATAATAAAATTAAATCTAATTTTAATTCAAGAAATTTTAAGAAAAATATGCAATTTGAAAAATTTTAAATGATTATGTCAAAGAAAAGTATAAAATAGGTATACATATTTTTAGAATTATTTGAATGATCAGAGACCCTATTTTATGTGTAATATTGTACTTTTATATCAAGGTTCATTATACAAGACTAAAATAGTAAAAGGAAATAAAAACATTTTAATGAAATTCTCAAACACAATCACCAAGAGTTATCAAAAAACCCAAAAGCTATTTGGATTCCATGAAGAAGTGGGGTGAGAGACGATTCATATTGATAAAGTGTTAATTATTTGGTTACTTAGGTCACTCTTTAACCTATTTTAATGTGGTAAAAATTTATTTGTGAGTTAAGTCACATGGGAGAAAGAAATGAAGAATGATATCATATAAAAAAAGATGAATTATTTTTTATGTTTATTGCTTTCACTATTAAAACTTTGTCCATAAAGCTGATGTTTATAGGAAAAGAATCATAGAAATTAAATCTTTGTAAGGATCATGTATAATAGAAAGTAAAGTCATAAACAACATCCCATTAGAGAATAAATTCTCTCCAATTAAAAAAGAATAATATTTCATTACTACTCATATAGCAAGAAATTTGGAGATATATACTAATATCTCAACTAAACTATAAATTTATTAGAATGAAAAAAAGAATAATTATAAGGCTATATTGGAAAAAATCACACTCAAATATTCTAAGAACAAAAACACATTGATATTTTAGAGAGTGTGTCCATCCCATATAATAGGAAATATAGGTTTATTGAAGAACATGAAAAATAATGTTGATTGGAAGGATTGTTGTGGAAATGATGGTGAAATAAAGATTAATAGAAGCATTAAGGTAAGGTTAGTTGTATAATGTTGGTCCTAGTGTAAAACTCAATAGGGGTGAATTGAGTTTCTAATTAAAAATTTCTATTGATGCAATTCAAAACCTTAAATCTAAAAATTTAATTAAAACATCTAGTTAACAAAAATTGTATAATTATATAATTTGATATTTTGAAGAGATTCTAAAAATCATGATCATAGCTCAATTAAAATAGTTTTGAAGATACTTTAACTTTTCAAACTGATTTACATGAATTAAAAATCATATAAAAAAAATTAAAGTCAACTATCGGAGAAATTTTTTGTTATATAGTTTAGAAAATAGAAACTTGTTTGTTTTAAAATAGAGAAAAATAAAATAATAAAATAATAAAACAAAATTAAACAAGGGTTTCAATCTCAAGCTGATACCTAATCCCCTCCACTTTATAATCATCTAATGCCAATCATTTTATTATAAAATAAACTAATCCAAAAATTTGATTAGGTTTTACAAAAAACTGTACTCATACATCCCAGACTTTACAAAAGCCTCTTCCATAGTTCTTCATAAGATAAAGGGGTTCATGTCACACATGACCTCTTACACAATTATTTATGGGTTTAAAAATGCTAATTAATTAAAGATACTATCTAACACTATCTAGTTCATTATAGGAGATTACGTTTACATATAAATAGAGTAAAACAAAACATATCTAGAATGTTTAGCTAAAACATAATGTGAAAAGAATAGAGAGAGTGAATATTCGATGTAGATCAATCTGATTAGCTTCTATTGTTCACGAGTCCTTGAATTTTTCTTCAAAAGGGCTCAATTGAGTTTTCCTATAAGGTTTAGAAAAATAGAGCATTTTAAGGTGTCTTGAATGAGTCCTCTATGTCATGAACTAGCCTGGGTACCCTGGTAACCCAATTACCTCACCAGTCCTGACATGGCCCGAAGGGAGTTCCCAATCCCCATGGGTTGGCAAACAAAACCCAAAATCATACAAAAATTAAGTGGTAATGAATTTACCACAAGAATTGTAGAAGAAAGATAACAAATTAGTATGCATAAAAAAGAAAATACATAGGGAGAAGTTTCCAAAATTCAAATAGGTATAAAAGACCCAAATTAATACAACAAAGTACCATAAAATGATAAAACAACACAAGTCACAATGAAATAAACTCTCTAAGACCAAAGATCAACAGTTAGAACCACCTCCAAGTGGTGCTTTTCCTGTACTTGAACCTAGAAGTAGATAATATATAACCACCCAAAGGCCCAGGTAGGGTGTGAGATAAAAGCTCAGTAGGGTCTCACCAAGTATTACATAATAAGATACAACATTTAATTAAGCAAATAAAGATTTAAATTTTAAATAAACAGGTTTGTAATTTCCAAATAATATTTAAACAAATAATAATTTACATTTCAAATGATAGAAATAATTTAAAAAAATACGTCACATTTGAATTGATGAAATATTTATAAACAAATGGATCAATAAAATATTTTATATAAAAAAATTTATATAAATTCATAAGGCATGTAAATTTTTTTTTAACAATCAATGACATATATTTCAAACACAAACAAGTAAAAAAAATGGTCATGTGCCAAAAGGTATGATAGTTCCAGGATACAAGAACCCCTCACACTCAAAGTGACATGGAAATATATGTATACACACATCCCTTTGACACAGGTCAAAAATGACTTCATCACCATCCCTTCAGGGATGTGACGTGATGCAATTATGTTTTGGAATATTATAAATTATAGATTTATATCCCAATAACTCACTAATTACCTAGGATTTCATGTTCTCTAGTACAAAATCAATGATGGATAATTTATTTTAAAACTCTTTAAAATATAATTCATCCTATTATCCATTTCAAATATGATAATTTCCATTCAAAAACCAACACATGGGTTTTTAATAAAAAACATGCCTTTTACCAAGATAAAACCCAATGATTTCTATCAAAAACATTTTTAATCCATTTTCATCAAATATAAATTTAAAATCAATTCCATCTAATCAATTCCACCAATTTAAATTCAAAAATTTAAATTAAAATTTTTTCCATCAAAATAATTTCACAATTTAAATTCAAAAATTTAAATTTCACAAATTTCCATCAATTTCACAAACACACCCCAATTCAATGTAATTGGGGGGTTTTTCCCCAATTTCATTCCAAAAATCCAATTTCACAAATCAAATCCACCAATTCAATGGAGTTAGTTTTTTAATCAACCAATTGAAATAAATTTCATCAAAGTTAATCAATTGAATTTAAATAAAACAATTGAATTTAAATCAAGAAATTTAGGGATAATTAAATTATCTAATAAAAATGGAACCACCTGCCTCAGGATCATGAGATCTCAAATCATAAATCCCTAAACGGGGATCACCAATGAAGAACATCAACAACGAGAAACAAATAATCCAAACTAGGTTTAAGATTAAAAATAGTGGGGATTAGATCCTCCAATTGACATAGAGATCTACAAACCCCTAGGGAGAAAAAGAGAGAGAGAGGGAGATAGAGAATGGGAAGAAGAAACCTAATGGGAGAAGACCAAATGCCATTCTTCTAGATTTTATTCTCTTCTAAAGAGGTGTAGAGGGGAAAAACTACTCTTGAGATAATCCAAGGAATAAGAATCTATAATGGGGTCATACAGGTATTTCAGGGACCTAAAAGAGGGATTTTGGGATTTTAAAACTTAATTTCATATTAAAAAAACCCATACGCACGATTAGCTAGGTATAGCTACACAATTTAGACAAACCGTGTGCTACTTTTATTCAGGTGCATGGTTACTAATAAGTGGGTGCATGGTTTTTCAAACTATGATCTAACTATGCAAAACTTCATTGCCTTGGTTTTCATGGTTTTCACTAACATGGCATGCTTTTTTGGAAAACTGTTATCCAACCATGCATAGCCCCAAAACTTCCAAAAATTTCCAAAATTTCTCCCAAATAAACCCCAAACAAAACCCAAACAAAGAAAGATAAAAATATGGGTTTAAGAATACTTGAAAATAGTAACAAGATGGTATACTCTATATATCATAGTCTCACGTGTATTCCTTTTTTATTCTCTATGTTTCACTCTCTAGTTTTCCCAAGTGGTTCTAATTATTTAAATAAAACTCCATCTCAAAGGTAGTCATTAGGAAACATTAATTGTAGCCTTAATTTTATTAAATCTTCAATTAATTCTTGAAAAAATATCTATTAGAGATTTGAAAATACTCCGCTGCTTAAGTTATACATGATAGGATGGTCTTCACTTAGGCATGGTTACTTTGGGTCATGGTTACTAGGCATGGTAGATTGGCATAACAACTAGGTATGAAAACTAGGAATGACAACTTCATTCCTTCATGTGGTAGGCACTTTCCTTCTCATGATATGTATATCTCTTCATGAGGTAGGTACTATTCTTCACACGTTTGGTACATATCTTCATGTAGTAGGTAATATTCTTCATGTCGTCACTACAATAACACATACGATCAATACATTACTTAGAGAATTTTTTCTTACCTTATCATGGTAACTATATTTCTTCATGAAGAAGGTAGTTTCTATCTTAGGGTCACTTTGAGTTCAATGCATGGTAGGTTCTGTACACATGCAGTCACATGAAATTCAATTCACAATCATTATAAGGATTGGAAATAATTGGAACATGGTAGGTAGTTTTTTCATGCAGTTAGTACCACATGGTCAGTTGACCTTCATGGTTGGTAGGCTATCTTCATATGGTAGGTATGCATGATAAGTTCCAGACTTATCAAATTTTTCAAGTTTGGATAGAAAAAATAGTTGAAAAATATAAAACATGAAATTCATTAATAACACTAGAAACATTATTTGAGATCATTAAAATAAGGAGGTTCTAGACTAATACAAAAATACCCCCTTCTTTATAATCACAAATCATGACAAAGATGTGAAATAAAATAAAGAATATATATAAGAACTGAAATGAGTATATTAAAGGCTTTATCAATTTCATTCATAACAAGGGAGTTCAAAACCTTTATTTATGTTCAAAACTTTCTTCTTCTTATTACTCCCCTTTTCGGGATTATCAAAAGGTGGATTAAAGAGAAAATAAAATGAGGATCAGGAAAAAATATTAAAAAAATGAGAATAAAGAGGAGAATTTCCCTGATATTTTAAAATATATTACAAAAGGAGTTATAAGTAGTCTCTATTAAGAATTATACTCAGAATCTAAATTTGGAACATCCCAGATATCTATATAAAGTATTATATCTTTACATTTGGAAGTAGAGGATGAGTTAGGTTTGGTTGGTTGGGTATAAGGTGGTATAAAAGCACTAACATGGTCCTCAATTACCACACATCTTGACATAGGAATGATGTACTAAAATTCTGGTCTAGGAGACAAGAAAAAAGGGTTAAGGGTGGAGGAGGTAGGGGTAGGAACTGAAGATATAGGTATTTCAAGAGAATCTAGAACAAATTTATTGGTTGTGTAAAGGCAGGGTTCCATCAGCCTAGTAAAATTACACACTACCCACGATCTATGCTCCAAAGCCTGAAGAAAGTCTTCTCTATGTTCTATTAAGGCTCCCAACACTGGGGTATGCACCTTCAGATTTTCAACTTGAGGCATAAAAACCTGGGTCAAAGGTGGAATATTATGATCCAAAGTAATAATTATAAACAAACCCTTCAAATATAATTTGGAAAAGATCCATCTTAGGTAGAAATGAGTGGCCTTCTTGATTATTTATCTATCTTTTTCAACCTGTTTGACATCTTTCTTAACTATTTCCAATGTTTTAGAAACATGTATTTAAAAATCATAAAACATCACTTACCTTGTCTTCTTAAACTCAAAAAACACAACTTTTAACTCTTATATTATTAGTTTTATGATTCTTCATTCATTAATAGATGGTTTTCCAAGAGGATCATGAGGTGGAGAAGTAGATGTAGAATCTTAAAATACTGAACTTAGATACCTTTGGTCTAGCTTAAATATTATATCAGATAAACTTTTCTGTAAAGAACCTATATATGATTTCAAATGTTCAATCTCATTTCTCATTCAATCCATATTGAGATGAAATCTAGGTTGAATATGAGAAATGAATAAAATAATGACCTTGAATATATTTTCCTCTCTCATTGGTTCTAAAGAATTTCCAAAACCAAGGAAAAATTCATTGAATACACCCATCAAATCTAATTTGAACCCATCCAAATCATCCTTTGTGAGATAAGAATTAGAAGGGATAAATAATGGTACATAAGTAGATGGATCATAATAATAATTCCTAACATTTAACTCAGCTACATCCTCTACTGATCTATATATTTTATAATGATCATCAACTCCATCATCATCATCATTGATTGATTCTTCATATGCAACATGCACAACATCTTCAACATCCTCAGTAAGACCCACAATTTTCTCAGCTTCCTCACCAGCCTTAGTGGGAGTAGGCCCCAAAATATTCTTCAGAGTTTGGTTAAATAAGGTTCTCAAAGGAGATATCTCAAGTCTACTATGAGATTAAATATTAGTTATTAGAGATCCTTCTAGCACCGTTTGAGCATAAGGGATGGAAGGTCCACCATGTCTAGGTGGACAACCCTCATTATCATCATCCTTATCAAACTCTAAACATTCTAGGCCTAATACAGTAGATATTGGGGAATTATCCACCTAGTATATGCATTGAGTATATATTTTCTAGGAGTAATTCCTATAATAGGAGATCCATATGAGCTATTTTCATCTTCTTCAGATTCATTAAACTTATCCCATTCAGGCTCATCCACATAACCATTGACAGACACCTCTATGTCTATAATATCCTCATATTTCAGCTCTTCTTCATGAGATCATAATGGTAGAGGTGAGTTATGTGGTTTAAAATACATAATGGGAGAGAGTATCTTATCATCCTCATGAGCCACCTTGGTTTTCTCATCAAGATCAACAATCTCATCATCATCTTATTATTCTTCAAATTCTACAACTTCCACTTCTTCCACACTAATAGCCACTTCAACATTACAATACTCAAAAAATTCATCATGTTCAATAACCAGATCTACCAGATCCCTTGGTTTAACATGATATTTGATAGGGTAAAATCTCTCATACAAATTATTTGGGTCATCCACCCATTATTTCTTCTAGGGGTTCCAATTAACTCTCATATTCTTAAAAATCCTTCGCATTAGGCACATACCATATAAAGATATTATCTCCCCCCCTTAGGTATTAAACCTTTATACTCAAATAGTTTAGAAATATAATTTAGATATGACAGGGAATTGAATTTAGAAGATGGATTACATAATTTATTTGTGTGCCTCATCACATATCTTTCCAAATTGATATGAATTCCATTTTTAATCAAAAATAGGAAGAATATATCATGGTGCCTCAAAATACTGAAATATCATCTTCTTGGACAGATCAGATGTTGTATGAACTTAGATAATAACCTACACTCACCATTGATCTCTATAACTAGGGTATTTTGAAACTCAAAATGACCATGGTTCACTGGAAAATAACTTTGAAATTCATCATGCTCACCCTTGTGTTGAACACATAAACTTTTTTCCCAATGAGTTAAAGAAAACTTGAAATCTTATCCATTTAGAATAGTACTTATAGTGTCTCATTTCTTTATATAAGTAAATTTCATATGCTCATATAATTATTTAACTAATCCTGGAAAGAATGATTTAACATTTTCTATAAACCAAGCATCCCAGTCTTGTTTTTTAATTACTTTCCACACTAGTTATTTTCTCAATCATAGCCACTGAGCATCAAATTTATTCTCTGTAGATACTGGATGATCAATCAAATGTGGGTTTCGAGGATTCTTCATGATTCTCATGCTTCCTTTATCTTTTCTTGATTTCTTCATAAGAGGCGAATCGATAGGAGGTGCGACATCAGTGGCATTATTCATCCTCAAAATTTTTATATTTTGATTCAAACTTAGAAGATTTAGATTTATGTAAGAGGTTAGAGATAGAAAGTTCAAGTTGGAAGGATAGGTCTTGGGAAAGAGGGTTTAGATAGCAGGTGAGGATTTGAAAATAGCAAGGGGTTTTTAGGGAATATGATGTGCATTGATTCATATTCTCATTTAAATTTTAAATTCAGTCATTTAGGGATAAAATAATAATATACTTAATCTAACCAAAAATACTTTACTAAAAATACTAAGTAAAAAATAGACATGGTAGGCATAATGACCGTGTACTTGCGGTAGCTTAGAAGGCATGGTAGGTATATTAATCATACAAGTAACATTTCACAGTAACAATAATGACCATGTGATTGATATGCCATGGTAGGTATAATGACCATGTGAGTTAAGTTCCATGGTTTGTATAGTGACTATATGACTAAATGGGCATAATAGATATACTGACAATGTGAATAAGAACTCGTGGTTACTTAACTAACCATGTGAAATAAACTTCATGGTAACTTAAATAAAAGGATTAATAAATATGATTTAAGCATTTAATGACAATTTAAATAACAATAAAGGTTAAAAATAAATATAAATAATTAGACATAGTTTATCATACCCAATTAATGTATAATATAAATAATTCTCTCAATATTCAATGGATTTGTAAATATATCAGCAGATGATGTTTAGTACCAATGAATTCAAGAGTTATATTACATTTTTGAAAATGGTATCTCAAAAAGTGATGTATTATATCAATATATTTTGTTTTTTAACATGATGCAAGATTATTATAGATATTTATTACACTTGTGTTGTCACAATGTATAGGTACATGCTGAAATTGATATCCATAGTCCAGTAATGTGTGTTTCATCCACATAATCGACATACAACAACTTCCTACAACTATGTACTTAGCTTCAACAGTAGATAATAAATCATTGTTTTACTTTTTATTACACAATAAAACTAGATACTTTCCCCAAAAAGTGACATGTTCTAGATGTACTTTTTCTATATAACATACAACCACCAAAATATATATCTAAATAACTAATTAAATCAAACTTCTATCCTTTAGAATAAAACAATCTTACGTTAGTTGTATTTTTGAGATATTTAAAAATTATTTTCATAGTAAGTAGATGTGATTATTTTGGATTTAATTGAAAAAATGAACATATGAACACACTAAACATAATATCTTTTTGACTAGAAGTTAAGTATAATAAACTTACAATAATACCTCTATAAGTGGTTTGATTAAGTGGTTTCCTAGCTTCATTAATATCTAGTTTATAGCTAGTACTCATGGGAGTATCACTACCTTTAGTACCATCCATACCAAAAAATTTTAAAATATCATCAGTGTAGTTTCTTTTATTTAAAATAATTCATTCCTTATTTTGAAAAAACTAAAAAATAAGGAATAATTTTAGCTCACCCATCAAACTCATTTCAAATTCATTTTTCATCATTTTTGAAAATTAAGTAAACAAAGTTTTTGTATGATCCAATAATAATATCAATAACATATATTTTTTTCTAACAAAACATCTTTTGAAATTATTTTAATAAATAAAATAGGGTCTAATATTTATTTTGAAAAACCTTTAGAAATAAAAAATGATATGATCCAGTCATACCAAAATCAAGGATATTGTTTTAAACTATATAAAACTTTTGTTAATTTAAATACATGATTTGAAAAAATAAGGTTTTTGAAATATAGGAGTTTTTTATACAAAAAAATATTCAATTATATAACCATGTAAGAAAAATATCTTGAAATCCATTTGATATAATATAAAATTCAAATGTGATTTATAGAAAAGAAACATTCTTATAGCTTAAAGTCTAGATACTAGTGAAAAGGTTCCCTCATAATCAATGCCTTCCTCTTGATTGTACCCATGTAAAATCAGTCTTTCTTTATTTATAATTATATTTCCTAACTCATATACTTTATTCCTAAACACCCACTTAGTGTTAATGGTTAGGAATTATTTAGGTATTTCAACTATTTTCTAGTCTTTATATCTTTCAAACTGATTTAATTATTATTTAATTTCTATTACCCATAATTCATCATCAATTACTTATTTTATGTTCTTAGTTTCAAGAAGTGATAAGAAAGGTTTATTTTCAACCTGATTTCTAAGAGAAACTCTAGTCTACATTCACACACACACACACACACATTTCCTAAAACAATGTCTAAGGGATGGTCTCTATTAGTCCTAATTGTTATAGGGATATAAGTATTTGATACTTCATTTTATTCTATAGGTTCTGGTTCAAAAAGTTTCTTAGAACTTGGTGATTTTTCTACAGAAGGTTTCAATGAATTATCACTATATTTAGAATTGATATCTAAATTAGAAAATTATTCATCAAGGTTTTCCTAAGAAGTCCTTGGTTCATGTGGACCATTTTAATCAAATTTTACATGTAGAGAATCATCCACAATTTTGGTTTTTTTTTGAATAACCTATATGATTTACTAGATGTTGAATAACTAAGGAAAATACATTTATTTTTTTGTATGAATTTTTTTAAAAATTATCCTTTTATTGAGTATAAAGACTTTACAACCAAAAAATATAAAGAAATTAACATTTGGTTTTCTTCTATTCTATAACTCATATGTAGTTTTCTTTAAAAATGGTCTGATAAGAACTTTATTAATAATACATCAAGATGTATTCAAAACCTCTACCTAGAAGTGAACAGGTAAGTCATGCTCATTGATCATGGTCTAAGTAATCTTCTAAAGAGTTTTGTTTCTTCTTTCTACTATACCATTCTATTGTGGGGTCCTAAGAGTAAAAAATTTGTGACTATATCGATGTTGTGAGCATAAAGATTCAAAATCACGATTTTAAAACTCATGGCCATGATAACCTATTAAGGTCTTAATTATAATTCTACTAAGATTTTACACATATTTATCATACATGAAAAAATAAGAGAAAGATTCACTTTTGTGAGGTAGAAAGAATAACCAGGTGTATCTAAAAAATTCATATACTAGAACATCATCATAGTGCTTTCTATTTAGACTAGAAACTCTAAAAGGTCTAAAAAAATCCATGTGAACCATATTTAGGGGTTGATAAGTTAAAACTTCTTTCTTTGGTTTGAAATATATTTTATGCTACTTCCCTTTTTAGTGTGGGTTACAGAATTTGTATTTTGATAATTCTAGTTTAGGTAGATCCTTTAGTAATCATTTCCTAGTTAGCTTCCTAAGTGAGTGAAGGTTGTGGTTTCCTAGAATCCTATTCCAAATAAAATACTCTTTATGAAAGCCACTTAATAAAGAAATATTTTGATAAAATAATGAATTTAAATCAATATAATAATCATTATCATTATGTAAAATAATAAAAACTAAATCATGATTAAAATCATAATTTTTACAAGAATTATTTTTAAATGTAACATGATACCCATCATCACATAACTAGGATATTATAATCATATTATACTTTAATACATCTACAAATAAAAATTAAAAATAAAAGCAGTACTAGAGTTACCAATTTGACTGAGTCTAATTATCTCTCCTTTTTCATTATCACCAAAATTGACATGTTCACCATCTACTTTGATATGTTTCTTTAATCTCGAGTAGTCCCCATTCACGTTTCTATAATATCTACTATCCAGATACCATAAGTTTTTACTACTACTTGTCAAGTAGGTTTCCTACAACAAAATTTAAACCATGAATTATTTTGGTAACTATATTTTATTTAATCTAGAAATGTTAGTAATAAAAGATTTAGGAATTCAAAGTTTTTTATGTGATTTTCTATAAACAAGATTGAAACTTTTAGAAATAAAAACTTTGTTCGGTCCAAAAGAATAATAACTATTTATAGAAATAATAGAACTTGAACTAGGAACAATTTTTTCTTATGAATCTTCTTCTATCCAGGTTGGTAACCAATCCCAATGGTATATTTAGTAGAGGTTTGTTTTCCAAGAATAATTTTTAGTGTTCCTATACCATTCATAAATCTTTCCATATCTTTCTTAAGTTTCTCATTGGATATACTTAATTCATTTTGTTCCTTTAATAATTGAGAATTTTTTTCTCTTTCCATAAAAAAATTAGACTTAAAATTAATAGAAAAAGAATGTCATTTCTTTAGAATTTATATTTATCCTCATGTTCATTAAATGTAACTTCCATCATGTTGGATTGATAGTGATGAAAATTATGACTAGAGGGGGGGAGTGAATAGTCTTTTAATTTTTTTATTATAAATCAATCATAGTTTATAAAATAATGGTCTATAGTGAGTATTGTGTTATTAAAATGAAGTGAAGCAGAAATAAAAATATAGAATAAAAAGATTTATAGTTGTTCAGATCACTAAGATCCTAATACACTCCTTAACCTTATCTACTACCTAAGAAGGTTAGTACCCACTAAGAACCTCGCTTTTTAAGGCATGAGAACCTGTTGTGGAATTTTACTTATATAAAAACTCAGAGGCACAACCCAGTCTTTTTGCAGGAGACTAAACCTAGTATGTGACCTGAATTTTAATCGAGATTCACAACATAGACTTCATTTTTTATGGTGGAATAAATAGAAAATGAAAGACTTTCTTTTGATTGGAAAAATCATAAACCAAACTCAAATAATTACAAACAAAAGAAATACAAGATTACATTAAGAAAAAAAATTACAAAGAAACTAATAGATGATCAAATGATGTCAAATATGATGAAGCTATATGATCATCGATCACTTCAATGGAATAATTATTAACATTAAATTTCTTCTGTGATCAAATGAAAGGAATAGATGTGTCAGAATTTTCTTGATCGTATGATAAGAATAAGAATTGTGTCACAATTGTTTGTTGAATAATTCGAAAAAAAGTTAGTATATACCTTTACCAACATCTATAATGAATTAATACCACTTAATTAAAAAAATATCTTCCCAAATAATCAATTAATCCAATCACTACATGCCACTTTTTAGCACATGACAAAAAAATATAATATTACCATTACCTTTATTTATAAATACCGTGATAAATAACAAAGAACTTTCAAACTCTTTATTTATTCCTAAAATTTTAGTATAAAACTTCCAATATGATAATTAGAATAATAATATATAATACACATAAATAAACTTCTAGTTTATTAAAATATTAAAAGTTTTATAAAATAGAGTATCGTAAACAATTTCAACTACATGTATATATGTGTATAATATATGCTCAAAATAAATTTTACCCACCATATAATTATATTTTAGAAAAAAATAACAAAAAGTTTATAAAAAATATTTATTTTAATTATATAAATTATAAAGATAAGAAATATAGTTTCAGAAAAATTATTTGAACTAATGGTAGATATAAATACTTGGTGGTAGATGACAAGATACAATCGCAAAGATCTACCATTGGTGTCGAATGGTAGAATGATCTACCATTGAGGAACATGATCTACCATTGATTGTAGGAGATATACTAGTGTCTAATGGTATATTGATATACCATTAATGTAAGTATGAATATACTACCATTGTGAAAAAGAAACTACTATCAAGCATGGAGATGTTTCCATGAAGATTTAGTGCAACTGTCGGTGGACATATATTCTATGAAGGAGCTCAAACTATCGACTGTTGCTGCTACCATCATGGTTAGTGAACAGTAGACTATTGAGGGATCTACCATTGATATAATGATACTTTCTTTGTGGGATGATCTTCTGTCAAATTGTATACAGATCTACCAATTATGCATGGTGATTCCACTATGAATAATGTTGAAACCATGCCACTATGAAGTGGTGGTAGATCTTCCGTTGCAACATGAAGTTGATACCAATTAATCTTGGTTCCACTAGTAAAGGAGAGATCTATAGATGAAGAATAGATATACTATTGGTTGATCAGTTGACTATTTATGCAATAAATTAGTGGTATGTGATCTACCATTTTGCAATGGTAGATGCTAAAGTGAAGATGAAACTACCATTACTATTGAAGAGATGGGTGAAACCATAGTGAAATGTGATTCCATTGATGAGGGAACAATACTACCACTATCATTGTTGAAGGAAGTAGAAAAAAATTAGTGTGATTCCACCAGAGTATGCATCGAATAATACTTCTTTGTGAGCCTAGATACGTGCAATGTGATTGATGGTTTCACAGTTCAAGAGTGTTTCAGAGGAATCATGCTTCAAAAAAGATAAGGGAAAACTACATGGAGGAAGAGCCATGAAATGATATAGGTATGTCTCTATAAAGTATATAAATCTGGTTCGGCTGATAGTTATAGATAATTGAATAAATAATATCTATTAATAATGGAGGAAGTAGACAATTGAAGGCTTGATCAGATGATTGATAAAGACCTGAACCAAAAACCCACAATGTATCCGTATAATTTTAAATATATGAATAGTGTATGAATATTTTCATGTACCACATAAATTTCATAATGCATTTATCTACCACTATATCAATCAACTCATCCCATTACACTACCGAACTACCAACATGGGATCAGAACCCGCCCACCCATTAAACTATTCATGGGCTATGACCTAGTGGTCCAACTAGGCCTAATTCATGTGATCCTTTGGGCATGTTCCAAAGGTTATTATACACAAGATCACTTGTATACTTTCATATGTGCAGGATTCTAGGTCCAGACCTCCCATGAGGTTGTCCATTGGTACCCTATATAGTAGTCGGGATGGCCCAAGGGCTTGTAAATATGGACTATTTTTTACTTAATCCATCACTTAAACAATTTTTATTAAAAAGATAAAGTAAATTAAAAATAATAACTTTAAAATAAAATGATTACATATTATAAACAATTTGAATTTAATAAATGATAGGAAATTTTAGTTTATCAAAACTATTACCAACTTTTTTTATTAAAGTATTAAAACCCAAGTTTAAATACTAACACATTATATTACAATACTCAAATAAATCCTCACTACTCATTTTTTAATCAATATTTTAATTCTCATAAAGATTTAAAATATGAACATGAGACTCATGAATAATATATAGCACCTTAGACATGTTTTTCATAAAACACATGATATATCTATCATTTTTATCTTTTCTGCTCAAGTCAGAGTCACTTGAACTATCTTCATGGGTGATCCAGGTGGACTTCATAGCCTTTTTAAACCATTTTACTTTGTCCTCATAATTTTTCTTATATTTAAACTTGGGAAAATATGATTTTATGTGTCCTTTTATTTTACACTCATAATAATATATCTCATTAGTGGAATCACCCTTTTCCCACTCTTTCCACCAATTTCCTTTATTGGAATACTTACCACTAAAAATTGATTTCTTGAAGAATAAATTCTTCTTATATAACTTTTTTAATCTTCTATCTAGGAGATCCATTTCCTCATCACTATCTAAGGGTGATTATCTTTTATTTTCTCTTTCATATTTGAGCTATATGTATTAAAGGATAATAACTTCCTATTTGTCTCATCTACATTCTATTTGTTTACTTTAAGTTCTTCCTCATACATAATAATTTTTCAGATAATATATTTTACTAGTAAATTACTTATGTCATATGATTCTCTAATGAAAACATAGGACCCTCTCCACCTATTAGGCAGACATCTCAGAATTCACATCACTTGATCTTTGTCTGTAATTTATTTCCCAAGTGCATGCATTGTGTTCACAATTTCATTAAGCCCGAGATACATGTTAGAAATGTATTCATCAGGCTTCATTTTAAAGGTATCATACTTAATGTTATAATTATTCAAATGCATCTCTTTAACATTTGAGGTTCTCTCATGAGATATAGTAAGAGTATCCAAAATTTTCAAAGTAATAGAAAAAAAATATTATATTAAATTATTATGCTCCTAAAGAATGATACAATACATTCATTTCTTTATAGTTTCAGTCATAAATAGCCTTATTGGAATCACTCTATTCATCTCCAACAACTTTGAGTTTTTCATATTTTTCCTCGATAATGGTCCAAATATCAAATCTCATGCTCTCAATATGAATTCTCATCATGATATTCCATCGATTATGGGTTTTTACATTAAAATAAGGAGGATGATTAGTAGAAGTTCCTTATTATCTATTATTATCCATAAAGGAAAAAATTTAGATTTAACAGAAATTTTAAGATCTTTTGGTAAAACTAGACCACAGTAAAGAGTATTTTGAAAGAGATCTAATACCAAATGTTGGTCCCATTGGACAACTCAAGAGGGGGTGAATTTAGATTCAAATTAAAAAATTTATGTTTAAATTATTTAAAACATTAAATCCACCAATTTAATAAAACAACTAGTTAAGTAAATCCTGATAATTGTATAATTTGATCTTTAGAAAAGCTTCTCAAAAGCTTGATCACAACTTAGTTAAAGTAGTTTTGAAGATAATTTAACTTTAGAAACTAATTTACCTGAATCAAACCACATATATAAATTAGAAATTAAATTCAAATATTGAGTAATGTTTTTTATATAGTTCATAAAATATAAATGGGTTTATTTTTAAGTATAGAAAACAAACCACACAGTTAAATTAAATAAGGGGTTTAGTCTCAAGATGAAACCTAATACCCTCCACTTGAAAATCACCTAAAACCAAGAAATTTATTATAAAATAAATTGATCTAAAACCTGGATCAAGTTTTAAAAAAAAGTATACTCAGAAAATCCAAGCTATAAAAAATCCTCTTATACAGTTCTTCATGGGATAAAAGAGTTTAGGTCACACACGACCTCTTACATAGTTATTTATGGGTTTATAGATGATAAGGAATAAAATAGAGTGTATAAAACTCTCTAGTTAAGTACAAGAGACTATGTTTATAGATGAATAGAGTAATACAATACACATATTCAAAGTTTATCTAAAATATAAAGATAAAATAATAGAGAAAGTGAATATTCAATGTGGCTCAATTTGACCAGCTTTGGTTGTTCAATAGTACTTTAATTTTTCTTTGAAAGGGCTCAAAAGAGTTTGTACAAAAGTTTTAAGAAAATAGAGTTTTATAGAGTGTCTTAAATGAGTCCTATATATATCATATGTGTACAATTATTCCCTTATTAGTCTTTATGTGTCACTCTCTCATTTTTCCGAGCAGTTCTTCTTATTAAACGAAAACTCCATCTCAAAAGTAGATATTAGATAACATTAATTGTGGACATAATTTCACTAAATCTGTAATTTATGCTTGAAAAATAGTCATTGGGGATTTGAAAATACTCCACTTCTTAAGTTGGACATGTTAGGTTGGTCTTCACTTAAGCATGATTACTTTGAATCATAGTTACTAGGAACAATTGGTTGGTATGACAACTATGCATGGAAACTAGGCATGATAACTTTATTCCTTCGTGTGGTGGGTAATTTCCTTCTCATAATAGGTACATATCTTCATGAAGTAAGTACTATTATTTACATGGTAGGTACACCTCATCATGCATAAATTACTCTTATTCATAAAGCTACTACAATAACACATACGACTGGTACACTTTTTGGAGAAAATTTTCTTACCTTCACATGATAACTAGATTTCTTCATGTGGTAGGAGGTTTCCTTCTTGAAGTCACTTAGAGTTCAACACACATAAGATTTTTATAGACACGCATTTACTTTAAATTCAATTCACGGTTATAATAATACTTTGATAGAATTGGTGTGTGGTAGGTATCTTATTCATGTGGTTAGTACCACATGATCACTCAACCTTCTCGGTCAATAGGTTGTCTCCATATAGTAGGTATACATGGTAAGTTCCAAACTTATTCATTTTTGAATGTTTTGGAAAAAAAATAACTGAATAACATAAAACATGAAATTCATTAATAAAATTCTAAGAATTATTTGATATCATTTAAATAAATATGTGGTGGACTAATCTAACATATAAGAGTTGAAAAAAAATTATATATTCTTTATAGATGGACATTGATAAAATATCTCAAGTGTTAGTCAACTTTATATACCAAGGATCAAAGTTAAATTCAATATTAAGGGATTATTGATTAAAATAATGGATAGATATTAATTTAATAGGAATCAATATCAAGTATAAAATAATTAATGCTCCTGTTTCCTTAGTGAGGAAAATGAAAATAAATTATGAAATCAAAGATATGGGTATATACAACATCAAAGCATGGAAAATATCTCAAAGATTAAGGTAGTGATATATATTCCTATTCTGGAAATAGAGAGGGAAATTAATTGAAAAGCATTTATGAGAGGTAAGATGATGGAAAATCCATACAAGATGAAGAATAAAAGAACTTTTAATTTACTTAATTTGATTTACATTGACACATGTGGTCCCATGACACATTCAAAAACAAGAGGAAAAAGATATTTTATCTTTTTAATGGATGAATAAAATAAAATGGAATACATTATGTTCATGATATCAAATAAGGATGTAATGAAATGTATCAAAAGATACCAAAGGCAAGCTAAAAATGAAACTTGAAGGATGATCAAAACAATAAAATTAGAAAATATCATGAAATAAACCTCTATCAAAGTTTATAACTACTTATAGAAGCACAAAATTAAACATGAGGTATCATTACTGAAAACTCTAAAAAATTGAGTTATTTAAATGAGGAACCACATAGTGAATAATATTGAAAAAACACTACTCATTGACAATGGTATCTTAAGGAACTATTAGAGGTTGGTAGTAAAAGTTGTGGTGTATAATCAAAATATAGATTTTTTAAATCCTAGAGATAAAATGATTCCATATGAGGTATTTCATGGGAGTAAATAAAATCTAATGGATCTTAGAGTATTTAGAAGCAATTGTAACATGAAAAGAAGATACATAGAATAATATGGCAATGTAGTGAATGCAGGTATATTAATCAGTTATTCAACAATGAGTAAATTCTACAAGTGATTTAATAAGATACTCTATAAAATCATAGATTGAATTTATGTGAAATACATTGAAAAAATATGTAAATAAATAAGGAAGTTCAAATCTACAATAATTTGTTGAAGAAAATAATGAACAAAAATCAATTTCTAAATAAATTAAATGTGCATCACATAAGTATGAATATAAGATTAAATTAGAATATTAATAAAGAGTCTAAGTGAGTCAATAAAAACAAAAAGGTGGAAAATAATGGATGAAATTGATTAATATAATATCATTAAGGATAAAAATACTCTAAAATAAACTCAATAAATGAGGTTTGTTGAGAAAAATATTTTTTTATTATAAGTAGAGCCAACATCATTTAAATAAATAGAAAAGGATGAGTCATAAGTTAAAACCATGGATGAATAAATATATTAATGATATAAAAATAGATTAAAGGGATTATGAAGAGGACTAATTATCAAAACATTTTTGGAACAAATTTGGTTTAAAAAAAGAATAAAAATATGGGAATATAGATCAGAACAAATCAAGATGAGTTTAAAAAGTATATTCTCAAATTGGGGGAATTGATGTTGAGGATACATTTTCACTGGTAGAAATACTTTTATCATTTTGATTATTTTTTGTGATGTTAATTCAGATGGGATTCAAGATCTATCAAATTGACATGAAAATGACATTCTTAAATAGAGTACTCAAATAGGAGGCCTATATTTAGAAACTAATGGGTTTTTAACTTGTAAATGAGGAAACAAAGGTATTTCATATGAAAAATGATCTAAATGGTTTAATGAAAGAACCATGATCATGAAATTCTTGATTAGATTCATAATTAAAAAAATCAGAGTTTAGGAGAGGCAGTTTTGATTACAACCTCTATATGAAAATCACAAAGCATGAACGAATCAATAGAATAGTTTGAAAACCTAATTATATTAGAGTTTTAAATGTATATGATTAAATAACACAATAATTTTATTTGACTAATAGTTATACAAATAGATGAGTAAAAATTTATTTCCTGAGGTGATTATGTAAAAGAATTTTTGAAAAATTTTAACATGTAAGATTGTAAATTGATTTCAACTCTAATCATAGTTGGAACCAAAATTGGAAATCATGAACATGGTGTATATATTGATCTAACATTATTTTAGAAAATTATTGGAATATTAATCTATTTTATGGCTACAAAGCTAAATATTATCTTTAAAACATGATTGGTATAAATATTTCAAAGTAATTTGATAGTGGAACATCTTATAGAAGAGGAGAAAATCATGAGGTATGTGTATGATATGTTTTATTATGGATTTAAATGTAAAGAAATAATGGAGTGAAATTTTATATCTTATTTATATGTAGATTGGTATGGATACATTTTGGTATAAAATCCAAAAAGTGGAGGAGCATTATTTATCAAGATAAAATATATTCATTAGCTTATAAAAAAGAAATATTATAATTAACTTAGTATAGCTAAATTAGAGTATATTTTTGAAATAAGGGTTGGATGAAGAAAAAGTTTCAAGATTATGTCAATTAAATGAAGATACCCATGGTAGTATTTTATAAAAATAAAATCATGGTTTATATTATAAACAATCTAGAATAAGAGTTACACTCTAAGAATATTGAAATTCATTGAAACTTTATTAAATAAATTACCGAACAATATTTTTTCACAGTGGGTCACATTGGAATGAATTAACATGTGGGAAATATTTTCACAAAACTATTGGAAAAACTATCATTTCAAAAGTATTGGTTGAATATTTGTGTTCAAACATCTTCTAAATATTAATTAGGTTTGTAAAACCCCCCAAACCTATATGTTTTTATTTATAAATATGATTTTTCATACAAGACAAGATTATGAAGTAAATACCCTTTAGTTTATTTTCAAACAGGGATAATTGTGTGTAAAATTGAACCCTCATGTCAATGGGGGGATATATATCCTTAAGGGGGATTATTTAGGTAAAATTTATATTTAGAAATTGGGAGATACGATCCGTAGTAAATATTATAGTGAAGAAAAAGAGAGTAAAATTAGCATAGTGGGATAAAGATCAAAGGTATGGAGAAATAATCTTAGATGTATTTCTAGAAAAAATATTTTCTACATTAAGCACAACTCACATAAACTTGGAATAAAATATAATAATTTCTATTGAGATTTAGAGTTTTTTGATGCTATAAGAATTTTTAATAGCACATTAGGTGACATGATAAACTTAGGAAATTCCAAATAATACAAATGAGGAAAATATTTAAACCTAAGTTTTATCAAAAGAGAATAATGTTGGAACACATTGAGAGTAGGTTGTATTTGTTTTTAGTCAGTCTTAATGAATAAAATATTATTATGTTGAAGGGTGTATGAAGTTTGGATATTTTTAAGTAATTTAGTTTCTGATTTAGTGAAGAATAAAAAAACACATTATGTTATATAAAAATGTGTCGTTGTTATTTTCTAGAGTTTATGAGAAACCAAGTTGTATGTTTCTAGTTAACACATCAAAGAAACTGGGTCGTAATAGAAATTATTATTTTGGAGGATGAATTTTTTAAAATGAGTGGTTCATCACTATTAAACAAGGTATATAAACCATGTCATAGTATTATTCCTTGATTCATAATGAAGAATATTTTCAAGAGAAACGTTCTGATCCAATCCACACATCATATGAGATTATGATGTAGCTCTAAGTAATAGTTTTGTGAGAAGGTGAAAAACATGAAGTGGTTATTTATAATATTTCATAATGTAATTTTTTATATATATTTTAAGTTTGAATATGATGTAAAATTTAGGATATGGTATATTATAAAATGTGGGTTTCAGTAGATGTGGTACTCAAAGAATAACACATCTTAGTATATATCAATATTCCTTGATTTTGGATATTTTTTCATATTTTATAGATTTGAATATTTTTAAAATATGAGAAGATATTTTTGATTTAAATAATATTTAATTCACTTAATATGAATAGTTTTGAAGACCTGTCAAGAGGTGACAATTGGAATAACATCATCAAAATTTTTAGAGGAGAGATATTGAAGGAAAAAAGAGTACAATGTGGAATCATAGCAGAGGATAGATTAGAGGATAAAAAATATTAAATATATGTTATTTAAAGAGATTTGTTTGAATTAAGGTTAAAGAACATGAACTTAACTTGTAGCACCCCAACCTAGGATCCACTTAACTGATGCTTCAGATTAGTTTGCCACTAGGCCTTAGGCGTGCCTACCCGTACACCAAAGGTTTCCGACTAGTTGTGAAGGTCCAATTAGGCGATATTAGGGAGAATATACCCTATAGTGATGATAATAATAGTGGTTCCTATATATATATATATCATAGCAGAAGAAGGACCATAACAGTTGAAACAACATAAATGATACAATAAAATCATATACAAACACATAAGTAATAATAATCCCAATGGAATCATATTGTTTGCAGATAAAATCACAATAATTAAAGTCATAAAAAATAGATAAGTTGGACCACCTATGGTCGAACACATAGGTAAATATATAAAATCCCCCAAAAAAGGTCCAAATCGATGTAGAGGAACCACCTAGTCCACTTCCATCCATCCCATGAAAAAGAAGTGCATTCCTGATCACTAAGGTCCAGATCCCAAGCCTAACCCCTTACCTGATCTCTAAACCATAAATTGTAAATGTGTCTTGAGGGTCCTATTTAGTGTGTGAGTATGAAATCAGTAAGCCACCACTGACATGTTCCTATCGTATATTCAAAATTATACAGTGTAAGAATACGTAAATAAATAACATCAACTCACACATAAATATAAATAACCCACACAACTTGTTATCAACACCCATAAGTGATCATTTACCTACTTCATCCAATGTCTATAAATCTCTAAATGCATTCCTCAAAATATATATTTTCATACATTACACGTCTGTAAAGATATATTTGTAGTGGAGAGGAATTGTGGCTTAGTGCCTAGGCATCCCTCAGAGAATATCATACCTAAAGAGCCCTCAAGATCCTCCCATAACCATATAAACGGAACCTTATGCCATCCAGCACCTCATGTTTTATGTATCAATAAATCAATTACATCCCAAATGAATTTCCAACTAAAAATTCCCAAGTACCTTGGAATTCCTTACAAAGTCACCATTGGATTAACAACCCAATGTCCTGAGAAACAACGATATCCATTATCCAATGAATAATAGAACACCATTAGATCAATAACCCAACATCCTAAGTCACTATTATATCCAACCTCTAATAATCCCATCCCATCGGCCTCAAATATAACGATGAGCCTCATCCCCCAACAAATGGTCTCAATACCATCTCCCGATGGTACATCACCATCAACCGTGGATTTATACGGTGAGCACATACTTCTTAACCAATGTTCAACACCATCCCCTAATCCACAATATCTATGAATTCCTCCACCTATAATGAGTGGTCAATACCACCTCAAATGAGTCCAATCTGTGTGCACACGAATCCAACAATAATTTTGACCAACAATAGTAAGAAGAAATCACCAAAATTTATTAAGCCATACGAATCAAAAACCATGTTTCCACATGTGACCCTATCTCCCAAATCATTATGTTCAATACTATATCAAGTCCCATGGGACATTCCCTCATCCTGAAGACCTTGTCACCTCAATTATGACGACCATGTCATCTCAACCTGGTGATCAACATCACCCCGTGTATCTCAGGACATGCCCTCAACTTAGCGAACCATTTCATCACAGTCCTAGTGATCAACATAACCTCAATAGCTTGGTCTATAACCATCACATTCCCATGGAACCAATATAATCATATCAAATTTAACTAACTTAAATTAAGAAACTAGCCCATACTGCCCAGTTGGTCAAATCCCCATAGATTAAATATACGAGGGCATACCCAATGACATACCATAACATCAATAAATCAATTTAAAGAATAGAATTAATTTATTAAAGTTTTATTCTAGATACCCCACATGTGTATTTAAGAACACACCCCATAACACGAGTAAAATTATGAAGAAATATAGGCACCACCTACCTTAGACTCCTAGGTTCTTTCTCGTCGAATATCAGCCCCTAACTTGAGATGAAATGATATAAATCAATAATTTAGACAAATTCCCTAAAAATAGGGAAAAAAAGTTCACATGGATTTAGAATTTCATATGGAAAGATAAATAAGAAATGGAAATAAGATTATTGAAGGCCTTACCACTATGATTCCAATGCACCCAACAAATCTTGAATCAGAGTTTGATCAGAGGAGGAAGGGAATAACCTAGGAGAAGGAGAGGAGATCTCCATGGATGATGGAGAAGAGGCACATGCATGGAAGAGGAGAAAATAAGAGGATCTTCTTAAGTTATGAGGGGAAAAAAGTTAATTTACCACTTTTTAAATGGGTGTACAGTTTGGATAATTTCGCGCCAACCGTGCGCCAACCATGAACAATCACTATCCAAAGGGTCACCCCTTTAAATTAGGTCACACGGTTTGGTTGCATAGTTTGTCCAAACCATGCACCAACCGTATGTACCTACTGATTAAGTGGTACTAATAATGTGGGATAGGCTGTACAGTTTGACAAACCATGCACAACCCATGCACATACTTTGAAAAGAGCTGTATAAACCCCACACGGTTTCCCCTTATAGGCTGCATGGTTAAATCAAACCATGCACCTCTGCTTGTACCTTTTGAAAAATGGATTTTCGGGCCTTGACACACCCAAAACCCATATGAACACCCAATCCACTTGATGAGCATAAAAAACCATCTAAAAAAATGCCTTGGGGCATTCAAACTCTTGGAATTAGGTTTAAAATCCTAGAATTCAATTTGGTCCATCCACTAAAGTAAAATTCAAGTTTCCCATGAATTCCACCCCTTTCAAAAACCCGTGACATTAAAATATCCCCACATTACAATAGATCATCCTAAAGCTATGAGGTATCAAGACGATATGGTACCAAACATACCCATATCAGTTAAATCACCTTAGTCTACCTCAATTATTCTGCATGATCAATTCTCCTTGCGGTGCTCCCTACCTTAGAAATTACCTATCCCATCACTTTCTGACCCAAAAAAAAAATATTCAGATGGTTTTAGTTACCATTCTCAAACATAATAGTCCTCTCATGAAATACCGTCATTCCTGCACCTCATCAGGTTCTCAAATTCACCCACATAATACTCAATGCCCATCAAATCCTACATATCATCAGATGATCATTATTTCCCATGTCATATATGAAACCCATAAGTCTCACATACCATCAGATGCCCAATGATCCTACATCACATCTGATGATAAAATTAAAACTGCATCATATATATATATATGAATTCCCATAATAGTCTCGATGCTTATGCACCTCATCAAAACATGCATCACACCCAATTACCACATAACAACAAACACCTGGTTAGTCCAAATACAACACGTTCACCTCATGCACCAAGAATAGCCATGCAAAAAAACAAAAAGGCCCCTCTATGATCAAGGTGTATCTCTATCCATCATCGCCTCTCCATCCTAATATGAATTGACCAGATCAATAACATGAACCTAGACTAAAGCCCAACTACCTAAGGATTGATCTACCGATGGAGCTTCACTAGCTGCCCGACACTAAACCCACTACTTGGTCTCTCTCTCCTTACCAAGAGCTACACATGTTGTAGAATCATAAATTCTAGATTCTGGTACTGCTCTCAATCCTACCTCATATCCCCGAGTCTATCCCGATTCCTAGCTTCCAGCTATCTAAGAAGGCTTCCTATAGAACCTCTCTAGATGCCCAATTTGACCACATGCTTATCACTCCTTTAGATCCCACTCACACTAAGTCCGAACACGCCTTGGCTACTCACAATGGAAGCACACCATCAAAGAACCACTCCTTGGTGGCCTCCCCAAGTCATTATCCTAACTTACTTACTAAAACTCCTCATGGTATCACTTTTAGACACCTATAGCATTAATTCTAAGCTCACCTAATGCTATCACCCGGATCAAACATGATTGTTCTCTCAATTTTCCTTCAACTATTAGTGCTTGATTCACTACATCTGAGAATGAGTTTAGTATAAATATATTTACCTATACCCTAATTTCATGCCAAAATTCATCCTCAAATCACCTCACCCAAGAAATGTCATCTCTAACTATAGAAGGTAAAAATTTGGATAGTTCTATAAAGTTATCTACATAATTCATAACAGATGTATCTCCCTATTTTAGATTCATGAATTTGTGGGATCTGTCTTCCCACAACTTCTTAAGGAAGAATTGATTGAAGAAAAAATCATTGAAATACTTCTAAGTCAGTCCCTCATGTATACCTGCCTGCACTTGTATGCCCTACTAGTGATTTTATGGTCCTCTATCATGTAAGTAGCTATCTTCACCCTCTAAACTAGGGGTTTGTCAAGGTGATTGAATATCGACTACAACGATTAGATAAAGCTCTCTACTTCTTGTGGTACACCCTATCCCTAAAATAATGGTGGGTTTCGAGACCAGAACTCATGAGTCAAATAATCCATGGACAGATTAGCTCCCTAATATCTCCTGCCGATGCACTGTATCACTCATACCAAGATCTCCCAAAGTTGCTCGTCTAACCATGGCCCAAAATTCTCCATCTTTTGTATCTTTCCTGCCAATGCTGGGGCTTGTACCTATGGTTCATGATCAACCCGACCCTATGGGGCCTCATCCTGACCCTCAGGGTCCTTATATTGTGCACGCTCAAAAAATTCTACATCACTGCCCTCCTAATGCTCCATTAGAAGTCATCTTGGTGGCATAACACTGAAGACAAAATACCATGGTCAAACATACATAACAATCATATATATATATATATATATATATATATACATCTCACAGATAGGTAAATATATAAAAGGCAGCGCATCTCACCACCCGTGCACTCCCCCATTGCACCCATGTCACATGACATATGAACTCATAGCCCCTTGCCTACCCATAAAAGAGTCAGATATCATATATCATCTGGAACCATGACCCATTTCCTAACCATAATAGAGTCAGGAGTCACATATCATCTGTCTTCATGCCACCTTTCCTATCTATAATAGAGTCAGGCATCATATATCATGTATATCCAAATATCATCAATCTGGGGTGGATGAGTAGGATGCCACCAAAAGTCTATAAAGGAAAACACTATTTATCTTTTTTTTTTGAAATTTTAAATGGATCACCCCTTTAATTACTCCTACCTACCCATATCAGATTCAGGACCATATATCATATAAACATAGAATCACATATCAGTCTCACCAGAAACCACATCCCCAGGCTGGCTGAGTAGAATGACACAAAAAAGGCTATATAGGAAAACACTATTTATCTTTTTATTGAATCTTTAAATATCCCAAACCCTATTTAGTGCATTCTAGGTTCCCAATAACAATCATAAGATTATACACACATCGTATGAGCCTAAGTTCCTACCATGATATATAAAAAATTTCCCCTTTCTATACTAGTCCAAGGGTCATAACCACATAATCCAATAACATCAAACCCAAGTATGCCACTCAAGGTGGAAATTAATCAACTGTCAAAGCGCAAAGTATAAAATCAATTTACCCCCCCTAAAAACATGGTTTTTCACCTATGAATGTGGATACGGGCACTCAAACACGAGAACTTTACCTAATTACAACTATATCATAGTCTATAGTCTAACATATCCCAAATAGTTAGAGAAAAATTGAAAAGAAACTCCCCTGATACCATTTATAGTGCCCCAACTAGGGAGCCACTTAACTGGTGCTCTGGTATGGTTGGTCACTAGGCCTTTGGAAATGAAATTAATGAAGCATATACCAAAACAACAACAATAATAATCCTAAAGGAATCATACCATTTTCAGATAAAATCATGATAAGTAAATTCATACAAAATAGATAAACCGGGTCACCTATGGATGACTATATAGGTACATATATAAAAACACCAAAAGAAGGTCTAGCTCAATGTAGAGAAACCAAATAGTCCATTTTCATCCATCCCATAAAAAATCAGGGCATCCCTGATCACTAAGGTCTAGTTCCCAATCCTAATCCCTTACCTGATCTCAAAACCATAAAGTATACACATGTCTTGAGGGGTCTGGGTAGGGTGTGAGTATGAAATTAGTTGTCCACCACCATTATGCGATGATCTTATATCCAAAATTATATAGTGTAAACATAAATAAATAAAGAGAAAAAATTAAAAAATAAATATAAATAACCTACTTAACTTGTGATTAACTCCCACAAGTGAGCATTTACCTACTTCGGGAAATGTCGGTACATCTCTGAATGCATACCCCAAATATATATTTTCATACATTATATGTCTTCAAAGATATATTTTAAGTTGTGTGGACCCATATATTAGGGACTAGTCATCCCCTGGAGAATATCATACATTTCTATCCCTCAACCTCATCCCATTACCATGTCACAAACACCTAATGCCATTCGACACCTCATGTTCCATATATCAAGAAAGAACCAACATCTCAAAGCAGTTCCTAACAAAAAATTCCCAAGTCCCCCAGACTTCCATACAAATTCATTATTAGCTCAACAAACCAACATCCCAAGGCATGACAATATCCATCATCATATGAATAATAGAACACCATTGGATCAATAACCCGACATCCTAAGGCATATAGATATCCATCTTCCAATAATCCCATCCCATTAGCCTCAAATATAACGGTGAGACTCATCCCCCAAAATATGGTCTCAACACCATCTCCTAATGGTCCATCACCATCAACCATGGATTTATATGGTGGGAACCTCCTATTTAACTAATGTTAAACACTATACCTTAATCCGCAATATCTATGGAGGCCTCTACCCATAAAGAGTGGTCAACACCACCTCAATTGAGTCCTATATATGCGCAAACAACAACAAAAACAACATCAAACAACAACAGTGAGTGGTAATCACCAACATTTATTAAGCCACACCAAATAGCAGCCTTGTTTCTACTTGAAAACCTATCGTCCAAATCCCAATGTTCAACACCATATTAAGTTCCATGGGCCATGCCCTTAGTCTAAAGACTTCTTCACCTCAATCCCGATAACCATATCACCTCAACTTGGCGATCAACATCACCCCATGCCTCTCAAGACATGACCTTAGCTTAAAAACCGTATCGTTCAAGTCCCTGTGATCAACATCACCTTAGTACCCCATTCCATGCTCATCACATTCCCATAGAACCAATGTAATAATATAACATTTTACTAACTCAAAATAAACAACTATCCCATCCTACCCAGTTGGTCAAAGACCGTTACCCGGATTAGCATAACTTAAATAGACTAGGGAATACCTAATGACATCCCATGACATTGATAAATAAATTTGAAGACCCAAATTAATTTATTAAAGGTTTCCCCTAGACAACCCAATGTTCATATTTAATAATGAACCCCATAACACTCGTAAAATTAAGAAGAAATATAGGAACCACATACCTTAGACTCATAGTCTCTTGATCGTTGAATATCAGCCTCTAACTTGAGTTGAAATGATATAAATCAGTATTTTATACAAACAACTAGAAAATAGAGAAAAATAGATTGCACATATTTATCATTCTATATAGTGAGATAAACAAGAAATAGAAACAAGAGTATTGAAGGAATTACTAATACACTTCCAACTCACCTGGAAGATAGTGAATCGTAGTCCAATCATAGGAGGAAGTCCAAAACGTATGAGTGTGAGAGAAGAGATCCATGGATTTTGGAGAAGAGGCACATACATGGAAGAGGAGAAAATAATAGGGTATTATTAATGAAGGACAAGAAAAAATTCAATTTCCTACTTTTTAAAGGGGTGAATAGTTAAGTCACACAATTTGGATAACTGTGCACTAACCGTTCACACTCACTATCCAAAGGGTCACCCTTTTAAAATAGGTTGCATGGTTTGGCCACACGGTTTAGCCAAAATGTTCACTAACCATGCGCACCTACGTACTGTCTAAGTGGAATTGAGCTTGCAGGCTAGGCTGCATGGTTTGAAAAGCCATGTGTTTTTTGTACAAACCCTATGAGAAGAGAAGAGTTTCAGACACCCCACATGGTTTCCACTTTCAAGTTTTATAGTTAAATCAAACCATTCACCTATTTCTTTACCTTTTTAAAAATGGATTTTTAGGCCACGACGCACCCAAACCCCATCTGAACCCCCAAGGAACTTGATGAGCTTAAAAACCCATATTAAAAAATGCCTTGGGGTGTTCAAACTCTCATAATTAGGTTCTAAAGTATAAAATTCATGTTGGTCTATCCAACAAAATAAAAATTCATGTTTACCCAAGAATCCTAACCCGTCAAAAACCTGGGATGGTACATAACTAAATATTAGGATCCACTGATGAATATAGAGATAAAGAGAAACAATACTATTATATTAGTGTATTGATTTTTTATTATTTAATTTTAATGACCCACAAGTTAATTCATGAAGACCTTATCATAAAGTAGCGAGTATAGAGATGCTAATAATTAGTGATCCCAAAACTCAAAAGTAAACTGATCCTAAAATTTTATACACTTGATAATGAATTAATGGATTCTTAGTATATCTTCACATCATTGGTTTATTATCCTTGGGAATATCCCTTTTAGGTTAACCAAGTAAAATCTATATATCCTCACACTTTATTTTCTTTAATTTGATGGTATGTTTGATATGATTTGGATGATGTAATTATATATTATTGCTAACATAATAGAAATATAATTTCAATGAGAGAAGATAATCAACCTAATTAACTCTCAACTTAGGGTGATTGGGACCTAATTAGTTGCAACAATCATGAATTATAGATCTATGTAATTTATTATTCTTTGAGTGAACATATCTTGAATTATTATTTGGATAACCTTCAAGAACATTTATGTTCTTTAATATTCAAAGGAATATATCTTTTTTTAATGATTTTTCATTATAAAAACTGTTATAACATACTTCCCATTTTTATCTACCTATATATCTTGGTTTATATTTATTTTTAAGTCCTTGTGAGTATTAAATTAATCCTTATATTTCCCATTATCATTAAGTAATGTGAAAATCAAGTTATCATATAAATTCTTATCGATATGTATAATTATAATATTCTTATGCAAAATATTAAAATCCCAATATTATAATTTAGAAAATATATTTTTTTATTTTTCAGTTGTATTAAAATTTCAAATGATGATGTACATTGAACCAATTTTCCACCATCATTCAAATTATGGAGGTTTCTAAATTCTATTTCAATATTTACTAAATATGAAAATATTTTTGTACTAATGATTGATATTGGTGGTGGTATATGATCGATATTTCCATTGAAACATGATTTATTAAATAAAAATACATGATATGAACCATGGAATCTAATATGACACATGAAACACTATTTTTTATAGTAAGGTAATCATTCAACCTCAAAATAAATGTTATAAATTATACAATATGATCTAGTGTAATTATTACCACTCAATGAGTTGTCTAGTCCAAATAAGTCACCAATGGTTTAGATTAGATAAGTATACAATTTGATATATTTCATGGTACATATATCATATGTTTCAACACCATCATTCCATAACACTTTCAATTCTTAAATAAGAGGCTGAAGGTATACATCAATGTCATATATAGACATTTTTCCTAGAATAATCATTTAATTGATGAATGGATTTTTTTAAACACATCCATGGATGTAGATTATAAGGGATAAAAAACTGTCCATATGTTTCAACAAGTTTTTAACATCTTGAATGAGTTGAATCCATTAGTAACCACATCCAATAAAAAATTATTAAGACCATAAAATAAGTTTATATATAATAAATTTAATATATTACATGATATTTAATCTCTTAGATATCTCATAAATCCATCATTGTTATTTTCTATAACATGGAAATTGATATGTTTACCAGTTTTAGATGACATGCATACTATTTTTAATAATGGGTTTAAAGTAAAATAATGTAAAACATTACTAGGAGTTTTATTTTCTTCATCTTTATAGTAAAATTTTGATTCGGACTTCCATAATTATTTATTGACTTCCATTTACAAGATAAACTTATTTTTCACTTTTCTCTATTAGAATATTCTTCCCAATATTACATATAATCATTGGGACATGAATTTATATTTTTATAATTGATTTTAAACATGTTAATAAAATTCTTCATCTCATTAAATTATTCAATAATATTAGTTTTAGAAAATGTATCATGCATCACTCTAGTATCATGGGAATTAATTTATTTTTAATTCCATACATTCAATTGATATGGTATAACTTCATGTCTCATAAAACATAATATATATTTATAATTAGAGAATAGATATTTTATTCTTCTATCTAAAAATCAAATTTCAATTATAAAATTTTAAAACATCTACAAACCCTTAACATATTAAGGTGTGTACTAAGGTAATGTAATATAACCTTTATCCACTCAAAATTGATTACCTACAATTTTAGATAGAACATATAGTTATCAAAACATATAAAAATAAAATAATAAAATTTAGTTACAAATGTTATAAGTACTATTTTTTTAAAATTAAAAAACCAAATTTTTACCTTTTTATTATATCATAATTTTGTTGTCTTATTTATTAAAAAATAAGGATTATAAATTTTTAAATATAAAAAATATATTTATATGAAATATAATCACAAGAATGTTTTTAAAAATAATTATTGGATAATTACATCAATAGTTAAACAAATATCAATATACTAATTAAAAAACATCATTCTGTTCTAATTCTTATCCAACTCTAGGTAATGGTCTATATTATTTAAATCAACTAGAAATCAACTAATAACACACTATAGATTTATAAAACATGTCTCTTATAAAAGAATATCCATATGAAAAAGTAATATTTGAATATTTAATCACATTTCATAAAATATTATTGGTTTAATATGGTTTTATAAATTAATTATGCAATAATATGACTAAATTTAAATAATCAAAATCAATGAAAACCTAAAAAATTGTTTTAAAACAAGCTATAAAATAATTTACCTCAAGGAATTAAATGGATTTTTCATTTTATATTTGACACATGTAGGGTTATATAATGGAAAATAATAACACAAATTTAATAAAATAGTTGAATAAAAAACCTTATTTGATTATAAAATTTAATTATTAATAATATTATTAAGAAAAATTGAGAATAGTTAAAACAAAAAATAATTGTAAATATATTTTAAAAAATCATAATATATATGTAATTTGATGTAGAATAGTGAAAACCTAAAAGTATTACCTTAAAATAATCCATAAGAATTTTTACTTAGAGGTATCATGGGGGGTTGGAGTTACAAGTGGTGAGGTAAATCATGGGGGAGCATGAAGAAGGAGGGACACCATCAGGATATCAGGGAGAGGGGTATCCAGATGATTAGGATGGGGATAAGAGTGTGATTAGGAACTATTGATATAGAGAGGGTCTACATTTAATGGTCAATAGGGGAGTGATTTCTTGAGGTGGGTATATGTTCATGATTGTTAGGGAGGATATTGGCTATGTTTTTTAACAAATTTTGTGGTGGTTCTAGAAACAAACACTAAAGATAAAAATAATTTTGTTTTTTTAGATGTGGTTTTCAAAACCAATTATAAAAACCTATGCATAATTTTGATACGACTAAGTATGATATTAATAAGAACATGGGGGGATTATTTCTCCCAAAAAAAATTATTCCTTAAAAACTTAACCTTGTTCCATTTAATGAAACAAATATTCAATAAAATTTAGTAAACAATGAGAGATAATAGAGCATGTAATACCCCCACTATTTCAATAAATTATTTATATAGTAATAATTTTTGGAATTTAAATGGTATAAATTTGAAATTTAATAAAATTTGAATGATTCAAAGTCTAAACAGGGATATGTAAAACATGTATACAAATCATGCATTGTTTGGATTTTGAGATAGTGTGCACTATATGGTTATCACATGGTTTGGGTAACCATGTAAGCTAACCATGAATCACATGGTTTTCCTAAAAATATATTCTTCATGTCCTAAATCCCTAATACACTTCATAAATTATTTATATATAATCATAGTAATTTTATTTAAAGGTTAGGAATTTAAATGAAATAATGATGGTTTGTTAATTATAAATACTTATGAATTATATTTAATTATATATTCTATGTTGATTATTATTATTATAAAAATATAGAAGAAATTTATTTCATTTAAATTATTATTATTATATCTTTATTACTATTAGATTTAAATGGTTAATGAAGTCAAAAAACCTTCATTTTCTTCCATATAGGTTTAAACCCATGTATATTCAAGATTGGGGTGGGGGGTTCTCTTCCCCCACATTCTCCTCCTCTCTTAATGGGAAATCATCCAAGGCTCTGACATGTTTTTCCATTATATTTATATCCATATTCTTCTCCTTATTCTATTATTTTTATTATTCTCATACTCTATATGTATAGGGTTTATATAAATTTGGAGTTTTTTCATTTCATAAAAAACCCAAATTTTATGGGGCTTTTGGCCTAGTGAGGATTAAAATGTCCTTTTAGACATTGATTCATTATAATTTAGAAAAGGTATCACCATTTTGATGGTTTTTGGGTTGGCGTTTCTATATAACAACTTTAATTTAATATATTCCTTGTTTATGAGGTTTAAAAATGGGTTTCTTACCACATTGGGACCTATATAGGTTATTTTTTTTCAAGTTATAAATAATTTCCAATTCCTTGAAAACTTTTGGTTTTTTCATAAAGGATTCCTTAGTGGTATTCAAGTGTTATGTTTTTAAAACAATATTCTATTCACACAAAGTGTTTGAAAAATGTCTTAGAGGCATATTTATATTAAAATGGATCTATAAATAAATTTTTTAATATGATTTTGTTTTTTTAATGGTAATTTAAATGTAATTGAAGTGATATTTTTTAAAGTATATATTTTTTTTCCCAAAAGGTGTTTGATAAAATTTTCCTTGAAACTCATTTTAAATTTAATGAGTTTATGGGTGAATTTTGAGACATGGTTAGATCTTATAAGGAAGGTTTCATGTTTTTCACTATGTTTGTATAATATTTATTATTTGGTATTATTGATATTATTGTTGGTTACTTGATGATCCTTCTACTTTCCCCCCTTATTTGCTGATATAATTGTTCAATTTTGATATATTGATCATTATGACATGAAATTTATAAAGGGGCCATTGTTTGAGGTTTTTGGGTTATATGGGATCCTTAGTATATGGTAGTTCGAGAATGAGTGTTACTCTAGATAATATTTAAATCTAGCTCGGGGTCCCTAGTTATCATTTCAATCTAGTTAAAGGATCCACCTGATGATTCCATGGGGGTAATTTGGAGTTTGATTCTATGTGGATTATGTTAATTAAATAGGTGATCCAAGATCGAGGTCCTATATTGTCCCAGTAAACTTGAAGTTGTTATACTATATAATGTTTATTTTAAATTGTGTTTTACTCCATGATGTAAATTTCTTCATGTGATGTTTTAACTCATGTTTTTTACTTTAGGAAATTTTTTACTTTATGTTTTTATTTAATGTATAACATGTATCTCATAGATCCCCACTCACTTGCTTCATGATTTTTTTATAAAGTAAATGGTTCTGGAAAGGTAATTTAATATGTGATTTGGATTCATTATTTTGTAAAATGAAATAAAAATTTATTTTTTAAATGTATTTCAAACTATCATTTGAATCTTTACTCATAAAATTAGTTACATAATTTTTTTGTGGGATCACATTGGGCTTTATATCACACAGTATATACACACCTTAATTTGTTTTTAATTTTTATTTTTATATAGTCTATAAGATTGGATTATAGAATATCTATTTATTAGGACTGGACCATTGGCTCATGTATATAGTAATAGTGTCAGTGTCATATGAAGGTATTCATGTATCACTTAGAAAATAATGAATATTTTAGTTTGTTTATTCTTAGTCTCATGCATTTTTCTTATATATTTTTTATTTACATTTTGGGTTATAATGTTGTATATTTTATTATTATTTGTTGGTTTAATTTATACTTTATGTTGATTTCATTTATTATTTGTTATTTGTAAAGGGTAAATCATTCCCATAAATTACATTGATACCTTTGGTACTTGTTGTTGGCCCATAGTGATTAGGAACTTGCTTTGGAAATTATGTCAAATGTATTTGGATTTTGTGTCTAGTTATCTGAATTGGAATGCTATAAAATGAAATTAGAGCATGAGAAGGTAATTAGGTTAATGGTAGGTGGAGGCATGACTATAAATTATTGGGAAGTAATTCATTAATAAACTTAATCAATCCATTTAAAATGGAAGAACAAGTTACTGTGGTAAATCCATGAATGTGTAGTGTCTTTCAACCATTCAATGGATTGTCTCTTCTTATTAACCATGATGAAATATCTTTAATTTCATTATTCAAGATAGATAAAATAATTTTAAGTTTTTATGAATTGTGGGTTGTTTTAAATAATTTGGGTGACACTTATATGCATTCGATGTTTATATGAAAAGTTATTAGCGGTGGACCAATTGATTGAAGTAGTATTTTATGTTACTTGATGTATTTTCATTTCTTATGATGTGTATTATTGTGTTTTGGATTGATTGAATAATGAATATCTATGATGAAATATATATTTATTTGGTAAAATCTGTAATTTTAATTCTCATACGACAATGTATTTTCTAATAATTTAGTGAAAGGAATTTTTTATGATAACAAATGAAAATTTTAAATATACCCAATGTAATGTGGTTATATATTATATTTTTGAATTTTATTAGTATAAGAAATTCTATTACCAAATTTATTAAACTATATTTAAAAAGAGGGTTTGTGTTTTCATATTTTTATGAGTGATAATACAATTAATTTCAATTGATCATATGAATGTGTCTTGGAAAAAATGTTTTAAATTATTGTTGAAACCTTTTTATAATCCAAATTTTAATATGTTCGACTTTATATAATGGTATATAATTTACAACTTGTGTTATTTCATAATTGGGTCATGATGTGATTTTTTTTGGATGTGTATGATTATAGGGTTTAATTATTTGAATGAGCCTATTTTTTGACATTACAATTACATAAAATAAAATAGATCTTATTTAAATTTAAAATCCAACAAATAAGTTTTATAGATAAAACTAAATTATTTATTTTTGTGGAGACCTAATTGGAAAGGGTTGCTAATTCATTTTATAGATTAGCATGTTCTTTTTTTAATTATGATCATTATAATTGGTTAATATATAGTTTTTATGGGTAATGAGTGGTATGTTTTTGTGTGTATGTTTTTTAAAAGGGTAATTTTATTTGGGAATTTTGAATTTTTTATTAAATAATCTTATATATATATATATCACAAGATTTATGGTTTATATGAAAAAATTGGTATTTATATCTAACAATATTTTAAGGAAACAAAGTGTGTTGAAACCAAAGGATTTAATAAATTCTATTATTACATGGTTTTCCAAATTTAATAAGTATTATCAATAAGTAATGGGTTTACTTTTGAAAATTCTTGGTAACAGTTTTATATAATTAGGAGTAAATTTTTATTTCAATATGAAGATGTTGAATAAGGGATTGGTTTTTTATTATAGAATAGAATGCATATTTAATGTTTTTTATTTCATAATAAATGGTCTTAAAATGTAATATTTTTATTTGATAAGCATGAGTTGGTTAGAGCTTATATTTATTTATTGGTTTATTTTTTATAATTATTTTTTTTGGAAATCTACTATATTGATAATAGTTAAATATCATAATGTTGATCTGGTTTCTTTTGAATTATTTCATGTTAATTGGTGATGGGAATTCATGATTTTAATGTATATACTTAAATTTTATACATTCATGTAGTGTATTTTCCCCCAAAACTACTATATTTTGTAAAAATAAAATAAAATATTTAACTAAACGGTTTTAAAAATAATAATATAATGTTTGGTGAGATTTAATATTGATTGACTAATTTATGGGTTTATTATAATGGTATTTTTCAAGGAAAAGTGACTTTGTTTTTTGGTAAATTATGTACTATTTATAGATTTTTAAATTTGACTCATTTTATTTTTATCCATGTATGTGAAATTTCATTTAGCACATAATTAAAATAACTTGGGTTTATTATTAATTTTTAGGTGATGTTTTGTTGGTTTTTAATGTTTCGTAAAATGAAAATATTATTACCCTTGATATGGTTTTGAAATAAGAATGGGTTTGAGTTCAAATGGTAGGGTGTTTTTCTTTGATTTTGAAACTATTTTGGGTAAAATATATTTGATTATTTCTAACCATCTCAATTTATAATGCTTTGTTTAGTTGTGTAATTTTTTTTAAAAAATTATTATTATTAATTTATGGATTTGGTTTTATTTTTATCTTTTGAAGGTATATTTTAACTTTAAGGATTGGTGTTATGAAAAGGAATTTGGGGGATAAATTCATTTATCATTAATATTTTTTGATTTTATCATTTGATACCATTTTATATGATACTATTTACAAATTTAGGAGTGTTTGTATTGTTATTTTTTCTTTAAAAGTGGTTATTTTAGATTGGTTTCATGATATTTGGTGGGAATGGGTTTGGTTGACTATCACATGCAATTAAAACATTAAATTCATATTGGAACCAGGTGTAATATTCCTAAATAGGCATATTGTAAAGTGGTTTTATGATTTTTAAATGTGAATTATAAAAATATAATTTTTTATTATTGAATAAACTTTTAAAGTTATTAAATTTATGAGACTTCATAAATAAAAAAGTGATGGAATGAGAAGAAACCATTAATAATTTATTCTAAAAGATAAAACATATCACTAATAAGTGGGGTTTAGTGTCTCATATGTCTTTGGAAATTCACAATTCATTTTTTTAAAATGAGCATCAAAATGATCCATTTAAGGGGGTGCATGGTTTTTTGTAAAATGGTGCATATTTTAGGAAAAGTTTTCATCATTCCTAATTTTTTAATTTTTTTAGATTGATATTCATGGTTATTATAAGATTTGGAAAACCATGCATGTCCAAAAAAATATCCAAAAATCCTCACATGGTTTTTGAATGGTTAGGTAACCATTCATAATAATCTTTTCTGTTAAAAAGTGTTGAAAAACCATTTTTATCCATCCTTTAAGATAAGAACTCTAATATGGCCTTGTTATGGCCCTTATGCATCTAAATTGTACTAATAGAAGTTGAAAATATATATTCATCTTCAAACGATTATTAATTTTGACCTGGGTGTCTGTTTGGGCTCTATGAGCTATAAAATTGAATATTTCAATGGTATATACAACATATGTTATCAGTGGTACCCCAAATATTGTTTTTCTTTGGTTAAAAGTCGTTTGGAAGACCTCAAAAAATATGACTGATATTCGGGTACCCAAATTTTCTTTCATTCTAGAAAATTTTAAATATTAAAATGGTACATTAATTTTGAAAATTATAATTATTTTTTATATATAATATAGATTTTTATATTATAATTTTGATATATAAAATGAATAATGTTTTCTAAAAGTGTTATATTTTTATAATCAATCTTGTTCTATCAAAATAAATTTATATTTTTAGGAAAATGAGTTTTATTTAGCCAATGTTGAAGTAAATGGAAGTTGAATTATGGGTCCATCATATTAAAGTGGATAATTTATATATAATGTTTCACTATAGTGATTCGTTCCCATGATAACAAGGCCCTGGATCATGAACCCATTGTATCCAATTGATGAATTTTATGATGATTCATTATGTTGGGGAGTACCCATAGAATTGAAATGTTTTCAAAATTCATAATTCTTTCTTACAAGAATTTTTTATGGTGAAACTATTTAGTAAAAAAAATATGTCAGGAGAGTATTTCAGAGAAAAGTATTTTTTTCAAATTGGTAGCTCTTTTTCATTCAAATCGAGTTTGTTTTCAATAACAATACAATTGGGGGATTTTTAAAGGGAAATACATTATGGTTGGGAGAATTATAATGCCCAAATGTTTTCTTTTTCAATAAATGATTACTATAATAATATATTTTTAAAAAAAAATTAAATTGTGTATTTTTAAAATTTAGTGAAATTTAATTGATGCACAGTTTGATCACGATTAGGGAAACTGTGAATAACAACCACACAACATTTGAATTTTGATATAGTGTGAAAGGAATGGTCAGTATATTGTTTGGGTAATAATGAAAGTGAGACATTTATCTCTATAAGTTAACCCAAACGCCATTCTTCATGTCTTAACTCCCTGAGAACCTTCTTAAATGTTTTATGGATGATCATAGTTATGTTATTGAATATATATTTTGGTTCTATAAATAATGAAGTGTTCATTAAAAATTTTAGATTTATTTTATGAAAGTTAATTTTTAAATTAACATGTTATATTTTTTTCATGATTCAATACCATAAATTATTATTAAAGGTTAGGTATTTGAATGAAATAATAATGATTTTATAATTATAATTAATTATGGATAATATTTAATTATATATTTTATGTTAATTATTATTATTAGAAAATTTATAAGAAATAGATTTTATTTATATTATTATTATATATTTATTATTATCAATATAAATGGATAATAAGGGGATAAATCCCTTATTTTATTATATGAAGGTTGTCACTCATGTATCTCTAAGAGGGGGGATTCCCCCATCCAATTTACCTTCTCTCTTTAGGGGAAATATTTTAAGGCTTAGGTATTTTTTTCCATTATATCACTCTCTTTTCTTATACTTCCTCTCTTATTTTTATTATTCTCATACTTTCAAAGTATAAGGTTCACACATGTTTGGTATTTTTCCATGTTAAGAAAAAACATCTAAGTTTCATGAGGATTTTTTCCTAGAGGGGATACAAACATCCTTCCTAACCCCGATTCACCACTTTTTAGAAAATGTTTAATTATTGTGATGGTTTCTAGGTAGGTGATTCTATATAAATCATTTTATTTGACATGCTTCTTATGATTTATATTTCTAAATGATTTACTTATCAAATTGGTATATATATGAGCTATTTTTTGTTTAATTTATAATTGATTTCCCATTTCTTGAATACTTTTTGGTTTGATATAAAGGATATCTAAGTGATATTCAGTTGTTATGCTTTTACAACTACATTACATGCACAAAAAGTGTTTGATAAATTATATTAGAGTTATAATTTTATTAAAATGGATTTATAAATAATTTATTGAATTAGGTTTTATTTTTACAAATAAAATTTCAAAATAATTCAAGTAATAGATTTCAAAGGCTATATTTTGTGCCCAAAAGGTGTTTAATAAAGTGTCATTGAAACTTATTTTTAATTTAATGAGTCTACAATGATGTTTAAGATATATTTGTCTCTTATAAAGTAATTTTCTTGAATTTACCAATGTTTCATTTTAAAATGATAACTATTTAGTTTTATTTATAGTTTTGTGCTTTACTTGATGATCTTTATTCTATATTGAGACTAATAGGTGTTGAGTTATTATTGGACTAATAAATAAGCTAGTTAATAGGGAGAAGGTTTATTTATAATGTCACCTTTTTTTCAATGCATAAATAATATGAGAAAGTTGAGACTTATTATAGAGTTTTTATATTGAGTGTTCTGGATAGAGAAAGACAAGAGTAACAGACAAGGGTGATCAAACAGATTCTAGCAAAAAAAGGTGATCATATGGAGTCTAGAAGACTAAAGAAATTGGTTAGAGAATAATAACTTTATCAGTTTGAGTTCTCCAGACAAACTAAATCAGGTTATGCTTTATTGTTCTTCAAATTAATAAACATCATGATTATTAATGGTTCTCATGGTTCAGGATGAGTTTTTCATGAAGTTTCCAAACCAAGTTTAGCGAATCAAGATAATTGAAATAAGTTTTATTGGATAAAGGTTTTTCCAAATGCAGTCATTAGATAGAGGTTTTTTGAATGAAGTAAAAGGATAGAGGTTTAGAAATGAAGTTAGTGGGTAGAGGTTTCCAAAAAAAATCATCAGATATAGTTTTTTTAATAGAGTTCACCAGATAAATAATGTTTGTGGAATCATCAAATAGAGGAAACTAGATAAAAGTTTGTGAGGTCATTGGAAAAAGGTCACCAGATGGTAAAACATGAGTTCATTGGATAGAGGTTTCCTAATAAAGTTTAATAGAAAAATTTTACTGGAAAAAGTAACTTTGTAACATTACCAGCCAAAGGTGTTCCTATGAAGTTGTATCAGATAGGGTATTTCTATATAGAGGAGTTCCTATGAATAATTACCAAGAAAAGATATGAGGATATTTAAAAAGTTTTTTTAATGCCATACATTAAGATTATGGTGAGATGGATGTTCACACCCCAATAATCATGAAGGAAAGATCATGATTCTTGCCAAGATTTCCAGAAGATTTAAATATCATTAATAATGATATTTGAGAAAAGTTCCTAAAAATATTGTTGACACCAATTTATTTGGATGTTTTAAGGTAGTCAAATAAATAAATACTCAAGAGGGACATTCAAATTTATAGAGGTAAATTTAAATTTGAAGTTTGTGCTCCTACCTTGATTTTTTTTGATAAAGTGTGAATATATAAAGTGGAGAAGATACATTTTGAAGGTGTTGATGAATAAATGAGGTAATGATCCAGAATATTGATAGATATTTTTTTCAAATCATAGAATGAACAAGTATCAAATATATTAGTTCTAGGAAAATAAGTATTGGACAGAGAGATACCAAACATAGTGGTATCAAATAGAGAGGTACCAGATATAAGGGTATCATACAGAGTGACACCAAACAAAGAGATACTAGAGAGAGAGGTACCATGTAGATAGGTTCTGGATGAACATATACCAGATGGATAAGTATCAGATAGAGGCTTACATGCTACTATGTAAGCAATAAAAAAGGAATAATTTGTAGATAGTCAAGTGTAAAGAATTCAAGTAGCACAAGAATGATGTTTTGAATCCTATTGGTGTTCATTTCCTTATTTAAAAAAATCAACATATTATCCATGGAATAAGAACATTAATTGTTAAAAGGAATATAATTATATGAAATTTATAGATATAACGTACTTGATATAAACTAAAAAGGATTAATTTTTTGTGGATGTGTGGTCTCAAATTATATCCAGATCATACCAAGGACTAGATAATATTATTGATTAGTAGACCTTATAAATTCTTAAGTTCATATGGATGTGTTTATGTGTTGTGTTTTAGAAATGTCACTTCTCTCTAACTATAGGATAAATTTGTTTTAAATTAGAAAACATAAAAATAATAGATCACTGATTCACCCCCTATCAGTGATCACATGAATCCTCACTGGTTCTTTCAATTGGTATTAGAGATGGCTCCTTTATTTCCTCTTGGATGTTTTGATTTTTAAGAAGAATATGGTTTATATGTATGTTCAAAAATCAGTTAATAATAAATATATTATTGTTTTTTATAGGAATAATTATCATATCTAGGAGAAAAATATGCTTCGTTATCTTTTATATATTAGATATGAAGTTTTATAAACCACTACAGATACATTCAATCCTCTTTCTAAGGGTGATCCCTTAATGGAAACTGATAAGAAGAATCTACAGAATGATGGGTGAGCTAAAAATTTTAAACTTTCCTCTCTCTTTGAAATTGAATTTCTATGGGTTAAAGGAGTTGGAACAACTAAAAGCATATGAGAAAAGTTAAAAATTATTTATCAAATAAATATGAAAGTGAAGAAAGCCGAGTTGCAGATCTAGAGGTTGAAGTATGGAGATATTAAAATGAGTGATGGTGAATTCGTTAGTGAATTTTTTGTAGGTGTTAATGACATTTTAAGCACCATAAGATGCTTTGGTGAGAAATTGGAAGTTTCGACTATTGTTGAAAATATTATAAGATTTTTTTTAAATTCAATGCCAAAGTATCATCCTTAGAATATAGATATCCTGAAGCTCTGTCTAGATGATTTGAATAGTATTATCGTCACATATGAAATGAAAAGAGAAAAATATATCAAGAATAAGGAAAATATTTGTTGATAAATCTCATTAAAAGCTTCCAAGAAAGGAAATTATAAGAAATTTTCTTAGGAAGAGGTGAATGAATATGAAAATAAATATGAAGAAATTTAAAAGTTTTGAAAATATCATGCATTTGTTTTCTAGAAAGGTGAAAAGAGGTATAGGGAAGTATAAATGAAAGGCACCATTAATGTGCTTTAACTGTGGATCCATTAGACATTTCACATCAAACTATACAAGGATAAGGAAATATAAATATGGTGATTGGGAAAGTGTAAAGTCAGGAAGATATATTAAGAATAAGATAAAAAAATCAAAGTCCAAATTGAAAGGAAAGGATAATAAGTTCTATAAATATAAAAAGAGAAACCTCATGTCCAATTGTGAGAATGATAATGAAAGTGAAATGGAAACTGAAAATTTTAGTGATGTTGGTGATGAGATGTTTCTTATTGCAAAAGTAAATGATGATAGTTTTACCAGGGTTGAAAGTAGAAACATTGAAGAATAATAAGAAGAGGAAACTCAGATGAGGTTTATATTTAAAATATAATTAAAAGAATGAATTTAAAAAATTCGTAAACTTGAGAAAGAGAAAAATATGTTTAAGAAATAAGACATATCAACAAACAATAAGGAATCAAAACTTTAATAAAAATCTAGGTTGTTAAAAGATATCAATGATTTAAATAAACTTCTTTATGAAGAGAAAAATATTAATAAAATGTTAGGGGAATAATTTAATGTGAAGGGAAAGAAACTGATCATGTACAATAAAAAATGGGTTAAAGCAAAATGAGGAATATCTATAATTTAAAATTCAAACCAAGAAGTTATAGAATTATCTAAGAAAGTTGAAGGAGGGAAAAATGTGAGAGGACTAGTTTGGGTTACACCTAACACTGAGAGAGGGGGTGGATCGGTGTTGGGGGATTTTTTAAACCAATTACAACTTTTTATTCTTGTACCTCTTTACTTGTTAGGATCTTTATTATCTTATTCTCTTTTCCCTGTCGCATGTAATAATACAAAGAAGTAAAAATATGCACGCGATAATTTTACAAGGTTCACTACTCAATAAGAGAAGCTACATCCTTTCCATGCATGGGAATAACTAGTGTATGGATTATATAATATAATAGTGATAAATGTTATAGTGGATTGGATAGGAAAACAATCCTCTAGCTAGTGTGGGTCCCTAAACTTTGGAGGGGGGGAATGAAACAATCCTTCCTTGTGTGAGTCCCTACAATTTAGAGGGGTAAGGGAAACAATCCTCTTTATGAAATGGCGATGACCTAGTTCAACATGCAACTTCCTTTATGGTTCTTTATAATACCACTGAAGACAATCTTCTTCCTTCATGATAAGGTAGGTTCTCTTCTTGGTCTTCTTTAGTGCTCTTCACTTGGTTACTTTCAAAGCAGTAGGCAAGAAAATTTCCTTTATTCTTCTCTCTTATTCTATGGTGAAAAACCAACTGCACTAATTCTTATTCTTTATTATTCCTTAGTGAAACAACCAACTGTACTAGAACTTCTTCTTCAGTTCAAAAACTAAATGCACTAAAACTCCTCCTCCTTCTTGGCTAGAAGAAGAAGACCAGTTCATTGGGAATCATCAAAATTAACTTCTTTCCTTTATTATTTTCATATATGAATGAGATCATGCATGTGGAATTCAAGTGAACTTCTACCTTTCTTCCACTTATTCTTATTATCTTCTTCTTGGTGCAATAACTAAATTGTACCCTTTTTACATACGCATACAAGCATGCATAATCTTTTCTCATTCACTTCTTCCTTATTCCTTCACATGTGCACACACGACTCAGGTTTCTTCAAATAATGAATATGCATGAATACATTCACATTCCATCACAATGAAAATTATTTATTCTCCCTTTCTCAACACACACATTGTACACTTTAATTTATTTATATTTATTATTATGTGATTTTATTCAAACTCGAATGGGTTTATTCGGGTGTCTCTTATTTTCATACACACTCCCACAAGTTTCTTCTTCATCTTCTTCTTCTTATTCTTCACACAAAGGGTGTGTGATTATTCTACGCATATATTGTGTGAGTCTCTTTTGGGAAACATGATGGTTTTTGGTTCTTCTTCACAAACCCAGAATGATTCACGACTCCCCTCCCCATGAACCGAGAATGGCATGTAATGACCCAAAATTTTATTAATGAAAATCTCTCTTGATTTAATTAAATGTCTTATTATGTAAAATGGTTATATAACATATAAAATTCTTTGGTTTTATGATTTTGGATTTCAAAATACCATCAATAATTGTTACTGTTTCTAATATAGCCATTGAATAGTGATCAATTGATTATTATAAATATTGGGATTTAATAAATCCAATTTACTCAGATAAAGGAATCAATGACCACATCCAATAGAATTTATCCATATGAATCCCATTTTTCGGAGCTCAGAAAGGTGGTGGCATCATTGGGATTCACTCTTGACCAAGTCCAAGTCGATCTTCAACATGTTATGCTCGAACGGAACTACCTACGTGAGAAGTGAAAGTTGATAGAGATTAACACCCGAGCGATGTTATCCACGCCACCCCAAGAGTCTATCAGCATCGTACACCTTACCCTTAGGTATTATCCAAGTGTTATAAGAGGTTATGTAAAAATACCTTAGCACTATGATTATGTGCATTATTTTTTGTATATAATAAAGAATATACATTCATTTTATTATTTTTACTTTGTAAATGGTTTTTAAATCACAAATAGTATTTTTTTTAGTTAATATTCAATTAAGAAATATATTTTGATGAATTAATGGATTTTTTAATTAAATAATATTTTAATAAAATATTATTAATAAATTAATAAATTAATTTTTAAATATAAATGATCATATAATTTTTAGGAATACAATTGTAATTTTTATTAGGGTTTGAAAGTCGTTTTTGTCAAAACTCATGAATTTTCGATAAATGTCAGTTTTTATTTTAAAAGTAAAAACTCAAATATATAGAAAATTATTTAGATAAAATAAATATTATTTTTGGAATCAGGATTCCGAAATTATCCAATGATGTATTTTTTATAATTTTCTGAGACAATCGAATTTTTGGGTAAAAATTAAATACCGTTTAATTATATAATGTGTTTTATGACATCATATTGAACTAATGGTGATGTAATAAAATACTATAAATGGGATTTTCGGATAATATATGTTTTAACATTAAAATAATGTTACTTTAGGTTTGTTTGATTTGTTTTACAAAGCTTTAGTGGACCCTCCAAGGTTTATAAAATATTTTAACCTTTTAATATGTTTCCTTGAGAGTGTGAATCACCCCTACATAAGAAAGTATAATATTTTAAGAATTTAAGCCATTGAAATTATAAAATAATGTTTTATACTCCCATTTGAAAAAATTGTGGGTTGGTTTGTGGTTTTTATTGGTTTAATGTGAGATGTCCAAAACATAAATAATAAAAACTTCCATCTCTTTTCCTATATAAACCCACCCAAGATCCCACTTAACTTCTCTAAAAACCCTTGGAGAACGCCCCTAATCTACCCTCCTCTATCTATTATCCTTCCAAGGTGCCCTAATCTCCCAAGAAGCCTCTCTCAAGCCTCTCTCCTAAGCCTTTGAGATCACACTTCCAAGTAAGGGATTTCTTCCTTTGTCATTTTTGTCCAAATTTTATAATGTTGTTATACCATTTTTTTTCAATTAAAAATGTTTGGGTATGATTTCTCACCTCCCCCACACTTTAATCCTTATGTTTTAATGATTATATACCCATTTCTCTCTCATTAATTTCTCTCATGTACACCCGTTACCATGCCAAAATTTCATAAGGGATTTATTCCTTTCTCATTTTTGTCCAAATTTCATTATGTTGTTATACCCTTTTAATTTAAATTAAAAATGTTGGGGTATTATTTTTCACCTCCCCCATACTTCAATTCTTATTTTTTTAATGATGAGATACCCATTTCTCTCTCATTAATGCCTCCCATGTACACCCGTTACCATGCCAAAATTCCGTAAGGAATTTCTCTCTTCTTATTTACATTCAAGTAAATATTTCATATTATGAATCTAAATTCCATTACATATGTTGAGACATGTATCTTTATGACCCCATTAATATAAATTTAATGTACGTATTATGATACACCCCTTTCCCTCTCATCAACCATTTTTATGAGCTCTTATGTCACGCTGTTATGCAGCTGAAATTGCACTGCGATTTTCCAAGCCAAAGACATTGTGTAGTGAATACCATTCCCATTTCTCTATCAAGGGTATTAACATTTATGCACATTTACTTATTGATTATAGAGTTTCATGTATGAATCTTACATTCCTTTATCGTGTAATTAATGATAGTGTTTAATGAATCCATGTTATATGATCCTTGTGGCACACTTATGCATGAAATGAAATGATTAAGTAGGGTACGCCCTGATAGCACTCTAATGCATTTGGTAAAGATTAGTATCATGACACGTCATGTAAAATGAGGGTAAACTAATTCTAATTAAAGTTCATTGAGTGTTTAATCATTATCCATGTGCAATGAGCCTCAAATCATGCTAAAATCATGTTAAATATTGTTGCCACATTTCCATGTTATGATAATCATGCTATATCATGCCTTTGTGTTCATTTTTCTCTTATTCTCCATTGACATGACTATTACCTAACATATACTATATTCTTCATGTTATGCCTTGTTTACTCCCTTACTAGGCTTTATAGCTCACCCTTTTTTATGCATGTCCCCAGGTTATCCCATGCAATGCTAAGTATGAAGGAATGTTGTGGTCATGTAAAAGAAGTTTTCAATAAAGATGTGTATTTCATGATTTAAGTTGTTATGTAATATTACTAATCCCAAAATACAATAGAAATATATATCTTATATGTGGTATCAAGTGAATTTTTTATGTAATTAAATATGTTTAAGTGTGTAATAAAGAAAAGGGTTGTTATAGTTGGTATCAGATGACTGGTTTAGTTATTTTTGGGATTAGGATTAGAAAACCCTAGTGAAATCCTTAGGGATAAGACTAAGTATAATAAAAACATCCCTAGATTTTGGTGAGTATTGATTAAGTGATTTATCAAGAAAATAAATCCCCTGTCTGGATACGAACAGGTAGAGGCGGCTCTGGCACAGATGTATTTAGGGGTAAAACCCGAAAACACAACTTTGAGATAAACTCGAATAGGAACTGGTGCATGACAACAGTCCTTGCAGCACTCTTGGTTACAACACTCCTGGAGGATATTATTTGGTAAATTCATAAGCTTAGTACAAACCATTATTAGGGGAATAAAAAAATGCCCCTAAGAATATTTTTTGGTAAGTAGATCATGGATAACGTAGATTGAAGCCTATAAATTCATAAGTTAAGGAAATAAAAGTAATTTATAAGTAATCCATTTTTGTCTTTGGATTACCCTTTATGCGTTACCCCTAAATTTCCTTTTATTCTAGCCAATGGCCTATAATAAGAGGACTCGGGCTAAAAACCGATGTGAAGATCATTGTGATGAATGTTCTAATGAGATTCCCAATTTGATGGGAGTAGTAATCACGAACTTTGTCACGATACTCTCTCAGTTAACTCATGTTTTTAATATAAACATGGTTCAAGAGGATTGTTCAACCCCCCCCCCCCTAAGAAAGAATAAGTTTCAATCAAGAGATTCATGATACAAAGTCCTCCTACTTTTAATAGATCATCTGATCCCTCAATTTCCAAACAATGGATAAAATTAATTGAAAAGATCTTCTCCATATTTCAATATTCCTAAAAAGAGAATATTCCTCTAGCTACTTATCATAAGGAGGGTGAAACTGATTAATGGTGGAAATTGATCAAAAACAAAAATCTTGAGGAGGATATCAAGGCATTGGAATGGAATGATTTATAGAAAAAAAATTCGACAAATATCTTCCTCACACCCTCTGACTTAGAATGAAAAGGTACTTCCTTGTACTCAAGCAAAAATATGATGAATCCATTGGAGTGTATGAGGAAAAATTTACAAGCCTTGCACGATATTCTTCTGACTTTGTCGTTACCCTCGAATACAAGGTTGAATGCTTCTTTGTTGGGATAAAACCTAGCCTACGGAAATCCCTAGCGATCTATGACTTCAAGAGATATGAGGAAATTGTCTGATGTGACCTCAAAGTCAAAATGGAGATCAGTTAATCTCAGAAGTATCATGGGAATAAGAAGCATAAGGTGAACTTCAATTATGGTGGTCTGATGGATAAATCCAATAGTGCTAAGAATATCCATCACCGTACTTTCTAAAGGTGTGGAAAGAAGCACCCTAGAAATTTCCTAAAGGGGATGAGGAAATGATTTATGTTTGGAAGAGAAGGCCACCTAACCATTAATTGCCGAAAAGAGAAACCCATGGTTGCGAAAGAGGAGAAGAACTCTCTATTCAACCCTCAACACATCGTTCATTGCTTCAACTGTAAAGAACCATATCACTTTGAAAACCAGTGCCATAAGCCAAGGGTTTTCAGAGGAAACCAACAACCTCCAAGGCAGTAAGGGCGAGCTTTTTCCATCACTACCGCCAAAGTGAACCCCAACAACAAAGTGGTGACAGGTACACTAGTTATTAATTCAAGAATAGTGAATGTAATTTTTGATTCTGGTTCTATGAATTCTTTTATATCCCAAAAGTTTAGTAGAACTATCCCAATACCACCACAAATCATGGAAGTAAAGATTTCAGTGAGAACATGAAATGGGGAAATCCTTACATCTCATGAATATAACTCATCCCCTGTCATAATTTGTGGATTTAACTTCCTAGATAACATTTTCATACTCCCTATGGTGAAATTTGATGCAATTTTTTGCATGGATTGACTTTCCTTATATAGATCCAACATAAATTTCCGTGAGAGGGAAATCACTCTTCATATGGCGAATCGACCCTCGATTCTCTACAAGTGTAAGGAGGAGGATGAATCTTATTTAGAACCATCTTCTCAAGCATGGATATTACTACCCTATGAGCATGTGTATCTAGCTTAGATTATTGAGTATAAGGAAGCAACCATCCTTCAAGACATGCCTATTATGAGGGAATTTGTTGAAGTGTTTACCGAGGAATTGCCTGGTATTCCTCCTAGAAGAGATGTTGAATTATTGATTTATCTTATACCCGAGGAATTGACAATATCCAAAAATCCATATAGAATGGATGTTTTAGAGATTGAGGAGCTAAAGAAACAACTACAGAAGAATTTTGATAAAGGATTTATACGCCCAAGTGCTTCACCATGGGGTGTACTAGTCCTCTTCATCAAGAAGAAGGATGGGTCAATGCGCCTTTGCATTAATTATTGTGATCTCAACAAAATCAAGATAAAGAACAAGTATCCTCTTCCCCAAATTGATGAATTGTTAGATCAGCTATGTGGAGCTCAATACTTCTCCAAGGTGGATTTGTGGTCGAGATATTACCAAGTAAGGGTGAAGAAGGAAGATATCCCCAAGACTGCTTTTCGTACAAGATATGGGCAATATGAATTCATAGTAATGCCTTTCAGACTCACTAATTCTCCAGTAATATTAATGGACTTAATGAATAGATTATTTATATATTAACTCAACAAATTTATGGTAGTATTTATAGAAGATATTCCAATATACTCCAAAACCAACGAGGATCATGAGGAGAATCTAAGAACTATACTAGAAACCTTGAAAAAGGAGAATCTCTATGAAAAGTACAACAAGTGTGAGTTCTGGTTGAAGTAGGTCTCATTCTTGGGTCATATCATCACAAGCAATGGGATATCTTTGGATCCCTCTAAGACAACTGTAATTGAGGGATGGACAGGGCCAGCATCGGTAACAGATATCTGTAGATTCCTGGGGTTAGCTGGATATTACACCGATTTGTGAGAAATTTCTCATGATTTTCAAACCCTCTTACCAAGATAACTCGGAAGAGAGTAAAGTTTTCTTGGAGTGATGAATGAAAATATAGTTTCAAGGAGTTGAAAAGAAGTATTATCACTGCACCTGTTCTCAGAAGGGCTTAGGCTGTGTGTTGATTCAAAATGAAAAATTTATTTCCTATGCTTTAAGGAAATTAAAATTTTATGAGAAAAGCTATCTAACACATGATATGTAGTTGGCTGAAGTAATATTTTCTTTGGAAATTTGGAGACATTGACTCTTTGGGGAGAAGTGTGAGATTTATACAGACCACAAAATCCTCAAGTATATATTCACACAGAAAGAGTTGAACATGTGCCAATGAAGATGGTTAGAGCTGATCAAAGACTGTGACTGCTCAATCCATTACCACCTTGGGAAAGCGAACAATGTGGTAGACACTCTAAGTAGAAATGACCCAATAATTCTATAATTGATGAGAATTGAAAAGGATAATATCTTTTTAGATTTTATGAATATGGACATGGTAATCATAAATAATGGAACATCATAAATCCTTTCAAAAATGATTTCTCAATCATCTCTTTTGGAAAGGTTAAAGGATTTTAAAAAAGATGATGTGAAAATTTATAAGAAAGTGGAAACTATCAGAAAAGGGAAATCCTCAGATTTCAATGTTAATGAAGAAGAAATTGTGAGATTTGGGACAATACTATGTGTTTTATAAAATCTAGAGTTAAATAATGAACTTTTAGATAATGCACATAGTTCGAATTTCTCCATTCACCCAAGAAACATAAATATGTATTGACATCTCTAAGAGAATTATTGGTGGGATAACATGAAGACATAGATCACTGAGTATACATAAAAGTGCTTGTTATGTTAGCAAGGCTGAGAGGAAGAAGTCTATGGGGATGATACAACTATTACCCATACTAGCATGTAAATGAGAGAACATCACCATGGAATTTTTCACCGGACTTCTAAAGATATCCAAAGGAATCAATGCTATCTGGGTTGTTGTGGATTGTCTTATAAATAGTGCACACTTCATTACAATTAGAGAGGATTTCTCATTGGATCAAATAGCACAGATATATATTAGAGAAGTGTTAAGGATGCATGGAGTACCACTATAAATTTTATCTAATCAAGATATAAGATTAACCTCTAAGTTCTGGAAGAGTCTTCAACATGCTCTGAATACTGAGATGAACTTCAGTACGACTTATCATCCTCAAACTGATGGCCAATCTGATAAGACTATCCAAACACTTGAGGACATGTTTAGAGCATTTTCAATGGACTTCAAAGAAGGATGAGATCAACATCTTCCGCTAGTTTAGTTCTATTACAATAATAGTTTCCACTCAAGCATCCAAATGGCTCCTTATGAATCCTTGTATGGGAAGAGGTATAGAACACCGACATGTTGGGATGAAGTTGGGGAGAAAAAATTCCTAGGTCTAGAAATTATTAAAGAAATGGTGGAGAATGTTAAGACTATCCAAAAACACATTAAAGCTACTGAAAGTCGACAAAAGTGTTATGCTGATAATAATATACGAGACCTAGAGTTTGATTTTGGGGACATGGTATTCCTTTGCATGTCACTATGGAAGGGAGTTATGAGATTTGGGAAGAAGGGAAAGCTTATTCCAAGGTATATCAACCATTTTGAGATCCTTGATTGCATCGTAGCAGTGACCTATTGGCTAGAACTCCCACCGAACCCATATTAAGTACATAATGTATTCCATGTATCACTCTTGAGGAAGTACATACCTGACCCATCTCATGTACTCTATACAGAGATTGTACCATTGGAGAATGAACTCTCTTATGAAGAGAATTCGGTGAAGATCTTAGATCATAGGGAAAAATTTCTATGAAATAAGACAATGCCCCTCACCAAGGTGTTATGGCGAAACCACAAGTTTGAAGAGTCAATGTGGGAATAAATGGAAGTGATGAAGCCGAGTTACTCACATCTATTTTATTGTGGAAAAAGGAAATTTCGAGGGTGAAATTTCTTAAGCGGGGAAGATTGTAACGACCCAAAATTTTATTAATGAAAATTCCTTTTGATCTAACTAAATGTATTATTATTTAAAATGGTTATATAACATATGTAATTATTTGGTTTTATGATTTTGGATTTCAAAATACTATTTAGAATTGTTACCATTGCTAATATATCCATTGAACAGTGATCAATTGATTAGTATAAATATAGGGCTTTAACAAATCCAATTTACCCAGAAAAAGAAAGCAATGAACTCATTCAGTAGAATTTCTCCATACGAAGCCCATTTGTCAGAGCTCGTAAAGGATGTGGCATAACTGGGCTTCGATCTTGACCAAACCCAAGCCGAGATTCAAAACGTTAAGTTCAAAAAGAACCACCTACGAGAGAAGTGGAAGTTGATAGAGATTACCACCTGAACGATATTATCCGAGCCACCCCAAGAGTCTGTCTTCATCACACACCTTACCCTTAGGTATTATGTGGGTGTTTTAAGGGGTTATGTAATAATACCTTAGCACCATGATTATGTGCATTATTTTTTTTATATAATAAAGAATATACATTCATTTTATTATTGTTACTTTGTAAATTGTTTTAAAAGGACAAATTATATTTTTTAGTTAATATTCAATTAAGAAATCTATTTTGATAAATTAATGGATTTTTGAATTAAATAATATTTTAATAAAATATTATTAATAAATTAATTTTTAAATATAAATGATTGTATAATTTTTAGGAATACAATTGTAAATTTTATTAAGGTTTGAAAGATGTTTTTGTCAAAACCCATGAATTTTTGATAAATATCAGTTTTTATTTTAAGAGTAAAAGTTCACATATTTAGAAAATTATTTAAATAAAATGAATATTATTTTTGGAATCAGGATGTCAAAATTATCCAACAGTGAATTTTTCATAATTTTCTAAGATAGTCTAATTTTTGGGTAAAAATTAAATGTCATTTAATTATATAATGTGTTTTATGACATCATAATGACCTAATGGCGATGTAATAAAATACTATAAATAAGATTTTCGGAAAATATATGGTTTAAAATTAAAATAATGTGATTTTAGGTTTTTTTGTTTTATTTTACAAAACTTTAGCGGACCCTCCAAGGTTTATAAAATATTTTAATCTTTTAAAATGTTTTCCTTGAAAGTGTGACTCACCTCCACATAAGTAAGCATAATATTTTAAGAAGTTAATCCATTTTAATTATAAAATAATTTTTTCTACTCCCATTTGGAAAAACCCATGGGCAAAAACCATGGTTTGGTTTGTGCTTTTGATTAGTTTAATGTGAGGTGTCCAAAACCTAAATAATAAAGATTTTCCTCTCTTTTCCTATATAAACTCACCCAATATCCCACTTATCTTCAATAAAAACCCTTTTATAACATCCCTAATTTTCCATCCTATATCTAGTATCCTCCCAAGGCGCCCAAGTTCCCAATAAGCCTCTCTCAAGCTCCTCCCAAACCTTTGGGATCACATTTTCAAGTAAGAGATTTCTTCCTTTCTCATTTTTTTTCCAAATTTAATTATATTATTATACTATTTTTTTCAATTAAAAATGTTGGGGTATGATTTATCACCTCCCCCATACTTCCCTCCTTATGTTTTAATGATGATATAGCTCTTTATTTCTAATTAATGCCTCCTATGTACACCCGTTATCATGCCAAAATTTCGTAAGGGATTTATTCCTTTCTCATTTTTTTCCAAATTTCATTATGTTGTTATACCCTTTTAATTTTATTTATAAATGTTGGAGTATGATTTCACACCTCCCCCATACTGCCCTCCTTATGTTTGAATGATGAGAGACCCCTTTTCTCTCATTAATGGATCCCATGTACACCCGTTACCTTGCCGAAATTCCGTAAGGAATTTCTCTCTTCTCATTTACATTCAAGAAAATATTTTGTATTATGAATCTAAATTACATTACATATGTTGGGACATGTTTCTATATGACCCCATTATTTTAAATTTCATTCAAATATGATGAGACACCCCTTTTCCTATCATTAACCATTTTTATGAACTCTTATGTCACGCCGTTATGCTGCTGAAATTGCACCACGATTTTCCAAGACAAAGACATTGTGTAGTGAATACCATGCCCATTTATCTATAAAAGGTATTCAAATTTATGAAAATTTACTTATTTATTATATATTTTCATATATGAATTCTACATTCCTTTATCGTGGAATAAATGATAATGTTTAATGGATCCAAGTTATATGATCCATGTGATACACTTATGCATGAAATGAAATGATTAAGAAGGGTGCGCCCTGATAGTGCTCTAATGCATTGGGTAAAGATTAGTATCATGATACTTCAGGAGAAATTAGGGTTTAATCATGATAATTCAAGTTAAATGAGGGTTTAATCATGCCCCATGTGCAATGAGCCTTGGCTCATGCTAAAATCATGTTAAATGTTGTTGCCACATTTCCATGTTATGATAATCATGCTATATCATGCCTTTATGTTCATGTTTCTATTATTCTCTATTGATATGCATATTGCCTAAAATGTACTATATTATTCATGTTATGAATTGTTTACTCCCTTACTAGGCTTTATAGATCACACTTTTCTTATGCATGTCCTCAGGTTATACCATGCAATGCTATGTATGAAGGAATGTCGTGGTCATGCAAAAGAAGTTTTAAATAATGATGTGTATTTCATGTTTTAAGTTGTTAAGTAATGTTCCTAAGCCACAAATACACTAGACCTATCAATCTTCAATGTGGTATCAAGTGAATGTTTTATGTAATAAAATATGTTTTAGTGTGTAATAAAGAGCATTGTTGTTATAGGTATGCAGTTATTCTCTATATACCCATGATTGTTTGCATCTCTTCTCTTCATGAACCATGAATGGTATGAAGTTATTCTCCATGAACCCTTGATGGTTCGTATATCTTCTCTCCGAAAACTATTATGGTTCACAGATCCTCCTCTTCACAAACTGATAGTGGCTCGCGGTTCTGTGCTAGCCATTCATGAACAAAATGCTCAGGGAGTCTCTATTTTTCATGAAAAAAAGAGATCTCAGAATATGGGAGTATAAAAATTCTTTCAGATTCAGTATTATATTTTTAAATGTAAAGATCATATAGATTTATCCACATTCAAATCCCTCTAAATGTAAGAGATCTTTAGCATTTTAAAGATATTCAAACTCATGCTGAGATATGCCACATATCTTGGATGATTTATTTTTTGAAAGAATCATATTTGATGAACATATTTCATTCATGTGACAAAGATCACACACATTTAATTTCAAATCCATGCTTGAATCATCCATGTGGCATTTGGAAACTTCATTTTCCTTCGGCCGAACCTTTGTCTTTTATTTTTACGCATGCATGCAAGACATTAGTTGCATGCATGGCCTTAGTGGGATCTAGTGGTCCTCAAAATATCAAAATGACCTGCCATAGTGATTGGATCATAGTCATTCATCAAGTATGTTAGATAATAGTGGCGTCATCAAGCAGCGATGGGAGGAAGAAGACGACATGACTATGAGAGATCGAACAGCTCAGGTTCAAACATGCACGACGCAAAGTGATTGGACTGTAGTGATTAGATCACGGGATGCAGATGGGATGGACGGTGAGAACCACTCCTATGTTTTTTAATATATGAATAATACCCATGTGTTTTTTCCATATTGAAATTGGGATTCGGGTGGCATGTGGTATAAAAATAAAAGCACTAAACCCTTAGCTATAATTACTCCCTCTCCCTTCACAGTACCGCCCCTTAAAGTGTTCTCTATGGGCACGCTCTGGGCCCACTCTAAATTCGGGATTCATCCCAACTATGCATGGGCATTTCTTCCTTGTGCGCTCCTGTAGGCCTATACACGACCTTCCCATGTCACCTTCAGGCTTGGCTAGGGCTGGTTCTCTCATCTTTGTTGATGTTGATTCCCACATGTTCTTGGGTTGAATTGGCCCAGGCTTGCTTGAGGGTTGACCCAATTTTTTAAAGTTTAATACCTATAAAAAATAAATATCAAGTATAAGATGAATGGATATCTTCAATCAACAATCATGAATGTCCACCTTTCTTCTCCACTTCATTCTCTCATCTTCTCCACTTCATGAAAATCTCAAAATTCTTTTACTGTTGTCATGATCACACTTAGAATCTTCAAGCCTCCTCCACCATTTCTTTTTGGAACTTGAATTCCAAAGAACACTTCAATCATCCTCACTGGATAATACTTTCTTATTATAGACTACATATCACATATGATACAGGTTCTTTGAACTTAAGTTTAGGGCATCAATTGTCTAAATTTAAACAACATGGAGAATCTCCCAAGCTTGGCATCCAATGCTATGGATCCATAACAATTCTCCAGGCATCATCACTTCAAACAAAATCAATTAAATTTTTAGATACTTATTCATTTTTATTAGCATTGACAACTTTTGACAACAAATACAACTTCATACAAAAAGTGGCCCCAACAATCTACCCCTTTTTATTTGTTTTCAATACTTCAATGTTTTCTGAAATGAATGCGTCAATATCACAATGTGAATCTTCTCTCTCCCCTTAACTTTATTTATCTCCCCAAAACTTTCATTTCACTTCTACCTCCCTTATTAACAAGAAATACAAAGTTCATGGAATAGAGGTTATCTGTTCATACTTAAGAAATGTTCTATCAATCATTTCACTCTAAGTTTACTTAAGAAATACTCGGTGTATAAAATAAGAGGATTTAATTTAGACAACAAGAATATCTATTATCAACTGGTCATGATACCTCATGTGATGAGAACTCATATATTTGTCTTCAAGGGTCTTTCCAGTTTCATTCCAAGATGTAGATAAAAAATGTGATATGAAATAATCAACCTAAAACTCCTACACTCACTTAAACAAATGGATCAAAAACATTCAAGTGCAATAGGCAGGATGAATGACCTTAGGGAACAACCATTATTCTCATGTCACCGATTAATTTAGTTACTCCCCCGTTGTAAAATAATCTTTATTTTGAGTAACTAAGGATGTGAGATTAAGAAATAACATAAATTTTCCAATGACATGATCTTCAAACAATCTTTAGAGTAAAAAAATTTTAAACAAACTAAATTTGATACTAATTGAAATAATAACTCTTGAAGTTTCTTTATGTGTCTCCCCCTTAAGGGAACACTCCTCATCACTGACTCTCAGGTTCTCCACCTGTGGGCTTACTTAACCTTCAATTACCTATATTATAAGAACAAATACAATACACAAATATTTAAGAGAATAAGGTGGATCCTCCTTGCTTCATTAATGTGAATAGTAGGGTTGATATGATTTTCTCGGCCAAGATGCTCTATTCTTCACACTTTCACATTTGATCTTAAATTTTGTTTGTGATTGTGTGGATATCAATACTTCTTTCATTTCTTTGTGTGTGATCCTTCTTTATTCAAGAGATTTCAAAGCACTAGAATCTTATGGTTCAACTTTCATCTTCTTGAGAAATTATTCTTGGTATGGAATAAATGCAATGAAATTTTTAATAGTGTGACCAAACTTGTTGCAACTCACACACATGACTTATTTAACTTCATGGGAAATATTTTCATTTCCCTTTTCACACGCCTTAGCTTGTTCATATTCAATTTTCCTCGTTCTTTCCAAATCTTCTAGACAGATAACCACTATGTCACTAGGGACTAAGGAATCATGTTTGGACTTTCCACATGGATTCTTTTGAGTTTCAACCTTTTTGGTAGTTCTTTTAGATGCAACAACCTCTAACTTCTTGGATTTATATTTCAAGGACTTCTCCCCTTTCCTTATTAAAATATTATTGGGATAATTAGTTTTTAAAACATTCTTCTGACTAATTCAAAAGTATTCTTTAACTATCTTAGACAGCTTAGTGATCTTCTTTTCTTATCATATTTTGGTACCTATTGAGATAAACAAGTTCCAACCTTGTGACCACTCTCATTGCATACATCACAGATGTTTTCAAGCATTGGAAATCTATTTTTAGTATACAGATTCTTTTGGATCTATGGATGCTACGTCTTCCTCTATGGATTTCCCCTTGATATAGGCTTTCTTTGAGCGCTTTAATTTAAGGGATCGTACCAAAAATCCAATATACAATGACCAAATCTATTTTAGCACCAAAATTGAAAAAAAAAACTTGTCTTCTTGATATCCTATGTATAAGGTTTCTGATCCTTATTTTTTATTTTTTGTGCTCTCTTTGGGGAATAATCTTCCAACTTTTTCTTCCTATCCACCCTGTCCATAGTATTAGGTATCTCCTTAATTTTCTTCATCCAAACTTATTTAGAGTTTTTCTTCCACCCTGTAATTTTTTGTAGAAACATACTTAGAAACATTAGTATAAGGTGGTATGGATGGTACCTATTCTTTCTTAGCTACTTGTGATAGATCATTGAGTAAAGTCCTGATCTTCTTATCACATTTCGGAGTTCTTTCACCCTTAGAATCCTCTAATGAACTTTGAATACCAGTAGCAACTATCACCTTATTTTGTGAGGGCTCAATATGTGTCTTCTTATCTTCACAACTCTTATTTAATATTTTAACTTCCACTTAATGCATCAGAATTTTTTTTGTAACAAAGAGTCAAGTTCCTTGATCTTCTTGGAATTTTCTTCCAAATATAAAACCTTGACATCACTGCTCTTCTTTATCTTATTTTTAAGTGCATGGATCTTCTCTTCTAGAGACTTATTGACTCCATCTTTCTCCTCAACTTATTTGATACATTTTTAGGAACTTATTTCAAATTCCCTCTTTGTTGCTTCAAAGGCTCCAACCAGTCTAGAGAGATTTAGACATTCAACAATTTTTTATTGCAATTCCTTATGTGTCTGCATTACATTTAATAATAATAATATCGTAACATTATTATTATTAAAACTTCCCATCAAAATAAAATATCTTTGGCCCAAGTAATCAATGAATTTATTTCACGCAATTAATTAAATTCACCTTTCCAGGAATTTAATTAATAAAACATAATATAAATAATAATATCCTTATATTATTATTATTAAACATCCATTTAATCTTGTTGATTGACTTAATTAAATAGCACGTCTTTTATTAAACCACAACATCAATTAAAATCTGTTGACCATGATTTTAATTTGACACTCTTTTGTCAAACTGTAACGTTACATTTAATGGCATTTGACTGCCACTTAAATAAACACATCTACGTAATATTTAATAATAATAATCTTCTAAAATTATTGTTATTAAAACATCCACATTTAATCTCGTTCGACCATAATTTTATTAAACGCCTTTTCACAACACTTAATAATAATTATCTCTCACTATTATTATTATTAAAACATCCATTAATTCAAATTAATTAGATAACCCGTTTTGACAAACGGTCAACTGCGCGACTTGACCCACATGGTCTAACCGCCCATGCGTAGCCTGATGTCACCACTTGAACCGGTTCGCGCACTCAGAACCTCGTTCCAAAGCGCGGTTTTAAAATTGACCAACCGATAAATAAAAAAACTTGTATTTTATCTGGTCTAAGAACACGGGTTCTTACATGACCATTTCATGGATTCTTCACTATAATGTTATAACTATTATAGTGTATTGGATAGAAAAAAAATCTTCTAGTCAGTGTGGGTCCCTAAATTTTGGAGGGGGGAAAGAAAAAAACCTTCATAGTGTGATTACCTACACTTTGGAGGGGGAAGGGAATCAATCCTCTTCTTGAACTGGTGATGAACTAGTTCAACTTTTAGCTTCCTTGATGGTTCTTTATACTACCACTGAAGATAATCTTATTCTTTATTGATAAGGTAGGTTCTTCTCTTGGTCTTTTTTAGTGCTCTTCACTTGGTTACTTGTAGAGAAGTAGACAAACAACTCTTCTTTCTTCTTCTCTCTTCTTCTCTAGTGAAAAACCAACTGCACTTATTATTATTATTTATTCTTTCTTCGTGCAACAACCAAATATACTAAAACTTCTTCTTTATTATTTTTATTTAGAGAAAAAATAGAATTTACTAAAACTCCTCCTTCTTCTTGGATATAATCACAAACACCTATGTAATTATTCAAGTAATGAAGATAAGTTTACTGGGAATCATCAGAATTAACTTCTTTCCATCCTTCTTTTCATATATGCACGAGATCATGCATGTAGAATTCAAGTGAACTTGTCCCTTTCTTCCACTTCTTCTTATTCTCTTCTTCTTGGTGCAAAAAACTGAATTGTACCCTTTTTACATATGCAGGAAAGAATATATAATCTTTTCACATTCACTTCTTCCTTCTTCCTTCACATGTGCACACACAACTCAGACTTCTTCAAATCATGCATATGCATGATTGCATGCACTTCCCGTCACCATGAAAATTAGTTCTTCTCCCTTTCTCAACACACTTATTCTCCAATTTAATTTCTTTATATGTATTAGTATGTGATTTTATTCAAACTTGAATGGGTTTATTCAAGTTTCTCTTCTATTTAGACACACTCCCACAGGTTTCTTCTTCTTGTTCATGCAAAGGGTTTGTGGTTCTTCTACATATAGAATGTGTGAGTCTACTCTATGAAATAGTATGGTTTGCTGTTCTTCTTCTCAAACCTAGAACATTTCAAGAATCACCTCTTCGATAACTGATAATGGTACATAGTTATTATCCATGAACCCTTTATGGTTTGTGGATCTTCTCTTCACAAACCGTGATGGTTTGTGGATCCTCCTATTCATGAATTGAGAATGGTTTGTGGTTTTGTGTTGGACCTTCATGAAATAAAAGCTCATGGAGTATATGTTTTTCAAGAAAAATGAGAGCTCTCAAAATATTAGAGAAACAAAATTATTTCATCTTCAGGATTATTTTTTTATATGAAAAGATCATATCACTTTCTCTACATTCAAATACCTCTAAATACATGACATATTTGGAATTTTAAAGATATTTAAACCCGTGTTGAGATATTGCACATATCCTGGATGATTCCTTTTGCAAGCGACTCATCTTTGATGAATATATTTCATTCATGTGACAAAGATCACACATATTTCATTTCAAATCCACACTCGAATCATCCATGTGGCCTTCAAAGTTTTTATTTTCCTTTGTCCAAACCTTCTTCTTTGAGTTTTATGCATGCATGCTAGAGGTTATTTTCATGCATGGCCTCAGTGCGATCCAGTGGTCCTTAAGATATTGAAATGATCATCCATGTTGATTGGATCGTGGTTCTTTATCAACTCTGGTAGATAGAAGTGGCGATGTCAAGAAGTGGCGGGAGGAAGAATACCAAACGACTATGAGAGCATCGAACAACTCAAGTTTAAACCTGCACAGAGCAGAGTGATTGAATGGTGGTGATTAGATCACGGGACGTGGATGGGATGGATAGTGAGGATCACTCCCATGTTTTTTAAGTGATGAATAATACTCAAGTATTTTTTTTCGCACATAAAAACTGGGATGCGGGTGGCATGCAGTATAATAATCAAAGCGCTCCACCCTTATCCCAAATTACTGCCTCTCCCTCCACAGTACTACCCTATACCATGTTCTTAGCAGGCGTGCTCTACAACCACTCTTTACGTGGGCTTAGTCCCAACTATGCATGTGAATTTGTGCCTTGTGTGCTCCTACAAGCCTATACATGGCCCACCCATGCCACCTTCAGGCTTGGCCAGGGATAGTTCCCTCAGAGTGGCTGAACTTGAGTCCCACATGTGTTGGGGTCAAATTTTCCTAGGCTTTCTTGAGGGTTGGCCCAAATTTTGAAAGTGTAATCCCTATAAAAAATACTTCTCAAGTATAAGATGAATGGATACCTTCAATCAAGAATCATGTATGACCACCTTTCTTCTCCACTTCACTCTCTCATCTTCCTTACTTCATGAAAATCACATAATTCTTTTACTTTTTTCATGATCACACTTAGAATCCTCAAGCCTCCTACACCATTTCTTTTTAGAACTTGAATTCCAAATAACACTTCAATCATCTTCAATGGATGATACTTCATTTTCATAGAATGTATATCACATATGATACAAGTTCTTTAAACTTATGTTTAGTGCATCAATCGTCTGAATTTGAACAACATGAAGAATTTCCCAAGCATGGAATCCAATGCTATGAATACATAACAATTCTCTAGGCATCATCACTTGAACCAACCTTCATTAAATTTGGAGCTACTTCTTATTTTTTACCAGTATTGACAATTTTTTACAACAAATAAAACTTCATAAAAAAAGTGGTCCGAACAATATGAAAAGATAAGGCCTTAGTTATTGAAAATTCTCTCAAGTCCACAAAAGGAGAATAACCTTAAATAACGGATAATGGATGTTCTTCACATATAAAAAGTGATTTGAAATTGTTATAAAAGTGTGAAAGAATACAAATAATGAATAGTGGTGTTTGGAAATGATAATTCACAAAAAATCAAAGGAATTGGATCTTCTATCATTGGAAAATTAAAATTAAAATCTAGAAGTGTCTTATTTGTTGATCGTTTGAAACAATTTTTTTAGCATTTCATAAATTTTTGATGAAGTAAAGAAGTAGTTTTCATAAGAGATGAATTTATTATTAAAAGGGTATCATATGATAAAGTTCTAATAGGAATACAATGAACTAATGAAAATTTGTTTTAGGTTGGATATGCATAGGATTCATGCTATCTGAGCATGAGGAAAGAAAATTAGTTATGGATAATATGTAAAGAAGATTCAAACTTACAATGGTGTTGAATATATAAATGGAAAATTTAAAGTTTATCTTGAAAATCATGGAATTCATCATGAACTCATTACACTATATACACCAAAATAGAATGTTTTTTCCTAAACAATGAATAAAATCTTGGTTGAGATAGCCCAAACCATACCAATTGAACGTAATAATTCATGATTATGTTGGAGAAAAGATATTAGAGAAACAATTCACATTCAGAATCATCATTTCTTCATCCCTAATTTTGATATGACAACATAAAATATGTAATTAAAAGATAAACCAATTTTGAAATACCTATGGGTGTTTTTAGTCCCTTGTATTATCAAAATCAAAGGTGAGAATTTTGGGAAGTTTGATCAAAGAGGTGTTGATGGTATCTTCCTTCATTACCCTTATAATGGTAGAGGATACAAGTGATACAACAAGGAAACTATAATAATAGTTGAATAAAAAATGTGAAATTGGTGGAACATTATGACATAAAGGTTTCATAATCAGCTATTGATATAAGAGGATGTGAAGATGAAGTAGTTTCAGTTGAACAACATGATAAAGTTTCTAATAAAGGTGATGATATAGAAAATTTGCATGAGGAAGATATTGATTCATCCATTTCAAGTGATGAGGGAAAATTTCACTACACACATCTAAGGATGAGGAAGCAAGTGTAGGTCCAAAATATCATTGTATATTAAGGTAAACATGTTCAAACTAGAAGAACATCAATGGAAATTTCACCAACCTCTTTGTTTTCATATGTTGAGCTAAGAGATGTCAAATAATATTTAGAGAATAAAGAGTGGATTGATTCCATGAGTAAATAATTAGATCAAATTGAGAAAAATGATACTTGGGATCTTGTACACAAACCTGATGATAAAAATTTGATCGGAACAAAGTGATTTTTATGAAAAAACATAAATAAAAGAGGTGAATTGGTAATAAAAAATATAGGACTAATTTGTAAGGGTTACTAATATGTTGAAGGAATTTATTTTGATGTGACCTTTTCCCCAGTTTCAAGAATTGGAACCATCATTATATTTCTTGTTATTATTGTACAAAGGAGATATAAAATATTTCAAATGGACATCAAGTATTATTTCCTTAATGGAGAGATGGAATAAGAAGTCTATATTGAATAACCAAGTGGATTATTTCTAGGAGAATAAGAGAACTATATTTGTAAATTTCATAAGGATTTATTTGGGGAAAATAAATCCCCAAGAGCCTGATATTGCAAGATGGATTCATATTTAAATAAGCTTAGCTTCAAGAAGGGAAGAGTGTATAACAGCCTCTATATAAATTATAATCAAGTGGTTTCTCTCATTGTGATTGTTTATATTGATGATATTATATTTTCATGGAATGATGAAGAAGAATATGAATGATTTGATAAATAAATGAAGATGTTTTTTGAACTGTCTATGCTAGGAGAAATGAGGTACTTTCTTACCTTGAAAATCTATCAAGATAAGGTTCAAATTTTCTTGTTACAATGAAAATATTCCAAGGATTTACTTAAAATATTTGGAATGTATGATTCAAAACATTTTTATACAACTATCTAAATGGGAAAAAATATATTTAAGGACGAAGTTAGAAGGAATATTGATCCTAAAGAATTTAGGGAAATGATTATAATCCTACTGTATTTAACAACCGCTAGACTAGACCTAGTTGATACTGTTTCCCTATGTTCTAGATTTCAAAGTGCACAAAAAATGACACATTTTTTGGCTGGGATAAAGCACAAAAATAAGGTAAAGTTGAATCTATTTGTCTATATAGATACATACTGGGTAGGTTGTATCAATGATAGAAGATCCACATCTGGTTGAGTTTTCTTTTTGGGAGAAATATGTGTTAGTTGGCATAAAAATAAGCAAAGTTTAGTGACTGCCATCACTATAGAAGCTATGTATATAGATTACACTCAAGTTATAATGAAATTAATATGTATGAAGACACAACTAGAAGATTTACTGGTTGATGTAAAGCTACCCCTTCTCTTGGGATGTGACAATCAAAGTACTATCAATATCACCAAGAATCTATTGCAACATTATAGATATAAGAATATTTATATTAAATATCACTTTATTAAAGAATATATATAAATAAATGAACTAAATCTAGAGTTTATACTTAAAAAGTATCAGGTAGCTGATATCTTCACTAAACCATTTATAATGGAAACATTTTATAATCCGAGTTTGAATATGGGCCTTCAACTTCACTCTCTTCAAGGATACGGTATGTGATATCCACCCCCACTTTCTTATTATATTTTAATATTATCTTAAAATATGAAAACATAAAATCCATTAATATATGCCTTACATATTTTAGGGAGAGCATGAATTTAAGAGTAATTTTTGATAAAAGGGAAAAGATATGATGTCAACATGTGTAAGCTATTTTATTTGATTATTGAAGTGAATATAGGAGCTTGTTATTTATAGGTTGAAGTCTATCTTGGATTGTGATGATTATATTTTGAGTACCATTAGAAGTTCATAAAAATTTCTAATTATTAATTTATGGAAAATATGGTATTATTGTTTAATGATTCTTGTTTTCTGCATCAAGTTCACTCATGTATGCTTAGAATTATTGGATAGTGATCCATCACTTGAGTTTTATAGTTTCATTTATTTATGTTCCTTGGTTGAAAAAAAATTATAAGGGGGATATTATTATGACTAAGAGGTGTTGAGTTGTTGTTGAACTAAGAAGGAAGTTGACTAACATGAAAAAGGTTTTTTATGGTGTTGTATTTTGTTGTTAGTACATAAATCCCTTGAAAAGGTTGAGCCTTCATATGGAGTTTCTAGATGGAGTGCTCCAAATAGTTAAATATAATACTATCAGATAAAGGTGATCAGATGATGTACAGTGGGATGAGGAAATCACATGGATTATAATAACTTTACCAGATAGAGTTATTTAGACAAACTAATTTTGGATATGATTTTTTGTTTTTCAAAGTACCAAAAATTATGATTAATAAAGTATTTTTTTGGTTCAAGTAGATTTTTTCCTGAAATTTTTAAACTAAGTTTAATGGATTGATATAACTAGATGAAGTTTCATCAAATAAATATTTTTCCCAATTAATTCATTAAAAAAGGTTTTCTGAATGAAGTCATTAGACAAAGGTTTCTAAATGAATTCAGTGGATAGAGGTTTCCAAATGAAGCCATCAGATAGAGTTTTTTAGATAGATTACCATGAATGATGAATCTTTGTAGAATCATCATATAGAGGAATCAAAATGACCATTTTTGAGTTCATCAAACAAAGATCACCAGATGAACATACCTAAGCTCATAGGACAAAGGTTTCCAGATGAAGATTAATTAGAAAAATTTTATTGGATGAAGTAACTTTATAACATTACCAAATATAGGAGTTCATATTAATTTGTATCATAAAGAGTACTTATAAGTATAGGAGTTCCTATGAATAAGTATTGAATGAATATTTTAGGATATTTAAAAAGTTTTTCTAAAGTCATACATTGTGATGATGCTGAGATAGACATTCAACAACCCAGTAATCATGAAGGAAATATCATGATTATAGCCAAGATGTTAGCATTAATTGAATATTTTTGACACTGATATTTGAGGAAGGTTCCTATTAATATTGTTGAATCCAATTTATTTAGAGGTTTAAAGGCATTCAACTAGAGAAATAATCGAGTGGGAAATTCAAATTTAGAATGGGAAATTAAAATTTAAAGCTCGTTCTCCTCCCTCGATTTTAAGAGAAACTATAGTTATATAAATTGGAGTAGGTGAATTTTGAAGGTGTTTATGAATAATTGAGGTCCCAACTGAGAATCTTGATATATTCTTTTTCAAAGTATCAGATGAATAGGTATCATACAAATAAGTTCCAAAAAAATAGGCACCGAATAAAGAGGTACCATCTAGAGTGGTATCAGAAGGATTAATAACATAAATAGGGGTATAAGATAGAGTGGTACCATATAAATAGGTATTATATAAAGTGGTTACATACAGAGAGGTTCTATATGAATATTTACTTGATGGAGATGTACTAGATAGAGGCTTGCAAGTTATTGTGAAATTAATATAAGAATAAGAACTTACAGAGAGTAAATTTGGAAGAATTCAAGTACTATTGTAATGATGTGTTGAAGCCTAGTGGTGAAGGTTCATTTCATTATTTCCAAAATTATTTCATCATATTATCTATTCATGAAGAACATACACTGTTTAAAGCACTATAGTGCTAAGCAAGTTATGGATATAACTTACTTGCTGTAAACCACAAAGGATTTTATTTCTAGTGTATGTATGGTGTCAAATTATTTTTAGATCATTCCAAGGAATAACTAATCTTATTGAGAAGTGAACCTTATAAATTCTTATTTTCATATGGGTGTTCTTGTATGTTTTGTTTCATAAGATTTACTTCTCTCTAACGAGAGGCAAAGGTTTTTTTAAAGTATAAAACATAAAAATAATATATCACTTATTCACCCCCTCTTAGTGATCACACATATCCTAACTAGATATTTTATTCTATTCCCATTTAGTTATCGATATAATTATTGGATTTTGAGATATGTATTATTATGAAGTTTAATTGAAAAAGGGTCCATTTTTTTGGTTATTGGGATACATGGGATCATTGGGTAGCTATGTGTGAAGTTGATGTTGGGACCAAGTTGGTTGGAGAAGGTTTTTGAAATTAATAATTTTTTTATTTGAAAGTATGTTGGATTTTGTTATAAATGAGGATAAATCAATTAAATTTGTAAAAAGTTTTGAATAATAAGAATAACCATCATATTCAGTATTTTAGACTCATAATGCTTAAGAAAGTCCATCATAATGGGATGAAGTTTTCTAGAAGAAAGGCTCATCAGAATCACCTTGGGTCTATAATGAAGAGTTAATGATAATGATAAAGAGAATAAAATTCATCATAGATCTGATAAAAATATGACAATAATTTTCTATTTTGTATTTCTCATAAATCATAAGTAAGTTGTGAAACTTGTGATGCAAGCCTCATAAAGTAAAGGGGGAGAAAAGTTGATGCCAACATTATTTAGGCTTCAAAAGAAAAGATGTTGCTGGAAAGGATGGGAAGTTACAATACTTTCCATAAAAGTTAGATGATGCTGAAGCTGATCTTAAACATAATCAAAGTCATGATGGAAGTCATGATATAAGAAGAATTTTATGAAATATGAATGTTGATGAATCTGAAGATTTACAGTATCAAGATAATCGTAATGAGATTACCAGATGCATATTTGTTTAAAGGATAAAAAGGATTATCATAACTATGGTACTGGTTTTCAGTTAGGTGAAAAGCCAAATAATTTAAAGAAGTTGATGAGGATAATATTTAGAAAAGAATGAAGTTTCTGAGATCTAAGCTGCTAATATCGGTTCATCAGACTCAGTATACCATCGTAATAATTTGAGGTAGAATTGTTTTCATTGGTATTTGTTGGAATCAATGAAAAGGAAAATGAAATAAATTTTCTGGGGTCTAATATGAAAATAATGTTAGATATCAATCAACAATGTAGTTAGCCATTTTCATCAAGACAAATTTTTGGTTGTATACAAGTGAATAAATTTAGTTAAGAAGAATTTCCTTTTAAAGTGGGTCAAGATAAAGAAATAAATTCTATTGAGTCTTTGTTTCCAAGTATTCACATGTGGGTCAAGACCCATCGTAATGAAGTTGAATCTGATCATCATCTAAAGAAAATAAGAAAGAATAATGTTGTTTTAGAATGTTTTGGAAGTGTTGTAAAAGGGGTATATGGATATTTCTTAATATTTGTAATAATATGATATCTTTATCTTAATGAAGAAATTGGAATGATTATAATGTTTTTTTCAATTTTTATAGAGAAATATAATTCGATGAATTTAATTCTGATTTATTTGAAAGTGGGTCAAGAAAATTAGAGTGACCAAATGCCCTCATCGTAATGAAGAAATTGTAATGAAAAATTGGATTCAGAATCAGAATGAAGTTTTCTAATAATATTGAAGATGTATATTTATTTATATATGTAAGTGATATAGAGTATCATAATGAATAAATTGTATTGGGAAAGAGGAATGAAGAACCCAAATTAGACTGGAGTTTTTTAAGTAAGTTATAAGTGAGATGAAGTTGTTATAAAATTTGATAAGGTATAAGAAGAGTTGAGAAGCATTAATGAAGTCATAAATGTATCCAAAATTCATTGGAAATCTAGATTTTGGGAAATTTGGTTAAGTGGGAAAGCTTTTTAGAATCATTCCAAAACCATATTTAGATCACCTATAAAAGGCAAAAGTACTTTTTACTTTTCCTAAAACAAGAATTTTTCAGAGTAAAAAGAGATAAGATTTGAATTTCTAGGGAAAATAAGTTTCTGAATTGACTTTTCTTGAGATAGGTTGTTGAAGAGAAGAAAAAAGGAGAAGAGATAATATCGTAATCAGGGTTTCCAAACTAGACTAGGAAATCAGACTGGGATTTCGGGACTCAGATTAGAAGCGATTTAGAATTGTTTCATTTGTATTTTGAATGATTATTATTTATTTTATTGGTCAATTAGACTAGGAAATCAGAATTAGTGTCATTATTAAGTCAAGGAAGTTCCTACCAGCTTCTGGGTAAGAATGTGAAGATTTTTTTGAAATATCATATTTTTGAATGTTAAACAAGAATCACTGTAACATGTTTGTTACAAAAACATTATTATAACATTTAATGATTCTTGAATCACATGCACTGTTTTACTAATCATAGTGCTATACAAGTGTAAGGGAATATCCTACCCATTTTATTCCACACAGAAGGATTGTTTTCTAGTATATTGTATGCTATTAGATCATTTCCAAACCATACCAAAGACATAAATACTCTTACCAAGTAGTGACCCTTGTAAATTCTTATGTTCCTATGGACGTGTGTTTGAATTTTTCTTAGTAGGGAAAGAAATATTTAATAGGATTTAAAGTTCGTTTCATAACTGAGAAAACATAAAAGAAAAATATATCACTAATTCACCCCCTCCCCCTCTCAGTGATACAACTATACTACCTAGGAAATTATAAGTGGTATCAGGGCTGAAGGTTCCCTTTGTTTATTATTTGTTGAAGTTTTGAAGAGAATATGATGGAGAATATGAATTGTGTCAATAGTAAAGATATTTCGGTTTTCTATGGTAAGAACTATAATATATGAAAATATATAAAGTTTCATTATCTTATGTCTATTGGATATGACATTATTGAAGATGAAATAGATGAATTTCCTCCTATTAATGATAAAGTTCTTATTACATCTATTAATAATAAGAATCTTAAGAATGATGGAAGATCCAAGAATTACTTACTCTCATCACTTATGAAAGTTAATTTTTATGTATAACTGGATTTACCACCACCAAAGGTATATGGGATAAATTTAAAAACATATACAAAGGAAATATAAAAGTCAAGAAGGAAAAATTAAAATCTAGAGGCTAAAGTATGAAGATCTCAAGATGGGTGAATAAGAATCCGTTCATGACTTATTTACTAGGATAAATGACATTGTCAGCACAATCATATGTCTTGGTGAAAAGTTAGAATATTATACTATTGTTGAAAAGATCCTGAGAATCCTTCATGACATGTTTGATGTGAAATATTCTTCATTGGAAGATAAAGATCTAGAAAAATTATCTTTGGATGTTTTTTTATAGTACTCTCATTACATATGATATCATAATGGAAAAATTCATGAAGGGGAAAAAAATATGATAAGGAAATGTCTTTCAAATATTCTAAGAAAGAAAAGTCTAATAAAGTTCTTGGGTAAGATTATGTTGTTTTTTCTAACTCCGAAAATGAGGTATGTAAAAATATTAATGAAATTTTATTATTGTTTTCTAAAATTTTGAGAAGAGGTACAGGTAAATACAATGGGAATGTTCCATTAAAATGTTTTGAATGTGAAGATATTGGGTAGTTTATGGCTAATTATCCTCAAATAAAGAAAGAAGAGTATAATGATGAAGAAGAAAGAAGGCGAAGAAAGTCATGGAAGAAACAGGGAAATAAGGATAAATCTTTTTCTATAGGGAAAGATAATAAATTATAAAAATAAAAAAGGAGCAATTTATTATCTATAGATTATGATAAAGAAAATAGAGAAGTTTAATATAAAAAATCTACTGAGCGTACTAGTGAGAATACTTTGATTACAACAATAAATGATTATGAATTTAGAAGCAGTAGTTCTGAAGAAGAATAAACCCAATTATAATTTCATCATAAATAAAAATAAAAGATTGTATAAGAAAGATTGGGAGGCTTGAAAAAGAAATAATAAAGATAAAAATTAAAAACTATTCAACAAAAAATAAAGAAGGTTTTTCTGAAGAGAAAGTAAATCTTATGAAATAGATTGATTGTTTTAAGATATATGTTGAGAAATAAATGAATTTTAATGAACATCTAGAAGTAAATATGAATTTAAAATAAGAAGAGTTAGAAATTTTTCCAACAAAAACTTTCTAAAGATGAATAGAGAGGTAAAAGTATTAAAAAATTCATCTCTATAGTTGGTGAAAGTTCTCATAAGAAAGAATCTAATAAGGATCATAAAAATTTACCTTCAAAGATTAAGAGGAAAGATGAATTTTCTTTTGAAAGAAATAAAGATTAGAAAGTGATGTATGTGGCCAATACCAACAAATTTATGAAGTCAGAAGTTTCTAAACATTCTAAATCTAAAAATGTTTCTAGTACTTCTAGTTTTGATAAGTATGAATAGAAAAACGAGTTGAAAAAGAATATTCTGATTGATAACAGAAAGGTTGGTGGTCAAAAAATGTCTAATAATAAAAATAAGAAGGTTGTTGAGAAACATGTTCACAACTCCGGTCAATATGGAAGTTTTAAAGGCAAATATTATTTCTATGTATACTGTTGGTATTGTGGTGGATTCATACACACAAAAAAATATTCATTGGTTCATAAAACAACATTACAACTATTCCACAAATTTTAGAAGGCAAAGTTTGAGGGGGAGTCAATACCCACAAAAGAAGAAGTTTGAGAAGGATGTTCAGAAGAAACCTGAGAAGGTTGGTGTAAAAGTTTAAAATAGGTTCTAATATCTGGAAACTATTTGTGAAAGATGTGACCAACCTGGACATATTTCTAAAGGGTGTCTTGTTTTGTTATCAGCACAACAAAAGTTTCTTAACAATTCTCAAAATCTGAAGGTGAATAAAACAAAGGGAAAGAAAAAGATCTTATTATAGAAACCACTCTGAAATCTACAAAAGGGGAACAAACTCAGATCTTGGATAGTGGGTGTTCATATCATATGACAAGAGACATAAAATTGTTGAAGAATGTTAAATAATTCAAAGAGGAAATGGTGTAATTTGGAAATGATGAATCTCTATGAATAAAAGGTGTTGGATCAACCATCATTGGAAAAGAAAAGTTAAATTCCAAGAAATATTTATATGTTGATGGTATGAAACACAACTTACTAAGTGTTTCACAACTTTGTGATGAATGAAAAAAATTTATATTCATAAAATATGGGTTTTTGTGAAGAGTGAGGAATATGGAAAGATAATTACACGAGGACAACCTATAAAAGGAAATTTATTTCAAGTTAGTGAACTACAAAACTCTTGTTACTTGGGCTTGGTGGAAGAGAATTAGTTATAAAATAGAAGTTTGGGGAACATGTTCCAGAGAAACATGAGAAAGTTATCAAAGTGATATAGTGTCTGTTGAATTCATGATTTTTTAAGAAGAATTGATTTTCTGTTGCACTATTTTCCAAAAAGGAAAAATTACAAACTCAATGCATAAGAAAGTTTATATTTTTTCAAAAAATTACCCTAGAACTTATTTATTCTAATATCTTTGGGATAATGAGAAAAAAATAAAAAAATGGATATAAGTACTTCATCACTTTAATTTATGACTTTACTCACATTACTTGTTTTATGTTTATGAAACATAAGTTAGATGATCTAAAAATGTTTACAAGTTTCAGGGGGAAATATAAGAAGAAACGAGAGTATTTAGTGAAGAAGTTGAGAAATGATAATGGTGGTGAATAAAAAAATGAATAATTTTAATGTTATATTGAGAAGCATGAAATTAATCATGAGTTAATTTCACCTTCACTCCTCAATAAAATGGGGTTTCTGAAAGGAAGAATAGAATTTTCGTAGAAATGGGAAGAACTATATTACTTGAACATGGTATTTCTCATTACCATTGGAGGAAAGGCATAAATACTGTTGTGTATATTCAAAACTAATGTTTCTATAGTCCAATCTCACATATGACTCTATATGAAATGTTTTATGTAAAAACTCCATGTTTTAAACACTTAATATTTTTTGGGAGTCCATGTATCATAAAGAAGAAAGGTGGAAACCTTAGAAAGTTTTAGTAGAGAGGTGAAGATGTTTTTTTCTTAGAAATGCCCCAGAAATAAGAGGATACATGTATTTTAAAAACTAAATAGAAAGAATTATTGATTCTGTTGATGTGAAAGTTATTGAAAAATCTAAGGAGGATAAAAAAACTTGGTCAGATAAGGAAGTTGATGAGGATAGGGAAAGTTTTGTTAATAGTTCTGATAAGGATACAAACAATTGTAATCCTACTCAAGAAGAAGAATCAGACTTAGCTATTTTCAGTGATGAGGATGTATCTTGAAAATCTCATCCCAGGATGAGGAAAAAAGTATAATCTAAAAACATTATTGACAATGAACATCATAAGGTTCAAAAAAGAATAACATAAAAAGTTATTACACATACATCCTTGTATTCAAAAGTGGACCCAAAAGATGTGAATGAAGCTTTTGAGTATCCAGGATGGGTTCCGTATATGAATAAAGAGATTGATTATATAGAAAAGAATAATACTTAGGAACTCATACCCAAGATGGATAAAAAAGATGTTATTAGTACAAAATAGGATTTCTGGAATAAGATGAATGAAGATTGTGAAGTAATCAGAAACAAAGCAAGATCAGTGTGCAAAGGTTACTCAAAAATTGAAGGTGTTGAATTTGATGAAACATTTTCATCGGTATAATGGTTATAAACTAACAGAATCTTTCTTGCTATTTCTGCACAATGAAGTTACAAAATTTTTCATATAGATGTGAAATAAAAATTCTTAAAGGGTGACCATGATAAAGAATTTTACATTGAATAATCGTGTGGCTTTGTTTTTGGGAAAGATGAATGTTATGTGTGTAAGATAAAGAAATCCTTTTATGGGTTAAATAAATATCCAAGAGCATGTTATTCTAAATTGGATACTTTCTTGAAGAATATGAGTTTTAATAAAGGAAGATTTGATAGAGATATTTACATTAAATAAAGTCAGGAGTTTTTCCTCATTAGAATTATTTATGTTGATGACATTATCTTTGCTGGGAATGATGAAAGAACTTGTGAAAAATTTGCTGAAGAGATGAAAAAGATGTTTGAGATGTCCATTCTAGGAGAAATGAAATACGTTATTGGGTTACAAATTTTAGAAAATAAGAATAACATTTTTCTTTCTCAAGAAAAGTATGTTATTGAAATTCTTAATAAGTTCATCATGGAAAATTAAAAACTAGTTTCCACACTAATTTCAGTGGGAACCAGGTTTTCAAAAGATGGAGAAGGGAATGAAGTTGATCAAAAAGAGTTTCAAAAGTTGATTAGAAGTTTTTTATATTTGACTGCCTCAAGATCCAACATTGTTCATGTTGTTACCTTATATTAAAGAATTTATAGTGCTCATAAATAATCAAATTTACTTACTATAAAAAGAATTATTAGATATATCAAATGCACAATAAATTTCAGAATCATGTATGATAACTCAGAAATTATTAACTTTTTTGGGTATTCAAATGTTGATTGGTCAAGTAATGTTGATGATAGAAGATACAAATATGGTGGATTTTTATTTATGGGGAATAATTATGTTAGTTAAAATACAAGGAAACAAAATTCAGTAACTATTAGAATGGTTGAAGCTGAGTATATTACTTATACTCAATCTACTACCCAAATTATGTGGATGAAAACTAAGTTGGAAGACTTTCTTATTGAAGTAAATTTACCCCTTACTTTTGGGTTGTGATAATCAAAGTGTAATCAACCTTACCAAGAATCTGGTACAACATTCTCATTTAAAACATATTGACATGAGATATCATTTCATCAAAGAGAATGTTGAGAAGAATGAATTGAAGCTAGAGTATTTTCTTTCATCGAAACAAGTTGATGAAATTTTCAAAAAACCTTTACCAAAGTAAGCATTTTCTAAATTGATGTTGAACATAGGAATCAAACCTCTTTATCATCAAGGTTGAGGTATGTATTTTTTTCCCCTATCCCATCTTACCTTTGGATAGTTTTTTCAATGGGGAGAATTGTTTCCTAAATCTATCCTTACATAAGCATGTAAAAATGGTTAGTTGTGGGAAAGATGTGAATTTAGAATTTTTATATGTGAACTATTCTAAATTTTTGTTGGATTGTTTTTATGAAACCTTTTTTTTCAAAGGATTTTTATAATAAATGTGGAATAAGAATAATTTTTTGAAGAAAAAATGAGGAGGTTTCATAATCACTACTTTTGGATAACATGGTTTTTCTGTTAATAATCCTTATTCTCTACAATGAGTTAGCTAATTTAGGCTTGGAATTTTTGATAAGTAATCTATATCTTGAGGTTACAAAGTTCAGTGATTTATGAATCTTGGTTGACAACAATATCCAAAGGGGGAGATTTTTGGGACCAAGTTGGATAGAAAAGGTTTTTTTAAGTAATAAAAAGTTTGTTTTGAAAGTATATTGTCTTTTGTTTTCAAATAGGATAAATTAATTATCATTATAACATGTTTTGGAAAATTAGACTAAACATCATATTCATGATTTTAGACTCATAATGCTTAATAAATTCCATCGTAATGGGAATTTTTTTTCTAGAATAAAAGGTTCATCAAACTCACTGTGGGTCCAAAATAAATAGTTAATCATAATGATAAATCAAATTGGATTCATCATAGATTTGATAAAAATATGATGATGCTTTGGTGTTTTGTATTTATCATAAATTACAAGTAAGTTGTGAAACTTCTGATGCAAGCCTTATGAAGGAAAGAGGGAGAAAAGGTACCACCAATCGTATTCAGGATTAGAAAGAAAAGAAGTTGGTGGAAAGGATGGGAAGCTATAATACATTCTATTATAAGTCAGATGATACTGAAGCTGATCTTCATCGTAATCAAATTCATGGTAGAATTCATGATATAAGTAGGAGTATGTGAAATAAGAAAGTTTTTTAAGACAAAGATTTCTGGTCTCAAGATCATTGTAATGCGATTACCAAATGCATATTCTTTTCAAGGATAATGAGGATGATCATAAAGAAGGTACTGGTTTTTAGTCATACCAAAAGAAAAATAATTTAAATAAGTTGATGAGGATCATATTCAGAAAATAAAGAAGTTTCTAAATTTGAAGCAGCTGATACTAGTTAATTAGACCTGGTATACCATTGTAATCATCAGAGGCATAATTTCATTCATTTTTATTTGTTGGAATAAATGAAAAGTAAAATTAAGTAAATATGACGGGGGCCAATATGAAAATAAATTCATAGATCAATCAATAATTTAGTCAACCATTTTCATTAAGACAAATTTTTTGTTGTCTATAAGTGACTTAAGCGAGTTAAGAAGAATTTCCTTTTAAAGTGGGTCAATAGAAAGAAATAAATTATTTTGAGTCAATTTGTTTCCAAGTATTCACATGTGGGTCAAGACCCATCATATTTAAGTTGACTCCGATCATCATCTAAAGAAAAGAAGAAAGAAGAATGTTGTTTTAGAGAGTTTTGGAAGTGTTTTCAAAGGGGGACATGAAGCTTGATTAAGAGTTTGAAGAATCTGATATCATTATCACAATGAAGAAATTGGAATGATAATAATGGTTTTTACAATTTTTATAGAGAAACATAATGGGATGTCTTCAGTTCTGAATTTTGAAAGTGGTTCAAGAAAATTGGAGTGACCAAATTCACTCATTATAATGAAGAAATTGTAATGGAAAATTGGATTTGGAATCAGACTGAAGTTTGATAAGAATATTGAATCTATATATTTATTCATATATGAAAGTGATACGGAGCATCATAATGATGAAATCATATTGGGAAATTGGAATGAAGAATCAAAATCAGACTGAAATTTGTTAAAGAATTCAGAAATGAGATGAAGTTGTTAGAAGATTCGAGAAGTTTTGAGAAGAGTTGATAATAATTTAAGAAGTCATAAATGTATCTTAAATTCATGGGAAATCAAGAATTTAGGAAATTTAGTTAAGCTGTAAATTTTTTGAGAATCCCTCCTAAACTAGATTGGTCTCACCTGATAAAGTATTTTGTACTTTTCCTGACACAAGTACTATTCATATAAAAGAGAGAGAAGTTCCAAATTTCTAAGGATAATAAGTTTCTAGATTGAGTTTTCTTAAGAATGGTTTCGGGACAAAAGAATAAAGGATAAGATACAAGATCTTAATTAGGGTTTCCAGAATAGACTGGGAAATTGCACTGGGATTTCTAGACTCATATTAGAAGTGGTTTAGAATTGTTTTAGCCGTATTATGATAGAGTATTATTTATTATATTGAGAAATTAGATTGAGAAATCAGACTGAGTGTCATTAATAAGTCTAGTAAGTTCTTTCTAGCTTCTAGGTAATAAAGTGAAGAATTGTTTTGAAAGATCATATTTATGAAAGTTGATCAAGAAGCACTGTAACATGTTTGTTACAAAAAAAATTCTTACTCATTTTGTGGTACTTGAATCACTTGTACTGTTGTATTGATCATATTGCTACATGAGTGTGAGGGCATATCATACTTTTTGTATTCCACATAAAAGGATTGTTTTATAGTGGATTGTGTGGTATTTGATCATTTCCAAAGAATACCAAGTACATAGATACTCTCATTGAGTAGCAAACCTTATAAATTCTTGTATTATATTGGATGCGTATTTGAATTGTTCTCGATAGGGAAAGAAATATTTAAGCTGAGGCAAAAAAAATTCATAAGTAAGGAAACATATAATAAAAATATGTCACGGATTCACCCCTCCCCTATTAGTGATACAACTATCCTACCTGGGAAATTATAGTAGAGGACGAGTGTTACTATAAATATGATTTATATTTAATTAGGGTACCCATTTTTCATTTTTATTAGTCTAGGGGTGCCACCCAACGATCCCATGAGGGTAAATCAAGGTTCGAGTCTATTAGTATTACATTAGGCTCATAGTTGATCTATGAATGAGGTCCAATATTATACCTATAAACTCAAGGTTATTATCCTGTATAGTTTTTTTATGTTTTTATTTAATCCATTATGCGAATTAATTTATTTCATGTTTCACCTCATGTTGTGTTTACTTTATGAAATTATTTACTTTATACTTTGATTTAGTTATTTCAGGCATCTCATGGATACTCTCACATTTATTTCATGTTTCTATTTTTAAAAAGTAAATGGTTCTATAAAGGTAATATAATATGTGATTATTTTCTTCTTATTTTATAAAATAAAAACAAATCGTATTTTCTAAATTTATTTAAAACTATCATTTTGAGTATGACATATAAAAGGATTTATATAGATTCTTGGTGTGATCTTACTAGTATTTAGCTCACACCCTACATACATACATTGGTTTTTATGTAGTTTTTATTCTTTTTATCTATTTTGTAGGTGTGTATTATAACTTCCCTATTTATAGGTATTAGAACATTGAAATGTTTCTGGAGTAATGGAAGTAGTGTAATATGATGGAATTTTTATGTCAATTATGGATAATGTTTATTTTTTATTTTTTTATGATTAGTCTCATGATCTCCTTTATAGAATTTTTCTTTACACTTTGGATTCTTATTTTGTTTGTTGCATGACCAAACACTACTATAATTTAGAGATATATCTATGGACCTATACCAATGGTTTATCAGAAAACATTGGTATAGGTACCTTAGAGAGAACCTATACCAATGGGTTGGCCAAAACTATTGCTATAGGTACCTTAGAGATATCTTATACCAATTGTTTTGTCCAAAACCATTGGTATAGGTACCATGGAGTGACCCTGTACCAGCAGTTTCTCTAAAACTATTGGTATAGGTAAAATTGAGGCACCCTATACCAAGGGTTTTGGAGAAACTGTTGGTATATGTACCATGAGGCACCCTATACCAATGGTTTTTAGAACCATTGGTATAAGTACATTATTTTTTTTGAATTATTTTGTCAAATAATATTAAATACATAAAAAATTAAATTACATTTTAATATATATATATATATTATCATTTTATGATCAGAAAATTCATTGCAGTGGTTAGGTATTTGAAATATAAGTTAGACGTGCTAGGATCAAAACCAGCATATCCTTTTTTTACATTACATATAACAATGGTTTTTTAAACATGTTGGTATAGGTATTTAATATGTCCTATATTGATGGAGAATCACCCAACAGCCCTCAAAACCATTATTATAGCCTATAATAATGGTTTGGAGGCCTATATCAATGGTTATAAACCCTCTAGTATAGGATTTATTTTCAGTAGTGGGATGTTGGTTTAATTATTTAATTTATGTGGGTTTCATTTATTCATTATCATGTGTAAAAACTACTGGAAATGAAGGATTTCCTAATGATTTAGAACTATTGGGAAAGGCTGAAGAACCGTTGGTATATGTTTTACCAACAGTTCTGCAACCCGTAGGGAAGTAAGCCGGTGGGAAAAGTTTTCCCCAACGGTTTACAGTGAACCGTTGGTATAGGGTTCTGAAAAATTACCCTATCCCAACGGTTTTCAAGAACCATTGGGAAATATTTTTCCCAACGGTTTACAACCGTTGGGAAATAGTGCACAAATTTATCATGTTTTTCTCAACGGTTTACCAAACCATTGGGAAAAACCAAACATATCCTCTTTCCCAACGGTTATCCAAACCGTTGGGAAATCTTTTTCCCAACGGTTTGGATAACCGTTGGTAAATACCCAATATATACTTTTTCCCAATGGTTTAAAACCGTTGGGAAAATGCCTATACATTCTATGCCAACGGTTCAAAACTGTTGGCATAGACTCTACTGGGAAAATTGCACAGCAGCTCTGAAATTTACCCAGCAGATATCCATTTTCCCACTAGATATCCAATTTTCCCACCAGGTCTCATTTTGTGGGTTCCCTCCCTCTCACTAATTTTCAATCCAATTATTGTACCTGCAATAAACTAACACATACATATACAATTATTGTACCTACAATAACCAACTAAAAATTACATATAGAGAACAAATTCATACACATTTAACATATAATGGTGGAACTATACACATCAATAATTAAATTAGAATTCATAACGTAATTATAATTTAGATGACAATTATATTGGGAATCCAAAAGTCAATTCATAATTTGATCAGTTTTTTGTATACCATATATTTTTACTTGAAATAAGGTCCATTTTAAACATAATACATACACCTGGAGAGATACTGGCCACACTGCGCCTCGGATTGAGGCGGGGTTGACTTGTACATGTCACATATGACCCATGTATCATTGTGCTAATGTATTGACACAATCCGAATGCGTTTGGTAGGTTTTCCGTATGTCAGTTGATGTTTTTCAATTAAAATGACGCACTTTTGAAACAAAAGGCAGACACTTTGAGTGGTGCCGGCCACACCGCACCTCGGATTGAGGCGGCATTGACTCGTACACGTCACATATGACCCATGGATCGTTCTCTTAAGGTTACAATGGAAACTGAATGCGTTTGGTCGGTTTTCCATATGTACTTAAATTGTTGTCCATTTTAAGCAAAAGACAGACAATTTGAGTGGTGGCGGCCACACCGCGCCTCATATTGAGGCGGGGTTGACTCTTACACATCACATATGACCCATGGATCGTTGTGCTAAAGTATCGACACAATCCGAATGCGTTTGGTCGGTTTTCTGTAGGCCAGTTGATGTTTTTCACTTCAAATGACATCCTTTTGAAACAGAAGACAGACACTTTGAGTGGTGGTGGCCACACCGCGCCTCGGATTAAGGTGGGGTTGACTCGTACACATCACATATGACCCATGGATCGTTGTGCTAATGTATCGACACAATCCGAATGCGTTTGATTGGTTTTCCGTATGCCAGTGATGTTTTTCAATTAAAATGACGTACTTTTGAAACAAAAGGCAGACACTTTGAGTGGTGCTGGCCACACCGCACCTCGGATTGAGGCAGGGTTGACTCGTACACGTCACATATGACCCATGAATCGTTGTGCTAAAGTATCGACACAATCCGAATGCATTTTGTCGGCTTTCCGTATGTACTTAAATTATTGTCCATTTTAAGAAAAAGACAGACACTTTGAGTGGTGGTGGATACACAGCGCCTCGGATTGAGGCTAGGTTGACTCGTACACATCACATATGACCCATGGATCGTTGTGCTAAAGTATCGACACAGTCCGAATGCGTTTGGTCGGTTTTCAGTATGCAAGTTGATGTATTTCACTTCAAATGACGTCCTTTTAAAACCGAAGACCGACACTTTGAGTGGTGGAAGCCACACCGCACCTTGGATTGAGGTGGGGTTGACTCGTACACGTCACATATGACCCATGGATCGTTCTCCTAAAGTTTCAATGGAAACTGAATGCGTTTGGTCGGTTTTCCGTATGTACTTAAATTGTTGTCCATTTTAAGAAAAAGACAGACATTTTGAGTGGTGGTGGCCACACTACGCCTCGGATTGAGGCAGGGTTAACTCGTACACGTCACATATGACCCGTGGATCATTGTGCTAAAGTATCGACACAATCCGAATGCGTTTGGTCAGTTTCCGTATGCCAGTTGATGTATTTCACTTCAAATGGCGTCCTTTTGAAATAGAAGACAGACACTTTGAGTGGTGGCGGCCACACTGCACCTCAGATTGAGGCGGAGTTGACTTGTACACGTCACATATGACCCATGGATCGTTGTGCTAATGTATCGACACAATCTGAATGTGTTTGGTAGGTTTTCCGTATGTCAGCTGATGTTTTTCAATTAAAATGACGTACTTTTGAAACAAAAGGCTCACACTTTGAGTGGTACCGGCCACACTGTGCCTCGGAATGAGGCGGCGTTGACTTGTACACGTCACATATGACCCATGGATCGTTCTCCTAAAGTTTCAGTGGAAACCGAATGCGTTTGGTCAGTTTTTCGTATGTACTAAAATTGTTGTCCATTTTAAGCAAAAGACATACACTTTGAGTGGTGGCGGCCACACCGCGCCTCAGATTGAGGCGAGGTTGACACATACACATCACATATGACCCATGATCGTTGTTCTAAAGTATCGACACAATCCGAATGTGTTTGGTCGGTTTTCCGTATGCCAGTTGATGTTTTTCACTTCAAATGAAGTCCTTTTGAAATAGAAGACATAAACTTTGAGTGGTGGCGGCCACACCGCACCTCGGATTGAGGCAAGGTTGACTCGTACACGTCACATATGACCCATGGATCGTTGTGCTAATGTATAAACACAATCCGAATGCATTTGGTCGGTTTTCCGTATGCCAGTTGATGTTTTTCAATTAAAATGACGTACTTTTGAAACAAAAGGCAGACACTTTGAGTGGTGCCAGCCACACCGTGCCTCGGATTGAGGCGGGGTTGACTCAGACACGTCACATATGACCCATGGAACGTTGTTCTAAAGTATCGACACAATCTGAATGCGTTTGGTTAGTTTTCCGTATGTACTTAAATTGTTGTCCATTTTAAGAAAAAGATAGACACTTTGAGTGGTGGCGGCCACACTGTGCCTCGGATTGAGGGGGGTTTACTTGTACATGTCACATATGACCCATGGATCGTTGTGCTAAAGTATAGACACAATCCGAATGCATTTGGTCGGTTTTCCGTATGCCAGTTGATGTATTTCACTTCAAATGACGTCCTTTTGAAACAGAAGACATACACTTTGAGTGGTGGCGGCCACACCACGCCTCAGATTGAGGTGGGGTTGAATCTTACACATCACATATGACCCATGGATCATTGTGCTAATGTATCAACATAATCCGAATGCGTTTGGTCAGTTTTCCATATACCAGTTAATGTTTTTCAATTAAAATGACGTACTTTTGAAACAAAAGGCAGACACTTTGAGTGGTGCTGGCCACACCACGCCTCGGAATGAGGCGGGGTTGACTCGTACACGTCACATATGGCCCATGGATCATTGTGATAATGTATCGACACAATCCGAATGCGTTTGGCCGGTTTTCCGTATGTACTTAAATGTTGTCCATTTTAAGCAAAAGACTGCTACTTTGAGTGGTGGCAGCCACACCACACCTCGGATTGAGGCGGGGTTGACTCATACACGTCACATATAACTCATGGATCGTTGTGCTAAAGTATCGACACAATACGAATGCGTTTGGTTGGTTTTCCGTATGCCAGTTGATGTATTTCACTTCAAATGACGTCCTTTTGAATCAGAAGACATACACTTTGAGTGGTGGCGGCCACACCGCGCCTCGGATTGAGGCGGGGTTGACTTGTACACGTCACATATGACCCTTGGATCGTTGTGCTAATGTATTGACACAATCCGAATGCGTTTGGTCAGTTTTCCGTATGCCAGTTGATGTTTTTCAATTAAAATGACGTACTTTTTAAACAAAAGGCAGACACTTTGAGTGGTTCCAGCCACACTACGCCTCGGATTGAGGCGGGGTTGACTCATACACGTCACATATGACCCATAGATCATTGTGCTAAAGTATCGACACAATCCGAATGCGTTTGGTCGGTTTTCCGTTTGTACTTAAATTGTTTTCCATTTTAAGCAAAAGACAGACACTTTGAGTGGTGGCGGCCACACCGCGCCTCGGATTGAGGCGGGGTTGACTCTTACACGTCACATATGACCCATGTATCGTTTTGCTAAAGTATCGACATAATACGAATGCATTTGGTCTGTTTTCCGTATGCCAGTTGATGTATTTCACTTTAAATAACGTCCATTTGAAATAGAAGACATACACTTTGAGTGGTGGCGGCCACACCGTGCCTCGGATTCAGACGGGGTTGACTCGTACACGTCACATATGACCCATGGATCGTTGTGCTAATGTGTCGACACAATCTGAATGCGTTTGGTCGGTTTTCCGTATGTCAGTTGATGTTTTTCATTTAAAATGACGTTCTTTTGAAACAAAAGGCAGACACTTTGAGTGGTGCCGGCCACACCACACCCCGGATTGAGGCGAGGTTGACTCGTACACGTCACATATGACCCATGGATCGTTGTGCTAAAGTATCGACACAATCCGAATGCGTTTGGTCGGTTTTCCGTATTCCAGTTGATGTATTTCACTTCAAATGACGTCCTTTTGAAACAGAAGACAGACACTTTGAGTGGTGGCGGCCACACCGCGCCTCAGATTGAGGCGGGGTTGACTCGTACACGTCACATATGACCCATGGATCGTTCTCCTAAAGTTTCAAGGGAAACCGAATGTGTTTGGTTGGTTTTCCGTATGTACTTAAATTGTTGTCCATTTTAAGAAAAAGACAGACATTTTGAGTGGTGGAGACCACACCGCACCTCGGATTGAGGTGGGGTTGACTCGTACACGTCACATATGACCCATGGATCATTGCGCTAAAGTATTGACACAATAGGAATGCATTTGGTTGGTTTTCCATATGCCAGTTGATGTATTTCACTTCAAATGACATCCTTTTGAAACAGAAGACAGACACTTTGAGTGGTGGCGGCCACACCGTGCCTCGGATTGAGGCGGGGTTGACTCGTACACGTCACATATGACCCATGGATCGTTGTGCTAATGTATCGACACAATCCGAATGCGTTTGGTCAGTTTTCCGTATGCCAGTTGATGTTTTTCAATTAAAATGACGTACTTTTGAAACAAAAGGCAGACACTTTGAGTTGTGCCGGCCACACCGCGCCTCGGATTGAGGCGGGGTTGACTCGTACACGTCACATATAACCCATGGATCGTTCTGCTAAAGTATCGACACAATCCGAATGTGTTTGGTCGGTTTTCCGTATGTAATTAAATTGTTGTCCATTTTAAGCCAAAGACAGACACTTTGAGTTGTGGCGGCCACACCACGCCTCAGATTGAGGCGGGGTTGACTCGTACACGTCACATATGACCCATGGATCATTGTGCTAAAGTATCGACACAATCTGAATGCGTTTGGTCGGTTTTCTGTATGCCAGTTGATGTATTTCACTTCAAATGACGTCCTTTTGAAACAGAAGACAGACACTTTGAGTGGTGGCGGCCACACCGCGCCTCGGATTGAGGCGGGGTTGACTCGTACATGTCACATATGACACATGGATCATTGTGCTAATGTATCGACACAATCCGAATGTGTTTGGTCGGTTTTCCATATGTACTTAAAATGTTGTCCATTTTATGAGAATTCTCTATACGGGGGGTTGTTCAGGGTCCAAGGAAGAGGGTGGGGGGGGCTGTCCGGGGGGGCTGTCTGGGGTCCAGGGAGGAGGGTGGGGGGGTTGTGCGGGGGGCTGTCCGGGGGGTGTTCGAGGGGTTGTCCGGGGTCCAAGGAGGAGGGTGGGGGGGGGGGCTGTCTGGGTGGCTGTCTAGGGGCTGTCTGGGGGCTGTTCGGGGGGCTGTCTGGGGTCCAGGGAGGAGGGTGGGGGGGGGCTGTCTGGGGGGCTATTTGGGGGGCTGTCCGGGGGCTATCCGGGGCTGTTCGGGGGGTTGTCTGGGTCCAAGGAAGAGGGTGGGGGTTGTCCGGGGGGCTGTCTGGGGGACTATCCAGGGGGTGTCTGGGGTCTAGGGAGGAAGGCGGGGGGGGGGGGGGGGCTGTCCGGGGGGCTGTCTTGGGGGCTGTCCGGCGGGGCTGTCCGGGGTCCAGGGAGGAGGGTGGGGGGTTGTCCAGGGTCCAGGAAGGAGGGGGGTTCCCAAACACACAACCACTAAAAGACAAAAACATCCATAAAAATAGATAATATATAAAAATAACTCAACTCCAATACTATACTACGAGTCTAGATAAAACCAACAACTAGAATAGATTAAATATCAAATCTCAGTAATATCTGTCAAAAATTTAATGGATCAACTTGTCCCACATCACCATCACCATCATCACCATCATCATCATCACCCTCGTCCTCGCCCCCATCATCGTCCTCGCCCTCGCCCTCCTCCTCGTCCTCACCCTCGTCCTCACCCTCACCACCCGCCTCGCCCTCCTCCACTCCCTCCTCTTCCGCTTCAGACTCCTCGCCATCATCATCATCAAGCTGTACATCGTCCTGACCACCACTAGAACTGCCACCTGGTGCACCGTATATAGAACGTATCGACGACATATACTCATCAAAAGCTGGGCTGGCCTCTGCTGTAAGTGTAGGACGTAGAACTTAAATAAATTTCATAAACACACTGTTTTCCCTAGCAGACTGTTCTTCCATCTCTGTGGCCCTTTTCTCAGCCTGTTCTGCCTGTGCCCTAACTTTCTGCAGCTCGGTGGCACTACATCTCGTACCTGAGGAGGGCCAATACCTCGTCGGGGCTATCCTAAGTCGGCAGTGTACTCTGCCAGAATGCTCCTCTCCCAACACCTGATGTAAGTGATCTGTTTGCCCAAAATTGTCTGGTTCTTAGGCATCGAGGGCCCCTAAAGCAGCCTGTTACAAATATAAATATATCAGTAAGTTACAAAATAGATATTAAAAAATAAATTCAACAGATTAAAACTTACAATCTGCTGCTGAGTCGCTTCGTTGACGGCACTTCCATCCTTTTTTCGTCTACTCGAGCAAAACAGTTTTGCTCGAGGCACACGTCCTTCAATTTTTTGTATTTTCTTCTACAATGACATTGAAAACTAAAGTTATATGAAAACTTTAGCAAACTATTAAATAATTGAAGAAACAAAAGAAAGTTTAAGTCGTAAAGAAAACTTATAAACAATTGTTATACCTGCTTCCTCTCATGATCAGGCATCGTAGTGCATCCCAGTGTGTGGAGGTATTTTTTTTGAATCAATGTTCTTTTTATTTTTTCCATATGATTCCTAAATAAAATTTTAAAATGCAACAGATAATATTAATGAAAAACATGAAATTTATTATTTAAATACCTCAAATGTTATTAATACCTTAAACTGGGTACTCGTCCAATGAGTAATCATCAGATGATACTACTCTATAGAACAATCATCCACAACTGGTACCACCTCTAACTCAGTGACAACTCTAGCACACCATCCCATATACAACTCATGCTTGTAGGATCTCCAAAGCTCGCCTAAATCCTTTAGACGTTTCGATCGTGCACCCTCACCATCGGTAAAATTAAATCGAAGCTGAAATCAAAATATTAATTCATATAAATACAAAAATAATTCATGGCATTAAATAGAATAGATTTTTTTACCCATATCTCTGCCCAAGCTCTATCCTTGACCTCATGCGGCAAATGTCTCCATGATAGCGGGCTAACGGGAATGATGTCGGAGTATTTGGCAAGCGTCACCAAAAAACTCCGACATTGCTGCCCTGTTTTCTCAACCATTTGGTTGTCTTAATTATAATCCACCATAACCTGTGTGCGGCAGTTCCACACCGAACGCATGCGTGTACACCCCCGCCCACACCTCCTGTCAGTAGATATATCTGTCATGAAAGAAAAACAAATATTTTATCAGAACATGTTATAATGAAAATAAATATTTCTATAAAAATTTGTTAGGGTTCTATAAATATACCTATGCCGGTCTGATCGCTGAGTGCTGCTGGATCCTCAGAAACTGATGGAACACCCTATGGTGGAACAGGAGTTGAATATGATGGAATATAGAAGCTCAGAGAGATAGAAGTAGAAGGAAAAGAAGATGGGACAGTTGTCTGACCGGATGCTGACTGAGGAGTGGGAATCATCATGGGATGTGAAAATGATGGGCCATAAGATGCAGAAGGTAGCGAAAACATGGGAGGCCTAAATATCCCGTGTGTCTCTAATGACACACCGTGATCAGAATGTGGGAAGGATGACATGTCAGTGGGAGGGGCAAGGTCTAGTCGGGTACGCGTAGCTGCTCGTCCACCTCTGGTACGAACCCTCCTCGTACCACCGGCCTGAGTACTAGGACCAGTACTAGGCTCCTCGTCGAATAACTGTCGACGTATAGGTGGATCCTACAAAAAATTTTACAAAAAAATTAATCACATGACATTATATATTCTTTAAATATATCAATTTGAAATAAAGTACTCACTATAGGCACTAATGGTGCAACACCCATCTTCGTCATTCGACGATTGTTCTCCATCATTTTTTTCCTTCGTCTCTCTTCAATTGGCTTCATTTCCTACTTTTGAAAACAAACATGTAATTAATTAGAAAAATAAAACTAATGTGTAACCCAAAAAATGCAATTCAAATAAAATTGCAACCAATAAACATTGAAAATTCACATAATGGTCAATTAAGCTATCAATTGTTTTAGAAGAGCTTGAATGGATTTAATAAATCATACAAGTTGTAATGTTCACCAAGTTAGAAATATTGTTTGACTATGTTTAAATACAGTTCAATTACAAATTAGAAAATTCAATTCAAATAAAACTGCAACCAATTAACATTGAAAATTCACATAACGGTCAAGTCAGCTACCAATTGTTTTAGAAGAGCTTGAATGGATTTAATAAATCATACAAGTTGTAATGTTCACCAAGTTAGAAATATGTTTTACTATGTTTGAATACAGTTCAATTCCAAATTAGAAAATGCAATTCAAATAAAACTACAACCAATAAACATTGAAAATTCACATAACAGTCAAGTCAGCTAAAACATATTTGTGATCAATACTAAATCAATTTGAATATTAACAACCTTAACAACCCAACTCGAGGTAAACCAAAAGAATTGAGAACATGGATGAATGATTCTATATATTTTCAACCACAACTTCAGGTTCACAATCAACTCTGACAATTGAGCTATTTGAGTCATCAAAAGAAATAAATGGATTGGTTTCAATGGCACTAGGGATAGTTTCAATTCCATCATCACCATCATCAAAAATATGTCTTGGAATTACTTCAACTATGACACCAAATTCCGGTCGAAGTTGGTCTTTGACATAAAAAACTTTTTTAGCCATTGATGCCAACACATATGGTTCTTCGGTAGCAAGAGTGTGAGTCATATTAATTACTCAAAATCCACAATCATCAATAAATGTGCCATGTCTCGTCATCGAATCAAACCAATGGCATTTCATCATTGTGACTCGTCCATGACAGTAATAATCCAATATTATTATTTTCTCAACAACTCCATAATAACCCACATTTTCAAATCGCGGTCTACTATCAGATGCACTGGCATAACAATATGTTGTGGCAGTAACCATAACACCATCATGTTGTGTTCTCATGTTTTTTGCTCGTTCAGTGACAATAAATTTGTACCCATTGATAACAATTGATTTACAGTCACGAACCACGGTATTAGGACCAAAAGCCAAAGCTCTTATTTCCTCAGAGACAGAGTCAGCAGACAAACTCAATACTTGCAATATAAATGACTATTAAAGTTAATTAAATATTGATATAATTATTTTAAGCATTAATTTTTTTATATCTTCAATTTTAACCAAGAAGAAAACTCTTTGCTATGCAAAGTCTCTCTCCTTCTCAAAGATAAAGAATGATGGTTCCTATTTATCATTGTTTTATGTTCCCTGTAGATAAAAAATATTAATAGTTTAACAGATATATATGTAAGATATACATAATCAATTTAGTTACCTGATATAGTCATTGAACAAATCACAGTTGAACAAAACTGTGCGATGTGTCATCTACCACTCTTCATGGATTAATGTCTTCAATGTATATGATCCAGGAATTCCTCCTATTTGAGGAAGTGATGGAAAATAGGGTTCAATTTTCTCATACTGCTCTTCTTCATTTCTCATTGGTCTGTTCAATCTTGTAGTAAGATCAGACAAATACATCAAGAAGAAATCCATACATTCTTGAGCCAAGTAACCGTTCACGATAGAACCTTCAGGATGATTTCTGTTTCTGACCTAAGACTTTAATGTGAACATATTTCTTTCAGTTGGATACATCCAATGAAAAGAAACAGGTCCTCTGAGAAGTATTTCAGTGGGAATATGGATAGTAAAATGCAACATGCATGTGAAAAATGATGGATGAAATATTTTCTCCAACTCACACAAAATTAATGGGGCATCTGTCAACATTTTTTGCAAGAAAGACTTGGAAAACTTTTTAGCACAAAGATCTCTACAAAAATGGCACAACCGAATAACAACCACCCATACATTATTGGACAAAAGATGACAGATTGCTATTGGAAGCAACTCATGTAGTAGAACGTGATAATCAAAAGTCTTAAAAGATTTTAGCTTCAACTCTCTTCTGTTGACCCGTTTAGATATGTTGCTTGAATGGACATCAGGAACTCTAATAGTCTCTAATACTTCCAGAAATTGTTTTTTTTTTCACAGGTGTCAACACATAAGAAGCACATGGAAGTTTCCATTTATTTTCACTGATACGTACAGGATGCAATTCTGGTCTGATGCCCCAATCCACCAAGTCACGCCGAGATCGTAAATCATCTTTTTTCTTCCCCTTGACATTTAGAAGAACCGAAAACAATATTTCACATATATTCTTTTCAATATGAATTACGTCTAAGAAATGATGTAACAAATTGGTTGACCAATAAAGAAAATCAAAAAAGATACTCTTCTTCCTCCAATTGTAACAAGTTTTAGTAGAAACATTATTTCTCTTTCCAGATTTCATTTGACCCTTCACGAATGAAAAACTGAAATCTTTCAATTCATTAAGCACGTCAGTTCCAGACATACGCTGAGGTGGATCATCGGTCTCTATTGTATTATCAAATCTTCGACGATTCATTCTATATGGATGATCCTTTGGAAAGAATCGTCGATGTCCCATAAAACTGAAACTACAGTGATGTTTCAGTCTTCTAGATCGTGTATTATTCATAACAACTGGACATGACAGTTTTCCCTTCGTGCTCCATCCAGACATCATTTCATAAGACGGAAAATCATTGATCGTCCACATAAGCGCATCACGCATCTGAAATATGTCTTTCGAACATGCATCGTATGTGCGCACACCCACATCACAAAGAAGTTTAAACTCTTTTATTAAAGGTTTCATGTATACATCAATATCAATGCCGGGATCAGAAGAACCAGATATGAGTATACTCATGAAAGTGAAAGGTTTTTTCATACACAACCATGGGGGAAGATTATAAATGTGTATAAAAACTGGCTATGTGCTGTGCGAAGTAAGCATCTTCCCAAACGGATTAAAAATGTCGCATGAAAGACCCAGCCTCACATTATGCAAGTCAGCTGCAAAATCAGGATGTCGAGCATCAAACCTCTGCCATGAAAATCCATTTGCATGATGAACAAACTCATCATTAGTCTTCTTTCTCTCAGTATCATGCCATCTCATATTTATTGACATGTCATCAGACATAAAAATATTATGAAGTCTGGGGATCAATGGAAAGTGCCACATTACTTTTTGTGGAATGCGGGATGGTGTTCCATCAGATTTTGTCTTCCAGCAGGATGTTCCACATTTTATACAATCATTTCGTTCAGCGGTTTCCTCCTAGAATAAACTGCAATCTTTCGGGCAAGCATGAATTTTTTTTCTTGAAAATCCATGTTCCTCAACTAACTTCCATGCCATATAGTGGTTTGAGGGAATATCTGCATCATCTGGAAGTAAATCCTTCAAGAGGGTATGAATGTAATCGATTGTTGTATTAGAAATTCTATACATAGTTTTCCCATGAAACTATCGGATTAAAAATTCCAGCTTTTTCATTTTATCGCATTGTCGATATACTGGAGTTGTGGCAACATCATTCAATTTTTTCACCCTATCAATATCATCATTTTCACTAGATGCATCAGCTGTCCTCATATTGATGTCTTCTTGAGTCGAAATCGTTTCTTTTTCATGATGACGAATAAACAGAAACCGATCATCTCACAAATTCTCCATTCCAGTCCTTTCATTTTGATCATCACCAATTTGAGATTTTATTTTCTCCCCATTGTGATACCACACAAAGTAGTTTGCTTGAAAACCATTTTTGGTTATGTGGTAGCTGACTTCTTCACAGCTCAACCAAGGTCTACCAACACAATTGGAACATGGGCACTGTATGCGACCACTATCTGAAGCATTGTGAAATGCAAAATCTATAAATCTCTCCAAATTGTTTTGAAAATCTCTTGAGATCCGATCAGTTTCATACATCCAACTTCTATCCTTTATGTATAAAGAATTTATATAAGTCATTTTGTCATAAACAATTCAATAGGATTGAACTTTAATAGAAAATACATTTAAGTAAATGATAAAGGAAGAAGATAGTCAAGGTATCAACTACACATGTGAAAAAAACATACAAATGTGTTATTTAAAAAATGTAAAACCAACAAGAAATTAATGTGTTATATCACATCACAGCATAACCATCCCATAACCATATTAGTAGGGTATCATGAACATGAATAACATCAACCTTGTTCCATCCTCCTACCCTACATAACCCCAACCACATGCCACATCTTATTATAGCCTTATCACATCACACCTCACCGGAAAACACTAGGGAAATCATAGTACATCTCACCTGAAGACACATGGACAATCACATCGCATCTTTCCTAAAAACACATGGTCAATTAATTTTGAAGGAAGAGTAGGGAAGACATGGTAGCTATCCAACCATATAACCACAATCCTAGATATTAGAAAAAATACCCATAACTCAAAACCTCTGATCGTTGGTAAGTTTATCCAACTCTGGTTGGGAATGTGTAGAAATAACATAAAAATACATGATATATAGATAGCACAAAATACTCAACCTATGGGTTCACATTAACTACATAATCAAACACTTCACTACTACCATAAAACACATAAACCACACCCCCACCACACAAGACGCGTAGAATTTCTCACTTTCATTTATAAGCCACTTCATTCATACTTACATTGTCCATTCATTTAATGTTAAATTAATTAAATCCATTTAACACACATCCATTTCTATTCCATCTCATTTATTTAATATATTGTTTCTTGGTTTTAACAGCATAATTTATTCCATAGATAACCAGGAAACTAATAAAACCACTACACAATAACTCACCATCTCACAATAACCATTGACACCATGTTACATCGACCAACCATCTCACCAAAACAACCACATATCACAACAAAAATATTGCACATCACAAAACACCGCACAACCAAAACCACCGCACAACCAAAACTATGAATCTTCAAAATTAGAACACAATAAAGAGACACCATGCCCTTATAAATGTAAATGTGTAATGAAAACATTAATTGGACATACGCCGATATAGGGATTTGACTACACAATTCGTGGAACAATCAAATTTTTTTACAGAAACCCTAAAATATGGGAATTTAGAAATCATTTGTAGAAGTATATTCTTTTAACAGGTGGAACCAAAATATTGGAATCTAACCTGGTGGCTGGTGATCCGATGGAAGATGTGGGGATTGGGAAGTGATTCTGCCGAGCAATCTCTTCTAGAGAGCTTCTGGAGACGAGCAGAAGGCTCTGGATCCGCTTCTGAATCGTGGGGAGGCCACTGGGTATTTGTGGTTTTTTCCCAACGGTTCATAAAAACCATTGGGAAAAATAAGTTTTTCCCACCTTTTCCCAACGGTTTTATGAAACCGTTGGGAAAGACTGAATTTTCTCCACTTTTCCCAACGGTTTCATAAAACCGTTGGGAAAAGTCTCTTCTAAAAGGTATTTCCCAATGGTTTATATAAACCGTTGGAAAAGACAGAATATACCAATGGTTTCTTTGAACCGTTGGTAAACAATTGTTGGGAAAACTCCCATTTCCAGTAGTGAAAGGTTAAAGCATTACCATCAGTTATGTTGATACCCCTATCACTTGTGGTTGGACCATGAAGATCAGGAAATTACTTTGAGATTTGTGGAATACCTATTAGGATGTTTTGACTAGGTATACAAGTTTTTAGGTTATATAGAGATAAGTAACAAAACATGAACACTGGAGTTTTTACAAGGTTTATCTATACTTTATGAGTGAATTATTCTTGATGATTAGTGGGTGGTGTCCCATGTAACACAACTTAAGTTTTATTATCAATGAAATACATTCAATGCAGGAAGATGGTCATTGAATCCATTGCATTGAGGAGAAATATCAACAATGAATTTATACAATTATAAATGATCATTTTACATCCTCTCCAAGTTCCTTCAATCCATTGATGATGTATGTACCCTATTATTCTCTAAAAAATGACCATTTTATTTTCTGAATACTCTATAGAATTTTTGGGTAACTATATCTCAGTTTTCTCCACATTAAAATCCAAATATTCATAGAGTCTAAAAAATAATGGCATAATACATGGTATTACAGAGTAATCATTGGTCATCCTTAGATCCAAATATATTTCATCAAATATTATTTAAAACTCTACAATATCTTCAATAAAATATTCCATATTCTACACTAATCTTAAAAATATAATGAAAAACCCATAAAAACCTTATTGTGTAGTAAAAAATAATTATAAAGTGAATCTTTAACATCTGATTCTAGTAGATTTAGAAAATTCTATATTCTGTCAAGTAAGGTGCAATTTAAATTATCTATAGTGTAAGATGATGCATGATTTCTTTATAATGACCCAAGATTTTATCAATGGAATTTCCCTTTTTTATAATTAAGTCATAAAAAACATGAATCACATAGAGAACTCAATAATAACTTTATTCTTGTAAATGAATAATGAAATAAGTGGTATTTTTAGAAATTAAAGAACCTATAACAATGGAATAGTAACCTAACAATTAGAATAGTAATATGACCATTAGGAATAGTAATATGACCATTAGGAATAGAAATCAAACTATTAGAATAGTAACCCTACCTATTAAAGTATAAATAAAATTTAGTTCTCTTATAAATGAAAATATGATATAATCATATCATGGTATATGTAAATAAATATTTTAAAAATGATAAATTAAGTGTTGATATTTTTGTAAAATGTAAACGTTATTTACAATTTTATAATTAATATAATGATTTAGAAGAAAATTTATTTTCATAAAATAGATTCATAAATTAATATTTTGTTGTATTATAATTTTCATATAATTTTATGAGACCTTAATTAATTTTTCAAAGGGTTATAAAATAGGTTATAATATTAAAATCAGTATTTTTTTGAATAAATGATAATTTTATTTAAAAAATAAATTTATGATATTTATAAAATTATTTTCATAAAATTTATTCCATTTTTTAAATCTACATGTTGAAAAATGGTTAGGGTTAATTTTTGGTATTTTTCTAAAATAGTTGAATTTTGGTGAATAATGAAATACGATAATTTACAGTATAAGATAGATACATGAATTTTTGATTCATGGATGATGTATGGATGATGTAAGCACCCATTATATAGAATTATACTTAACTATTTACTGTATTTAGTCTTTGTAATCAAGACTATTGATAGTCTTGAGCCAAAATAATAAATAAATGAATATAATAATAAAAAAATACTCTCTCCTCCCCCTATAAATATCATCCCTTATCCTTACACCTTCTAAGCATTGTAGATTTTTTAAATTCTACCAAATTCACTTCCCAAGACTCTTACCCACATCCAAGTGAGACTTGTATCAACAAAATACCAAACCCAAGTTCCTTAAGGAGGTTCTCAAGGAGACAACATTCAAGAGGGAAAATTCTCAATATTTCTCTTTTAATTTATTTTTATTTTCTTATCTTCTCCTAACCTACCCTATAAAAAGTGGAATTATAACTACAATATCATATATATATATATACTATAATTTTATTTTTAATGTAATATCCATCATCAAATATCTCCTCTTCTCCTTTTATTCTAAAAATGAAAACATCGTCTATGATATCTCGGTTCACCACCCTCATGGACAATGAGTTTTCATTTTCTATTACCGCCTCCAAGTCTAGTAATAAAACCATTATTATGGTTAAAAAAAGATTTTAATATGTATATTATTACTTTTTTAATGTTCTGGAACTAATTTATTGACATAATATTAAATAAAATGAAACAAGTTCGTGATGGTCATAAAATCCGCCAAAATCAACTAAACATTTATCATTAATGTTTTATCAAATGAATCATCTTCATAACAAAAAAATAAATGATACATGAGACAATTTAAACTTACATAAGTTCATTAATAACATATAATTTCACTTTTGGAGAATTATTCCCATTTTATAATAACTTCTATAATTATACACAAGTAAACTGACCATGAAACCATGAAAATGAACACTCTCAAAACAAAAAAATTGAACTCTAAACTCATAAAAATGGCCATAAATGAACTTAATAAAATTATAATAAATAAAATACATGTATAATAGGTTTTGAATTATTTAATAAATGAGTCTAATTTTATTATCCAGGATATTAATTGCAAGTGCAGAACACATTCATACATAATGTTTGAGGATTCTTGAACCAAACTCCCTTTCTTTGGGTTATCCCTCCTTCTTGCAAAATTTCAATGTGGATATTCATTTAATGATCCTTAAATATAATTTTATTGTTCTTAATTTTTTATTTTAAGGGATATACATGTTTCCAACTTGGTTTTATGACAAAAATAAATATTTTCCAAAAGAACCCCTCTTTCCAAAGCACATCTTTAACTCCTCTTGAGTTGTTTCTTCTTAACTAAAAATTAGTGATTATTATAACAAATATTTTATTACATTTTTAAATTTGGGATCCACAAGTTTATTTATGAAATAATTATTTATTAAATACTTATGAAACCCATTCCTTTCCATGGTTCAATTCATGACTATGATTGTAATACGTTCTATGTGGCATGCATGATTATGTAAATATTATGATGTGACAGGTGAGACCAGAATTATATAGCCCCCCAATGCTTTGGATAATGTGATTTATCTCATGATATTATGTGTATTATTCATGAAAATTATGATAGATTTATTCACAATTATGATGTTTTTATTATTAACATATGTTATACGTGAACATGATGCTAGATTTGTACACAACTATGTGTGGTATTTGAACACTGAGAAATAATGTTTCATTCTTATACATTGCCACATTCCATGACTTTATCCAATGTTTCCATCATGATTGTGATGATGATCATATTCTTATGTTATGATGATGATAATTATTCTCACACATGTTTTATTGATTCCTACCCCCTATTTATCCTCTTACTGGGCTTTTAACTCACCCCTTTTATTTGATGTATATCCTCAAGTGACTATGTGTACTAAAGATAATGTGAGTTTTAAAAGGATAAAGAAGAATATTTTAAGTAAATGTTTTTTGTTTTATTATTTTTTAAATTATGTATATGCCTAATTTTCCTAATACAATAAACCTTTGGATCCTCGATTGTAGCAATTTTCTGTTGTTTATCTTAAAAATGATGTAATAGTCATCTAAGAAAAGTAGGGTCACTATATTCATCTTAGTAATAAATAGTTATTTATCCAACTCAACTTCCACAAAACTCCATATTTATATAATTTTTTTGAATCATCTTCTCAAACCATGACAAATAATTAAAACATAATTATTATATAAAATCGAGGCTATGATATCTATGTATGTCATACATCCTTGATTCTTATCATGGAATTATCCACAAAAATTCTCACTAAATAAACATGAAACAAAATAAAATTATTATAGAATTATTTTCATATGTATTTGGAAAATTTTACCCAGTCACAAGAATTACATTATAATGATGTCTCTTTCATGGTGTAGTTTTTCGAACTCCTTTAATACTTCATTATGTACCCTCATGCATAAATCCATTAAAAATATAATAAATCCATGTTCATATTGATAGTAAATATTATATAATAGCAAGTTCATTTATTAAGAATCAACCACTCAAAAAATCAAGTCATATCATGCTCTTAACGTGATAGTTATCTAAATACCACATCACATGATATAATAATGTTTGTAAGAGTACTCCAACCCTTAGTGTAAAGAATAATATTTTTTTAAATAAGTCTAATTGATGGATATTCAATCACCCATTTGTATTTGTTAAAAATATGAATTGAGATCCAGTATAAATTTTAGCTACCATCATTTCCTCATATATCCCCCTCATGGTAAGTCCCCCAAACTTATTTTCCCCCTTTGTCTACTCTTACGATGATAATGAATTATCTCCTTTTGATAGAAAAACCCCATGATATTCTCCCCATTTTCAATAAATTCAAAGGAATGAAATATGGAAAATATAAACCATGTACTCATAGAGATTTTTGGAGATAATTCACTCCAAAAAACACTCACAAATTCTAAAAGGAATCCTTTTACAACTTTATCTATTATTAAAACAAACTTAAATTTCAGATCAATAAAATAAACTCTCTTTATGACGTGATATTTGAAATCAACATGTTTAAACCTCAAATATTTATTTGTATTATTTGAATAATTAATTACAATTTTGTTTTTACACTCAATAACCAATTCATATATGACTTCCAATCTCATGTCTTCAAGCAATAATTTTATCCAAATAATTTGAGTTATAGCTTGTGATTACTTAATATACTTAGATTATGTTGTGATTAAATTGTATACTTTTTTCACTTTAGAGTACAAAGTAAAACATCTTTCAATAATAATGAATTATCCTCTAGAATTTGACATTTGGTATTCAATGTCACCTTCCCACTCTACATATAAAATATATATAGATATATAGATTTATCTTTTTCGTCCCTCAATCCATACTTCATAAGTCCTTTGAAATAGAATAATATTATCTTCTCTTACATAAGATACAACTCATTAATATTTATTTAAAATTGAGCATAGTCTTGAATCCATCAAGTAGAATAATATATTGATCAACCACTCAAAATCCTTTTGTTTCACATAATTTCTTCCATTATCTTGTGAAAATTTAATCCCAGTAGAAATAAGATTATACACTTCTCTTAATTATTTTTTCCCAAATCTCTTAAATGAATCATGATTATATTTTTCTTGTTAAGTAAACATGTAATATAGAATATTAAATACTTTAAAACCCAAGAAAAATTCTATCTCTCCAATAATTTATATTTAAAAGTGTTTTTTTATTGCGAAGTAAATTATTCAAAATATTTCACTTCATCTTTGGAAAAAATATTCCACAAACATACACTATCATAATGATTGAGTTACTATTGTTTTATTTGACATAGATATTGGTATCCACCTTTCCTCTCTTAAACACTATTATCTTAAATATTTTATTTAATTTTGAATAACATGCTCAAGGTTCTTTTTTAATCGCATGATGATCTTTATTCAGCTTACACACTCATGTGAAATCACTGTTAATGAAAAATACCTATGGTTGTTCAATGTACGCCTTGTCATAAAGATCTCAATTTAATAATTCAAAAATTATGTACATTTGAATTATTTTAAATTTATTTGACTGCATATTAGAAGAAAAATTCTTATCATTTCAATCCTTATAATTAGAGAAAATATCTCATCGAAATTAGTACCCTCAATTTGAGAATATCCTTTGAAAACTAGATGAGCTTTGTTCTATGAAACTTGTCCTTTCTCATTGAGATTATTTTAGAAAACCCATTTCATCTCTATCACATTATTTTTATTGGTATGTGACACCAAATCCCATGTATCATTATTTTTAATATGATTTAATTTATCCTTAATATAAAATATAAAATCATTATATTTTAAATAATATTTAATAATTTTTTTATTCCACTTGAGAAAGTAAAATTATATGATTGTAATTCACGATGGTTTTTCATGTTTAGACTATAATACTACTATATCTAATGATATTTATAGATTCTAAATATTTTTTAAGTCTTGATAACTGAAATACACTTTGTTTTGTGGCTTATTAATCACATTAAATTTCTAAATTCACTTTCTTATTATGTGAACATGTTTTAAGAATTAATATAGTACCCTATTGATCAATTATTTCTCTATGATATTATTAAATATAATTAACAATATAAATTATGTTCATGAATTAATATAATTCTCCCGAAAAATAACATCAAATCTATCAATGATATTATTAAAATTATTATTATAAAACCTATATATCCTTTCTCCAGGCGTGAAACAAAAAAAACCTCAGTCAAATAATTCATTGAATTTTTTAAAGTGGCTTATTTATAATGATCCAAATTTTTATTACATGACTATCACATCATTTTTAAGATAAATAAAAATTATAGCAATACATTATGGGATCAAAAGTTTTAATATATTAAGAAAATTAGGTTTATAAATCACTTGTACATAATAAAAAATAAATATTATTTAATTCATTTTTCATATCCTTCTATCATGTTATCCTTAGTACATGAAATCACTGTAAGATATACATCAAATTAAGGGGTGAGATAAATTCCCAATATGGAGAGGAATATCATATAAGGAATAAGAGACATGAATCAATAATACATGGGAGAGAATAATCATCATCATCATCGTATCATAATCATGAGATCATTATCATAAGTATGAGGGAATCATTTTAAAAGGGAATGAAATATGGAATATGGATACTAATGAAACATCATAACATAATGGTCAAATAGCACATATAGTTATGAACAAATTTAACATCATGTTCATGCATAACACATGTGCATAATTCAAAATATCATAATCATGAAAAAATATAAAATCATTTTCACACATAATACACATAATATCATGTAATATATCAAATTTCCCAATTAATTGAAGTGATATATAATTTTGGGCCCACTTATCATAGTATAAAATGCTCATAAACATGGATGCCACATGGAAATAGAATATATAACAATCATAGTCATGAAATAAACCCATGGAAAGGAATGTGTTTCATAAATTTTTTGTAAAGAATAATTTTATGAATAAATTTTAGGGTGTCAAAATGAACAAGGGAAATATTTTTTTTTCATAAAACATCATCATTATTTAGTGGAGAAGAAACAACTCAAGAGGCATCAATGAGATGTTTTGAAAATTAATGTCTCTTTGAAAAATACTTATAAGAGACATAAAACATTTCAATAGGATAGAAACATGTAAATCCCTAGAAATAAAAGGGAAATAGTAATTAAATTAAATTTTAATGAAAATAGAGGAACATATATACTGAAAATAATGCGAAATTGGAGATAACCCAAAAAGAAAGAGTTGGGTTTAAGAATCCCCTTACTTTAGATCCCGGTTTATTTTATCAGTTTTCCACCTATAATATAATAATATTATCTTTATTAAAACATATAGATAGAATTTAATTATGTTAATTTTTGTATCTGTTGATAAATTATAATAATTGGATTATATTTCTCAATTACCATTTTGAAGTGTGAAATGTTTTGATATAATATTTTCAATAAAATATGCTATCTTGCTTATATTTAATTATCTAGATTTATCACTACCTATAAATTATTAAGATTAAATATAGAATATAATAAATAAATAAATTAATAAATTAATATAATTTAAATAATATAGTAAAATAACCTATAATGGTTGTGATAATTAGAGAGCTTGAAACATCCTCGTGGGTGGTTAACTGACCGTTGACAGGATATTGTCAAAAGAGGAGGAAAGATAAGTATAAAATATAAGTATGTCATAAATATAATCATTATAGTAGGTTAAAATCATTAATATAAATTTAGTATAATACTTTATTAATTTTATAAGGTTTTGGTTTGAAAGTAATGGAGAAAAGGTGTAAGATAAGAGGAAAATGGTAGAAAAAGTTTATGAAAACGTACCATCTTCTTGGTGTTGTGTATTTTATATGGCACTAAAATCCTTAAATTCATGGAGTTGAGTGACTCCAAAAAATACCTAATTATTATAAGGGTATTAATAGAGGGAATTTGGCTATATTTTTTTCTTTGGTAAGTGAGGGAGAAGTGGTTTTCCAAGGGTATGAAGATGAGGTATTTATACTTGAGGAGATGGGTGTTTTTAGGATAAAACATTGAATAAAATATAATTTCCATGGTAAACATTATAATAGTGATATTATTGAAATTTTATTCCATATTTTAATAAAATAAAAATAATTATAGTGCTTTTAAATATTCTAAAAACAAAATTCATCAGTTTATTAAAAAGTGAAGTGGAAAAATGAAAAATTAATATTTATATGGAATGCTTTACCATTTTAGACTTTGGAAAACACTTTTTAGGCTTGAAAATTTAATTTCATGAATAATTTAACTTATTAAAAATGTTTTTAGTTTATTATAAAATTATATAGTTGATTAGGTAATTATTACATATTTAATGATGCATTTTAAATAGACTGGTTATGTAAATACTATTTTTTACTATTTACTTAAAAATTAAAGTATTTTAGAAAATTACCAAAAAAGTAATTATCATATAATTTAAATTTTATGATTATCAAAATGAAATTAATTTTACCAAAATATTTTAAAACATATCCAATTTTAATTATTAACAAAAAAATAGGATTTTTATGAAATACATTAAAAAAAATTATTAAAAAAGTACTTATAATTTATTTCAATTTTTAATCATGGTATTTGTTTTATAGAATTAAAATATTTATATTTTATTAAATTACTCAGGATTAATAATATTTATATACTATTTTATTATCTTTAGGTCCAATTACCATTCCAACAGTTATGTTACTATTCCTAATTGTCAAGTTACTATTCTCAATGATTAGGTTACTATTTCAAAGGTCAAATCACTTCATATAAATACTTATTAATTAATTCATTAAAAATTTACCTCAATTTATATCAAGGTTACATATTTTTCATTTATAAAATTTTGATCAGTTTACTAATATTATATATTTTTTACAGTGTTGTTTATCACTGTGATGATTCTAGATGATCAAGATGATCCAAATTTTCCAAATCTTGTACTTTTATTTTTTTCTATTTATTTACCCATCATAATATCTGAAATTTTCATGGATATATTTATTATATAAAAATAATATTCTCATTTAATTAAATAAATCATTATGTGTTGCATATTTTTAAACAATATTATATACCTAATTATGATAAGTATTATTTATTGGGAAGGAAAATTCAATATATGTAAAATTTTAGGATGTTACTTTATTATACCATTTATAAATTTCATCCTCTAAATTTTAATTCATATCCCTGAATAATAATATATGGGAGCACTTCCTTTTCTTTTCCTCCTCAAGTTCCCATATTGCTTCTTCATACATGTGATTTTTCTAAAGTGATTTAACGAGGTGAGTTATCTTATTGCATATAAATTTATCTCTATGGTCTAATATATTTACTATATTCTCATAATATGTGAGGCCATGATCTATTTTTACCACCTCTTTATTAGGTACATGCGAAGGATTGGGTTTATACTTCCTCAAGATAGGTACATGAAACACATCATGAACTTGAGCCAGATTTGGTGAAAGTGCTAGTTGATAGGCCACTACTCCTATCCAATCAAGGATCTCAAAGGGGTTCATTTACCAAGGTATAATCTTTAATTTATTTACAAACTACATTACTCTCTTATATGGTGATATTAAAAGGAGCAATTTTTCTCCTACTTCAAACTCTAGGTCCCTTTGATGGTTTTCAACATTGATCTTACACTGACTTTGAGCAGATTTTATATGCCACTAGAAGGATTAAACCTTTTCTATCATCTATTGTACAAGATAGGGTCAAAGGAGATTTCATTCACTAATTTAATCCTAATATGTCATATTTATACACAAATTCCCATATATATATTTATATGGAACCATTTGAATACTCGAGTGGAAGATATCATTGTATGAGAACTCAACTAGTGGGAGATATTGATCCCATCCTATTTTAAATTTCACTGTGAAAGTAGTCAACATTTCCTTGAGTTTCTTAATAGTCCTTTTAGATTTTCCATTAGTTTGGGGTGATATTTCATACTAAAATTCAATTTAGTATTCAAAGAAAGACAAATAATCTTCTATAATTTATGGGTAAACCTTGTATCATGATCAAAGATGATCAAAATTGGTGCCCCATGTAGATTCACAACTTACTTTATGTATATCTTGAATTTTTTTTCAAGAGATAAATATTATTGATTAGAGATGAAGTGGGTAGTATTAGTGAGTCAATCCACCACAACCCATATCACATTGGTTTATTTATATGTCTTTGGGAGACTAGAGATAATGTTCATAGTGATTTTATCCAGTTTTCATGTGGGTATGAGCAATGGTTGTATCATCCCATTGGACTTTTGTCGCTCTGATTTCACTTACTAAAATATCAAGAACTTTGAGGTGTACTAAAATATATCATTATTCATTTTTCTCACTAAAAGTGATCTCTAAGATCATGATAAATCGTGGTACTTCCAATATGGATGGAGAAAGATGAGCTATGTGTATTATCCAATAGATTTTTCTTTACCTCAAGTGATGAATGCACACCAAGTATAGTTCCAAACTGAATGGCACAAGATTTATCTATGTGGAATTCGTAAATCTTACCTTCATTTACTACTTATAACTTCTTTTGAAGATCCAAATAATCCCTTAATTCCTCCTTGATCTTCTCTTAGATAGATGGATGGGAAATCATTTGGGTAAGGTAGGATTTCTTCCCTACCATTATGATTTCTAGATATATCCTTTTCATATCCATGAAGTTAGGGTCATTCTCAATCTGTATCATGGATATTATAGTAGTTTTTTTCTACTAATAGCATAAAATATCTTATTTTACTTTCCAGGATGGTAGTGAATATAAAAATAATTGTCCTTGATAAAATTTAATTACCTTTGTTGATGCATTGTGATCGATTTCTATGTGAATATATAATTTAGACTCTTGTGATCTGTATATATGACAAACTTATCACCATAGAGGTAGTTCCACCAAATATTAAAAGTAAAGATAAAAAATATTAATTCTAGATCATGAATCAAGTATTTTTTCTCATGGATCTTCAATAGTTGTGAGCCATAAGATATCACCTTATAATTCAACATGATTACACAACCCAAGCCTTTATTTTAGGCATCACTGCATATCACAGACCCTTCTCCACTTGAGAGTAGTATGAGTATAGGTTAAATAATTAGCCTATTCTTAATATCGTTAAATATTTCCTTAAATTATTCCATATATAAATACTTTACCCCTTTCTATTTTAACTTAATTAGTGGGATATAAAATCATGATAAATTTCTCACAAATCATCAATAATAAACCACTAATCCAAGAAAACAATAGATTTCCATGATACTAGTGGGACTGGGCCATTATTCAATTGCCTTTTTCTTTGAAGGGTCCATAGAAATTCCTTAATTATGATCGCATTACCAAATAATGTGACTTTATACATACAAAAATCACACTTTCTGAATTTAGCATACATATTCTACTTTCTTTTTGTTTCCAGCACAATCCTTAGATATTCTTCACATTACTTATTTCTCTTAGAGTAGATGATAATTTCATTAATAAAAACTACCAAAAATTTTACAATGTAGTCACTAAAGAATCTATTCATCAAGTCTATGAATATTTCAAGGGAATTAATATGTCCAAATGGAATCACTATGAATTCATAGTGTCCATATCATGTATGGAAGGATGTATTTTGAATATATTCCTTCTTTAACATTAGCCGATGATATCTAGAATGAAGATCCACATTTGAGAAGTATAGAGCTACTTGTAGTTGATTGAACAAGCCATTAATTATTGGAAGTGGATATTTTTTCTTTATGGTGATCTTATCGAGCTCTCGATAATCGATGCACAACCACATTGATCCATCCTTTCTCACTACAAAAAATGACTATATTAGAGAGGGTTATTTTTTTACTTTAGAAGGGGTTATAACCCCTATAAACACATTAGTTTTGGTTATGAGGAATATTAGCTAATGTGCCTGCCTACTGTTATTAGAGGTGGTTTTGAGGAACCACTGGTAAAGTGATGACTAATTTAACGGTGGTTGTATTAGAAGGGGTTAAACCCCCCTATAATTTCACTATAGAATCTCAGTTTAGAGGGGGTTTTAAGCCCTATAATTTATCTGTCAAATTAGTGGTGGTCAAAAACCACTACTAATTGAGTTATATGAGTCATATTAGAGGTATTTTGTTAACCACCTCTATTTAATATTAAATTAGAGGGGGTTTTAACCCCCTATATATGAGCCATATTAGAAGTGGTTTAGAAACTGCCTCTAATAATTTATTTGGTTTTTACCCCCTACAATGAGACCTCCCATTCCACTATCCCCCCTCTTTAGTTCCCATATTCACCTGCCCTCTCCCATCCCCGCATCACCCTCCCACAATTCATGTGTCACTGTTCCCCTGTCCCTCAAATTCCTTACTATGTCAAAATTTGGAATAGTTGGGTTTCAAATCGCATGTCTACAGTGTGAAATGTTAGCCACTCTACCACCATGCCATTTTAATTTTGGTAATATATTTGCACATTATTATATATATATACATATTATAAAGATAATTTAAATAAATATTATTTTAATAAATGTTTAAATACATATAAATATATAACCTACATATATATTTATATAAATCAATATATACATTTTTATGTTACGTATTTATGTATTTATATTATAATACATTTATATTATATTTAATTTATACATTTATATAAACTATATATTTTATATGTGTATTTACATTCATTTGAGTAAATATATTTTATAATTCTATTTATGTAATGTATATACATATATATTTGTATATTTATAAATATATTCATGTAAATTATTGATATACTTAAATAAATATTTATATATTATGTACATGTTTATTTATAATATATATATAATTATTTATTTAATATATTTATATAATGTCTTTAAAAATATATTAATATATAGTCTTTAAAAATATATTTATATAATATATTTAAAAATATATTTATATAATGTATTTCAATACATATAATTTTTATTATGTACATTAATATATATTTATTTGTATAAATTGTATAATGTTATATATAATTAATATATAATGAATATTATATGAAATACATATATATGAAATACAATTTATTCAAATATTATATATGAAATAAAATTTATACAGATATTTATATAATTTTATATGAAATATAATTTATAAAAATATTTATATAATGTATTTCAGTACATATATTTATTATTATGCACATTAATATACATGTATTTCAATAAATATAATTGTATAATATTATGTACATTAATATATATGTATTTTAATAAATATAATTGTATAATATTGTGTACATTAATATATATTTATTTGTATAAATTGTATATCATATAATATTAATTATATATAATATAAAGGCATAAAAATATTATTTAAAAATATATTTATTATTATTATAATATAAATTATAAAACCTATAATCTTGAGTTTTTAAATGACTTGTTTTTAAATAAATTATATTTATGTATATATTTATATAATATGTTTATGATTTTATATTATATATAATTAATATTATATGAAATACAATTTATAAAAATAAAAATATATAATTTTATATAATTTTATATAATTATATGTATGTATAAATATATATACAATTAAATAAATTCATATAATTGGAAATATATAACATAATTAAATGATATATTTATATTTACTAAATTAATTTATAATTAATATGGTATACATAAATATATATAAAATAATTATATAATATATATAAATTTATATATCATAAAATATTTATAATATAAAGATATAATATATACTTATATTTATATTTAATTCTGTCTATATGATATTTATTTGTATACATAATATAATATAAATGTATTCATACATAAATACACAGTAAAAATGAATTTAATATAATATATGTATAATATAAATCATAATATAAATGTATTGTATTGATAAAAACATATTTAAATTTTATATATTTGAATAAATATATTTATAATTACATTTATATTATGTATACCAATATTTATATATGTATATATTTTTATTTATATGTATAATAATTTATTTAAAGTATTTATATAACTTCTATATATATATATATGTTTATAATGTATTTAAATACATTTATATAATGTGTTTAGGTAATATATATATATATATATATATATAGACACACACACACACATGTGCACACACACATATATATTAGAAAACTTGAATTTATATGAGATTTATTAAAAAGAGTTATAGGGGGTTAAAACCCCCTCTAATCAAATGGATTAGCGACGATTCATGAACCCCCTCTAATGTAATATATTAGAGGGGGTTCAAAACCCCCTATAATTTCTTAAATTATAAGGGGTTCAAAACCCCCTCTAATCTAAGGTATTAACAACCGTTCATGAACCCCCTCTAATTTAAGAGATTAGAGGGGGTTGTGAATCCTAACTAATTATTAAAATAACGGTGGTTTTAACACAACTGCCTCTAAAATACAACCAAATATTACAAAACAGAATGCTAAAAATTTTATATGGGGTTTTAAAACCCCTCTAAATTCAATTATTAGTGGGGGTTGTTCATAACCCCCTCCAAAATGAATTTAGAAGGGTTTTTCATAACCCCCTTTAAAAAAGTGCTGCTAATCTAATGTTTTTATAGTATCTCTTGACAAAGTGAACCGGTGCACCCCATGGGGATGCACTATAATATATGAAACCTTTTTCCAAATTCTCTTTAAGATACTTCTTTAACTCATCTAGTTCAATTGAGGCCATCCTATAATGGAATTTGGATATAGGATTGGATATGGGTATGAGTTTTATTGATAACTCTATCTCACAATTTGGGTGAATGTCAGACAACTATTCGATAAATATATTAGTATATTTTTTCAAAATGGGAATTTCCTCAAGGTTGATTCTTTCCTTTGATTCAGCCATTTGGGAAAGATATGATTCTTCACTGGGTATCAACACCCACACTATTGAGGGATTTTCCAAAGTATATTCATGATCTTGCTTTCATTTGAATAAGATAATGAGATGGTTTTTATTATAGAAAGAGAATTCATTTTCCCGACAGTTGCTGTGATCTCTATATAACAAGATCCAATACATGCTTGATATAGTATCAAATTCCACCAAGGTAAGGATTATGAGATTCAATAGAAGAATATTCTTATAGATTCTAATAAAAGAAGAGTCCAACACATGGGTTTCCATGATTGCACCACCAAGTGTTTTTATAAATATCTATACTTTAAGGTATTAGGGATGTGATTCAATAGTTCTAGAAAATTTTTTGGATATAAGGGAATATGTAGAACCAAAATCAAATAATTTTTTTTCCATTATTGAGTAAATATAAAGTATACCTTGTACTAATTAATTTTTATGTTCACCTCAACAGTGGTGATGGGATAATATTTCCCCTGCTCCTTTATATTTGGTGTTTACTGGTGTTGATTACCCTTAAAGACCCATAGTTTAGTGAATTGTTCTGTATAGTACCCTTACTCCTTACAATTTAAGCATTGAACCATGGACGATGCATTGAGATCTACCTTAATTTCCTTTATCATGTTGGTTAGCTTCTCCACATCTCTTAAAAATTTATGAGCTTGATGGACTTCTCTCTAACACTTAAAGAATCCCCTCGTCCTTTTTAGGAATTTCCAATGATGTTCCCTTCCACATATTTTACATGTGGGTGGTTGGATATTCTTTCCTCATTTTTTATTCGATCCCCCAGCTTGAAACTCCATTATTCTATTCTTATCTCCATATTTGTGGGACCATTCTCAATAATATATTTCTAATTTGAGATCACATGTCACAAACCAATCCCCAAAAGATGTACCCCTCCTGGGACGACAATGTGAGAAGGGAGATAATGACCCCGGATCATGCCTCTAGTAGGCCCCGGGTTGGAGACTAGCACTGAGGGTATAGTAAACACACAAATGGGAGGCATTACACTCTAAGAGAACACATGCGAAAGAGAGAGATAAGATATACACCAACAAAATCCAACTCAGACAACAATATAAAAGATAACCCAAGTACACATATGCAATTTCATGAAAAACTACTACAACTGAAAGGTGAAAACTTCAAGTACCCAAAATAAAGTAAAAACAACAGTGACCATGAAGCCCAAATAGCTCCTGCAACCCCAAGCTATTAGTAACCAGCATGATCTCCAACCTACTCCAAGTGACCTGAAAAAACACTATATATATAGGGTGAGTATAACAATATACTCAATAGGATCCTCCCCAGAGCCTCTTGTGAAAAAGTAAAGAAATCATGCTAAAGCACAGTGAACAATAAGTGAAACTAACTCGTCACCTAAACAAGTATACTAATTTCCCAACCTCACTATGGATACTCTCACCAAGTATCACATACAATTGTATATAATATACTAAATAATATAAAGGGTACCCCGCTACTACTTCCCCACCAGTTTTCCACTTTTCCCTAACATCACACATCCTAAGCCATCTCTCTCCAAAAAGGCTTGCCCACAGACACCTGGGAGAAGAAACACAACATGCACCTTGTGAAAAACAACCACCACATCCATGTAAGCAAAGTAACTAGGTAGTTTCTAGGAGACACCAGAGCTCGCATAACGTGTATCATACGTTTGACATTATACCTCAAGCCATTACAGCCCATACATTGAGTAAGGATCCTCAAGCCATCACAGCCTATACACGTTACACCTATAGTATTCCATATGAAACTATATCCAGAATATATGTGTGTGAATAACCACAAGCCATTAGAGACCTCTACACACATATTTGGGAAAAAATAACTGTTATTCCTACCAGCACAAGTAACTACCCAGAGAAGAGAGCGACGCCAAAGGGGGTAGTCCGCCATCCATCCTCCCATCAGAATGTTAGGGAAAACACCCCTAGGGTTCAGAATCCTTGGGGTGTCAATTTCCCTAACTCACGGGGTGGAGTAGCTTATAGGAACACAAAAATTACAAAATATACTATATCTCACAACCACACAATGTTTATAACCTAGTCTTATACTCAATTGAAGTTAACGTCTCTCGGACTCCCGAACGCCACTTCTAAAACTAGGTATCCTATAAGCACACAACTATTTAAAGAGCTTTATTACATTACTTAATTCCCTTTTTATTAGTTTCACTTTACGTTAATTAATTATTTAAACATTAATTAACCATTAATAATTCCACATTATATTTTATTAGCATCACACCCAAAGTCCACTGTCCCTTTAAATTGTAACCTCGTCATTGCGTTCCGGGAAGCTCCAACCCCTTGGGTTAACAAAATTTATTCAATAATTTATTAAAAAAATTATTACTTTCCTATATTCCTAGGCATTTTAGAAAAAACATTCTAAGATACTAAACACAAGGGGCCCAAATCAGTGAGTAGATGAACTACCCGTCAAGTCTTTTCCACCTATATCAAGAGCATAGACCCATCCTACCTCAAGAAAATAAACATGGAAGGCATGTGGAATACCCCACATGTCTTCATCCCTTTTGGAAGGAGGGTAAGCAAACCAGCTGTCTTGAGCAGTTGGGAAAGTAAAGAGGATAAACAACCAAAGAGAATCAGCAAGCATCCAAACATTCACATCCACCCCGTTTCATCGTCCCTGGTGTCCTCCCCGATACCCACATGCATAAAACAATGCATCTCACCACTCTAGGAATCAACTGCTTCCACAACCAATAGGCCTCCATACCCCCACATGTCACAACAACCATCCAGGCTCACATCAAAACACAAGCAACATGAAACAAACATCATATAAATTGGGATCTTGACCCTTAAACAAGCAAGAGGGTAACTCATAACCCTACAAGGAATTATATTTTATCAAACAACCAATTATTTAATCCATATTGAATTAACCAATTTATTATTCATAGGTTCCAACTATGGGAAACCTAAACAGTAATCTATCACAAATTGACTAAACATGATTACTGCATTAATATTATTAGCATAAAATTACAACAACAACAACAATTGGATTCATTCACATTACTCTTTATGTTTATCCAAACAATTATCAATTAATTATGGCTTTACATTCTTTACCAATTACTATCAAGAATGAAAATCTAAACAAAGAAAACATAGATATCACACTATCTAGCAAAACAAGAGAAAATAACATATTATCGATATCAATTTATTTATCCGGTTTAAATATTTATTATGTCAATTTCATTGTGACACAATGTGATAAAACATTCCAACTATACAGTTTCACGTAAAAGAAAATAGAATCAACGAATACCCTACTGCAAACGGTTCTTGAAGTTATTTATATGAGAACAAGCCACACAACGGGTTATGATATCCTCCCCCATGAAAAATGTATCCACCCAAGGATACAGAGATACCACCACACTGGTCAACACCCAAGAAAAGTCTATTAGGAACATAGAGATAACATTCCATAAAAGGGAAAGGAGAAACATAAGGAGATGAACCCAAAATAATGATTGTAGATCATACCTTATATCTAATATTGATTGACACTACTTGGTTGCACAAAAAATAGAGGGTGTACTTGTAGGAAGAAGAAATCCAGGGGGAAAAAATCCAAGGAGGATTGTTTGATTGCACAACTCCTATGGAAAGGAAGGAAAGTTTCGAGCATCTCGCACCAGAGAACAATGAGAAAGAAAAAGAGAGAAAGATATCTCATCCCTTTAGAAGATTTAACGGAGAAGCGGTTTAAGATACGCTAGATTTTCCATTAAATTTGGATCACATTAAACCATGCAGTTTGACCAAGTAAAAGCATCCTGAGCCTTAGGAAAATTAATATAAGAGTTATTGGATTTTAATCAGCCTTAAATCCCTTAAAAAAGGCCTTGAATGCATTTTACGTCAAAGAAAATGTAAAATCGGCGAAACTAGAAAAATCTAGAAATTTGGACAAGGAAATATGAAATAGTTCTCAAAACACTGTTTATGAGCTGTGACACCATTTCTGTGACACTGTGTCTATGACACCATGTCTATGACACCGTGACTGTGACACTGTGACTGTGACACCATGACTGTAACACCGTTTCTATCACACCGTTTCTGTGACACCATTTTTGTGACACCGTAACTGTGACACTATTTCTGTCACACCATTTCTATGACACCGTGACTCTCACACCATTTTCGTGACACCGTTTATGTCACACTATTTCTGTGACACCATGAATATGACACTGTGACTGTGAAACCATTTCTGTCACACCGTTTCTATGACACCATGACTATGACACCGTTTATGTGACACCATGATTGTGACACTATTTCTATCACACCATTTATGTCACACTATTTCTGTGACACCATGATTGTGACACCATTTTTGTCACACCATTTTTGTCATACCATTTCTGTGACACCATGACTATGACACCATTTCTGTCACACCATTTCTGTAACACCGTGACTGTCACACCATTTCTGTGACATAGTGACTGTGACACCGTGATTGTGACACTGTTTCTGTCACACCTTTTCTGTCACACCATTTTTGTGACACCGTGACTATGACACTATTTATGTCGCACCATTTTTTGTCACACCGTGACACTATTTATAAAACTGGAAACATTGTTCATAGAACTTGAAATTTGGAAAAGTGTTGGGATGAGTCACCTTGACCTCCCATAACACCTCAAACACCAGATTTCAGCAAAGGTATGGACTAGAGAGGTCCATACCATTACATCAGATACATCTCAAAACATTTTCGTCCTCGATAATCCAAAACCAACCCAAATGGAAATAGAAAAGGGGTCTGAACAACCACTCCTCGAGATACCTCTCAAAAGAGAGAAAGCCATAAGAAACAACAAAATAAATCTATCTTATAAACACAAAAGGTCTATAACCAAAAAAAGAACATCGTTATATGAAAAAATTTAAACATTAAACAACTATGGGTAATGAGAATGTATATGCGACTCATGTTTCCAAGTACTCTCTTCCATGACACTGTGTTGCCACAAGACATGAACCAAGGGGATAGAATGTCTGCACAACACCTTCTATTTGCGGTCTTGGAAATCCACAGGTCGCTCCATGAAGGTCACATCATCATCAACATTGATCTCTTCCCAATAAATGAAGTGAGATTCATCATGAAGATAAATACGAAGATGTGAAACATGAAAAACATTATGTATCTAGATCATCTGTGAGGGAAGTGCTACTCGATACGCCATAGCTCTAACATGAGCCAACACCTCGAAAGGCCCAAAAAACCAGAGAGAAAGCTTACTCCCACGACCAAACCTTCGCTACCCATGATGGGGAGTCACCTTCAGAAACACGTGATCCCCACCATCAAACTCCAAAGGCATCCTCCTTTTATCAGCATATGATTTCTGATGATCCTGCATTGTCTTCATCCTCTCACGAATCACCTGAACCATCTTTGTTGTACTCTTCACTAGTTTCGGCCTGAGAATCACTGAATATTTGACCCCAGTCCAACATAATGGAGAATAACAAGATCGACCATAAAAGGCTTCAAATGGTTCCATACCAATGGTGGAGTGAAAAATATTGTTGTAAGAGAACTCCACCAAGGGTAAGTGCCTCATCTACAAACCTCCAAAATCTAGGACACAAGAGCGTAACATGTATTCAAGAGTTTGGATAGTAAGATCTGTCAGACTGTAGGTCTGTGGATGAAAAGTAGTGCTAAGGAACAACTGAGAACTGAAATCATGCTGGAGACCTCTCCACAACCTGGAGGTAAAACAGGGATCTCGATCATAAATGGTCATCCTTGGGACTCCATGAAGTCTCACTACCTCCCCCAGATACTACCTCGAAAAAAATTCCATTGAGCTTGACTCCTTGATCTCTATGAAGTGGGATGATTTTGTTAAATGATCCACTACCACCCAAATAGCATCATGTCCTCCCTAAGTTCAAGGTAAACTAGTAACAAAGTCCATTGAGATGTCCTCCCACTTCCACTAATGAACATATAATGGTTGGAGCAGACCACCAGGAACACAGTTTTCAACCTTCACCTTCTGGAAGACCAAACATCGAGACACAAACTCCACAACTGTACGCTTCAACCCAGGCAAAGAAAACTAACTTCTCAAGGCTCAGTACATCTTTGTCAGGCCAGGATGTACCACTAAATGAGAACTATGGAACTCTATAATAAGCACCTCACGCATCAACAAAGGAACAAAAATCCTTCCATGATACAATAATTGGTGTTGTTCATACTCAGACTAACCATCAGGGGCCTTGACACAAACAACTTATTCTCTCCAGACCTCCACCTCAAGATCCCCCAACTGGGACTCTTCCACCTACTGCACCAGAGATGACTGCACTGTCATCTAAAAAAGACAACCTCTACCCCCAAATTCTCCCATATCGAGATGTAATGCTGAATGTTATTCCATAACTCTCCAAAAATCACCAGATTCACACACTGCATCACTATGTGACTTCCTGCTCGGTGCATCAGCTACAACATTCCCCTTTCCAGGGGTATACAATATTTCAAAGTCATATTCCTGTAATAACTCCATTCACCAATGCTGTCGTATGTTTAAGTCACGCTGGGAGAAAACATACCTTAGGATCTTATGATTGGTGAAAACCAAAAAGTGCTCACCAATGAGGTAATGTCTCCAAAAATTCAGAGAAAACACCACAGCTTCAAACTCAAGATCATGGGTGGAATAGTTACGTTCATGGGGACGTAACTTCTGAGACCCATAAGAAACAACTGATCTCTGCTGCATCAGAACACATCCTAACCCCAGATGTGAAGCATCACAGAAAACATCAAACTAAACTCCCTCTGCTGGAAGACAAAGAACTTGAGCACTTACTAACTTCTCCTTTAGATAATCGAAAGCTTCCTAACACTGATCAGTACACATGAACACCTGATCCTTCCTAGTCAATGATGTCATAGGAGTCATAACCCTAGATAAATCGGCTAAGAACCTCCATTAGTAGCCAGCGAGACCAATGATACTTCGCACCTCAACCAATTTCTTGGGGGATTTCCAAGACACAACTGCTTATATCTTTGATGAATCTACAACTACTCCCTGCTTGGACACAACATTCCCTAAGAAACAAACTTCTCGATCCCAAAACTCACACTTTGAAAACTTCCCAAACAACTACTTTTGATGAAGAACTCCCAAAACGGCGTGTAGATGCTCTGTATACTCCTCCTTAGACGTGGAGTACACAAGGATGTCATCAATGAAAACCACCACGAACTTATCCAGGAAGTCACAGAACACAACATTCATCAATCCCATGAACACAACTGGATCATTCGTCACACCGAATGACATTACAATGAACTCTTAATGCCCATAACGACAATGAAAAGTAGTTTCTGGGATACCCTTATCCTTCAAATGCATCTGATGATATCCTGAGCACAAATCAATCTTTGAGAACTTACTTTCACCCTTTAGTTGATTGAATAAATTTTCAATCCACAGAATAGGATAGCGATTCTTCACTATCACTTTGTTTATGCGACGATAAAGGATACACAACCACAAACTAACATCAGCCTTCTTCATGAAAAAAATTGGTGCACCCCGTGGTGACACACTCGGCCAAAAAAAAACACACTATAATAAAACATGAAGCTGTATATGTAGCTCTCATAACTCATAAGGGGCCATCCTATATGGAGACATAGAGATAGGAGATACTCCTGGTTGTAGCTCAATCCCAAACTTGATCTCTCATCGAGGGGGTAATGCTACAACCTCTTCTAGAAAGACATTAGGGTACTCTTCTATGACCCTGGGAAACTCCAACTACTAAACCTATGAAGAACTCATCATCATCTCATCCATCATGGATGATAAGGATGAAACATGCCTCTGACCCATCTGAGGGTCTCTCTTGCCAACAAATACCACTGGATCTCCATCCTCATTGATGAGCACAACCTGCCTCCTGAAGAAATCCACAATACCCTACACCGAATACAACCAATACATTCCAAGGATAACATCATATGGTTGTATCCATAAACATAGTAAATCTACCCAAGAGCGGTGCTACCCCATCACTAGATCACAGTCTCTACACACTTAAAACAAGTCATCTCGACCACAAACTAGCATAGGCAACACCAAGGTCACTGGAAGCCTCTCTACCTAAAGTCCCAAATCATAGACAAGGGCAGGTGATATGAAGGAGTGTGTCACTCCTGAATCAAACAAGGTATAAACTAAGGTAGAAAACAAGAAAAGGGTACCTCAAACGACATCTGGCTCTCTTGGAGATAGAAACGCTAAAGTATGAAGCTAACCGCGACCTACTCCATGACCTCTCTAACCATGATGAAAACTAACACCACGACCGCAATTTGCTCTCTGAGGATAGGGAACGTCATGGGGCTATCCTCTTCCTGCCTCATAAACCCTTTGCTGATCCAAAGTTGGTGAAACCTACTGTTGTTGCCTCAATAGGAACTGCCTTAAAAGAGGAACTTGGAGCAGAACACCTGGTGCACGATGACTACTTTTAAAGGTCAGACACTCTTGCTACTGATGACCTAACCCTCCACAAGAAAAACAAGCACCTGATACCTTGTCATAGGCCTGAGAGCTACTTCCCCTGAAGAAATGAGATGTTGAGGGATGGGACCTACCCCTGGCTAAACGGAAACTCTTCTACCCTGAAAACCGAGAACCCCAGACCACAACTCTACTTTGTGAGGAATCATGACAACTCCCCTCTCGAGACGATCTAGTTCTGGCCAATGCCCTCTCGATGACCTCTAACCTCACCAACACCTCAAGATACGTCTTCAGTATAAATGGGGTGACCTGAAACTGGATCCATGGATGCAAAGCCTCATCAAAATGCCTCGCCCTGGACTCCTCATTTGGAAACAGGTCCAAAGCATATCATAAAAGGTTCCTAAAATGGATTCCAAACTATTGCATACTAGAGCTCCCCTATCGAAGGGTAAGATGCCCCTAGAGACTAGACACCTTCGCGGTCGAAGAAAGAAACTCGACTCTAAACTTTTCTTGTAACTCCTCACATGAGATCGCTAACTCCTCGCGATCCTTGAGGAACAAGAACCACCACTACCTCACCGACCCACACAAGATCGTCACAACCAAAGACACCCAGTTCTCTTTTCGAGCACGGATCAAACTGAAGCCTATCTCAACCTCCTCCAACTAGTATTTCATGATTGAATCTAAAACAGATCCCTCATACTCCTGTAGACTATGGCATTGGAACTCTTGGAATTTCCTTCTCCAAGTTTCGTAGTCGTCAATCTATACCCTACAACGATATTCTAGCACAGTCTGCTGGACATATTCTATGCAATCCTGACGAGGACATCGACCTGGATCCATACCTGTAAAATAAAAAATAGTTAGAGATCCTAAACCTAGAATATGGAAGAATCAACATTAATTAATTAATTGTTTTCTTTTATTCATTTTAGGTTAACCTATCCCAAGGTATACCCATTCAAACACAGGCACAAAGAAGATTGATGCATGATCCTTTCCTATATCTCTACCCTGTAACTAGTATCACCATGTTTAGTAGACGTTGTAAACATAAAGGTCCGTGCATCATATCATATGGGGCCCTAAACGCTTGTGTCTTAGCTGGTCTCCAGTGTTTACATCACTTTCTAAACTTGACTGACCCCATTTCCCTACCAACCCATGCAACCTCACATGTGCCTAACACCAAACTCCATTCTATCCTTCAACCTCCCTTTGATAACACTTTGTCATGACCCCTCCCCACAAGATATACCCCTCCTGGCCCAGCAATGTGAGAAGGGAGATAATGACCCCTGAGTCCCACCTCCAGTAGGCCCCTGGTTGGTGACTAGCACTAAGGGTATAGTAAACACAAAAATGGGAGGAATTACCCTCTAAGATAACACATGTGAAAGAGAGAGATAAGATAGACACCAACCAACTCTAACTCATAAAAAATATAAAAGAAAACCCAAGTACACATATGAAATTTCATGAAAAACTACTACAACTGAAAGGGGAAAACTGCAAGTACCCAAAAGAAAGTAAAAACAATAGAGACCACAAAGCTCGAACATCTCTTGAAAACCCAAGCTAGTAGTAACCAGCCTGATTTCCAAACTTCTCCAAGTGACCTGGAAAAATAGTTTATATATACATAGGGTGAGTATAATAGTATACTCAAGAGGATCCTCCCTGAAGCCTCTCGTGCAAAAGTAAAGAAATCATGCTAAAGCACAGAGAACAACAAGTGAAACTAACTCGTCACCTAAACTGGTATACTAAGTTCCCACCCTCACCATGGATACTCTCACCAAGTATCACATAAAATAGTATATAATATAATAAAGAATATCAATGGTACCCTACCATTAATTCCCCACTAGTTTTCCACTTTGCCCCAATGTTGCATGTCTTAAGCCATCTCTCTCCAAAAAGGATTGCCTGCAGACACCTGGGCGAAGCACCACAACATGTAACTTGTGCAACAAAACCACCATGTCCACATAATCAAAGTAACCAAGTAGTTTTTGGGAGCCACCACAATTCGCATAACGTGTATCATATGTCAGGCATTATACCTCAAGCCATTATATCCCATACATTGAGTAAGGATCCTCAAGACATCACAGCCTCAATAGGAAAATATATCCAGAATATATGTGTGTGAATAACCACAAGCCATTACATACCTATACACACATAAATGGGGAAAACTAACCATTGTACCTACCAGCACAAGTAACTACCAAGAGAAGAGAGTAGGGCCAAAGGGGGTAGTCAGCCATCCATCCTCCCACCGAAATGTTGGGGAAAACACCCCCCAGGGCTTAGAATCCATGGGGTGTCAGTTGCCTAACTGATGGGGTGTATTATCTTATAGAAACAAAAAAAGTACATAATATACTATAGCTCACAACCACACCATGGGCATAACCTAGTATTATACTTAACTACAGTTAACGTCTCTTGGACTCCCAACCGCCACTTCTAAAACTAGGTATCCTATAAACACACAACCATTTACATATATTTATTACATTAATTCATTCACTTTTTATCATTTGTGATCTATGTTAATTAATTATTTAAACATTAATTAAGCATTAATAATTCCACATTATATTTCATTAGCATCACACCCAAAGTCCACTGTCCCTTTAAATTGTAACCTCAGCATTACATCCCATCAAGCTTTAACCCCTTGGGTTAACATCATTTATTCAATAATTTATTAACAACATTATTAATTTCCCATATTCCTAAGAATTCTAGAAAAAAATTATATGCTACTAAACACAAGGGGCCAAACTTGGTGAGTAGATGAACTACCCATCAAGTCTTTTCCACCTATAGCAAGAGCATAGACCTATCCTCCCCTGAGAAACTAAACACGGAAAGCATGTGGAATACCCCTCATGTCTTAGATTTTTTGGAAGGAGGGTAATCAAACCATATGCCTTGAGAAGTGGGGAAAATAAAGAGGATAAACAACCAATAAGAATCAGCAAGCATCCAAACATTCACATCCAACCCATTTCATCATCCCCTGTGTCCTCCTCGACACCCACATGCATAAAACGATATCACCTCTCTAGGTGTCAACTGCAACCAAAACCAATAGGCCTCCATGCCCCCACATATCACAACATCCATCTAGGATCACATCATAACACAAGTAGAAGGAAACAAACATCATATCAGTTGGGCTCTTAACCCTTAAACAAGAAAGAGGGTAACCCAGAACCCTACAAGGAATTATCTTTTATCAAACAACTGGTTCTTTAATCCATATTGAATTAACTAATTTATTATTCATTGGTTCCAACTACAAAAAACCTAAACAGTAAGCTATCATAAATTGATTAAACATGCTTACTGCATCAATTTGACTAGCATCAAATTACAACAAAAAAAATCAACTTCATTCACCACTACTAAAAATTCATCCTATACCAATGCCTCTATCCCAATGGTTTAGAGAAACCGTTGGGATAGGATTCATATACCAATGGTTTTTTTAAAACTATTGGTATACTATGTTTTTGACTGTATTTTTCCAACAGTTTGAAGAACCGTTGGGATAGGCATAGTTTTCCCAACAGTTTTTTGAAACCGCTGGGATAATGGAGAGTGTACCCCCTTATGACAATAGTTCATTAAAAATGTTGGGATATCTTCGATAATATTTCCCAACAGTTTTTAAAAACTATTAGGATAAAATTCCACAAATGCAGCATGTGATTCCAATCTTGATCCATCCATACTGCACCCTAAATGAGAGGTCCATTGTTCTTGTGTGCAAACCCTTCTTCCCAGCAACTCATTTTTTGTTCTTCCACATCAAATCTATAAGTTATAACTCAATTTTATGTTCTACCTCCATTTATTCCATTTTTCATTCGGATTTCTTTGAAGACAAGGTTGTTTCTTGTTTTTTATTTTGATTATCCCTAAATGACAGCTCCCATATTCTTTGCGAACCCTTCTTCCCAACCTGCAATCCATCCTTGATTCAAGTAAGTGTTTTTTCTTCCACATCTAATAGATGATAACATGGTGTATCCTATTTCCCATAACATAAAACATGATTCCTCTAGTAGAATATCTATTCAAATGATGATTCCTCCAGTTCAGAAATTTGTATGTATAGAATGTTATGTCATTGCATAGAGTTACGTTGAACATCATTCCAATGCATAGAGTTCCTTTTAGGTGTTCTATTGAGAACCTTTTGATTAGAATCATGATTTGTGAATTATAGTGATAATTTAGTGATGTCCTATTATATTGATCCAACATGGTAGTGAGTTTTTAAATGGTAGGGAGACTTACTATGGGTCTCTATTTCATAATTTATTTTT